>JAYESA010000004.1:124172767-124832767 GCA_036927795.1 Iris macrosiphon
CTACCGCCTCAACCTTCAGATCCTCCGCAAGACGGGATACCCTCATGAGACACTCGATATCCTCGAGCCAATCGTCAGCATAAACAATACCCTCTGTCCCCTTGAAAACCCGAGGCTCTAGTTTCTTAAAATTTTGGATGTTGCCTGCCATGAGCTGAACATCATTTAGCTGTGGAGGAGCCTCTCTCTGAACAGCCACAATAGCTACCTGTTGGGCATTTTCCATACTTTGTCGTATCATATCTGACTGCCTGTGATGGGCCTCTATTTGTGCCCTATGTACCTCCATCATCTCTCTAAACAGTGCAACCATCGGTGCGGCATCTCCTGAAAATCGAGGTGGTGGAAGTCCCTCCGAAGCAACTGGGGTAGTCTTCGGAACAAGTGGAGGAGAACCCCCGAAGCAGCCAAGACTCCTACGTGAACTAATATCATAGGAGGTAAAACCCCTGTTGCCTGAGTGGAAGATTGAGAAGTGGCAGACCTCGTAGAAACTGCTCCCGATCGATGAGATCTGGTCTTCGACGATATCCTGAAGATAGATCAAAACAAAAGAAATCAATTCGACACTAGATAAAATATTATCAAGGAAGGACATCAATATTTCAAATTATTCAGAAGGAATCAAAAGTAGGAATTTCAAATCAGATTGGAATTCCTAGTTGTTATTGAGTATCTCTCTCATCCTAGTGTCCTATGTCCTATATCATATCGCAGGCTCGCAATAGTATAACTAAGTCGGAGTACTACCACGATATCGTATAACTTACGAAGCCTGACCTGCATGGGCCACCACAAAAATATGTCACGACCCACACCCGGTGAAGGGGCACAAGTACGTGGGTACGTCCAGCCTACACCGCAATATCGACGGTAGAATGTTGTCTAAGTCGACTATTCTATCTAAATATCTCACAATAATATATAATCTTCCAATAATATCTCTACTCCAAGAAAGAGGGCAAAATACTTAATGCAACACAATACTCAATCACAAATCGATGGCACAAGAAGATATCAAAGAAGTCTAACATAACTAAGCAGTTAAAAATATAACAACAACAAATAAAAATAATATCCAAATCTCAAATATACGCCGAAAATAAATCGGGTACAAAAATGCTAAAGAAAACTAACTATGCTAACTAGTGATCTGGATAAACCTTTCGACAATTACTTATGAACTAGTGGGTCCATGTCTGCACCATCTATAGGTTAAGGTCCGTAATACGTCGGACACCAATCTCTCAGATCCTCTAAAAAATGTTATCTAGTCAGGAATGGAGCGAAGTACAACCCAATAGCAGTTTCAATTAATTGACAAAAACTATAAAGCAGTAATATATGCTATCTACGATGAGAATATAACTAATGATCAAGAATAATGAAAGAATAGGCAATACTAGCAATAGAAATATAAATCAATGCATACAAGAATGAAGGAATGAACTATAATATCAGAAATAGAACAGTGTAATCAATGAACTAAAAATGGAAACTACAATATACTATGTGATTTGAGATACTAACTAAATATGTGATCGGCCTGGGAGACTCAATGATTACACTAAGGAGCTAACTCAACCATACGTGAATTACATGGTTAGTTAGTAGCCAATGATTACACTACTAGTCGATAGTTCTTGATCACATATTTAATTGGTATTTCCCCCGTCCTGACTGATATGATGGATCGAATCATAACACGTTACTAGCCAATGTATCCCATGTTTAACCTATAATATTCTATGTTATTCAATAAAAACAAGGAGCAGTATTCGATACCATCTAAATAATCAAGGTAATATCTCATGATTGACGATCCAATAACAATACTAATCCGTGTACCATCATGTCAAGAATCATAAATAATATTTCTAAATACTTGAATTATAGTAGTAATAAAATAATAAAAACTATCATAAAATGTACTCGCCTGTGGTCCAGAGTAAATGATGAGAAACAGTATCCGAACTGGTGTCACACAGACCTATATATGGAATATTACATCAATACAAGGTTTGGAATAAAAATAAGTTAAACTAGTCAACTTCTAGGCCATAAACCCTTTTTTAAGTCAAAACAGTCAAACTAGGTTAACTCTAAGTCAAACTGGTCAAACTTGGTCAAACTAGCTATTTCTAGGTTGTATGAGTCAATCTCTAGGATATTAGGTCCATATACTATGCAACTATGCTACACTAGCTATACTAAGATACTGTAAAACCAATAGGATACTGTATCCTAAGATACATAAATATTTAGATATAAGAATATCATAATATGTATATAAAATCAATAATATCAATATTCTTAACTAAACCAATGCTAAGTGGATACCTTGGCTTTGAACCAATACGGTATCACACCACTACCCACCCATCTTGATACTCAAACCCAATATCTTGAGTATCAACCCAATACCTTGAGTATCCCTCACTACCTTGACATTTACCTTGGTATCTCAAGGTAATGTGATATCTAAATATACTTAACTACCCAATATACTAACTATAAACTAACAACTATTAATAATACACTACTACTAACTATACTAACTACTAACATACTAAAACATATATACATATATACAACTACATATCACTACTAATACACAAGTATATATATACATCTAACTACTACTAATCAATATGTATACATATATCTATATAACTATATAACAAGACTACTAATAAATATACATCAAGATACAAGCTAACTAGACTACTAGTTAAACTAATTAACTAGTTAAACTACTAACTAATACTAACAGTCTCCCTAGTATTATATACATACCTCTAACTACATATATATATAACTACTAACTACTATGAACTAAATACACTTATCAATAAACTAGCTAATCCCCTCCTTACCTTGCTGCTGCTACTGAAAGTTGATTGCGCTCCTGCAGGCTCATGCCTTGCTGTTGATATCTCATGCTCATGCTAATACTGCTGCAAGTTAAACTGTACACGCTGCCCGAAGCTGCTGCTGGGGCTTGCTGTAAATTCCCTCACCCAAAATAGGTATTTTGTGTATATTTTATACTATTATATTTATTATAGATGTTGAATTTATTTAGAGTATTCTATTAGTTAATTAGAAAATAAATTTTTTAGTATATTTACTTATATAAATATTTATTTAGAATTATTTTTAGGCTATTTTAGATTATTGGGATTTTTCCATAATTTTTAGTTAATTAAAAACTAGTAACACTAATTTTTTAGGACTTTGAAAAATTTATTTTATGTTCAAACTTAACTAAAAATATCCCAAAATTTTATTTTAGGTTCTAAATAGTCACATATATTTTCTAGAATTGTTTGGGAATTTTCTGAGTATTTTTAGTATTGATTGGGAGTAATTAGGCTAATAACTAGTTTTTAGGACTTATAGAATTTATTGTGCAATTCCAGGAAAATAGAATGGACCCATGTTATTTTTTAGGGTTTATAATATTATTATATATTTTCTGGAATTATTTTAGAATTTTTGGAATAAATTTAGTATTTATTTTTAGTTATATGGGTAAAACTAATGTTTAGAGCTTCTCCTAATTATAGTAGAAAACCTATGAACATAAAATTATTCCAAGTATTTTTTTAGGGTTTCTGGATTCAAAATATATTTTCTGTAATTTTTTCAGATTTTCATGATTATTTTTAATATTTATTTGGAGTTATTTAGATTTAAAACGACTTAAATAATGTTTTGATAAAGGCAAATCAAAAATAAATAATATAAATAAAACCATCCAATCAGATTCTGACATGTGTCAGCCTATAGATATCCATTCAGCCGCAGGTACATCTCTATATATATATAATATGATAACCCTAATTATCCAATTATTTAGAGAGAGAGATTTTGGAGAATTGCCATCTAGGGTTCCTTCATCTTCCAGAAGCCATTGCGCATAGCTCTGGACTCCAAACGAGACCTAGTTTCTTGTGTTAGAAAGATATTGAGGTTAGCTTTCTGATTATATAAATTTTTTATCAAAATTATTAGTATTAAATTCTGGAAAATTCGTAGAGCACAGCATATCCGAAAATAGATGTGTTTCGATGTTTTCGCAATTTCGGGAGAACCAGGAATCAGAATCATGAACCGTTTAAAGTTTCAGAAAGATAATATCGAGATAATCGACATATATTTTTCTTAGAAATTAATTTTAAGTATTTATATACGGCTAATTCTGTAGAACTTCTAGGTTAGAATTTAACCATCGGTGCACAATACAAAATTTGTATGTGTCATAATTCCCAAACGAATTTGAATTCGGATGAGCCATAAATTTTAGCATGTTTTTGACACTGAAATCTATAGGAAATCATGCATGAAAGTTGAGTTTGTGTCGGTTGACTTTTCGATCAACAGATTGCCTCGATTTGCGTGCCATGGGTCTCGAGTTGATAAAATTCAGTTCTTTGGACAAAATTAGGGTTTAATAATAAAATTAGATTATAATAAGATTAAAATACTATTTTAGGTTATTTTATTTAAAATTAAAATAGATTAAATGGAGGAACCTATTTACCCACTTTTTTAACCTAACTTGTTTAATTTATGTGACGGGTAGATCGGACGACGCCTTGAGTTGGGACTTCATCCTTTTCAGACCAGGCAAGATACCTTGCCAAGTTGTTTACAGTATTTTGCATGCTTAGTATATTTCTGTATATTTATTTCATTTATGTTTATTCATTGCATGTGTAGTTCTTTCAGTCATTACTATAAATTAGATATGTTGACACACACTTGACACTTAGTATCATCGAGGACAATCATTAGGCGTATGGGCTTTAACCACTTTGGTAATACCGTAGTCACTAGGACGCACTATGGTGGTCGTGTCCGATGGTCGCTACCCCCGCGGTATGTCGATTGATGGAGTCACGAGGGTCGCTACCCTCGCGGTATGTCGGCTGATGATGTTCTAGACGGGTGTGTGAGTTGTGAGAATTAGATCAAGTAGCCTACCCTTGCCCATACATCAAAAAGTTGTCCTCATTTGCATTCATATAGATGTCTTGTACAGCATACTTATTTATTTTCAAATAATATGCATGTTTACTGTATTCAAGTTGGCTCGCTTTTCTGTATCTTGTTATGTCCCTTTGAGGACCTGGTCCGCTGCCAGGTGTATCTATTCTTGAGTATTTGTAGGAGCGCAGATTTGGATGGTTGTATATGCTTCGTGGATGTCTTCTCTTTGAGCCATGATCGATAGCTGGTATACTTATATTGGGTTTGATTGTGTTGTACTTATTTTGTATTTGCTCTTATATTCGAGTTGGTAGTGGATTTGTTTCCATCCAACTATCATCCTTAGATACTTATGTTGAGATCTAGTTATATAGATGTTGGTTATTTATTTATATTGATTTTCTGTGGATGAGATTTAGATTATACCCTGTGACTTGTGACATATATTTATACCACTTGTGGATTTTATATTTATATTACAGCGTACGTATGGATTTGGTTTTCATATATTGGAGTTGCCATATCCATACGGCTGGCATGCTCACGTGTCCTAGTCCTACATATTTTTGGGACTGGGGCGTGACATATTTTTGTGGTGGCCCATGCAGGTCGAGAGCATATTGTCTCGGTTACGTTGTTGTACCGAACAAGCCTGCACCTAGGAATAGAGTATAGGATCTCATCCACAATTGACTATTATTCATCTTTCTCCTATCTGTTCTATCTGAATAATTGCATCCTGCTTGATTCCTGTACTTTCCTAATAGTTCTTTGAGTATAGCTTTCTGCTAGAATATAGGAACCCCTGTTATTAGGATGATAATTATGGTATCACACCTATTAAGAATACAACGAGAATATAGACACACCACTAAGTTTAGAATATCTAGTGAACCCTAGAATTCCTTATCTCTAGAATTGGTTTACCATTATCCCTTGATGTAATATGAAGACTTGAGAGTAGTATAGACACTACTAGAGTTAGTTAGAAGTTTGACCATAGTGTTTGACCCTAGTATTGAGGAACCAATAGAAATCCAGGGTTAAATATTAGGGCTGGACCTAACACTTATGGTGAGATAATATTAGAACTATAAATTTAGATCATTGTCTTATTAGTAGCAGACAGTACTTTAGGAAGCCAAGAGCAATGAATATAACGTTTCTCTTGATCATACCTCGAACATAGCAACTAGCATACCACTTTTCCTTATAAAACCACGATGCTATATAGAGCCCCCTATTTTAATTTCATATATTATTCCTCTGCGACCTTAGCATTCGCTAATTGTGCGACGACCAAATTTGGTTCCTCTATTCTTCATCTTTCAACTCGTGCCATCTGACACTGCTGATTATAGACCAAGTGAATTTATTCTATGTTAGGATATATATAGCTTGCTAGGATTTTGGTGGTTACTCTTGAATTTTGAAATTGTGTGCTTAGTAGTTAGAACTTGATGGTTTAAGCTATTCTTGTAGATTGAGACCTGGCGCTTATCCCTTAGTTTTAAATTGCGTAACATGTACCCCCACATCGATACGAGTTAGATCCTTTTTCCTTGACGGCCAGTAACTCTTCTATCCTTACTATTGATACTTGCTCCATGAGCGCTATGATTAAGACTTAGGACGACCATGACCTATGTATTGAAAGAGGATACCCTAATAAATACCAAGACCCCTTCCCGTAGACCTTAACAGGAGTTCTACGGTATCCTTAAGGCAATTACAGTATTAGTTAATTGTTATAAGTTGGGTAGCATACCTCACAACCTAGTATCACATAGTCTTTTGCCCTATTATTAAGTGTAGCTGAATGACATTAATTGTATGCTAGCATAAGACGACAGTGTTTATTCAGACAATAGAATTTAGAGGTCCTTGCCCCCATTTGGTCGACTAGCGACATAGACAAGGAGGTTGTATGATAACTATAGAGATTTGTAGAGTCTTTATTATTATTGCTTAGTCTATTTTTTTTGTTTTGTTCTTGTGAACTTGAATTGACTTGTACCTCCTTTCATCATCATCTAGCGTACCTATAATTATTGTACCACCTTAACTTATGTCGCTATTAGCCTAGTTTTGCAAGCTTATTCTTTCATCAAGCTTGTTCACTATATATGTATTAGTGGATGCATACATTAATACATTTCAGAATTAGTGTACTACGGTCTGATCAACCATAGTGCGCGTGGTTCGTCCTTCGTATAACTACTTTACATGGATTGAGATATCTAGTGATTAGTAGATGAATAAACTTGCCATCTAGATATGTCTAAGCATATCGTATCCGTTACATAACTGTACCGATACGAGCATGTGGATTGGCATTACCAAAATAGGACTTCAATCCACAACTGCTTTGACAATTCCTATTTGAATTCTTTAAACGCCTTGATCCCGATACTTCTATTCTATTACCTCGCCCTTGAACTCTTTATTATTGATTTCCGTCTTTCCTTATTTCGGAAAGACGAAACCTCATGCTTGGTATAAGTTTGATACACAGAGAGTACTAGATATACCCCATAGGCCGATCACATACTTGAGGATTATTCTTTCATAATTAAGGACATATCATATATGATATAATCGGCGTTGAAGTTTTGAGGATTGAATGACATGAGTAAATAAATTAAGGAATATTTTTCTTAAAGTATATAGCCTTCTGTGATAGATGGGTAAATTCTAAGTTGGTAGCAGTGCATTGGCAACTCGAGAGGAATTTCTTTTAGATTGTGATCGAGTAAGATTAGATTGGGAGAGGTTAAAGCCATTTAATTTTGAGAATTTTAGAAGAATGACTAAGATGATGAGGATTAATGAATTTTAAAAATCTTGATATTGAGGACCCAATATTTATACCTTAAGTACATAATTTAAATTTTTGAGTATTGAAGGTAAAATCATCAATTTGAATTTGAAGAATAAATATATAATTTCAGACTTGAACATGGTGGACTGCATTTAAATTATTTTTTAATTTGATGATTTAAATTAAGAATTAAAATTTGATGGTTGGACTACCTATTTGAAATATTGAGGATGTGAATGGAATTTAAAAAGTTGACGAATACAAAAAAAAAATTATAAGTAAAAATAGGAATAATATTGGACTCGAATTACTTCCAGAGGAGATTATGATAGTTGGAGATCGTGTGGTAAAATTTGATATGAGTTATTTAAATCTTGAAGATATTATATGGATTCAATTTAAATTTGGATATTGATGATTTGGAAAAGTGAGAAGAGATTACAATAGGTTGAATTTTGATTTGAACAATGATTATCTTAATTTTGAAATGATCGTGATAGATTTGAAGAGATTTTGTTATTTAAATTTTTGGAAGAGATTGTGATCGACGTACCTTATGTACGAATGTGAAGGATTTAACAAATTATGGCTTATTTTAATTTCGAGGACGAAATTATTTTAAGTTGGGTAGATTGTAAACTCCCTCACCCAAAATAGGTATTTTGTGTATATTTTATATTATTATATTTATTATAAATATTGAATTTATTTAGAGTATTCTATTAGTTAATTAGAAAATAAATTTTTTAGTATATTTACTTATATAAATATTTATTTAGAATTATTTTTAGGCTATTTTAGATTATTGGGATTTTTCCATAATTTTTAGTTAATTAAAAACTAGTAACACTAATTTTTTAGGACTTTGAAAATTTTATTTTATGTTCAAACTTAACTAAAAATATCCCAAAATTTATTTTAGGTTCTAAATAGTCACATATATTTTCTAGAATTGTTTGGGAATTTTCTGAGTATTTTTAGTATTTATTGGGAGTAATTAGGCTAATAACTAATTTTTAGGATTTGTAGAATTTATTATGCAATCCTAGGAATATAGAATGGACCCACGTTATTTTCTAGGGTTTATAATATTATTATATATTTTCTGGAATTATTTTAGAATTTTTGGAATAAATTTAGTATTTATTTTTAGTTATATGGGTAAAACTAATGTTTAGAGCTTCTCCTAATTATAGTAGAAAACCTATGAACATAAAATTATCCCAAGTATTTTTCTATGGTTTCTGGATTTAAAATATATTTTTTTTAATTTTTACAGATTTTTATGATTATTTTTAATATTTATTTGGAGTTATTTAGATTTAAAATGACTTAAATAATATTTTGATAAAGGCAAATCAAAAATAAATAATATAAATAAAACCATCCAATCAGATTCTGACATGTGTCAGCCTATAGATATCCATTCAGCCGTAGGTACATCTCTATATATATATATAATATGATAATCCTAATTATCCCATTATTTAGAGAGAGAGATTTTGGAGAATTGCCATCTAGGATTCCTTCATCTTCCAGAAGCCATTGCGCATAGCTCCGGACTCCAAACGAGACATAGTTTCTTGTGTTAGAAATATATTGAGGTTAGCTTTCTGATTATATAAATTGTTTTTCGAAATTATTAGTATTAAATTCTGGAAAATTCGTAGAGCACAGCATCTCCGAAAATAGACGGGAGAACCCGGAATCAGAATCATGAACTGTTTAAAGTTTTGAAAAGCTAATGTCAAGATCATCGACATATATTTTTCTCAGAAATTAATTCGAAGTATTTACATACTGTTAATTCTGTAGAACTTCTAGGTTATAATTTAACCATCGGTGAACAATACAAAATTTGTATGTGCCATAATTCCCAAACGAATTTGAATTCGGACGAGCCATAAATTTTAGCATATTTTTGACGCTGAAATCTACAGAAAATCATGCATGAAAGTTGAGTTTGTGTCGGTTGACTTTTCGGTCAACAGATCGCCTCGATTTGCGTGCCATGAGTCTCGAGTTGATAAAATTCAGTTCTTTGGACAAAATTAGGACTTAACAATAAAATTAGATTATAATAAGATTAAAATACTATTTTAGTTTATTTTGTTCAGAATTTAAATAGATTAAATAGAGGAACCTATTTACCCACTTTTGTAACCTAACTTATTTAATTTATGTGACGGGTAGATCGGACGACGCCTTGAGTTGGAACTTCATCCTTTTCAGACCAGGCAAGATACCTTGCCAAGTTGTTTACAGTATTTTGCATACTTAGTATATTTCTGTATATTTATTTCATTTCTGTTTATTCATTGCATGTGTAGTTCTTTCAGTCATTACTATATATTAGATACGTTGACACACACTTGACACTTAGTATCATCGAGGACAATCATTAGGCGTATGGGCTTTAACCACTCTGGTAACACCGTAGTCACTAGCACGCACTATGGTGTTCGTGTCCGATGGTCGCTACCCCCTTGGTATGTCGATTGATGGAGTCACGAGGGTCGCTACCCCCGCGGTATGTCGGCTGATGATGTTCTAGACGGGTGTGTGAGTTGTGAGGATTAGATCGAGTAGCCTACCCTTGCCCATACGTTAAAAAGTTGTCCTCATTTACATTCATATAGATGTCTTGTACAGCGTACTTATTTATTTTTAAATAATATGCATGTTTACTGTATTCAAGTTGGCTCACTTTTCTGTATCTTGTTACGTCCCTCTGAGGACCTGGTCCGCTGCCAGGTGTATCTGTTCTTGAGTATTTGCAGGAGAGCAGATTTGGATGGTTGTATATGCTTCGTGGATGTCTTCTCTTCGAGCCATGATCGATAGCTGGTATACTTATATTGGGTTTGATTGTGTTGTACTTATTTTGTATTTGCTCTTATATTCGAGTTGGTAGTGGATTTGTTTCCATCCAACTATCATCCTTAGATACTTATGTTGCGATCTAGTTATATAGATGTTGGTTATTCATTTATATTGATTTTCTGTGGATGAGATTTAGATTACACCCTGTGACTTGTGACATATATTTATACTACTTGTGGATTTTATATTCATATTACAGCGTACGTATAGATTTGGTTTCCATATATTGGAGTTGCCATATCCATACGGCTGGCATGCTCACGTGTCCTAGTCCTACGTATTTTTGGGACTGGGGCGTGACACTTGCTGCATTGCTGGCTGCTGCTGATGCGCTTGCTGCTACTACTACTACAGCTGCTGCTGCAGCTCGTTGCTACTGTGTTCGCTGCTGCTTTACGTGTTGTAGCTCGTTGCTGCTGCGTTCGCTGCTGCTACACGCGCTGCTGCTGCTGCAGCTCGCTGTAGTGCCTTGCTCGTGCAGTTACACTGATGGTGATGCTGCTCTCTTCATCTTCCTGCACACACACACTCTCACTCACTCACTCACACTCATACAAGTATATATACAAATACCTAACTATACATATACACATATATATATATATATATATATATATATATATATATATATATATATATATATATATATATATATATATATATATATATATAACACTATATATATACACATATGAATACATATATCACTATACACATATATATACACATAACCATACAATTACATATCACTAATAGCTATACACAATTGTATGAAATGCAAGAAAACAAACACGTGGAGTGTATCGCACCCGTATCATACTAGATCTATGATATATTTGCGATACGAGTCCACCACACAACCAAACATACCCCGAAGGACACGAGCAAGTCTAAAATAATAAATATGAACAATACGAGGAGTTAATTATATGTCTACGTGTCTGTGTCAAAATATGACATGTACAAACCCCCCGTGTCGAAAGAAAACTCTCAAATCAGCCCGTATCTCCAAATTGTCGGGATACGGCCTATACGTATCCAATTGTGGATACGACACTAGCCACACACAATCAAACATATATTAATTTTGTCTAATTGACCAATTGACAAATACAAAATGTGTCAATCTTGAAATTTCTCCAAAATTGACACAAAATACACCATAACTTTCTCCATAGGCCTCCTATGAACCTAATTCTAATTCTAATTCCTATGGGTAGCCTTATCATATGGGATAGTTTCTAATAATTAAATTATAGATTTATAATCTAATTAAAGGGAAAAAACTAAATTTTACCTATTGGGAGATGGATTCACAATGAAACTTTCAATTTAGGTAAAAATAGCCTCCAACTTGTAGATCATTGCTCCTCCTTATAAATTCTTGCTTCAATAGCCTCCAATGATGATTTAAGAAGAAATTTGTGTAGAATTTGGTGTAGGAATAAAAAAATTTGGTTCAGAAAAATTCTAGATCTATATTGGAATAAAAATAAAGAGAAAGAAAGTTTTTACCTCCTTATATAGGCCTCTCTTGCCCCCTCCCTCAAGGTACTATGTAAAGTCTAAAATACCCCTTGGGGCCTCTCATGAAAAAATTAATTAAGGAGGAAAGGTTCTAGTGTAATGGGTTTAACTTAATTAATTCATCCTCCTAATAAATGAGCTTACTATTGGGCTCAAATCTAACTAGAATTAAATGTTGGTCTATGGATCTAATCTAAACTAGTTAGGTCAACTAACACAAATCCAAAATAAAAATCTAATATGCTAACAATAAATAAATAATACAATAAATAAATATTCAACATGCATAATATTTAATTAATTATAAAATAACCAAAATATCCTTTCCTAAAAAATGTGGCAGTGACAATTAGTGTTAGTGAGTGAGTGTAATTGTCTCTGTGTGAGTGACCGTTAAGTTTTGTCTTTGAATAGTGATGGTGATTGTAAGAAGTATTATTGTAGTATAGTTTTAAGTGGGTGAGCCATGATACTTAGTATCATGGTGCGTGTTATAGCTTGAGAGAGACATGGTGACTGACATGAACAAGTGTGCGATGTGTGCTAATGTTGCAAAGTATCATAAGTATTCTAGAGAAGTGCAGTAGGATGGAGGAATTGACACTGATGCACTGCACATTAGGCAGTGACTGCACAATAGGTGCTACAATAGTTCGGTATCTCATTTACAGAGGAGTGGGAGAAAGTCTGTAGCAGTGTGCTATTCAGCACAGTGTAAGTAATGCCTACCACAAGTTAGTGCCTGGGAAGCTCGTGTGGGTGATATGAAGGTACTAGCATATGAGTGGATGTCTCTAAGTGATTATTAACTTAGAATTCCTTCAAGATGATGGCAGGTCTGAGTTGATGTTGAGGTTGCTATAGTGGGATAGGGAATCGAGTGCAGAGAGGATCAACTGTTACCCGAATTGCCAGGGTGCTTGGGTAAGGATGTAAGTACAAGTTGAATGGGGAAAGACTCGGGTTGCATTCATTTATAACAGCAATAGATGAGGGGGATCTAAGAAGTATATTATATAAGAAGGAAGATAAACAACAGGTTTTGTGGAAGTTTTTCGGTAGGTAGTGCCCTGCAGATCCTTGAGTAAAAGAGAATGTTAGTAAGTGTTGTGATAGAGTTAGGAGTGGAAAGATATTAAAGGAATGTTGGACAGTGGACTGGAAAGGTAGAATAGACTCGATGATGTGGGCAATAGGCTGTGGACAGTATTGCCTTGCTACAAATTTTGTACAATATGTGGAATATGACGTAGTTAATGAGATATCTATGATACTCAATGTATCATGGAGAGATGAGAGGTTGTGCTGTGCTCGGTTAAGAGCAACAACAACCTTCATTTTGATGCCACTGCAGCAGGGTAAGAGAGGGCGGATTTGGTATACAATTATTGGTTGTGAGAGTTGGTGTCAACTGATATAGAGTTGTGTCATGATTGATATCAGGTCATGTTTCAGAGAGTAGTATGGGTGTCCTAGGTAGTTTTGGTTGGGTGGAAGTGTATATATCAGTGCACATGAATGCCCAGATCAGTGTATCTAGTGTAATATTTAGGATATGTAATAGAGTGAGGATTAGAGTGAGTGTATTAGATATCAAGTATTATAAGATTAAGGTAAGGGTTTGACACCAAGGTAATTGCCAAGTGACAAGTTTTGGATAAGTATTGGTAGAGTGACTAGTTACTAGGTAATTAAGGTATGGGTATTAGCCTATAGTATAGGATATCCTAGATACTAGGGTGTTAATAGGATACCTTGTGATAACATAGTATATGAGTATAAGTATATATAGTTACTTAATGATATTAGCTAGTATAGTAATACCTTCAAGTTATTGACCTAGACACCTAGGTATGACCTATTGACAACTAGTTTAGACTTGTAATCAAACCTAGAAGCTAGGTTTGGACCTAAAATCAAGGTTTTGGCCTAGTTTGACCTAGTTTGACTAGTATGACCTAGAAATGGCCTAGAAAGCATATTTTGACACATTTCAGTTACTTATCACTTTATTACACCCAAGTGACATGATATTTCCTATATAGGTTTCTGTTACACCAGCTCGGACACCGAGTTATACCATTTGCTCATGACCACAAACGAGTACATATTTATGTTAGTTTTTATTATATGATAGTGTATATATCACATGTTCTAGAGCTGTATACTTGATTCTGACATATTGCTATACGGACTGGTACTATATAGATCCTATCAGGAGATGTTATCCCTTATCGTGTACTTCGAATACTCCTTCTACATGTACTTTATCATGTGCATCGAATATTTCTCGTGTTCATTCGTGTTTATCCGTGTTCTCCATGTACTTATATTAAATTCATGTACGTAACTTGTCATGACTTGATCCATGAGTATTGGTTAGGGCTGGAAAGTAGGAGTTGGTTATGTTATCAAAGACTATAGCGTATTCGTGTTTATGTCGATTATACACCTCACGTATAATTGAGTTACCTTAGAATGAACATGTTCAACCTATACCGATCATATTACGAACATGTACTCTAAAGCACTTATTTAGTATTCTAGTTTCTCTTACTTGCAGTTTATTCTATATTTCCTGTATTTATCTTTCAGTATTTTACCTGCTTATCTCAGTTATATTTCCAATCCCTAGTTACTTGTACATCTTGTATTCTTTTCTATTACTTGTCATATATTCTCTATCATGTATTTGGAATTTTTTTCAGAGTTTTGTACTTCACTCCAACCCTGATTGGATATATTTTTTAGATGATTGGTTAGAGGAGATGTGTCCCACATATTACGTGCCACATGATGGTGAGCCGTCTGAGCTGGCACCCATAGAGCATGATGATCTAGTGCCAGATGTCGAGGAGACTTAGTTATTAATTCATTGTAGTGGATATGCCTCTAGATTAAAGATTTTGGCATGTTATATTATATTGAGACTATTGTGTGGTGATTAGACTATTAGACTTGATTTTAGATTGTATTGTGACTTTTTGCCTCTACTTTCTTCTATTCCATATCGTGCATTTATCCTGTTGTAGTTTTATATTATGATCGAGTATTGATTATCATCATATTATCATATTATCCTCTATTTGGAGTTGAGATATCATTGGCAGGTACATGATATATATTGTGTGAGATTTTTAAATAGTATTGTTGACATAGACAACGTTCTACCACCGATGCTACGACATAGGCTGGACATATCCACTTACTCGTACTCTCACACCGGTTGCGGATCATGATACTTGTATTCTTCGTATCCCTAATAGGACGATTAAGATGTACAATATTTACATTTTTGGCTCATCTCCAGCAAGTACACATGTACAGCACGATCGTTATCCTCTATTATTTATTATAAAGCTATTATTTGTACTCAAGAGTTCTGAATATGCAATAGATAATGGATCCCCAAAAGCTCCCCAATGGAGCACTCCTCAGGTTCATTGACACACTCTCATGTGGACCACTTAAAAATTAGTTCACTCGGGCCTTAGTTCACTTCCATACTACCTATGAGCTAGGGTCCTGACATTCTCCCTAGTAGAGTAAAATATTTGAAAGAAAACAACATGTCCACATCACCTCTACTTTATTTTCTCCATTTCTGAAGAGTTAGAATCTTATCATGTTCACATAATCCCTGAATAGGATTCTCGTAGGGGAATTCTATGTTTGCCCTCTGAACAAACACCCTATGTTGATTGTCGACTGTCACGTCCATAGTACCTCTAATGATGGCTGTCATCTTAACTTATCATCCATACTTAGTTTTAAGTACGCCAGGGATGATAAGTCCACAAAACCTATCACGTCCATATCACCTCTGATAGGGCTTCATCTCAAACTTATTATTTGCACTCAAGTACGCAATAAATAATAGGTTTGCCAAAATGTCCCCAGTAGGATGTCCCTAGTAAATACGGTATTTTACTACATCCATATTACCTCTAGTACAATATCCAAGTTCACACATAATTGCGACAAGCAATCCATTCGGCTGAAGGATCTTTATGCGACAAGCAAGCCATGCGGCTAAAGGATCCTTTTCCATTATTCTTATTCAAAGTATTCCAAACTCATCCAAGTTTGAAAATTTTGAAGGAGGTCTTGTAGAAGTATAAAAAATACATAGAAACTATACGCTCATACTCTAAGTCGCATGCACCAAAGCATCTATGCAGCATGCGGTACATGTGATACCTAAGAAGCGAAAGAGCATGCGGCAGAAGGCCTAGGCGCATACAAACCAAATATAAGATGCCAGTTCTTTCAGTCACAATATTTATGACTCTAACAGTAATTAATAACTCTAAATGCCTCAGTTTTGATTATCTTTGTTTATATACGGTTGTGCAGTGCCACGTCTACATGACAAAGCTCTCCATGCGTCAAAAGCTCTCTATGCGTCAAAGATCTCCATACGTCATAGTCCTTATGCGGTCAAGTATCCATGAGGCTAAGTTTATGAGGTCTAGTCTCTATGAGTCCTAGCCCCTATGAGGTTCAACCTTCATGCGGCTCTATGCTATCAAATCTTTCTGTTACAACTGAAGAGATCCTCGATAACCAATACGGGCTACGTGTCAAATGGGTAAAAATAACCCATATTATAGCCTGAGATCTCATCAATAGATATCTTATCTAATGCCACGTGGTAGCCTAATCGTAATATATGCTCGTGGTTACAACTGTATTCTATTAGGAATAACCATGCGACAACCAGACATACGCGTATAGCACATGCGCGCGCATAGCCATTCAGCATAGATGGATATAAGTAGCAGGGAGGTATTCCCACACAAGGCAAATATGTAAAACGAGAGATAGAAAAAGCATACCCAGGAGCCTAGTTGATGTCTTTTGTGCCAGTGAGCCAGAGATCTAACAAGTCCTTTCGTCGTCGGACTGTCAACAGAGTAAAGGAGTCAACTACACTACTCGATCTCCATCTTCACCCTCCCCAAAATTTTAATTATACTTAGATTTTTGTTTAAGGACTCTTTGTACTTTTTTTGTTTTTAATATACAAAATTGAGTTAGCAAAACTTATTTTTGTAACGGAACAGCTGGAACAATTGATGTTGTTCTACTATCATCTGGTGTTGCTATGTCACCAACATCCCTTGGATGATCTCTAATAATGTCGGGTATCAAGTACTGCTGCTACTGTCGGTATTACTGGAATCTTTGGAATCTGCTGCTTAATATGCTCAACTGCCGGCTCTACTGCCTTGGCTTGCTTAATCACTGGATCAACCCGGATCTGACTCAGAGCAGGTGCTGCCTCTTGTTGTTACCCATGGAGACCATAACCTTTCATGCCTGCTGCTCCAACAACTAAGGAAAACACATCCCTAAAGAAAAGAGACAAGAGTCAATAATGATCCGGACAGGAAGCACTACCAGAATAAGTCAATTTAGCGACATAAAAAACGTCGCTAAATGGCCAAAAAATATCGCTAAATAATTTTAGCGACGTTTTGTTGAAGTCGCCGTTAAACTAGTCGCTGACAGAAAAAATGTCGCCAAATGTCGCTATTTCGACATTTTCTAGCGACGTATATGCATCGCTATATTAGCGACATTTAGCGACGCAACGTTGCTAAATTAGCGACATGTATTTTTGTCGCTATATGTCGCTAAATTAGCGACGTAGATAGCGACGTTCGAAGCGAAGTAAATAGCAACTTTTATAGCGACGTATGTGCGACTCATTTAGCGACGTTCTGCGACTAATTTAGCGACGTTATTATGACCTGGCAATACTGCCATGTCAGTAATTTGCGACGGACAGCGACTTGTTTAGTGACGTGTGTAGCGACGGATTTAGCGACGTATATAGCAACGTATTCAGCGACGTAATTAGCGACGTGAGTAAACGTCGCTAAACGTCGTAAAACGTCGCTAAAAATGTCGCTAAAGATACAGTAAAAAAATAAAAATAATAAATACTGAATTATTTTCAAATAATTCTTCCTGCAGTTTATGAATTCATAATTTGTACAAATAGACACGGAGCAACCCTCCGTTGAATTTGCTGGGTTCTCCAACCCCTTCGGTTGAACACTCAACACCGGTAAATTAACATATATTTAATATGAATAATATAATAAAATTTGAAGAAAATAAAATATTGAGATTACAAACCGAATCAGAAGAAAATATCGTCGTAAAGAATACAGCAAATATCCACACAACTGAGTCTGAAAGCCTCGTCCTAAAGAATACAAGAAATAATGTTTGAATGCCTCAAAAATAAAAAATATTCATAAATGACCAAATATCATTGGTCTGAAACACAAACAATCAATAAACGGTCCTAACTAGGACTACTGCAGATCTGTAGGAGGATGACCACTGGCGCGCATGAAGGATAAGAACAGATCATACTGCTCCCATGAAATTGATACCGATGTCGATGGAGAAGGCGGTGATGTCGGTGGAGTCTGTACCGATGTAGGCGCACCAGGAGGATGTATCCGCTCAAACTCTGCTAGTCGCTGGTTGTATGAATTCATGGTAGATAACAGTCTCATACTGCTATGAACCATTGAATCCTGCAACATCGTCAGCCTCTCGCCCATGGACAGCTGTGATGCATGCAGCTCCGTCATGTTGTGCTCTGTCGACACTCTAAGATCAGTTGTCAAATCCCGAAGCTCCATGATGCTATGCTCGAGCATATTAAATCGTGCGATAAGCATCGCATCGTCCGCCTGCGACTGGGACAGGGGCTGCTCCTCCATCCTTTGTAGTAACTCATCAAGGAGAGACGCAATCTGACGGTCAACGGCCTCCTGGACTCGGGCCGATGACTGCGAGGGCTGTGGGAAATACGCACTTGTCGGGGAGGCCCTAGATGACTGCGTCGCAACAAGGGCGCCACAGGATCTCGTATCGTAGTACATACCCCTCTAGAGACCACCAGCGACGGTCACCCACAGCTCGTCCGTCGACGGAGCTAGAGAGGGTTGCGAGAAAGTACCAGCCTATCCCATTGTAGGTGCACTAGCAGTCGCCCGCTCACGCAGCCTAAGATACTCGGCCTAGAAAAGTTTGGATACTGGATAATTGCCTAAGTTATATTATAATTAATACAAAGTAAAGTAATACTTATATAGGTCTGCGAGGCCCTCTCATCAATGAGATTTTTGCCCTTTCGATGGGTTGCCAGGAAGACGGTCACCATGTTTACATCCTCACCCCTCTGTACCTGTTAAAAATATATTATTTAGTACTAAAATTAAATATTTTTTTCTACTACCATTTTATCGTACTTGTATTAAAATAATATATCTGAAATAAAAATTATACCAAACGACAAAAATGTTCCATCATCGAAATCGAGCCACCACACCACTTTGCTCCCTTCCGCCTAGCCGCCTTGGCCTTCTCAGACCTTTCCTTGCACCACGGATCATCGAATCTAGCCCTCATCGTAGTCCACTACTCAGGCGTGATCCAACCTTGGATCAATTTTCCAACGCGATCACGAGCCTTCTGGTCATCCAGAGCATCACGAATAAGCTTGGCAGCAAAGGCAGGAAACATCTGCTCGATCAACTCGGCCCGGTGCGGAGGATAGAAATATGTTTGCTATAATAAATAATTTAGTAAGTTATATAATATGCATAAATTAGAGGATTTATATAATATACTTTTACCTTGAAGTACACAAACCAGAACGCCTTCCTCTCCTCTGGAGCTTCAGAGTAGTTGATCAAAGGGCCACCATAGTTGTTCCTCAGAAAGCGGCCCAGGCGTCTCTGTACCGACGAGGGACGATATCTATACAGAAATAATTATTTTTATCGAAAAAGTCAATATATAATAAATAAAGAAATACACGATATATATGATGTTAAACCATTTAATTGATTTACTTTGTACCGTCGGCCCAAATCTCTGTCCTCGTCTCCTCCGGAGGTGCGCATGGAGGATCTAGCTGATGCTGGGACAACGTCGGCTAGACCTCCTCCATATGCTCATCTATATCCATGGTTCCATCAGCAGGAGGAACGCAGGATAAGGGAGTACTATCAGGCCTGAAACTACTCATCCCAGGAGTGATGCCACGTCACATCATCACAGTCAGAGATGTGATTGATCGATATACTGGAGTACTAGGCGACGATGATCCAGAACCAACAATAGACAGTACCAGAGGAGTACTTCGTCTACCTCGGGACCAGCCGAACCCTCCGCGTCGTCCTTTTATACCTGATAATAATATATGATAAATAAAGAAATACACAAATATATAGTACATTCTACATTCAAAATGTTATGCATATCTCACAGCATTCATAAAATTGTACACTAAATAACTAGAGGTGTCACAAGTCTTAATGGATAGTATATTCTAATGTCAAAATATAATACATATCTTTGTCAAAATAGTACATTCTACAGTCAAAATATAGTACATTCTACAGGCAAAATATTTTATTATCAATCATCTTCATAAAATTTATCTGGTTCGCCTTCCTCGTCCTCCTCTTCCTCTTCCTCCTCATCTTCACTTTCATCTACTTTGTCTTTGTCTTCATCTTTCTCTTTGAATAATTCTATATCTTCTACATTACTACTCGTATAATGAGTAACTTTCATTGAGTCTACATCTACAATATTTGTTATAAGAGGTAGCTCGTCCTTCTGATAAGCTATTTTGTCAATGTCAAAGGTATTTCTAGATTTAGTCTTGCATACTGCCCACCAATCCGACCTCGCTGTTCTCCCTCTAGGATAAGTTGTGAAGTACACGAGCTGAGCCTGACTTGATAGGACAAATGGTTCGTAGTCTTGATATCTACGCTTATAGTTTATATCCACAAGGCCATGCTTGTCAATTTTCCAACCTTGATCTTAAATCGGATCGAACTATTCATACTTGAATAGCACGATCTTAGCAGGTTCTGTACCATAATTATATGTCAACTCCATAATCTCTCGTAAGATGCCAAAGAAATCATTACCTGGATCGATGTCTTTGTAGTTCAAAGATTTGATACACAAACAACTATTTTTTATGGAATCAAGATCCAGAAAGCTGTCTCTGATCGGAGCATTTGTTGACATTAACCTAAACCCATTCACACAGAAACTTGGCCATATTTTGACTCAGTATTGGTCCCTTGGCTAGAGTTCTAATAGATTCAGTCTCGAGTATTATTAGACGATCGACCTAAATACCAAAGTAGCGATAATAAGTTATTTATTATGCAAGTGCAGAAAAAAAGTAATTATCAAGCTCCTTACATATGCTCTCAACCAAGAAGGAAAATGGTATCTTATTTCTTATTCTACTTTTTTGTCTGTTATGTAGGGTCTAACCGACTTTAACTCATCATTATATGTGCTGAAAAATAATAAATCAACCGCTGATTAGTAACATAATAGTAGCTTATACTATTACATTGAGATGATATAAACGTGGACGTATTAATTACTTACCCCTCTAGCTTCTCCACTTTATCCTCGTCGCAATTGAGTAATATACACAACTGAGCAGCCCTTAGCTCGTCGTCATTCAAATATCTCTTCTTTATTTTCCCCGAAGGCTTTTCGGCCGCATTGAATACTTTGAGTATTGCATCATTAGATTCTTAATATCCGTTCTCGTTTTTTGGAGCTCTCGTTCTATTAGTAGCAACATGAGGTTTGAAATACGTCGAGCAAAAGTTTATAATCTCCTCGAGAATATAAGCTTCACAAATAAAGCCCTCAACCCGTGCCTTGTTTTTCACCTTTCTCTTTAGGTGATTCAGATGCCGCTTGAAGGGTTACATCCACCGATAACCAAAATGACCACCAACACGTGCCTCATAGAAAAAATAAATTGGCAAATGCTCCATAGAGTCGAAGAATCCAGGAGAAAACACCTTCTCTCGAAGAATCCAGGAGAAAACACCTTCTCGAGCTTACATAGTGTTACTGCAATGTACTTCTCTTATTTTTCTAGACGATCGATGAGCAACTTAGTAGAACAAAGATCTCTGAAGAATATGCTGAGCTCTGTCAATGGATCCCAAATGACCTGCTTTAAGAATTACTGAAATGCAATTAAAATTAATCTCTCCGTGAATATATGACAATCGTGGATCTTCATACCCGCCAGTTTGTTCTCCTTGAGGTTGATACATCTTCTCAAGTTCGACACGTACTCGTCTGGAAATTTTAGACCCTGAATCCACCTACAAAGTCTCCCTTTATCCTCCTCTCCAGTAAGAAAACTGACTTATGCTGCTTTAACTTTCTAAGGCGATAGATTATACGGAGTGACGATCACAGGCTAACACGAATATTGGGAGTCCGAAAGTCCGAATAGGGTAAAACCGTCGGAGGAGTGCCCCAATCTGACATTACGCGGATCCGAAGCAAAATTTGGATACTCTCGATCAAAGTGCTTCCATGCTTCTCCATCGGATGGATGATCCAATACTCTTTCGATCTGTTTTCGCCTGTGCCAACTCATGTTTTCTGCAGTCTCCTTCACCATAAACAATCTCTGCAACCGCGGCGTCAAAGACAAGTAGTCCATCGAATCGGTAGGCTTCTTTGCACCGACAGACTTTCCTCTTTCAGTAGCCTTGTAGCAATCAACACCACAGAATATGTATGTATCTTCCTCCTTGTCATCTTTGTAGTACAACATGCACCTGTTGCAATATGCATCAATTTTTTTATATCCCATCCAGAGCGATCTCACCATCCTCTTAGATCTGTAGAAGTCTTTAGGCAACTTTGCATCCTCTGGTAAGATCTCTATAATCAAATCCATCAGTCGGTTATAGCATTCTTGCGATATGTTAAAATTGGACTTGATGCTCAACAATCATGTAACAATATCCAACGGTAAATGATCTTCACAACCAGTATATAATTGAGTCATTGCATTGTCCAGCAACTCCATGAACTTTGCAGCATCGGTATTCGGTGCCTCCTCAGCTATATCATGATTGTCCGAATCAAAACTAGGTATCGCCGCATCAAAAACTATGTTCATCCACCCGTCTTCGTAAGCAGCATGGTCGTGGACATCCATATATAGCTCCACATAAGGCTCCGACTCTTATGCTAAAGACACAAGTTCTCCGTGCGCGGTCCACTGATAGTAATTCAGCGTAAAACCCTTCGAGTATAAATAATATGTGACTTCCACTTCTGGATGATATTTTAAGTTGCGATATCTCACACACGGACACTTAATTTTGGTATCGTCCATGTACTGAGGGAACGCCTTGGCGAACTGCAGGAACTGCTGTATACCCTCAATGAATTCATCTTGTATACCGCACATGTCATCCGGATAATGATTGTAAATCCACGAACGATGACGCAGATAGTAATTTATATCTATTTCTAGATACTTCTGCAGCAAAAATGAATATATAATTACCTTCAAGTATATACTCATCGTTAAATATAGTATATGCACTGATACTCCTAGTCCTAGCACATATACTCATCATTAAATACATTACATGTACTGATACTCACTGCTACCTTCAAGTATGGTTGTTTGAGTGATAAACTAAAGGAAGAGCGGTGTGTAGCTCTGTGCTAGCACAGCAAAGGGGAGCACAACTGAGCAGTGTGCAGCTCTATACTACCACAGTACAAAGGGAAGCATACAACAGTTTATAGCAGTAGCAGCTAGCTGTACTGCACAGTACAGCAGTAAGGAATCAGTGTGTAGCAATACTATACAGTACACAGCAGGAAGGATGCACAAAAGCAAGTAAACTCAGCAAGTAGCAGTAAAGCCAGTGCACTGCAGAGCCTTCAACAGCAGGTTTAGCAGTCTGCAGTAGCTAATACAACTGCTCGTGCAGCAAGAAGCATCAGCCCAAGTTGGATACGAGTTCTAGAAGAAGCCAATACCGTATATCGTGTCTCGGCTTTGAAGAGTCATTTTTGTGTCCGTGTATACGACTCTGCTTGAGTCAAGATCTATATCGTATTATATATGCTGCAGATACGCAAGGTTGCATCTAAACTCAGACAGCTAACTAGAAGAGAGATAGGGTTAGGGTCTGTGTCTAAAACAATAGAGTGTACCAATAGAGTGCACCCTTAAATATGATAAATAAAGTGAATGACAAGTCAAAGTATTAGGGTTAGGGTTTGTGTCTAGAAAGCTGTCTAAGTTAGGGTCTGGATCCAGAAAGTTGTCTCTATGTTTGTGTGTGTCCGTATTAGTATTAGGGTTAGTGTCTGTATGTGTTAGTGTGTCCGCGTGCGTGTGTGTGTGTGTGTGTCTGAGTTAGGGTTAGGATTAGGGTTAGTGTGTGTCATGTCGTATTGTGTTGTGTTGTGTTATGTCATGTTAGAGAGAGAGACAGAGAAAGAAGACAGAGAGAGGAGCTCACCGAGTGATTGGAGAGAGGAGAACGTCGGAGGGAGGAGGAGCCGCCGGAGGGGGGAGGACGCCGGAAGGAGGAGGGGAGCCGAAGGTGGGGCACCGGGATGGGGGGGCAGTTTAAAATTTTTGATATTTCGATCGAAATGGGGGGAAGAGAAATTCGTCAAATCTTATATGAAATAAATTAGCGACGTTGGTCTTTACGTCGCTAAACGTCGCAGATATAATAATATACTGCGACTTAAATACATAAACATCGTTAAACATCGCTAAAATTAAAAAGTTAGCGACATTTAGCGACTACCTAGTGACATATTATATATTTATAATAATTATAGTCGCTAAATGTCGCTCCACATCGCTATCACCGACGTATTGTGACATTTTATATGGACGTCGTTAAATACCTATAATTCAACGACGTTTTATTTTAACGTCGCTAAAAATGTCGCTAATCCCACAATTTTTAGTAGTGAGGATCAAGTAGACAAGCAGTTTTAATAACTCAAGCATTGGTATCGAGAATAATAAAGCAATCTATCAAGGGGACATATTTGATAGAGACTCATATGATAATAACACCACACAAGTCTAAAAATAATGACTTGCATAGGCCACCACTAAAATCTTATCATGCCTCAGTACCAGAATACGGAGACGGACATGGCTAGCTACCCCATACAAGGTATGAAATATCGTACAACGATCACAATTGTAACTAGACAAGGGGATGCAAGCTACAATGAAGTCACTTAGGGTCACACAGAGCATCTATGTCTCAACCAACAACCAAGAAGCAGCAAACATAGAATATGTATGATAGAGCAGAAAGGTGTCCCAAATGCTCTATCAAAATATTCTAAAAATCAGACGTACAAAATGAGAAGCTTGTGGAGTAATAACAGTACATGACTGTGATCAGCTACAGTTTGATTAATTATAATCATGTAAGGGAAAATAAATGTCTATATTTGTCAGCTAACAGGTGTTGGTGGCTAAATGCCCAAAAGAATAAAATATACAATAATAAGCGTTGGAGAAGAAACCCACTCGTATCCCTCGGCATCCATCCGTATTGTGCACGCCATTATTCAGGGGGAAATAAGTTGGATCCTCGGGCTCTAGCTCAAAACCTGGCCATACAAAACCAGTGGAGTTTGACCCTAAATAGCAAGTACCACAAGGAAGCACAAATGAAGAAAAAAAATCCAAGACAACATATATATTGCAATAGCCAAGAACCATAGGCGTGTACACTATCGTCGATGTGATACAACGCTCCTACACCAAACAAAGACAAGAAGTGTCATACTATATCGAGATAACATACATCTTTTGATTCAGGTCAAGCTATAAGATTCTGCATCACAGTCTTCGCCCATAGCCTATCGTAGAACAATATCCCAACCCTATAACCAAACAAGAACAAGGGCTGAACCAACATGCCATGACAGTCCATGTTCCTAAATTGCTAACAAAAGATACAATATACAAACGAATCTAATTTACAGAATTGACCAATCACTTATACGGATTGCTAGGTGGAGTCTGGGTTATCCTAGAATTATAATACATATAATAGGAATCCTAAAATCGTGCATTGTTCAAGCGAGGCTAGCCGAGCTATGATAATCGTTGCGTAGCACGTAGTATTATGCATCTGTCCCTCGTAAGGCCACCATGTTGATATCGCATAGAACACATAATACAATATAGTATTCGGATATTGCAATCCACTAATGCAGATTTAAATAATATCCATGGAGGCCAGCCTTGCATTTCCCAATTAGATATTTGAGGGCAGCTTGTCATACAAGATCTTGGGTTTCCGTCCCTCCCAATGCTCTACAAGTTTCAGTTGCCTAGTTAACCCTATGGTTAGTTGGAATTATATGGCGTGGTCACATGTTCATTCCTCATATATGTCATATCGCAGTACGGCCATGCTAGATACGAATCCACTTTGTCACTTTGTAGTTCAATTTGGATTCCTCCCAATATGATGTAACAATCAAACAATTTCTAGCCACGTTTGGTTATTGACTAACAATCATGTTCATGCTGGCTTCTTGCAATAGTCGCATAGGGTAGCTTGTTGTACTTGCCTCTGTGGCTGCTGCTGCACCTCCTGAATTGATGCTCTAACTGGGGAACGATAATGCTGTTGTTGAAGGAAGGTCCTTGGTTGAAACTATAGACATTTTTTCTCCTATGAGTGCCCTGGCTTCTTGCAATAGTTACAAAGGGAAGCTTGTTGTACTTGCCTTTGTGGCTGCTATTGCACCTGCTGAGCTGAGGCTCTGACTGGGGTACGATATTGCTGCTGTTGCAGGAAGGTCCTTAGTGGAAATTGTAGGCGCTTTGCTGGCCCCTGAACCGCTGAAAGCATCCCAGTTTCTCTTGATCTGAAGGCCCATATCTACCTCGACTCTATGAGCCTTTGCCAATATGTCAGCAAAAGTGGTATAGGCCGAAGAAATATGGATCTTGATCTCCTGGATCAAGCCCTCTCTGAACCATCGAGCCCTATCCTCTAGGTCCCTTACCATGTAATCTACAAATCATCTTATCCTTCCAAACTCTACAGTGTACTCATCCACGGTCATCCCGTTCTACTCTAAGTTCTGGAATTGCTTTTCCAGAACTCCTTTGTCCACTGCAGGAAAGAATTTTCTCTTAAAAAGGTCCTTGAACTGGTCTTAGGTCAGATCAGGATCCGCAAGTCTGGGCTCATTTCTGAACGAAGTGCGGGAGATATCATGAACCTGCAAGCCCACCGCTTCAATCTTCAGGTCCTCTGAAAGTCGAAAAACCCTCATGATCTGCTCAATATCCTCGAGCTACTCATCAGCGTAGAGGATTCCCTCGGTCCCCTAGAACGTCTGTGGCTCCATCTTCTTAAAGTCCTGGATGTTACCCACCCTCAGCTGAGCGGGCTGCTATTGCGGTTGATGGGCAACCCTCTCCATGGCTACTAGGGCAACCTGCTAGATATTTTCTATTCCTGCCCTCAATATTTTTTTATGCTTCCTTTGGGCCTCTGTCTGAGTTCTTTGCGCCTCCATCATGCTTCTGAATAGCTCATGTAGTGGAGAAGAAGGGAGAGGTGGAGGAAGGCCTCCAGATCTAGCTGGTGAGGCCTCCTGAGATGCGAAAGGTATAGGAAGAGCACCATTAGCTTTGGAATGCACTCTAGTCTTGGGTGGCATTCTGAGAGGTGGAAACAATAAGGATTCAATTGATACGGAATAAAATAAGGTAGTATTCAAGAAGGACAGTAATCATAAGGGACGTCCGATAACTCGGAGGGAAATAAGGGTTAGTAATTAAATATAGCAGAATTCGAGTTGTGATTGAGTATTTTCTTATTCCTAATATCTTATATCCTATGGCAGGCTCACAGTAGTAGTACTAACTTAAGCACCACCACGAGTTCGCAATCTTGTGCAAAATCTGATCTGCATGGGCAACCATAAAAATGTGTCACAACCCGTACTCTAAATTTGGGCATGAGTCATGGGCACGCCCAGTTTATGCCGCAGTGTCGACGATAGAACGTTGTACCATAAGCCACAAGTATAACCTACAACTCATAACATATATACACATCCACATTAAACTCAATCTCAAACGATGAGATAATAAAATCATAAGGATATAATCAAATAATAGTCTCAAATTCATGGGTCCAAAATAGTATCCCAAATAATATTAAAGATCCAAATAATAATATCCAAAATATAACTAGAAATCCCAAAAAAATCGGTCCCAAACAACTAACTAAAATAACCACTTTACTAAACTACTCGATCGCAACCGGGGTCTGAGCTGCTAACTCTCCATAATCCTCCTGAGAGGCAAGATCAGGCTCATCTATGTCGCCAACATACGGTCCATAATGTATGGGGATCTCATCATTATCGTAGTCACCTAAAATATTGTTATCCAGTCAGAATTGGAATGAGTACATCATAGTAAAAATAGTTCCAACACATGGTATAAGCTTCACGATAATAAATAGTAAAGAATATATGATGCAACAAAACTGAAATCATAATAAGGCAATAAGAATAGCTAAATGTTGAAGTCCTGTCATGGCAATGATGTACAGTAACCACAAGCAATCATAGAAAATAACTACAAGTATGGGAGAAATAAATAGGTATAAATTAATCTACGTGATTTAAAATACCTTGTCGATATATGAATAGCTAAGGATAAAATTCGACAAACCACACGTGTCATGCATGGATGCTATTATTCCAGTAAGACCATGCAATGGAAAAGGTAGTTCACACATCCACTAAGTATTTTCCCTTTCGGCTAGTACAACATGGATTCCGAACCAAACACAATAAAATAACAATAGTCCAGAAAGTCACATATCTCATACAAGAATCCACCATTTACTAATCCATGTAACGAGTGTCACGAATCAAATAATCAATACTAAGCATTCATTATAGAAACTATCAAGTAATGAAAGTAATCACGAAAATGTACTCGGCTGTGGTCCTTAGCTGTGGTACGAATCAGGTCCCGAATCAGAGTCCAAATCCTACATATGATGAATTACCATGTCAAGAGATAATTTACCTTAATTTATTTAATTCTGAAATAATTACTCTAAAATCCTATTTTAATCCTATTATTATGAAATTTAGATTAAATCTTAATTTTTGTCCAATGAAACCGAATTTGCCAACTTGAGACTCGTGGCACGCAAATTAAGAAATCTTGTTTACCAAAAATTTATCTAGATTTTCATAGATTTCAACACTACTAGAATGCTGGAATCAAAGGATTCACAAACTCACAACTTGGTAAAAAGTTATGGCAAATATGGCATTCAGATGACAGTTTCGTCGGTTCTCTGACTACATCTAGGTTGCAATAATTTATAGAATAGTAAACCAGAATATTTAATTTTGATAAAAATATATGTCATGTTTTATCATGTTATGTTTCTGAAACTTCAAACGTTTCATGATTCTGAGTTCGGGATCTCCCGAAATCTTGAAAATACCAAAATATATCAGATTTTGGACAACTGGCACTCCACGAATTTTCTAGAAAGATCGTTTTAGAATTTATGAAAAAAAATTACATATTCAGAAACCATACCTCGAGACAATTCCAAGTCAAGAAACGGGGACATGTTTGGAGTTCGGAGCTAGGAGTAATGGCCTCATGAAGTCGAACGAACCCTAGATGGAAACCTCCTCAATCTCTCTCTCTCTCCTTAATTCGGAAGATTAAATAAAACCCTAACCATACTATATATATATATATATATATATATATATATATATATATATATATATATATATATATATAGAGAGAGAGAGAGAGAGAGAGAGAAAGTAGAGGGAGCCACGGCTCACGTGGATACGTGGCGAGCATCCGAGCAATCCCGCTCAGGAACGAACGGTCTCGATTCGACACATCTTGGCTCGGTCGAGTTTGAGTCAAATTCGAACTCGACTGGGCTCGGCTCGGTTCGGGAGCAAGAGCTGCACCCGCACCTATGCCCGCGGGTCGCTGATATGAGGGCCCCTCCCTGTTAGCTGCGGGAGGCTGACAGGCAGGCCCGGGGTTGCTGACTATGTAATCCTTTTAGTTTATTAATCAAAAATAGTTTTTAACTCAGTTTTTAGTTTAATAACTCCTAATATATAATAAAATATCTAGAAAAATATGGAAAAAAATTCCAGAAAATATAAAATAGAATATTGGACCCTAAAAAATGTTTGGGGTTAATTTGGCCTCTTGGTTTCCAATAGAAATTATTAGAAGTCCTAGAGAGTTAGATTTTATTTATTAATAACTACAGAAATTTTCCAGAAATTTTTTAATAGCCTAACCATGGTTCCAAATCCAAGAATGAGCTTTATTGAGTACTAAGGATATAATGTTCCCTTATTGGTGTAAAAATCTTAAAGGTGTAAATATTATTATTTAACATATTATTATTAGTATATTCAGTAAGTGGGTGCTACAGATACTAATAGTCGAGTCAAGTTACCAATCATTATAGTTAATCACGAGTTTAATCATATTGCAACACATAGGTCAAGTCAAGCATATAGGTAGCATAGCCACTTGGCGTATGTTATAATTTTACATATAGTCGGGTCAGACCCATAGTCCGGTCTAACACATAGTCATTCTTAGCACATAGTAACACTTAGACCGTATACACTTGCAATTAGTTAGATCAACACGTGAAACCAAAAATCCAATAAAAAGTCCAAAACCAAGTAAAATAGCAAAATATGTGCATAGTGTCAATAGAATTAACATGCGCGCATGAGAACGTACGCATGAGAACAGTCTGCATGATAGTGTCTGCCACATGGAAATAGCCACTGCATGTCGCATGCTACATGCATGAGATCAACCGCCGCAAAAGGCAATTATCGTATGCATATGCTGCAGCATGCAAGTCCTGCCTCATGGAGCAGTGGTCGCAGGTGCCGTTGTCGCATATACTAGTCACCGCATGGCAAGGCTTGCCGTATGGACACAGCGTTGCAGCAGAGGCGGGCCTGAAGCATAGCTGCCTGGCACATAAGCAAGACATGCGCATTATAATTATCATGCGCCAGTACCATAATACGGAGACGGACATGGCTAGCTTCCCCGTACAAGGTACTCTACGTCTTACGGCAATCACGGCAGTAACTAGACAAGGGGGTGCATGCTACAATCAGGTCACTTAGGGTCACACGAACATCTATGTCTTAATCAATCAAACAAGAAATAGTAATCATAGATAATATATAATAAAGTAATAAGGCATCTCAAACGCTTTCATCCAAATATTCTGGAGACCAGCTATACAAAATAAGAAGCTGATAGAATAACAAAAGTACATAACAGTATTATAGTTTCAGATGTGCCGGCTAACAGGTGTCGGTGGCTAAATAACCAAAAGAAGTAAAATGTACAATGACGAGCATGGAAGAAGAATAACCCACTCGTTATCCTCGGTGATCATATTCCTAATACATGCCATGAGTCAGGGGAAAGTATGCTAGATCCTCATATGCTAGCTCAAAACCAGGCCATACAAAACCAGTGGAGTTAGACCCCAAAATAGCAAGAACCACAAAGGAAGCACGAAATAGAGAAACTAAAACCCAAGCAATAAATAATAATATAGGTTCTATATCGTAACTTATGTCCATGGCATATCCTAGCACAAAGGTCCAACCCTACAACTGATCAAGGACTGGTTGAATCCATCACACTATGATAGTCCATTTTCCTAGGCTACTAACAGAATAATACAATCACAATCAAGTCCAATTAATAAGATCGGCCAATCACTTGTACGGCTTACTAATTATGGAGTATGAGGTTATCTCAGAATAATTCATAATAGGTATCCTCATATTACGCCATTACCGAACATGAGCTAATCGAGCCAAATAAAATGATTATACAGGCACTTCACGAATTGCACCAATTCTCCGTAGGGCCACTACGCTAGATCACGGTATTAGCGGTTCCAATGTTCCTATAGTGAAACAGTGGTTCGGTATTATTTATAATAGGTCAGATACTGTACTCCACTAAGGCGGATGATATACAGTATCTGTGGTGGCCAGCCCATATCTCACTTAGAATGAATCTCTGTGAATGGGAAGGTTTGTTGGCATGATCTCGGGATACCATTTTCTTCCAATGTTACTACCACTTTTAGTTGCTTAATTAACCCTAAATTATTTTGAAATCTCAAGACGTGGCCATATGAGAATTTACCTTAAGATATCATACAAAGTACGGGCACGCTAGATACGAATCCATGAAAGTTTAATCTGGATTCACCAGAGCATGTATGCAACATTCAACAATCAAAATTTTAGCCGCGCTTTGGTACTTGCCTGGCATATCATGGCCGAGCTAGGTGAAAAGTATATTTATAGTATCACGCATTCAAAAATTTGGAGACATTCTTGAAGCACAACCCAAATATAAATCACTTAACATGTAACACGGTATGTCGCACGTCGGTGCACATTAAATCATGAATAATATCAGACAATAATTGTATCAGTACGGATACAGTATTCGAGTCCAATTACCAAGATCATAAGCAAGAGTTCTAGCACATGGTCGGGTTACTGAGTCCATTCTCCCATGTAATTATAACACAAGTAATAACCAGGATCAACCATATAAAGGATGACATAAATGATCCCAAAAAGAAAGTACTACGTGTACATAGGGAGTCACTATGGACAATGCGTGCCTAAGTCGTGCATAAGAAGGTCAGGCCGCATGAACCAACCGGCCGCATGTTCTAACCTAGCCGCATGCTCCTCCAGGTCGCATGCTCGGGCAAAAGTCCACTACTTAGGACAAGTGCCGAAGTGATGGGCGATAAATAATATGTCAGGGAAGTGATAATAAAGGCGATTGACGTGATAAGGCATAAGTGTCAGAGAGAAAAGAAAAAAGAACAAAAGTTAGTGCAGAGACACAAAAGTTGTGTAGAGACATGCACCCAAAAGAAGACATGCATGGCTAATGACCGCATAATCTTATGGACGTTTGGAGTCTGGCCTTAGTGCATTTTTATGCATTCATGGTACTATGCGTGTGACTTTTGAAAGCATACACAAAATAGACATGCGTACAACAAGATGGGGGCTTGCTCAGAGGGGGCGCATGTTATTGGGCCGCATGGTACCCATCGTCCCAGAACAGCAAGATCGGCCATGAAAAAACTTCAAGAATCTGAAAAGACTAGATCTGCCATAAAATCCTTATCTCAAATCCAAATCAAGTGGTTTAAAAGCCAAACTGCTCCAAATGAAGTGTTCTATCACATAGAACCATAAGTTTACGAAAACAACAAGTGTTTGAAGATCAAAACCAAAAAAAAACTCAAGAACACCCACACTCATAAAAATTGAGATCTACACTATTCCATCCACCAAATCCAAAATTACCAAGTTCTATACATGCTTAAAATCATACAATAAACATAATAGACCAATAAAATGGAGGGTTTCTCCATTTTTTAATGCAATGTGTAGTTGTCTATGGAGGAAGGGAAAAACCTAAGCGATAGAAGCAAAAGAAAGAATAAAGAGGGGGAGAGAAAGAAGTTGGGTTATATAGCTAGGGTTTAAGGTTTACACCATGGGTTCAACTCATGACCAAGCCAAGCCAAACTATAAACCAAGAACCCAGACAAACCAAAAAATGGGTCTAGTCTCACTCAACCAATTAATAACATGCAAGCGAGAGTAATATATTCCAAAATACGTATATTGGGAATGGGGAGTGACATCTCTATCCAACTTAGAAAAATTTTATCCTCTAAATTTTGAATCCAAGTATGGCTAGAGAAGTCAGAAAAAGCACGATATAAATATACTAGCAAATCTACACATGCAAGCAATAACATCACAACGCATAGGTGATCGTCTGATCACGAAATCTAAGATATAAAGGCATAAGATAGAATATACCTTCTGAATCGAACATGTGTCGATACCGAGATCGTATATTGTCCTTGCACTCCCGCATCGATTATCTAAGAGTGTGATGGCCCCAAGCAACTCAGACAAGAGAAATTGTTCAATTCTTGAGTACCTTCTCCCTTCGGTCTATAATGGATACGGGTTGCTCCTCGTAAGATAAGTCGGTACCAACAACTAATTCAGTGTGATCGAGGATATGACTCAGATTTGGGACATACCTATGCAACTGAGATACATGAAATACATCGTTTACCTCTCGTAGCAAAGGTGGAAGGGCAAGACGATAAGCCATAAAGCCTACCTGATCGAGAATGTCAAATGGCCCAACGTATTATGGACTAAGCTTTCCGCGGACCCCGAATCTAATAACTCCACAGGTTGGTAAAATCAGCAAGAATACGTGGTCGTCGACACGAAACTCTAAAGTTTTGTAATACGGTATATCATACCTCGGTGCATATTAGATCATGAACAATATCAGGCAATAATTTTATCAACACGGATACCATATTCGAGTCTAATTACCAAGATCATAAGTATAAGTTCTAGCACATGGTCGGGTTACTGAGTCCATTCTCTCCTAGAATCATAACACAAGAAATAACTAGGATCAACCATATAGAGGATGATAAGAAACATTCCAAATAAAATAAATGATCCCAACAAGAAAGTATTAGATGTATAAAGGGAGTCACTAAGGATAATACGTATCTAAGTCGTGCACAAAAAGGTCAGGCCGCATGAACCAACTGGTCGCATGTTCTAACCTGGACGCATGCTCCTCCACGCCACATGCTCTGGCAAAAGTCCACTACTTGGGACAAGTGTTGAAGTGATGGGCGATAAATAAAATTTTAGGAAACTAACAATAAAGGTGATTGACGTAACAAGGCCTAAGTGTCAGAGAGAAAGACAAAAGCATAAAAAGTCGTGCAGAGACACTAAAGTCGTGTAGAGATATGCGCCCAAAAGAAGAGACGCATGGCTCGTGACCGCATAATCTCTTGGACGCATGGATTCAAGGATTAGTGGATTTCCATGCATTCAAGGTACTATATGGCCAACTTTTGAAAGCATGCAGAAAGTAGACATGCGTCCAACAAGATGCGCGCATGCTCAGAGGGGGCACATATTATTGGGCCTCATGGTACTCCATCGTCCCAGAACAGCAAGTTCTACCACGAAAAAACTCTAAAAATCCGAAAAGACTAGATCTGTCATAAAATTATCATCTAAACTCCAAATCAAGTGATTTAAAAGCCAAAGTGCTTGAACCATAAGTTTTCAAAAACAACAAGCTTTTGAAGACCAAAACCAAAAAAAAACTCAAGAACAAATACACTTACAAAAATCTAGATCTACACCATTGCATCCACCAAATTAGAAATTATCAAGTTCTAAACATGCTTAAAATCACACAATAAACAAAAGAGACCAATAATATGGAGGGTTTTTCCATTCCTCATGCAAGGTGTACTTGCCTATGGAGGGAGGAAAAAACCTAAAAGAGAGAAGGAAAAGAAAGAATGAAGAGGGAGAGAGAAAGAAGTTGGGTTATATATCTAGGGTTTGATGTTTAGACCATGGGTTCAACTCATGACCAAACTAACTCAAATCATAAACCAAGAACTAAAACAAACCAAAGAATGGGTCTAGTCTCATGCAACCAATTAAATAACATTCAAGCGAGAGTAATATATTTGACGTATATTGGGATCGGGGAGTGACAATAATGCACATAGCAAGTTAGGCGTTCAATGCCAGGCTGTCGTATGACACCCTCAAGCTCATGGAGAGATCGGACTCATAGCAAGATTTGCCATATGGCTTCGTCGGGCGCATGGCTTAGAGCGTGCATGCAAACAGTCATGCACATAACAAGATATATACACGCTACAAAGGGTCTACAAAAAGGATCTCTAGATGTATGGTATCTCTGTCGCATAGCCTCCTCGTCGCATGAAATACATCGTCCCAGAACAGCTCGAACACCATAAAAAAGCTCCAAACTTATTTTCTTCATAAAATCCTCATTTTAACTCCAATCAAGTGAAACGAAAGCCAAAATTGCCTGAAATTGAATTCTCTACAACATAAAACAACTAATTTTTCTAAAATATCAAGTTTTAATATATTAAAACCAAGAAAAATCATGGAACCCATAAAATCCCTTGTCATGACCCGCACCCGGATATGCGGGCCCGAGTACGTGGTTACGCTCAGCCTACGCCGTAGAATCGGCGGTAGAACGTTGTCTGGGTCATTTCTAAATATCTAGCATCTCAACAATATAATATGGTACCTGTCAATCATCCCAACTCCAAACGAAAGAACAATATGGTATCTCACAAGTATAACTAATCTCAATCACAAAACAAACTAAGGAAGAATAATGCACGAATGGAATAGCGAAAGAAAGGTACAAGCTATAATCCATAATCTGAAAAAATAATACAACTGTAAATCTCAACGAAAGAATAGTCTAATACAAAAATTACCAAACATAAACTAAACCTCCTCGGTCATTGGTACTATGTCCTCTTGCTCTAGGGGAGTATCCTCTAAAGTCTTACCCTCCTGAGGGTCGTAATACGTGGGACACAGCTCCTCTAGCCAATCATCTGAAAAATATATCCAGTCAGGATTGGAGCAAAGTACATACCTCTGAAAGCAGTTTCAAATACATAATCGAGCATATATAACGAGCAATAGGAAAAGGATACAAGATGCACAAGTAGTAAGAATATACAATACAGGGAGAACAGGCAATAAGCACAATAAGAACTGGAAAGTAACTACGGGAAATAAACTACAAGTAGAAAACAAGGATACTAGCTATGTGATTTAGAGTGCAAGTTCGTTATGTGATCGGCTTAGGTTGCACATGAGGTATAAAGATAATTCCATTATATGTGAGGTGTATAATCAACATACACATGAGATCAATAGAGCTTTGATCACATAACCAACTTCTACTCCCCCTCCCAACCAATACTCATGGATCCAATCACGACACGTTACGTACATGAACACGATATAGTCACACTAGCACACGAAATAGTGGATGCACAAGAAGTACATAAAAGTCAATACCCGATGCATACGATAAAGTATATGTAACTGAGTACCCGCTGAACACGGTAGGGGATAACACCTCCTGACGGGATCCATATAGCACCAGTCCGTGAAATCACTGTGTCGGGACCAATGTATACAATTCTAGAACATGCATATATACAATATTATGAACTAAAAATAATCATAGAAATGTACTCGCCTGAAGTCCTGACCAAGGTGTGTCTCTCGATGCCCAAGCTGGTATCTCACAACCTATATACGGCATATTGCATCAATACAAGGTTCTAGAATAAAAATAAGTAAAATTGATGCAATTCTAGGTCGATACACCATTTCTAAGTCAAACCAATGAATTTTAGGTTGCAAGCGTCTAATGCTAAGTCACTAAGTCGATACACTATGAAACTATTCTATACTAGCTAAGCTACGATACTAGAATCACAAAAAGGTCATATCCTAAGATACACAAGTTTCTAATATAAAAAAAGGTTTTATACATATATTCAAGTCAAATATTATAATACCTATTTAAATAGGATACCTTTGCCTTGCACCAATGCGTATCGCATCTAACTTGATACTCAAGTTCAAAACCTTGGGTATCGGCCCAAAACCTTGGTAATACCCTGGTAAGACCTTGGTACCCCGAGGTAAACCAAATCCTATTGCATATAGCTAACACACATATATATAAACCAAACTAATACTAACTATATGCTAACATTAACTAAACTATTAACTACATAATACTAACAATATATATATATATATATATATATATATATATATATATATATATATATATATATATATATATATATATACTTCCTATTAACTTATCATCAATACTCATATACATACATAGATATAGTTAATAGTCTAATTAGTAGGTATATATATCTAACTATTTAGATAAAAATGTAACTATATACATAACTATTATACTAACTTACTAATAAACAAAACTAACTAAACTAATAACTACTAGCTAAACTTACTTAACTAGCTGAACCTTTACTAAACTCACTGATGAAACACTACCTATCTGCTAAACTTTTACCTCACCTTCTGTCTGCATGCTGAAACTAAAGTTTCATGTTGAATGTTGTTGAAGCTGCTGCAAACTGCTAAAACTGAACTTGCTACAGTTGTTGTCTTTAGTTACTGGACTGCTCTGCACTTGCCTTTGCTGAGGCTGCTACTAGTACAAGCTGTTGTAGCTCAGTTTACAACTGATGCAAACTGCTCCCTGAGTTGTGCACGAGCTGTGCACCTTGTTGCATATTGTAAACTGCATATTATCCTCTTCCCTTTTCTAATCTGCACAGTATACTATGCCTCAAAACTGTGTGCAACTGCATACAGTAACCCGATTGCTGTGACTGCTGCTCCTCAAAACTGCCAAGTTCTTCTGCACAGATCTGTGCAAGAGCCTCCTGCCCAAGACATACTGCAGCCATACATGCTGACTGCTCCCTCTCACTCACTCAAGCACACACACACACACACACACACATACACAAAAACTAAGTATTTATATAGATATATATAATCATACACAAAACCTTACACTTAAATACCTATCAGTATTTATATACTTACCCATATACCTAAATATAGGAACTTCACATATATGAGTACATATATATATATGTATATACCTATAGATATTAACTCAAGCTACACTTATATATATACAAACGTTTATATATAGACATATACACACATATATATATATATATATATATATATATATATATATATATATATATATATATATATATATATATATATATATATATATATATATATATATATATATATACATACATACACACACACACACATAACACATAAACCCAAAATACACTATTACATATACTATATATTATATAGATAGCTTACATATATATAAATACACATGCACGTATAGAAAAAAAACCAAACAACAAACACGTGGAGTGCATCGCACCCGTATCACACTTTTTCTATGATACGCTTGTGATATGGCTCTCACACACAACCAAACGCATCCTGGAGGACACAAATAAGTCTAATACATAAATTATGAATAATACGTATAGTAATTAGAGTGTCTACGTGTCCGTGTCACAATGTGATATGCACAAGGCCCCGTGTCGGAGAAAAACCCCCAAAATTAACCTGTTTTGTCAAATTGACGAGATACGGCCTATACGTATCCAATTGTTGATACAACACTAGTCACAAATAAGCAATCAAGTGTCAATTAGATCTATTAGACTCAATGACAATCACTACATGTGTCAATCTCGGAATTCTCCTAAAATTGGTACCAAATTGGTCATAACTTCTATCATAGGTCTCCGATGAACCTAAAACTAATTGCTATGGGTAGCCTATGCATGTGGGTTGGTTTCCATGGTTAAATATTAGATCTATAGTCTATTAGAAGGGGAGAACTGAATTGTACCTATTGGGAGATGGATTTTCCTAATGAAAAGTCCCCAATTGTCAAGTAGCTCCTCTCCTTGTAGATCTTGGTCTCTTCCTTCTTGCACCTTCTTCCTTCTTGTAGATCCTTGGTGTAGCAACCTCAATGATAAATTAGGGAAGAGATTGGTGAAGAATTGGTAGAGAATTGATGAGGGAATGGAGGAAATTTGGAAGAAGAAAAAATATAGATCTAGAATTTGAGAATTGGTGAAATAAAATATTTTTTCTCTCCTCTAGTTATGGCTGGCCAAATAAACTGCTCCATGCAATGTAAAAAGTCAAAAATACCCCTTAGGGCCTCTCATGAAGAAATTAATTAGGGGGCAAGGTTCTAGTCTAATGGTTTCTCTAATTAATCAAGTCTCCTAATCCATGGGGCCTAATTCATGGGCTCAAATTAGACTCAACTAAAAATTGGTTCATGCATTCTAAATAAATGGGTTAGGTCCACTACACAAGTTCAAAATAAATCTACAACAAGCAACAAATAATAATATAATAAATAAATCTTGTAATGCACAAATTTTAATTATAATTAATCCTAAAATAATTAATATCCATTGACAATTATCAAACTACCCTTGGATGAAAATGTGAGGGTGACAAACCTACCCACCTTAGAAAAATTTTGTCCTCGAAATTAAGAAAGAAACTATCTACCAAAAGCAAACAATACAATGCAAGAAAGAATTATACCTCAGGGTCGAACAGATATGGATATCGCTCGCGCATCTCGGTCTCTCGCTCCTAGGTACTCTCTCCTGGCGAGTGATGCCTCCATGCGACATGCACTAAAGGGATCTTCTGGTTCCTCAGCACCTTCTCTCTCTGATCCAGAATCTCTACTGGCTGCTCTGGATAGCTGAGAGTAGGGCCCACATCTATCTCCGAGTGATCCAACACATAACTGGGATCTGCCATGTACCATCTTAACTGCCACACGTAAAACACGTTGTGCACTCCCTCCAATGTAAGTGGTAAGTCTAGTCTGTAAGCGACTGCACCAACCCTCTCAAAAATACTAAAAGGACCGATGAATCGCAGACTAAGCTTGTCGTCTACACCAAAATAAATTATGCCACGTATTGGAGAAATCCTCAAGAAAACCAGACCGCCAACCTAGTACGAAACACAACCTTAGCACTCTAACAAAACAATAATCAAGTACAAGCAAAACAAATTAAAGCTATACCTCAAACACCAAAGGTCTCCGGTGACTATCGGCCAAATGCCGCTGCCTATTCTGCGTCACTCGAAGTCTGTCCCTGATAAGCATCACCTTCTCTGCTGCATCTACTACCATCTCTGGTCCCAATAAAGCTCTTTCACCAACATCATCCCAGGACAACAGAGTGCGGCATCTCCGTCCATAGAATACCTCGAATGGTGATATCTTAATGCTGTCTTGGTAGCTATTATTATATGAAAACACAGGTGCGTAGCATGTCCTCGAGAGTCTGAATAGTCCTCTCCGACTGTCCATCCGTCTGAGGGTGATAGGAGGTACTGAACTTGAGCTGAGTGCCCAAGCTAGCCTGCAAACTCCTCCAAAAATGTGACGTGAAGCAACTATCCCGATCCGAGACTATGATCACTGGAATACCGTGCAATCTGATAATATAGCACACATACATCTCTGCAAGTCTCTCCATATATGTACCCACTTTAAATGACAGAAAATGGGCTAATTTGGTCAACCAGTCCACGATGACCCAAATCGCATCCTTGCCTCCTGGAGAAAGTGGAAGTCCCGATACAAAATCTATAGTCACATGTTCCCATTTTTACTCCGGAATGGGCAAAGGCTGGAGCAATCCTCCTGGTCTCTGTCTCTCTGCCTTGACTTGCTAGCAAACTAAGCATCTGGACACGAAGCTAGCTATCTTCCGCTTCATGCCATACCACCATACATGCTTCCTCATCTCTCTATACATCTTATTGGCATCGAGATGCATAGAGTATTAGGAACGATGCACCTTCTGCATAATCTCCTCGCATAAAGCTCCTCTCGGTATGCACAACCTGGTACTTTATCGCAATGATCCATCATCTGCGACGATAAAGTCCTCTGCCAGCCTGACCTGAACCTATGCTCTGATGCTCCTCAGAGACTCGTCCTCATATTATCCGGCTCTGACCCGGTCTATCAGCTCTGACTGCACCTGAAGTCCCCATATATGTGCTGCGACTCCAGGAATCAGTACCTCAATGCCCAAACTGACAAAATAGGCCAATAAATGTCTGTCTCTAGTCAATCACATATCCATGGGATATCTACTCAAAGCATCCGCGTGTACGTTGGCCTTCCCTGGATGGTACTGTAAAGATATGTCGAAGTCCTTCATCAGCTCCAACCATCGTCGCTACCTCATGTTTAGCTCTTTCTGTGTAAACACATACTTTAAACTCTTATGGTCTGTGAAGATCTCTACTCTCTCTCCATATAGATAGTGTTTCCATAATTTGAGAGCAAAGATAACTGCTGCCAACTCCAAATCATGGGTAGAGTAGTTCTTCTCATGCGGGCGTAATTGCCTAGAAATATAGGCAATTACCTTTTTGTGGTGCTGTAACAGAACCCAAACCCTTCCCTGATGCATTACTGTAAATGGAAAATCCTCCTGCTCTTGATGGTAGTGTCAAGATGGGAGTTGTAGTCAATCTCCTCTTCAGCTCCTCAAATGCTGACTGACAATCCTCAGTCCAGACGAATTCTAAGTCCTTCCTGGTCAGCCTAGTCATCAGCTATGCTAGTCTGGAAAAGTCCTGAACAAACCTACGGTAGTAGCCTGCTAATCCAAGGAAACTCCTGATCTCTGCTACTGAACTCGAGGTAGACCATGATTCAACTGATGAGATCTTCTTCGGGTCCACCGAGATTCTATCTCCTGTAATGACATGCCCAAGGAATTCAACCTTATCAAGGAAGAATTCACACTTAGATAACTTGTCATACAGCTTCTCCTTCCTCAGGGTCTCCAAAATAATCCTCAAGTGCTGCTCATGCTCCTCTGGGATCTTCAAATATATCAGAATATCATCTATGAAGACTATAACAAACTGGTCCAGGTACTGATGAAACACTTTGTTCATCAGGTTCATGAACATTATCGGGGCATTGGTCAACCCAAACGGCATCACCAAGAACTCAAACTACCCATAATGAGTCCTGAAAGCTGTCTTCGGGATGTCTTCCCTCTTCACTTTCACCTGGTGGTACCCTGACCTTAAGTCTATCTTGGAGAATACCTTCGCTCCGCTCAACTGGTCAAACAAGTCATCAATCCATGAAAACGGGTATTTGTTCTTGATAGTGAGATTATTAAGTGCCCTGTAGTCGATACACATACGTACCGACCCATTCTTCTTTGGTACAAAATTACCAGAGTACACCATGGTGATAAACTGGAACGGATAAAGCCTTTGTCTTGCAACTCATCCACCTGCTTCTTCAACTCTGCCAGTTCATTGTTGTTTACTCTATAGACGTGCTGAGAGATCGGCTCTTCGTCTGGCACTAAATCTATAGAGAATTTCATATCTCTGTCTGACAATAACCCCGGTAACTCCTCTGGGAATACATCCAAGAACTCTACAATCAACGGATGTGGTGGCTCCTGCTCTTCTACGAAAGCTCCACAGAAATTGCCCTCGCTCTGCTCTGCTCCTCGGACGAACTCGAACTCTGTGTCACGCCCCAGTCCCAAAATACGTAGGACCAGGAATACGTGACACGCCAGCTACGCATTCAACCAGACTCTGGTCTGACTCGAATACGTATAAGCTGTAATATAAAGGACACTATCTAGATATTCAATAACTGTAAACCTCTATGTCTCAATCCACAATGTACAACAGTATACAAGAAAGAGCTATATGTGCTAGAGTCGGCCGCCCAATAACACACTAACTCGAATAGACTCGAGAAGAAGTATGAGTCTATAAAAACTAGGCTACAACAGCAGATGAAATAAACAATATAAAATAACCATAATGTCGGTAGATATAATATGAGTACCTGGTACCATGCCCGCAAGACCTGCAACTCCAATAGCAACTCCAAATGCTCCGTAATCATCTATGCTACAAAACTGGCAGGGAACCAGGTCCTCAGAGGGACGTAACAAGGTACAGAAATACAACATGCCAAGTAAACAGAAAGTACAAGTGCACGACAAGGTACTCTATCATAACCAAACTAGTGTGACACAGTTTAAAGACAATGTTCGACGCGTGGGTTTTCTAAAATAAAATTGTAGCTCCGGACACGGAAACATATGGCACGTACCGCAGCTCCGGGCAAGGAGTCACACGGGTGAAACAGCTACACTAGATACAGGATCACTACAGAAACAATACATATATATATAAGCGGAGTAGCCCAAACATCTAGTAACTGTCTTCCCCATCCCAAGCGGTCAACGATTGTGCGTTGGACCTGAACCTCTAACTACAGTCTCGACTCACGGAAGTAACTCAACAGACGCGACCCTAAGGTCGTCCCAGTCTCTGGTCATGATGTCAGTATCAGGATACAGGAATCTGGCACGATCACAGTGTATGAGTGTGTCCTAGGGTGTCGATGTAATCAGGTACGTGCATCGAGGTACTATAAAGCATCTAACAATTATTCTAAGACGTTACGACGAACGTCAGCACCCGGTTGTGATCCGAACGCGAGGTATCGAACGTCAACAAAATACATGCATAATGTACATAATGAAATATAAATATCTGTAAACTAAAATACAGGATGGCAAGGTACACTTGCCTGCGTGCGGCTGCTGATGACGGGGTCCCGGTACCGCATCCAAGCCCTCAGGTCCCGCAGTACCTAGAGATGAGATACAAACCAATAATCAATAATTTATTCTATGATAGACAGGGATGTAATACACGTCTAAATATATACCCAGACTCAGCTACAACTCACATGGACAAGACATTAGGGACAAGACACAATAGGGTTGACCACAGTTGACTATCGGTACAATACATCCATCAGCTAGTCATCTGTATACTATCATCAACCCAATCCTCAATCCTTCTATATTCATCACAAGGTTCAGTAGTTCAAGTAGGTGAAATCCTCAAGTTCCTCCTGGTATCCCCAGACATTATCCTGCACGTTTAATTTTTATCCTCGAAATAAATAATCACCAATTATCTAAACCCTCGATTATAGATACAGTCCGTAAATTATTTGAGCACCGCTCACCAATAACATTATTAATATTTCTCAGTCCTCAATCACTAAATAATGGTTTGATTTTACACACTATTTCACAGTCAACCTCCTGCCCCTCAATGTCCATCAATGCTTTAATATCACAACATTATTTCCCAACCATTTAACTCTACTTATCTACAATAATCAATTTCATAAAATGAATAAATAATTCTTTAAGAAATCTCTTATGACATTTTACCCTAAACTCGTTATATTTAACATTTTAATCGTCAAGCAGACATTCCGTCCCATCAAACTATAAAATTCAATGCATTCACTTACCCTCGATTTCATGTAATAACCCTAACATCTCTAGTTAACCTTTAACCATAAATTTCCCATTAAACTTATGAAATAATCCTATAATCTCACATATGTATAGCTTATAATTATGTATATTTGTATTCCTCACTGACTTTGTCACTAGTAATCCAATCCTCGAGATGATTAATAACTTAACGATATCATCGCCACTTTACCGTAAATTTCCTGCTCGTCAAATAATTAAATTGCATTTAAAAACTTGTAATAAAACCCTAAAACTCACATAGCATATTGCAATCCGTGGTGAACAAAACTTCGTTATCGCCTTGAGGCTCTCGACGACGTCGGGGACGACCTCGTGCTCGACCCCGAGCACTCCCCCTCGATGTTCTTCCGGGTCACGACGATGTCCACGCTCTCGTGCCTCGTCCGAATTCCTTCTAGGTTAAAACAGTGGACGAGCGACGCGTAGAGATCGAGCCCCTCCTGAGTTGTACGATGTTGTCGACCTCGTCGACCATGAGAAGGAGCCGCTATCGCTGGTCTCGTCGACCACGTGGAGGAGCCGTTGTCGTTGACATCGCTGCTGTCGACTACGCGGAGGAGCCGCTCGTGCCGGTCTCGTCGACCACGCGGAGGAACCGCTGCCGTCAACACCGCTGCTGTCGACCACGCGGAGGAGTCGCTCGTGCCGGTCTCGTCGACCACGCGGAGGAGCCGCTGTCATCGACACCACTGTTGTCGACCACGCGGAGGAGCCGCTCGGCATGGAGAACGGTGGCCGGCTCGCTGGAGATGGGAAGGGTGGCTGGTAACTCAGCCGGGTCGGGTTGTAAGAGAGATGGAGAAGAGGCGAGGAGGAAGAAGAAGGAAGAAGAAGAAGAAAAAGAAGAAAAAGGAAGAAGAAAGGAGTGGGTGTTAGGTTCCGCTGAAATATTGTGAGGAGGGAGGAGAGAGAGAGGGGGTGGGGTTCTCCATGTTTGGGGATTAGGGCTGGTTGGGAAGTGTGTAGTAAAGAGACACTATATAGGGAAAGGTGATGGGTATTGGGTGGTCATGATCAAATCCTCATTTGAATGAGGGGCTAGGATCTAACATGAAGGATTTACTCATACAAAGGAGAGAGAAATAGAGGATGGGCTTGACCAATCAAAGAGAGGGGGCTTCTCCATGTGGCATAGACCAATGAGGTGAGGACACCTAATTCCATAATTGCAACTAAGCCCCCTAAATTTTTGTAATTGCACAAACACATAAAATAATACAAAAATTGCGGGGAAAATGGAGTTTGGTGATTTGCATGGTGAGGTGGCGTTGGGGGTTTAGCACGGGTTTAATTAAATGGGCATCGGGATTAATTGGGGATTAAAATAGGATTATGCAAAGTTGGTATCCCCGATTTAAATAGAATTAAAGTGTCCCGCGCTTTTAAATTAAATGGGGGCACTTGGAGTCAAAATCCGAAAATGACGCAAAGGTCAAAAATGGTGGGGGCTTGGAGTCGGTCTTGGACCCTTTAGTTGGTCCGGCTCAACGGGTTAAGTTGGTATCTCAAAATTTAGGATAACGACACAGGTGTCCGACACGAAATTAAATATGGGTTACGATTTTCGGAAAGTTGCACAATTAATTTAGAGCACAATAAAAACTGATTTTAAGTGATGAAAAGTCCAGTGCCTAATTTGGCGAGTCAAGTCAAAAGTACAATAGCCCGATGGAATTTATGGGCTGATATTGGGATCCGATTAATTTAGAAATGATAGGGCGCGCCAAGGGTCTTAATTAAATGAATTAAATACCAGATAAAATTATCTCCACTCTAAACCTCGACATCTGCTACCAAAACCAAATTTTTTCCAAATCCACCCTAACTATCTACAGAATAAATCGAGGGAGTTTACACTCTGGCTCTCCTGGCGTCTGAAATAAAACTCTGCCTCCATGACAATCGATACTAGCGTGATGTCTACTCAACCAATCCATCCCGAGTACTATATCGTAACTCAGAAGTGGCATTAAAAGTAAACATACGCTCAGCTCATGGCCTCCCAAATAAACTCTCTGGTTCTTGCAAACATCACTGACCAGGATGATGCCACCCCCAGTCGTGATCTTGCAAGTCCGGCCAACGGTTCAGACTCAAGACAATGTCTTAAAGCAAAAGATACAGATACAAAGCTATGAGAAGCTCCAAAATCAAAAAAAATATGATCTAAAAAGGAATCAAGTAAGACTGAACCGGCTATAACATCTCCAACTGGATCTGCCTCCTCCACGGTTAGGGCAAAAGCTCACCCCTGATGTGCACCTCTCTGCTGGTGCTGCGCGAACCTCTGCTGTTGGGGCTGCAAAGGAGGTCCTCTCTACTGTCCCGCCGGGTGTCTCGCAGGTATCCTCTGAATCGGGGCTACATCCTAAGTTGTACGAGCTAATATCTTAGGACAATCCCTCAGCTGGTAGTCTGATGAACCACAAAATAAATACTAACCAAGCCTCTTCCTGCAAATATCCCATCCATGCCCTGCCTTCTTACAAAAGGGGCAAACACGAGTTGGCTGGGCTGGCCTATGCATCTGGTATGTCTGCTACACTAGTGCTCGGATAGGCGCATTGAACTGCAGCCTCTGTGGCTGGAAATGGGGCCTCTTGGCTGGACCCGTGCTGCTGCTGCCACCAAAAATATCTCGGTCCCTCTTGGGCCTCAGACTCAGGTCTCTCTCGACCTTGCGGGCCTCCCTCAAGATATCTGTGTACGTCTCATGGCCAAAAGAAATGAGAGCCTTCACTTCCCAATTCAAGCCCTCTCTGAATCTACTCGCCCGGTTCTCAGGATCCCTCACCATGTAGTCTGCATATCTGCTCAACCTGCCAAACTCGGCGGCATACTCCTCTACCGACATGTTTCCCCTGGTGAAGGTTCTGGAACTGTCGCTCCAAATCAAGTCTCTCGGTAGGCGGGAAGAACTTTCTTCTGAACAAGTCTCTGAACTCACCCCATGTCAATCCTGGATCGGCAATCTGTGGCTCATTCCAGAACCAAGTACTAGCAATGTCCATCATCTGTAGTCCCGCTGCCTCCATCTTCAGATCCTCCGTAAGGCAGGATAAGCACATGACGCACTCCATGCTTTCCAACCAGTCATCTGCATATATAATGCCCTATGTCCCCTTGAAAGGCTGGGGATCCAACTTCTTAAAGTCCTGTATGGTACCGGGCCTGGGCTGTACCTCTAATAGCTGTGGTGGCGTTGTCCTCTCTATTATGGTAATGGCCACCTGGTGAGCACTCTCAATGTCCTGTCTTATTACCTCAGTCTGTCGGTATTGTGCCTCAGCCTGGTCCCTCTGGGCCTCCATCATTTGTTAGAAAAGTATGAACAACTGTGTAGCATCAGCTGGTACTGGCAGTGGTAGTGGAAGTCCCTCGGAAACAACTTGAGCTACCTTCCGAACTGGGGAAGGAGCACCCCCAAAGACGGCTGCTGAGACTCCTACCTGAACCGGTGAGGCGACCCTCTCAACTGGAGAAGAAGCAGTAGTAGATGATACCCTCTCCGCAGCAGGCCGAGAAGTATCTGAGGAAGCTGCCGCTGCTCCCGAGCGATAGAATCTGATCTTCGGAGGCATACTGAAGACAGATTGAAATACGGAATCAATATTAAATATAATGCGATATCATCAAAGAATGAAAGAACTTTATTCAAAATGAAAGATAATATTCAATAGATAAGGATTTGTAAAACAGATATTAGAATTTTCCTAGTTGTGATTGAGCAACTCTTAGCCTAAATCCTATTTCTTAAAGCAGGCTCGTAGCAGTACTCTAGACGAGCACAACTATGAAATCGCACTACTTGTGAATCTAGACCTGCATGGGCCACCACTAAAAATATGTCATGACCCACACCCGGATATGCTAGCACGAGTACATGGTTACGCCCAGCCTACGCCGCAAAATCAATGGTAGAACGCTGCCTGGATTATTTCTAACTATCTAGCATCTCAACAATATAATATGATACATGTCAATCATCTCAACTCCAAAAGGAGGAATAATATGGTATCTCACAAGTATAACTAATCTCAATCACAAAACAAACTAAGGAAAAATAATGCATGAATGAAATAGCGAAAGAAAGGTACAAGGTACAATCTACAATCTGAAAGAATAATATAACTGTGAATCTTAACGAAAGAATAGTCTAATACAAAAATCACCAAACATAAACCAAACCTCCTCGTTCAGTGGTACTATGTCCTCTTGCTCTAGGAGAGTATCCTCTAAAGTCTTACCCTCGTGAGGATCGTAATGCGTGGGACACAGCTCCTCTAGCCAATCATCTAAAAATATATCCAGTCAGGATTGGAGCGAAGTACATACCTCTGAAAGCAGTTTCAAATACATAATCGAGCATATATAACGAGCAATAGGAAAAGGATACAAGATGCACAAGTAGTAAGAATATACAATACAGGGAGAACAGGCAATAAGCATAATAAGAACTGGAAAGTAACTACGGAAAATAAACTGCAAGTAGAAAACAAGGATACTAGCTAAGTGATTTAGAGTGCAAGTTCATTATGTGATCCGCTTAGGTTGCACATGAGGTATAAAGGTAACTCCATTATACGTGAGGTGTATAATCGATATTCACATGAGATCAATAGGTCTTTGATCACAAAACCAACTTCTACTCCCCCTTCCCAACCAATACTCATGGATCCAATCATGACACGTTACGTACATGAACACGATATAGTCACACTAGCACACAAAATAGTGGATGCACAAGAAGTACATGAAAGTCAATACCCGATGCACAAGATAAAATACATGTGACTGAGTACCCGCTGAATACGGTAGGGGATAACACCTCCTGACGGGATCCATATAGCACCAGTCCGTGAAATCACTGTGTCAGGATCAATGTATACAATTCTAGAACATGCATATATATAATATTATAAATTGAAAACAATCAGAGAAATGTACTTGCCTGAAGTCCTGAGCAAGGTGTGTCTCTCGAAGCCCAAGCTGGTGTCTCACAACCTATATACGGCATGTTGCATCAATACAAGGTTCTAGAATAAAAATAAGTGAAATTAATGCAATTCTAGGTCGATACACCATTTCTAAGTCAAACCAATGAATTTTAGGTTGCAAGCGTCTAATGCTAAGTCACTAAGTTGATACACTATGAAACTACTCTATACTAGCTAAGCTACGATACTAGAATCACAAAAAAGGATGTATCCTAAGATACGCAAGTTTCTAATATGAAAATAAGGTTTTATATATATATTCAAGTCAAATATTATAATACCAATTTAAATAGGATACCTTGGCCTTGCACCAATGCGTATCGCACCTAACTTGATACTCAAGTTCAAAACCTTGGGTATCGGCCCAAAACCTTGGTAATACCTTGGTATCCAGAGGTAAACCTAATCCTATTGCATATAGATAACATATATATATATATATATATATATATATATATATATATATATATATATATATATATATATATATATATATATATATATATAAACCAAACTAATACTAACTATATGCTAACATTAACTAAACTATTAAAACTATTTACATAACACTAAAAATACATATATATATATATATATATATATATATATATATATATATATATATATATATATATACTACCTACTAACTTATCATCAATACTCATATACATACATAGATATAGTTAATAGTCTAATTAGTAGGTATATATATCTAACTATTTAGATAATAATGTAACTATATACATAACTATTATACTAACTTACCAATAAACAAAACTAACTAAACTACTAATAACTTCTAGCTAAACTTACTTAACTAGCTGAACCTTTACTAAACTCTCTGATGAAACACTACCTATCTGCTAAACTCTTACCTTACCTTCTGTCTGCATGCTGAAACTGAAGCTTCATGTTGAATGTTGTTGAAGCTGCTGCAAACTGCTGAAACTGAACTTGCTACAGTTGCACTACAAAAAAATGTCCAAATAGCGACGGTTTTAGTGACGTCCAAATAAAACGTCGCTGAATTATAAGTATTTAGCGACATCAATATAAAATGTCGTAATACGTCGGTAATAGCAACGTGGAGTGACATTTAGCGACTATAATTATTATAAAAATATATAATGTCGCTAGGTAGTCGCTAAACGTCGCTAACTTTTTAATTTTAGCGATGGTTACCGACGTTTATGTATTTAAGTCGTAGTATATTATTATATCCGCGACAGTTAGCGATGTCTGGACCAACGTCGCTAATTTATTTCATATAGGGTTTGACAAATTTCTCTTCCCCCATTTCCTTTGATATCTCCAAAATTTTAAACCCTTCCTATCCCGGCACCCTACCTCGGCGACCCCCCTCCGGCCGCGTCCTCCCCCCTCCGGGGTGCTCCTCCCTCCATCAGCTCCTCCTTCCTCCGGCTCCCCTCCTTCCTCCGGCATCCTCCTTCCTCCGGCGTTCTTCTCTCTCCAGCTCCCCTCCTCCTCACTCGGTGAGCTCCTCTCTATGTCTCCTTTCTCTGTCTCTCTCTCTCTCTCTCTAACACGACACAACACAACACGATACGACACGACATGACACACATTAACCCTAACCCTAACTCGGACACACACACACACGCGGACACACTAACACATACGGACACTAACCCTAATACTAACAGGGACACACGGACACACACAAATATAAACAAGACATGATATGCCATGGACACACGGACACAAATAAGACACAGACATAGACATGATATGGTATACGACACAGACACATACATTGGCATGATACAAAATATGACACAAACCCTAACCCTATCTCTCTTCTAGTTAGATGTCTGAGTTTAGACGCAACCTTGTGTATCTGCAACGTATATAATATGATGCAGATCTTAACTCAAGGAGAGTAGTATACACGGACACGGGAATAACACTTCAAAGCCGAGACACGATATACGGTATTGGCATCTTCTAGAACTCATATCCAACTTGGGGTGATGCTTCTTGCTGCACGAGCTATTGCATTGGCTACTGCAGACTGCTAAACCTGCTGTTGAAGGCTTTGCAGTGCATTGGCTCTGCTGCTACTTGCTGAGTTTACTTGTTGTTGTGCATCCTTCCTGCTGTGTACTGTACAGTGTTGCTGCACACTGATTCCTCACTGCTATACTGTACAGTATAGCTAGCTGCTACTGCTATAAACTACTGTATGCTTCCCCTTGTACTGTGGTAACACAGAGCTTCACACTGCTGAGTTATGCTTCCGCTTGTTGTGCTAGCACAGAGCTGCATACTGCTCTCTCTTCAGTTGATCACTACCAAATAATACACACTGAAAACTGTGAACTGCTCTCCCTAATGACCCGAGCTCACTCAATCACTCAAACAACCAAACTTGAAGGTAGGAGTGAGTATCAGTGCATGTATTATATTTAACGATGAGTATATATGCTAGGACTAGGAGTATCAGTGCATGTACTGTATTTAACGATGAGTATATACTTGAAGGTAATTGTATATTCATTTTTGCTGCAGAAGTATCTAAAAATGGATATGAATTACTATATGCGTCATCGTTCGTGGATATACAACCGTCATCCTAATAATATGTGCGGTGTGCGAGATAAATTCATTGAGGGTGTACAGTAGTTCCTGCAGTTCGCCAAGGCGTTCCTTCAGTACATGGATGGTACCAAAATTAAGTATCTGTGTGTAAGATGTCGCAACTTGAAATATCATCCAAAAGTAAAAGTCACATATCATTTGTACTCGAAGGGTTTCACGCCGAATTACTATCAGTGGACCACGCACGAAGAACTTGTGTCTTTAGCATCGGAGTCGAAGCCTTATGTGGAGCCATATATGGATGTCCACGACCATGCTGCTTACGACGATGGGTGGGTGAACATGGTTTTTGATGCGACGGAGCCTAGTTTCAATCCGGACAATCATGATGCAGCTGAGGAGGCACTGAATACCGATGGTACGAAGTTCATGGAGTTGCTGGAGAATGCAAGGACTCCATTATATCCTAGTTGTGAAGATCATTCACAGTTGGAGGTTGTTACAAGATTGTTGAGCATCAAGTCCGATTTTAACATATCGCAAGAATGCTATAACCGACTGATGGATTTGATTATAGAGATCTTACCAGAGGATGCAAAGTTGCCTAAAGACTTCTACCGATCTAAGAGGATGGTGAGATCGCTCCGGATGGAATATGAGAAAATTGATGCATGTCGCAATGGGTGAATGTTGTACTACAAAGACGACAAGGATAAAGATGTGTGCAGATTCTGTGGTGCTGATCGCTACAAGGCTACTGGAAGAGAAAAGTCTGTCGGTGCAAAGAAGTCTACCAATTCGATGCACTACTTGCCTTTGACGCCGCGGTTGCAGAGGTTGTTTATGGTGAAGGAGGGTACAAAAAACATGAGTTGGCACATGCAAAAACAAATCGAAGGAGTATTGAATCATCCATCTGATGGAGAAGCATGGAAGTATTTTGATCGAGAGTATCCAAATTTTGCTTCAGATCCGCGTAATGTCAGATTGGGGCTCTCCTCCGATGGTTTTACCCCATTCAGACTTTCGGGCTTCCAGTATTCGTGTTGGCCTGTGATCGTCACTCCGTACAATCTATCGCCTTGGATGTGCATGAAGACTCCGTATATGTTCCTAACCGTTATTATTCTGGGTCCGAACAATTCGAAGAGGAACATCGATGTATATTTACAGCCTTTGATAGATGAGTTGAATCAGCTGTGGGAGGTAGGTGCCAACATGTACGATATTTCCAGAAAGTAGAATTTTCAGATGAGGGTAGCACTTATGTGGACCATCAACGACTTTCTGGCCTATGGAATATTATCGGGATGGAGCACTCATGGTCGTCTCTCATGTCCGTATTGCATGGACTGTACTAAGGCTTTTCGTTTAAAATACGGAGGCAAATCGTGCTTCTTCGATTGTCATCGACAATTTCTGCCGAAGGATCATCCGTAACGGAGGAATAGGAATGCTTTTTATGCGGGCGTTATGGAGAAGGCCAATCTACCACCAAGGTGGCCCGGATACACGATATGGTAAGAGGTAAAAGATTTACCAAGTGCTATCGAAGAGCCTGCTAAGGGGTATAAGTGTGACGGATTTGGTTGCACCCATAACTGGACAAAGAGGAGTATATTCTGGGATCTTCCATATTGGAGCACCAATCTGATCAGACATAACCTTGATATCATGCATATCGAGAAGAATGTGTTTGATAACATAATTAATACTATAATGGAGGTAAAAGGAAAGACAAAAGACATTCCAAAGGCCAAGTTGGTCTTAGAAGAAATATATAGACGTCTTATATTGCATTTGATAGAGGAGGGGAATGGAAAGTTAAAGCAGCCTAAGTCAGTTTTTTCACTAAAGAATGAGGATAAAAGGAGAGTTTGTAGGTGGATTCAGGGTCTAAAATTTCCAGACGGGTATGTGTCGAACTTGAGAAGATGCGTCGACCTCAAGGAGAATAAACTGGCGGTGTATGAAGATCCACGATTGTCACATATTCATTGAGAGGTTAATTCCGATTATATTTCAGAAATTCTTACCGCAGGTCATTTAGGATCCATTGATAGAGCTCCGTATATTCTTCAGAGATCTTTATTTTACTAAGTTGCTCGTCGATCGTCTAGAAAAGCAAGAGAAGGACATTGCGGTAACACTATGTAAGCTCAAGAAGATGTTTCCTCCTGGATTCTTCGACTCTATGGAGCATTTGCCAATTCATCTTTCCTATGAGGCACGTGTTGGTGGTCCTGTCGGTTATCGGTGGATCTTCCCCTTCGAGCGGTATCTGAATCACCTAAAGAGAAAGGTAAAAAATAAGGCACGGGTTGAGGGCTCTATTTGTGAAGCTTATGTTCTCGAGGAGATTACAAACTTTTGCTCGACGTATTTCAAACCTCATGTTGCTACTAATAGAACGAGAGCTCCGAGAAACGACGACAGATATCAGGAATCTAATGATACAATATTCAAAGTATTCAATGCGTCCGGAAAGCCTTTGAGGAAAATGAAGAAGAGATATTTGAATGACGATGAGCTAAGGGCTGCTCAGTTGTATATATTACTCAATTACGACGAGGATGAAGTGGAGAAGCTAGAGGGGTAAGTAAATAATACGTCCATGTTTATATCATCTCAATATAATAGTATAAGCTACTAATATGCTACTAATCAGCTGTTACTTCGTTGTTTTTCAGCACATATAATGATAAGTTGAGGTCGGTTAGACCCTACATAACAGACAAAGAAGTAGAAAAAGAAATGAGATACCATTTTTCTTCTTGGTTAAGCGTATATATAAGGAGCTTGGTAATTACTTTTTCTTTCTGCACTTGCACAATAAATAATTTACTATCACTACTTTGGTATTCAGGTCGATCGTCTAATAACACCCGAGACTGAATCTATTAGAACTCTAGCCAAGGGATCAATTACTGTCGTCAAAATATAGCCAAGTTTCTGTGTGAATGGGTTTAGGTTCAAGTCAACAAATTCTCCGATCAGAGATAGCTTTCTGGATCTTGATTCCACGAAAAATAGTTGTTTGTGTATCAAATCTTTGAACTACAAAGACGTCGATCCAAGCAATAATTTCTTTGGCATATTATGAGAGATTGTGGAGTTGACATATAATTATGGCACAGAACCTGCTAAGATCGTGCTATTCAAGTGTGAATGGTTCGATCCAATTCAAGATCAAGGTTAAAAAATTGACAAGCATGGCCTTGTGGATATAAACTACAAGCGTAGATATCAAGGCTACGAACCATTTGTCCTATCAAGTCAGACTCAGCGCGTGTACTTCACAACCTATCCTAGACGGGGGACAGCGAGGTCGGATTGGTGGGTAGTATGCAAGACTAAAGCTAGAAATATCTTTGACATTGACGAAATAGCTTATCAGGAGGACGAGCTACCTTTTGTAACAAATATTGTAGATGTGGACTCAACGGAAGTTACTCATTACACGAGTAATAATGTAGAAGATGTAGAATTATCTAAAGAGGAAGACAAATATGAAGATGAAGTAGATGAAAGTGAAGATGAGGAGGAAGAGGAAGAGGAGGACGAGGAAGGCGAACAAGATAAATTTTCTGAAGATGATTGAAAATAAAATATTTTGCCTATAGAATATACTATATTTTGACTGTAGAATGTACTATTTTGACGAAGATATGTATTATATTTTGACTGTAGAATGTAGTATCCATTTAGACTTGTGACACCACTAGTTATTTACTGTACAATTCTATGAATGCTGTGAGATATGCATAATATTTTGACTGTATAATGTACTATATATTTGTGTATTTCTTTATTCATCATATGTTGTTATCAAGTATGACAGGACGACGCAGAGGGTTTGACAGGTCCCGAAGTAGGAGTGCTCCTCCAGTACTGCCTACTGTTGGTTCTAGATCCTCGTCGCCTAGTACTCCAGTATATCGACCAGTCACATCTCTGACTGCTACAACGTTACGTGGCATCACTCCTGGGACGAGTAGTTCCAAGCCTGATAGCACTCCCTCGTCCAGTGTTCCTCCTGCTGACGGAACCATAGAGACAGATGAGCATATGGAGGAGGTCGAGCCGACGTAGTCCCAACATCAGCTAGACCCTCCATGCGCACCTCTGGAGGAGACGAGGACAGAGGTTTGGGCCGACGGTACAAAGTAAGTCAATTAGATGGTTTAGCATCATATATATCGTGTATTTATTTATTCGTCATATATTGACTTTTTCGATAAAAATAATTATCTCTGTATAGATATCGTCCATCGTCGGTACAGAGATGCCTGGGCCTCTTTCTGAGGAATAACTATGGTGGCCCTTGGATCAACTACTCTGAAGCTTCGGATGAGAGGAAGGAGTTCTGGTTGGCGCACTTCAAGGTAAAAGTATATTATATAAATCATCTAATTTATGCATATTATATAACTTACTAAATTACTTATTGTAGCAAACGTATTTATATCCTCCGCACCGGACCGAGTTGATCGAGCAGATGTTTCCTATCATTGCCGCCAAGCTTATCCGTGATGTTCTGGATGACCAGAAGGCTCATGATCGCGTTGGAAAACTGATCCAAGGTTGGATCAAGCTTGAGCAGTGGACTACGATGAGGGCTAGATTCGACGATCCGAGGTACAAGAAAATATCTGAGAAGGCCAAGGCGGCTAGGTAGAAGGCAGCAAAGTGGTGTGTGGCTCGATTCTGATAACGGAATATTTCTATCGTTTGGTATGTTTTTTATTTCAGATATATTATTTTAATACAAATACGATAAAATGGTAGTAGAAAAAATATTTAATTTTAGTACTAAATAATATATTTTTAACAGGTACAGAGGGGTGAGGATGCAAACATGGTGACCGTCTTCCTGGCCACCCATCAAAAGGGCGAGAATCTCATTGATGAGAAGGCCTCGCAGAACTATGTAAGTATTACTTTACTTTGTGTTAATTTTAATATAACTTAGGCAATTATCGAGTATCCAAACTTTTCTAGGCCGAGTATCTTAGGCTGCATGATCGGGCGACTGCTAGTGCACCTACAGCGGGAGAGGCTGGTACTTCCTCGCAGCCCTCTCCAGCTCCGTCGGCGGATGAGCTGTGGGTGACCGTCGCTGGTGGTCTCCAGAGGGGTACGTACTACGGTACGGGATCCTGTGGCACCCTTGTTGTGACGCAGTCATCTAGAGCCTCCCCGACAAGTGCGCATTTCCTACAGCCCTCGCAGTCGTTGGCCCGAGTCCAGGAGGCTGTTGACCATCAGATTATGTCTCTCCATGACAAGTTGCTACGAATGATGGAGGAGCAGCCCATGTCCCAGCCGCAGGCGGACGATGCGACGCTCATCGCACGATTTGATATGCTCGAGCGCAGCATCATGGAGCTCCAGGATTTGACAGCTAATCTTAGAGCGTCGACAGAGTGTAGCGTAACGGAGCTGCATGCATCACAGTTGTCCATGGGCGAGAGGCTGACGATGATGCAGGATTCAATGGTTCATAGCAGTACGAGCCTGTTATCTACCATGGATTCATACAACCAGCGACTAGCATAGTTGGAGCAGATACGTCCTCCTAGTGCACCTACATCGACACAAACTCCACCGATGTCACTGCCTTCTCCATCGACATCGGTGTCGATTTTACGGGAGCAGTATGATCTGTTCTTATCTCTCATGCGCGCCGGTGGTCATCCTCTTGCAGATCCGCAGTAGTCCTAGTTAGGACCGTTTATTGATTATTTGTGTTTCAGACCTATGATATTTGGTTATTTATGAATATTTTTTATTTTTGAGGCATTCAGACATTATTTCTTGTATTCTTTAGGACGAGGCTTTCAAACTCAGTTGTATGGATATTTGTTATATTCTTTACGACGATATTTTCTCCTAATTCGGTTTGTAATCTAAATATTTTGTTTTTTTCAAATTTTATTATATTATTCATATTAAGTATATGTTAATTTACCGGTATTGAGTGCTCAACCGAAGGGGGTCGACGAACCCAGCAAATTCAACAGAGGGTTGCTCCGGGTCTATTTGTATAAATTGTGAATTAATAAACTGCAGAAAGAATGGTTTGGAAATAATTCAATATTTTTTTATTTTTCAGTATCATTAGCGACATTTTTAGCGACGTTTAGCGACGTTTACTTACGTCGCTAATTACGTCGCTGAATACGTCTCTATATATGTCGCTATACGTCACACGCAAATTATTGACATGGCAGTATTGCCAGGTCAAAATAACGTCGCTATAATCGTCGCTATCTGCGTCGCTATATTAGCGACATATAGTGACAAAAATACACGTCGCTAATTTAGCAATGTTGCGTCGCTAAACGTCGCAAATATAGCGACGCATTTACGTCGTTAGAAAACGTCGGAATAGCGACGTTACGTTTTTCCTGTCAGTGACTAGTTTAAAGGCGACTTCAACAAAATATCACTAATGACGTCGCTAAAATTATTTAGCGACATTTTTTGGCCATTTAGCAACGTTTCTTTACGTCGCTAATTTGACTTATTCTTGTAGTGTGTTGTCTTTAGTTACTGGACTGCTCTGCACTTGTCTTTATTGAGGCTGCTGCTAGTACACGCTATTGTAGCTCAGTTTGCAATTGATGCAAACAGCTCCCTGAGCTGTGCATGAGCTGTGCACCTTGTTGCACACTATAAACTGCATATTGCCCTCTTCCCATTTATAATCTGCACAGTGCACTGTGCCTCAAAACTGTGTGCAACTACATACAGTGACCCGATTGCTGTGGCTGCTGCTCCTCAAAACTGCCAAGTTCTTCTGCACAGATCTGTGCAAAAGCCTCCTGCCCGAGACATACTGCAGCCATACATGCTGACTGCTCCCTCTCACTCACTCGAGCACACACAGACACACACACACACAAACTAAGTATATATATATATATATTATATATATATATATATATATATATATATATATATATATATATATAATCACACACAAAACCTTACACTTAAATACCTATTAGTATTTATATACTTACCCATATATCTAAACATAGGAACTTCACATATATAAGTACATATATATATATATATATATATATATATATATATATATATATATATATATATATATATATATATATATTAATTCAAGGTATACTTATATATATACAAACGTATATATATAGACATATACACATGTAGTTATATGGGTATATGTCTATATATACCCATGTAGTTATATATATAGACATATACAAATGTATATATATATATATATATATATATAACTACATGTGTATATGTCTATATATATACGTTTGTATATATATAAGTATACCTTGAATTAATATATATATATATATATATATATATATATATATATATATATATATATATATATATACACACACACACACACACACACATATAGACACACATAACACATAAACCCAAAATACACTATTACATATACTATATATTATATAAATAGCTTACATATATATAAATACACATGCACGTATAGGGGAAAAAGCCAAACAACAAACACGTGAAGTGCATCGCACCAGTATCACACTTTTTCTATGATACACTTGCGATACAGCTCCCACACACAACCAAACGCATCCCGGAGGACACGAACAAGTCTAATACATAAATTATGAATAATATGTATAGTAATTAGAGTGTCTACGTGTTCGTGTCAATATGTGATATGCACAAGGTCCCGTGTCGGAGGAAAACTCCCAAAATCAACTCGTTTCGTCAAATTGACGAGATACGGCTTACACGTATCCAATTGTGGACACGACACTAGTCACAAACAAGCAATCAAGTGTCAATTAGATCTATTAGACCCAATGACAAGCACTACATGTGTCAATCTCGAAATTTCCCCAAAATTGGCACCAAATTGGTCATAACTTCCACCGTAGGTCTCCGATGAGCCTAAAACTAATTACTATGGGTAGCCTATGCATGTGGGTTGGTTTCTCATGGTTAAATCTCATATCTAGAGTCTATTAGAAGGGAAAAAACTGAATTGTACCTATTGGGAGATGGATTCCCAATAAGAAGTCCCAAATTGCCAGTAGCTCCTCTCATTGTAGATCTTGGCCTCCTCCTCCTTGCTCCTTCCTTCCTTCTTGTAGATCCTTATTGTAGCAACATCAATGATAAATTAGGGAAGAGATTGGTGAAGAATTGGTGGAGAATTGATGAGGGAATGGAGAAAATTTGGAAGAGGAAAAAATGTAGATCTAGAATTTGGGAATTTGGGAAATAAAATATTTTCTCTCTCCTCTAGCTATGATCGGCCATATAAACCCCTCCATGCATTATGAAAAGTCACAAATACCCCTTGGGACCTCTCATGAAGAAATTAATTAGGGAGAAAAGGTTCTAGTCTAATGGTTTCTCTAATTAATCAAGTCTCCTAATCCATGGACCTAATTCATGGGCTCAAATTAGACTCAACTAAAAGTTGGTTCATGCATTCTAAATAAACGGGTTATGTCCACTACACAAGTCCAAAATAAATCTACAAGTAGCAACAAATAATAATACAATAAATAATTAAATAAATCATGCAATGCAATGCACAAATATTAATTATAATTAATCCTAAAATAATCAATACCCATTGACAATTACCAAACTACCCTTGGATGAAAATGTGAGGGTGACATCCCTAACTTGAAAAATGTAGATCTACTTTTAATCTGTTTGGTAGAACGTTTCTTTGTTGCCAATTTTTGAAAAACTTTTTTTTCTACAGCTAATAACTCTAAAAATATATTATCCCCTATTAAACTTTCAGATTAAGATAGTTTATGATAGCAAGAAATTAATTATAATAATTTTAAATAGTAACTTCACAAACCGAAAAGTTCACGATATTTAGTTGCAAATCAGCCATAGTTTTTTTTATTACCATGCTAGCTAACTAGACATTTCTTTGCATTCAAAACACATACAAAAATAGCAACATTGAGGAGTTCTACTTAGATTTTAATTTAAAATTTAATTAATTTATTTTTAAGCATATAAGGACTAGACACTCATTCCTCTTGGGATCCCAAGTAAAAATTTTCATTCCCAAACAAGAGCTCTCAACTATTACGCGGATTTTCGACTCCCGTTAGGAGCGTTCGCGAAATTATTTACCAAAGACTATTTACCAGTTTAAAAAAACTCTTGGGCTGCCCAACTTAGCGTTTTTTTGCTTTCCTGTAAATGGAAGGCTAAATTATCCTAATTGCATACGAACTATAGCGTTCAGATTTTTTTGACATCTTAATTTTTCACTATTCGATTTTGGCATCTCAATTTTGTAAATTGTTATTTTGAAGCATATTTTGTCAATTTTAAAGCGGATCATGACCACTTCAAATCCATACCTTTAGTACAAAATGCAATTTAAATATTATATTATCATATATTCTGTTGAAGTGGTCCCGATGTTTTTCAAAATTGACGAAACATACTTCAAAAAAATAATTTATAAAATTGGGATTCCAAAATCGAGTAATGGAAACTTAAGATGCTAAAAACGTCTGGGTACTATAATTAGGGTGCCATTAGGATAATTTAGCCTAAATAGAATTCTCTTGAAACAAAAGTTGTTGTAGTTTGTAACCATTTTGGCTACAACAAATGCATTGAAATTAGAATAATTATTGCAGCTTTCCGTAAAACAAGCACCGGAATATAATGATATCGCAGTTGCATTTACAACCAACTAAACAACCCTCGTTTCAGGTGTGTGGCTCATACATGTACACAAGAAGAGAGCGACTGACATATGGGCCCGATAAACCACATTACCGGACCCACATGTCAGTGGCTCTCTTGTTCTGGTTTACTGGACCCACACAAGGGCGGCCCTGGCTCAGGGTAGGCTTGACGACGGCTAGGGCCCAAAGACTAATGAGACAACAACATGGTTCTTCTAAAATAGAAATAGTATGTACCATGGACACCCTTAACACAAAATCGTTATGTATTATTTTTCATGTTATACTTGCTTATTAGAGTTCCTTAGTTCAATTATTTGTGGCAACAATATCTTTTAAATTTACTTGTTTTTTACATTATCTATGGTGTCATATTTTGGAAGTTCGTCTCGAACCCCCACGAGCTTAGGGGCGGTCTTGGACCCACATGTCAGTGACTTGTTTGTTCTAATTTGCCAGATCCAAATGTCAATCACTCACCACACAGGTGAACCCTGTCGAACCTATTTAGAGAGAGTGCGGCGGGGAGCAGAGAAAGGAGAAAGGATGTAACATTTAGATTTTGAGGGTTTGGTATTTGTTATAAGGGTGAATTAGTCATTTAGATTTTGAGGATGTATGTAATTAGGATTACCTAGCTTTTGTGATGTATTTGATTTGAATAGAAAGTGACGTAATGTAATCAAGTTTGTAATCGCAATTATATTACATCTAAAAAAAAAAATTGTCCAATCAAATATTCGAATTCGAATGACAACGTAATGCCAATTGTTCAACCGGTAAACCAAATGGAGACCTAGTTAAAATGGCCAAGTCTAAGAGGGATAAAATTCAGATTAATCATTCATGCATGAATTTAACATGGTGTGGGTACCAATAGTACCACATAAGCATCTCAAAGTTGGGGGCATCCAAAGACAAAGGGGGGAATTGTCTGGGAGGGACTCTTTGTGCGCTGCCATCATATACCATTTGCAGCAACGGATATATACATATATATATATATATATATATATTAGACAATGAAACCGATATGATACGCATGGCATGCTAAGCTCCACTATCGCCATTTGCAACACCACCACCATTACCAACCGTCTTCTCCTTATTTTTTTCTTCCTCCAAAGAAACTTGCCCTGCCAAACTCTTGACATCTACATATATTCTTAGACTTGAATGATGATAGAGGGAGGAATAATGGCTTAGAGAGAATTCCACTCTTACGTAAAAGCCAAAGTCTTCCTCAAACTTTCTTTGCAGGTTTGTACTTTGTCTTGTGTAGCTAGGCTAGCTATCTTTGTATGCGTTTTTGAATGCTATTCCATTTCTAATATGTCTTCCTTGAGACTCACATGCAAAGTTATCCGTTATAGTCCTGTTGGAGTATATATCTCCTCTTGTTTTGTCAAAAGAAGAAAAGGATAACAAGATGAAAGAATACTTCAAAAGAAGGAAAAAAAAATCAATGATCATTGAGTAAGTAAGAGTTACAATCTCTCATAGTACACCAAACACTCAACAAAGCAAAAGTCCCTACAACTTTTCCCCTCTCTAATATCTTTCTCAAGGGATCATATTCATCGTCACCATCAAAGCCTTTTTTCTATCGTAATGAGGTCGCCTTTTTTCTATCGTAATGAGGTCGGATATGGAGCATACGCAAACTTCATACAAGATTTGACAAAATTTTATGACCCACTGTCGACCTCACATCAATCCTTTATGTTGGTGTCAAATTTTTATTCAAGATATCTATGAGTACAAGAGGGTCATTGTCATAAAACCAAGGTCATTTGGCAGGTAGGTAGATCTACCTTTTGGATTGCAGTTTAACTCATCTAACCAAGTAGCACTCTCCAAGTTCTCCTAGAGTATATAGAGTTTAGACGAAGAGGTTAGAAGAATGCAGATATAATTTGCTATATATATATGGACTGTATTCATCTCTACGACACTTTAGACTAAAGAGTGAAAGGATGACAATATCAAAATATATCACCATATTTATAGTCTAAAACCTAAATCTTAAAATAAATCATATATAATATTTTCTTAAACACAGTAACTAACCTAAATCAACAATCTCATTCTCAAAAATAACTTATTTGGAATCCAACCAATATTAGGAATCCAACTAATATTAGGATTGCTCACATGAGCCATAATTACAATATTAATCTTATTTTGTATTTGCTAACTTGTTTCGTCTGATTATCTTTAGTGAAACACATGTTGAAATAATATAAATATTTACAAGGTGTCAGAGGTATCCATACTAAAATCTCTTTGGTACAAATTTCAAAGAATATTTTATAAAATAAAAAAAAGTTGTTTCGTGAATCTAGTTGTTAAGTCCCAAATTGGACATTTAACCTGTGAGAGTGTATCGGTGTTAGAATAATATAAATTTTTTACCCTCAAATCATATCACAACTCTTGAATTTTAAGTCATATCACAACTCTTGAATTTTTGTGCACAATTTTTTTTTTTTTGAGAACCTGATGGGATCAAGGAGCATCCAACCAAATTTCATTCAAGGTAGATAAATAGGTTCAACATTACAAAATAACAACTATGAAGGATATCGTTATTGTACACGAAAGGTCAGAGTTGGGAAGATAGAACCTGAAAAGAAGAGGTTGGTCAAGATAGACAATTGAACCCTATTAGAAGCATACTTAGACATATTTACCTCTATAGTATCAGTTCACCGTAAAACTTAGTCGATATTTTTGAATCAAGAATCCAGGTTCTTACACAAAAGGGTAGGATTTGTTGGTGTTTTTGCCTTTGGACTAAGAAAAAAGTCTCACATTGGTTACACCACCAACTGGGTATCTCAATATAATACTTTGTATAAGTTGAGGTGTGCACATGGGGTGTGGTGGGGCACATGGATGCCATGTGGGAGTGTTTTCCTAGGAGAAAAAATGATTAACTCCTCATGAAAGCATTTATGCTTTTTGTCATGCTCTTGGAATTATTTTCATAGGAGCTAAGTCCCAAAAAGGCTTAGCGACTCGGATTCGGTCTCAGACTCAATGGCGCAAAGTGGCGCTTTGTTGGCGCACTTTGCACTTAGCACGTCAGCATCGTCGCATGGCGCTTGTGCGCATTTGATGTGCTCATGCACTCGAAAATGCGCGAGCCGCATGCGCTGTCGCATGGGCTGGCCGCATGGGTGGCCGCATGCGCTGCAGCATGAGCGACCGCATGAACGGTTGCTTGCAGGGCCGCATGAGCAGTTGCATGCGGGTCCGCTGCTATCGGATAGATTTAATCAGTTATGGAAAGCTTGAGTCATTAATTTAAATCTGATATCTGTGGAATTTGAATTTAATTCATTCAAATCATGTAGGATTTAAATTAATTATGTGGAATTTGAATTTATTTTATTCTAATCATGTAGGATTTAAATTTAATCATGTGGGATTTGAATTTATTTCAAATCAATCATATGGGATTTAAATTTAATTCATTCCAATTTTGTGGGATATGAATTAAATTCATTCCAATCTTTTTGTAATTAATGGACGGCCAGGATTAGGATTAAGGATTCCTCCCTATGCCTATAAATACTCTCTTCAAACCCCCATTTGAGGACTTACTTCAAAAATTGGGAGAGGAAGAGAGTTGTTGTTGGAGCCGTCATTAAAGTCCAGGAAGTTCGTGCGAGTCCAAGCAAGGAGGTGACATCGAGTGTTTCAGAAGTTCTATGTGAACTTACTAGTTCCTGGGAGCAGATCGTGTGGAGAAAATCTTGCTTTGAGCAATGGTGATCTTCATCACCCCAGCAAGCAGATTTTCTTTTTCTCATTTCTCTTCTCTTCTTCTAGTTGTAATTATGTTCTGTTCGTCTGCAACTGCGAGTGCAAGAAAGAATATGAAGTTTGTTTTTTCTGATTCCTTTGTAATCTTGAGAGCAAGTTATAATCATAATCATTATATAGTTCTTCATGAAAATCGAGAATAGTCGGAGTGGAAACTTTTGTGTGAACCTCTGATCTCGACCACGTGTGCTTCCATCTTTGGTTAAGCCTCGGGACTAACAATCTCAAAGCAAGATTCGAAGGAAAATGTGGAACATCCGTTCAAGTCTTCTGGACACAAGTTTTCACAAACTTGAGAAGATTGACGGAATTCACTTCTAACATTTGGATGAGGGAATGAGTCATTTATCAAATGTTGAAAGTGAGTTGTCGGTACCTACCATTCCCGAGGATGGAGAAGATAGCGACTGAAGGACGCGCATTCCAGTTGGAAGAAAGATTACAAGATGACCAAGGATTGCAGAGTATGCGCACAAGGGGCAGACCTTTGCGCATGACAGGACTTGGCGCTTTGCAAGACTTGGCATATGGCAGCGCATTAGAAGTCTTAGCGTCTTGGCATATGGCAGAGATGGAGCATAGTGTCTCAATACGCATGATGGTCTCTGTGCATGCAGGACGCGCATGGATTGGCGCATGGATTGGCGCATGCGCATAGATTGACGTATTATGGCTTATGCGCATGGATTAGCACATGGTGGCTTATGCACATAGATTGGCGCATGGTGGCCTATGCAAATAAAGGTCACTACACGATACAGGACTTGACGCATGGCTGAAATTGGAACTTGAAAGTAGAACCAATCAGAACCAATATAGAAAGGTATAACTGAACTTAGTTCATTTGATTACTTAACTTGGTTGCTATGATTGCGCAGGTTAAGTCCTATGGCGTGGTTGCTGACCAGTGGATGGAAACTAGTACATCTAGCCATATATGCTTTAGGAAGAGCTGTTGATCAAGGTCGAACCTTTAAGTAGTGAAGGTCTTGATGGCAAGTAATGATCAAGTGAAGGATCTGGAAATTGGGACAATGGTTTTAAACTTTGAGAAGTTACAGTCAAATGAGTGCGTGTAGCAATGTACCAGTGATTACCAATGACCTGATCTCAGGAAGTCTGTTGTAGACTTGAGGGTGAATATCCATGTTTGCCAGATAGTGATATCTTAGCAGGAGACATACTTTGAAATAAGGCGTTCAGTTTCGAATAGATGATCGAGCTCTGCTTGTGACTGAAGTCTCATTATAAGAGTTGTGGGACCCCAAACTAGGACATGTACTTTGTACTATCAGATGTCTAATCTAGGGTTTATCTCTAAATGTAAGGTAAGGAGGTAGAGAAGTGTAAGGTCTGTGCGCAAACAAAGATCACAAAAAATTCGTTCAAACGGGTAAACCAAAGTACAGATCTTCTGGAGTTGGTTCACTCAGATATCTGTGACTTCAAGCAGTTCTCCACAAAGGCCAAGAGGAAGTAGTACTTCATTACTTTCATCGACGACTACTCGAAGTACGTGTTTGTCTATCTTCTTAAGTTAAAAGATGAAGCATTCGAGAAGTTCAAGAAGTTCAGGGTTGAGGATGAACTTCAAATGGAGCAACGACTCAAGAGACTCAGAAGTGATCGAGACGGAGAGTATAGGTCTATTAAATTCATATTATTTTGCAATGAACATAAAATTGTCAAGAGACAACTGCTCCGTATTCTCCTCAATCAAATGTAGTAAATGAAAGGAAGAACAGGATGTTGACAAAGATGATGAACTCAATACTGTTGACTACGGGTCTTCCAAACTATTTTTGGGGAGAAGCTGTGCTGACGGCTACATTCATTCTGAACAGAGTGCCATACACAACTTCCGATGTCACTCATCAGGAACTCTGGTTCAGAGTCAGACCCAACTTGAACGACATTTGAGTGTGGGGGTGTCTGGCGTCTATGAAGCTTCCGGATTTAAAGATTCAGAAGCTGGAATCGAGGTCTACAAAGATAATCTTTCAGGGTGATGCTGAGAAGAGTAATGCTCAAAGATTTCTTGATATCGAATCAAATTATATTATTGAATCTCACGACGCAGAACTCCTCGAAGGTAAATATGTAAGACACAAGAACATTATTATCGTGGATATTCCGGAAAATAGTGTGGGTGCACATGAGGCTAAAGCTTCCAATGAAGATATAGTCCAAGAAGAAGTTGTCATCCCAACGACAACGATCGAATCAGAACTCGCAGAGCCGGTATCTAAGCGAGTAAGGAGAGTGAAGGACTTCAGAGAAAATTTTGTCACCTATCATATGAAAGCAGTTTTGCTTACCTATGATGAGGCGATGAAGACCAGAGATGCTATTTTCTGGAGGGAGGCTATAAATAATGAGTATGACTCAATAACCTTTAACCACACTTGGGTGTTGGTCAATCTGCCTGAAGGAACTAAACCAAGTATATGCTTATCAGATCTTCAAGTCGATTAAGATAAAAGCAGACAGAACAGTTGAGTTCAAGACAAGGCTATCTGCCTAGGGGTTTTCTCAAATAATAGGGGCTTGAGTTCTTTGGCACCTCGATGAGGGTGTTATAGATCAGGATGATGATTGTCGTAACTGCTATTTATAAGCTAATTATTTATCAGATGATGGGAATATAACAAGTCTTGGATGAAGACAGACATGAGAGATTCACGGACAACAATCAGAATTATTGTCATTCAGGTTTGAACACTACCAGAAAAAGTCTAATTAGCGACGTCTAAAAATGTCACTAAATAACAAAAAATCGTCGCTAATTTGGTTTAGCGACGTAATTAGCGACGTTATAAAGTTGTCGGAAAAACTCAAGTCGCAAAAAAAAAATGTCGCTAAACGTCGCTATACCGACGTTTTTAGCGATGTTACTGTATCGCAAATTTTTGCGACGTTTAGCGACTCCAAGTCGCTAAATAGCGACATGTATTAAAGTCGCTAAAGGTCGCTGATTAGCGACGTCGATAGCGACGTTATATCGACGTCTAAAATGACCTGGCTATACTGCCATGTCAGCAATTGGCGACGTATAGCGACGTCATTAGCGACTTTTTACAGCATCGCTAATTAGCGACGTATTTAGCGACGTAACTTAACGTCGCTAAACGTCGCTAAACGTCGCTAATAACGTCGTTAATTTTAAAAAAAAATAAAAAAAATAGTGTCCAGAAGCAAACATTGGTGATTCCCTGCAGTTTTAGCCTTTCCACTGTGGACAACTGTCGGATCGACGACATCCAATGGGCTAGTAGTACTCTCGCCTCCTCTGCTGCAGCATCCCATTTTAAGCCTCTTTTGGCTCGCACGGTGCCCGCCTAGAGCCTGGTAGGAGTGGAAGCTCTTCTTGCAAGAGGCACACTCGTATCGGCTCTTCCCCAATCTAGTACCGTAACCATCTTCATCACACACACCAACATGATTCAATCTAGTTAACTATATAATCCAATTAAATTAAAGACCACAAGAAGTATCAATCCAATTAAATGTGGATATGCAAGATAACTATATAATCTAATTAAATTAACTAAAAAATTAAAGACCACAAGAAGCATCATACATCATGTCTATTGTTGAAGTATCAATAATTCATAATATACAATCGCATCCTAAATAATAATAAAAATAACTATACTACTACGGATCTGCAGGAGGCTGACCACCGGCGCATTTGAAAGATAAGAACTCCTCATACTCGTCCCGTGGAATCGACACCGATGTCGATGGAGAAGGCAGTGACGTCGGTGGAGGCCGTGCCCGCTCCAAGTCTGCGAGTCGCTGGTTGTAAGAATCCAGGGTAGATAACAGTCTCGTACTGCTATCACTCATTGAATCATGCATCCTCGTCAGCTTCTCACCCATCGATAGCTGTGACGCCTGCAGATCCATGATGTTGCGATCATTGGAGGCTCTAATATCATTTGTCAATTCCCGTAGCTCCGTCATACTGCGGTCGAGCATATCCAATCGTGCGATGAGCATCGGATCGTCCGCCTGCGGCGGGGACCGGGACTGGTCCTCCATACTTCGCAGCAAGTCGTCACGGAGAGACGCAATCTGACGGTCAACGGCCTCCTGGACGGCCTCCTGGACTCTGGCCGACGACTGCGAGGGCTGCGACTGCGAGGGGTGTGTGGAATGCGCAGCTGTCGGGGAGGCCCTAGATGACTGCATCGCAACCAGGGTGCCATAGGAGCCCGTACCGTAGTACGTACCCCTCTGGAGACCTCCAGATGCGGTCACCCACAGGTCGTCCGCCGACGGAGATGGACCGGGATGCGACGAAGCACCAGCCTCTCCAGGTGTAGGTGCACTAGCAATCGCCCGCTCACGAAGCCTAAGATACTCGGCCTAGAAAAGGTTTGGAAACTCGATAATTGCCTAAGTTATATTAAAATAAACACAAAGTAAAGTAATACTTACATAGGTCTGTGAGGCCCTCTCATCAGTGAGATTTCCGTCCTTGCGATGGGTGGCCAAGAAGACGGTCACCATGTTTGCATCCTCACCCCTCTGTACCTGTTAAAAATATATTATTTATTACTAAACTTAAATATTTTTTCCAAGTACCATTTTATGGTACTTATATTAAAATAATATATTTTAAAAGAAAAAACATACCAAACGACAGAAATGTTCCGTCATCGGAATCGAGCCACCACACCACTTGGCAGCATTCTGCCTAGCCGCCTTGGCCTTCTTAGACCTTTCCTTGTAGCTTGGATCGTCGAATCTAGCCCTCATCGCAGTCCACTGCTCAGGCGTGATCCAACCTTGGATCGGTTTTCCAGCACGATCACGAGCCTTCTGGTCATCCAGAGCATCTCGGATAAGCTTGGCGGCAACGGTAGGAAAGAGCCGCTCGATCAACTCGGCCCGGTACGGAGGATAAAAATACGTTTGCTACAATAAATAATTCATTAAGTTAGCATCACGAATATGCATAAATTAGAGGATTTATTTAATATACTTTTACCTGGAAGTGCGCAAACCAGAACGCCTTCCTCTCCTCCAGAGCCTCAGAGTAGTTGATCCAAGGGCCACCGTAGTTGTTCCTCAGAAATTGGCCCAGGCATCTCTGAACCGACGATGGACGATATCTATACAGAGATAATAATTTAGATTACTGAAAAAGTCAATATACGATGAATAAAGAGAAACACAAATATATACTAAACCATCTAATTGACTTACTTTGTACCGTCGGCCCAAATCTCTGTCCTCGTCTCCTCCGGTGGTGCGCATGGAGGATCTTGCTGATGCTGGGACAACGTCGGCACGACCTCCTCGACATGCTCATCTGTCCCCATGGTTCCGTCAGTAGGAGGAACGCTGGACGAGGGTGTACTATCACGCCAGGAACTACTCGTCCCAACAGTCGGGCATGTCTGTGATCGATATACTGGAGTACTGGGCGACGATGATCCGGAACCAACAGTAGGCAGTACTGGAGTGGCACTCTGTCTACCTCAGGACCTGCCGAATCCTCCGCGTCGTCCTGTCATATCTGATAACAACATATGATGAATATAGAGAAACACAAATATATACTACATTCTACAGTCGAAATGTGATACATATCTCAAAGCATTATACAGTCAAAATATAATACATATATTCGTTAATGGGTACATCTACTTCTACATGCAATATTTACAGTCAAAATATAGTTACATTCTACATGCAATATTTTTTATTTTCAATCATCTTCAGAAAATTTATCTTGTTCGCCTTCGTCGTCCTGCTCTTCCTCTTCCTCGTCTTCACTTTCATCTACTTCGTCGTCCTCTTCGAATAATTCTACATCTTCTACATTATTACTCGTGTAATGAGTAACTTCCGTTGAGTCCACATCTACAATATTTGTTACAAGAGGTAGATCGTCCTCCTGATAAGCTATTTCGTCAATGTCAAAGGTATTTCTAGCTTTAGTCTTGCATACTGCCCACCAATCCGACCTCGCTGTCCCCCGTCTAGGATAAGTTGTAAAGTACACGAGCTGAGCCTGACTTGATAGGACAAATGGTTCGTAGCCTTGATATCTACGCTTGTAGTTTATATCCACAAGGCCATGCTTGTCAATTTTCTAACCTTGATCTTGAATCGGATCGAACCATTCACACCTGAATAGCACGATATTAGCAGGTTCTGTGCCATAATTATATGTCAACTCTACAATCTCTCGTAAGATGCCAAAAAAATCATTGCCCAAATTGACGTCTTTGTAGTTTGAAGATTTGATACACAAACCACTGTTTTTCGTGGAATCAAGATCCAGAAAGCTGTCTCTGATAGGAGCATTTGTTGACTTGAACATGAACCCATTCACACAGAAACTTGACCATATTTTTACGGCAGTAATTGGTCCCTTGGCTAGAGTCCTAATAGATTCAATCTCGGGTGATATTAGACGATCGACCTAAATACCAAAGTAGCGATAGTAAGTTATTTGTTTTGCAAGTGCAGAAATAAAAAGTAATTGCCAAGCATCTTACATATGCGCTCAACCAAGAAGGAACATGGCATCTCATATCTTGTTCTACTTCTTCGTCTGTTATGTAGGGTCTAACCGACCTCAACTCATCATTATATGTGCTAAAAAACAATGAAGCAACTGCTGATTAGTAGCATAATAGTATCTTATACTATTACATTGAGATGATGTAAACGTGGACGTATTAATTACTTACCCCTCTAGCTTCTCCACTTCATCCTCGTTGCAATTGAGTAATATATACAATTGAGCAGCCCTTAGCTCATCGTCATTCAAATATCTCTTCTTTATTTTTTCCGAAGGCTTTCCGGATGCATTGAATACTTTGAGTATTGCATCATTAGATTCCTGATATGCGTCATCGTTTCTGGGAGCTTTTGTCCTATTAGTAGCAACATGCGGTTTGAAATACGTCGAGCAAAAGTTTGTAATCTCCTCGAGAACATAAGCTTCACAAATAGAGCCTTCAACCCGTGCCTTATTTTTCACCTTTCTTTTTAGGTGATTCAGATGGCGCTCGAAGGGGTACATCCACCGATAACCGACAGGACCACCAACACGTGCCTCATAGGAAAGATGAATTGGCAAATGCTCCATAGAGTTGAAGAATCCAGGAGGAAACACCTTCTCGAGCTTACATAGTGTTACCGCAATGTCCCTCTCTTGCTTTTCTAGACGATCGACGAGCAACTTAGTAAAACAAAGATCTCTGAAGAATATGCTCGGCTCTGTCAATGGGTCCCAAATGACCTGCGGTAAGAATTCCCGAAATACAATCGAAATTAACCTCTCCATGAATACGTGACAATCGTGGCTCTTCATACCTACTAGTTTGTTCTCCTTGAGGTCGACGCATCTTTTCAAGTTTGACACGTACCCGTCTGGAAACTTTAGACCCTGAATCCACCTACAAAGTCTACCTTTATCCTCTTTATCCAGTGAGAAAACTGACTTAGGTTGCTTTAACTTTCCATTCCCCTCCTCTATCAAATACAATGCAGGACGTCTACATATGTCTTCTAAGTCCAACCTGGCCTTCGGATTATCTTTCGTCTTCCCCTTTACATCCATTACAGTATTAATTATGTTATCAAACGCATTTTTCTCGATATGCATGACATCAAGGTTATGTCTGATCAGATTGGTGCTCCAATATGGCAGATCCCAGAATATACTCCTCTTCGTCCAGTTATGGGTACGACCAAATCCGTCACACTTGTACCCCTTAGCAGGCTCTTCGATAGCACTTGGTAAATCTTTTACCTCTTCCCATATCGTGCATCCGGGCCACCTTGGCGGTGGATTGGCCTTCTCCACAACTCCCGCACGAAAAGCATTCTGATTCCTCCGGTACGGATGATCCTTCGGCAAAAATTGTCGATGACAATCGAAGAAGCACGGTTTGCCTCCGTATTTCAAACGGAAAGTCTGAGAACGGTCCATGCAATACGGACATGAGAGACGACCATGGGTGCTCCATCCCGATAACATTCCATAGGCCGGAAAGTCGTTGATGGTCCACATAAGTGCTGCCCTCATCTGAAAATTCTGCTTTCTAGAAATATCGTACGTGTTGGCACCGACTTCCCACAGCTGATTCAACTCATCTATCAAAGGCTGTAAATACACATCGATGTTCCTCTTCGGATTGTTCGGACCCGGGATAATAACGGTTAGGAACATATACGGAGTCTTCATGCACATCCAAGGCGGTAGATTGTACGGAGTGACGATCACAGGCCAACACGAATACTGGGAGCCCAAAAGTCCGAATGGGGTAAAACCGTCAGAGCAGAGCCCCAATCTGACATTACACGCTTCCTCGGCAAAATATGGATACTCTCGATCAAAGTGCTTCCATGCTTCTCCATCGGATGGATGATCCAATACTCCTTCGATCTGTTTTCGCCTGTGCCAACTCATATTTTCTGCAGTCTCCTTAACCATAAACAACCGCTGCAACCGCAGCGTCAAAGGCAAGTAGTGCATCGAATCGGTAGGCTTCCTTGCACCGACAGACTTTCCTCTAATAGTGGCCTTGTAGCGATCAGCACCACAGAATCTGCACGCATCTTCATCCTTGTCGTCTTTGTAGTACAACATGCACCCGTTGCGACATGCATCGATTTTCTCATATCCCATCCAAAGCGATCTCACCATCCTCTTAGATCGATAGAAGTCTTTAGGCAACTTTGCACCCTCGGGCAAGATCTCTATAATCAAATCGAGCAGTCGATTATAGCATTCTTGCGACATGTTAAAATTGGACTTGATGCTCAATAATCTTGTAACCACCTCCAATGGTGAATGTTCCTCACAACCAGGATATAGTGGAGTCCTTGCATTCTCAAGCAACTCCATAAACTTTGCAGCATCGGCATTCGGTGCCTCCTCAGTTGTATCATAATTGTCCGGATTGAAACTAGGTCCCGCCGCATCATAATTGTCAGGATTGAAACTAGGCCCCGCCGCATCATAAACCATGTTCACCAACCCGTCGTCGTAAGCATCGTGGTCTTGGACATCCATATACGGCTCCACATAGGGCTCCGACTCCGATGCTAGAGATACAAGTTCTCCGTGTGCGGTCCACTGATAGTAATTCGGCGTAAAGCCCTTCGAGTATAAATGATATGTAACTTCCACTTCTGGATGATATTTCCTGTTGCGATATCTCACACACGGACACTTAATTTTGGTACCGTCCATGTACTGAGGGAACACCTTGGCGAACTGCAGGAACTCTTGTACACCCTCAATGAATTCATCTCGCACACCACACATGTTATCAGGATGACGGTTGTACATCCACAAACGATGACGCAGATAGTAATTCATATCCATTTCTAGAAACTTCTGCAAAATTGACAGTATGTATCATATAAATTATTACATACAATAGTTTATCACCTAACTTCCTAACTTAACCGTACTATAAAAATCATAACTGATATAATACATATTTTCATTTATCAAAACTGCAGCTGCCCCCAACCCCATAGTACTATGAACTGCACTATAAGTGTGCAGTCAACACACTACAAATAGTGTGTCATACTATAGAACTGCAGCTGCCCCCAACCACACTCCTAGGTCCTGATCAGTGTCTGTGTCAGTGTGTGTGTGTGTGTCGTGTCTGTGTCAGTGTCCGTTATGGGAAATGCAGTATATATATATATATATATATATATATATATATATATATATATATATATATATATATATATATATATATATATATATATATATATATATATATATATATATATATAACATTACCCAAATAATATCTTAATACCACTTTACTACTATACCTTAACCCACTGCCCCAAGATACTAATCCACAACCTTGGTACTAGCTTAACACACACCCAAGTACTGGAGATACCTACTTGGTTACACCCTTAGTATCCTAAGCTCATAAACTAAGTTTCTTGAGATACTTGATTAACAAATACCCATACCTCAACCAATATCTTGTATCATAACTTTACATTAGCTTATATTCTAATATCTATACTACCCACTAAACTTGACACTAGCTATCCCTCACTGACACACTTCTCCAACTCACACACTTGCATAATACTACCTAAAGCAAATCACTGCCTACTTCTTCTAGTGTACTGTACACAGTTGCATAGATCCCTTAGCTGAACACATCACTAATCCTAACATCTGCAACTTGCAGTAGGTTCCAGGGAGCTACTGCTCAGTCATGGCATTGCACTAAGGCACCTGGTGCTTGAATAATTTTTGCATCAAAAGTTTTCCAAGTACACGGGCTATTGCTCTATGAAATGGATAACCCCATGCATTGTGGCTGTACTCACTCACAATTACCGGCAGATTTCTGCACTCCCTTTAATAAAAAACCTAACCCCCCAAACTGACACACTGATACACACATACACTCTTAAGAAATCTGTAATCAAAACTCACCTGGTACCAAAAACACCTATCAAAACTCACCTGACACACTGATACACACATACTTGGGCCAGTCGGCCCTAACCCTAACCCTAACCCCATGTAAAAAAAACCTAACCCTAACCCTAGGTCCTGAACAGTGTCTGTGTCAGTGTGTGTGTGTGTGCCGTGTCTGTGTCTGTGTCAGTGTCTGTGTGTGTCTCGTGTTTGTGTCAATGTCACATGTGTCCTGTGAGAGAGAGAGAGAGAAAGAAAGTAGGGTTTACCGGAGTAGTCGCGGTGGAGAGCCGGTCGACGGAGCGGGGGGGGATTTTGTTTCTTTTTGAAATTTCAACAGATGGGGAAAAATAAAACCGAGCCCTAATTAACCAAATTTTAGCGACGTTTAGCGACGTCCAATAAAAATGTCGCTAAATTAAATTTTAGCGACGTCAAGGACGTCGCTAAACACGTTGCTAAATATTTTTAATATAAAGGTCGCTATATACGTCGCTAAACGTGGGTAAATTAGACATATTAGCGACGTTTAGCGACCTTAATTGAACTTATAGCGACTTATCTTTTAAAATCTTAATAAAAGTCGCTAAACGTCGCTAAATGTCGCCATTTAGCGACGTCTAGCGACGTTTTTATAAGGAGTCGCTAATTTATATATTATTAGCGACGTTTATTTTGACGTCGCTAAAATACGTCGCTAATCCCGCTTTTTCTAGTAGTGGAAGACGTCTATGAGTTGGTGAAATCTCGATACGGCCTGAAGCAATTCTCAGGATGTGGAAGCAAGAGTTTGACAAGTCATCTAGTCAAAGTTGTCACAGGATCAACAAGACGGACAAGTGTGTACATAAAGTTCGCTGATAATAGAGGAGTCATCGTTTGTATCTATGTGGACGACTTGCTAGTCCCAGTTGTGGACATAGAAGTGTCACTAGAACAAAGATGTCTTTTTTGTCCAAACTCAGGTCATGGGATTGTGGATGTCACCCTGAGGATATAAGATAATTCGGATGCCAGGTGGGCTTGCTTAGTCACAAGCTCTTAGCATAAAATGTTGATCACACGCTTTAGGTATCAGGGACGATACTCTTCAGGTGTGACATGAATATGAAGCCAAATCCAAGAAATAGCGTTAGACAGTTGGTGTACTTGAGCATCATCAGGTAAATGATTCAAGCTGCGTGTACCACCAGGCCTGATATAGCCTTTGATGTAGGAATACTAAGTCAGTTCACAAGCAGTATATGTGTTGAATACTGAAAGCTGTGAAGAGAGTCGTCAGAATTCTCAGGAGAACTCAGTAGTATATCATGTACTACAACAGTTATCCAGATATGAAGGAAGGCTTCGATGATGCCAGTTGATGCTCGAAAAAGAAGAATGAAAGAACCACAGGAGGACGTGACTTCTCCAGGGGTGGTGCTGCTATATCGTGGAAGTCGAAGAAGCAGTCTTTACTCTCAGAGTTCTTTGCACTATCAAGCTACAACAAGCAAAGCAGAATAGCTCTGGAAGCTCTCAGATGATCTTCTTATGATTAGTACACAGATTCGGGTGATACTGACATACTGAGAAAACCAGGAAGCTACACCAGTGGCATTTGTTCATCTCTTCAACGGTTTAAAGAGAACTATGTGGATAGAACACAAGACACTGAATGATCGCAGATTGAGTGGATCATTACAATGCTTTAATAATCGGAGTCAGGTAAATCTGGCAGATCCGTTCATGATAGGATTAAAGGGCCAGTACAAGATACCGAATGAGCGCAACTAGCATGGATCATTACATTATTTGATGATCGAAGCCAGGAGGGTCTGACAGATCCATTTATGTAAGGCCTCCAGCGCCAACTGATCCCAAGAACTATAAAGGAGGGTAGTACTCCATGTTATAGTGGCGTAACACCACAAGAGAGAGTGAACCTCGACTTTGGGTTATGTCACAGCAATGTAACACCGTATATAGTCAAGGAAATAGCATATATGGGCTTGGAGGACCTCTAATATTGTGTCTTTGCAATCCTACCATTTAGTTTTATGCTTTTAGTTCAAAGAGAAATCTGCTAGGCATCTAGCTATTGGTTCAAGGGAGGACCATTGACTGGGAGAATATCAGGAACAGTAGATAGTCCTTAGTGACATTGAGGGGTTACGGACCCAAAAATACTGTTGTCTACTCCTTGTTCTTTATGAAGAATAATTTCCTGTGGAAGGATGGCTTTGACGCCTTAATGAGTTCTCGGACAGAGTGAATGTTCGGTGTGCTTTGTAGGAAGCACGTAGTATCAGCACTACAAGGAACTGAGATCTCATTCTACAGTGGCATGACACCACCAAGAGATAATAGATGTAAATCCTCGGCATTAAGTCATGTCACAGAGGCGTAGCACCACACATAGGCAGGTAGCCTAATGCTGTAGAATGAAGATTGGTAGGCATCACTACAAAGAGGGAGTGAACCTCATGTTACAGTGGTGTGACACCACACGAGGGAGTGAACCTCGGCTTCGCGAGCCATGTCACAGTGGCGTAACACCGCAAAGGAAGCACAAGGCTTCATGCTGAGTAGTTTGGCACTACAAAGAGGGAGTGAACCTCATGCTATAGTGGATGACACCATATGAGGGAGTGAACCTCGGCAGAAGGCCATGCATGTCATAGCGGCATAGCACCGCAAGGAAGCGTAATACTTCATGCTAAGGACTCTTTAAAAGAACTCATATATAGTTTATGGAAAGAGATACAGGCCGTCTCTTAAGAAAAAACTTATAGACGCCCAAAATACATACACCAAAACCAGGCGTGCACAGGACCTTTAATGTGCAACCAGAAGCATAGCTGATGTAATTGTGTTAGTGAGAAAAATTGTAACTATGGTGCAGAATTCAAGGCTTAGTCCATTATTGTATCATACTATTATTTGACCCATGCGGAAAGATTCAAGTTGAAGTGACATCTATCCTAATGCATGATAGGTAGTCACTGTGGGGAACTCTCAACCCATATATTGAGATATGTGGAGGATTATTGGTATTTTTGCCTTTGGACTAAGAAAAATAGTCCCACATTGGCTACACCACCAACTTGGTATCTCAATATAATACTTTGTATGAGTTGAGGTGTACATATGGGGTGGGTAGGGTGTGGCACATAGGTGCCATGTGGGGGTGTTTTCCTAGGAGAAAAAATGATTAACTCCTCATGAAAGTATTTATGTTTTTTTCATGCTCTTGGAATTATTTTCATAGAAGCTAAGCCCCTTTCTCGGCCTCGGACTCGGACTCAAGGGCGCAAAGTGGCGCACTTTGCATTTAACACGTCAGTATCGTCTCATGGCGCTTGTGCGCATTTGATGAGCTCATATGCTCGGATATACGTGAGCCGCATGCGTGGCCGCATGAGCGGCCACATGGGCTGGCCGCATGAGCTGGTCGTATGCTCTGTCGCATGGGATGGCCGCATGCGTGGCCGCATGGGCGGCCGCATGCGCTACGGTATGAGCGACTACATGAGCGGTTGCTTGCGGGACTGCATGAGCGGTTGCATGCGGGTCCACTGCTATCGGATAGTTTTAATCAGTTATGGAAAGATTGAATCATTAATTTAAATCCGATATTTGTGGGATTTGAATTTAATTCATTACAATCATGTAAGATTTAGATTAGTCATGTGGGATTTGAATTTAATTTATTCCAATTATGTAGGATTTAAATTTAATCATGTGGGATTTAAATTTAATTCAAATCAATCATATTGGATTTAAATTTAATTCATTCTAATTTAGTGGGATATGAATTAAATTATTCCAATCTTTTTGTAATTGATGGACGGTCAGGTTTAGAATTAGGGATTCCTCCCTATGCTTATAAATATTCTCTTCAAACCCCATTTGAGGACTTACTTCGAAAATTGGGAGAGGAAGAGAGTTGCTGCTGGAGCCGTCATTAAAGTCCAGGAAGTTCGTGCGAGTCCAAGCAAGGAGGTGACATTGAGCGTTTCAGAAGTTCTACGTGAACTTGCTGGTTCCTGGGAGCAGATCGTGTGGGGCGAATCTTGTTTTGAGCAACGGTGATCTTCATCACCCTAGCAAGCTGATTTTCTTCTTCTCCTTTCTCTTCTCTTCTGCTAGTTGTAATTTTATTCTGTCCGTCTGCAACTGCAAGTGCAAGAAAGAACGTGAAAATTATTTTTTATGATTCATTTCTAATCTTGAGAGCAAATTGTAATCAGAATCTTTATATAGTTCTTCATGGAAATCGAGAATAGTCGGGGTGAGAACTTTTGTGTGAACCTCTGATCTCGACCACGCGTTCTTCCATCTTTGGTTAAGCATCGGAACTAACAAGATTTTCTCAAATGATATTATAAAGATTCATAATCGACAAATTTTGAATTGAAAATGTTCTGACCAAATGCACCAAAGAATTGTCATTATAGCACAATTTTATATATAAAAAAAAAATCTACCCAACATTCATATGTTTTCTTTCTTTACGGGTATATTTTATTGATATTATGCAAGAATGACCATACATAATGCAATGTTTAGAATGCATATCAGAGTTATAGAAAAGCTTGTTCCTTAACGGATGCTCACTCATTTTTATTCTTTGTCAACAGATGGAGAAGTTTGACGAGTATCCATCTCATGTTGAAGTGAGTTCTTTCTCACGTCTACCTTTCATTTGTATCAGATCCTTGGAATAATATATATAATCAACTCATGACAACTCTTAAGAGTTACATTGTACGTAGTGGCTGCCAAGCAGGGTCTTTAACTGGTTAAAAGAAAAACCCATGTCCCAATCTCGTGTGGCTCACATTTTAAATGAATTTTATTCAAAAGTTTATATGGTTGCGCGATTGCAGCTCTTAGCCCATAAAATGGGCATTTGACTCTAGAGTAGTAAGTACTGGGTAGTGACTCGGACTTTAATTTCCTGCATACATACTTAAATACTGGAATATCCATATATATCATCTCTAGACCATCTGCTTTCAGTTATTCTTCTTGCCAGATTTCTGCAATTTAGGTCATCTTTATCTTAGAGTAAAGAATTTGTTCGCTGGGGTTTAATATTGCAGACGAGGTTGTAGTTATTTGCAATCCGGCTTTGCATTAGTACATCAACCCACTGCAACATGAGTTTTGAAGCATGGTTTACAGACATTGCTACATACTAAGGTTGTGTTTGGTTTACTGTAATGTAATCGTAATAGAATTGGATTTGTAATGTAATGGAATTACAATTACATTACCATATTTTGTTGGAACATGTAATCAAATCATGCAATGTAATGTCAATTGCATTCTTTTTTTTTTTTTTACCATGTAATGTAATTGAGTTCGTAATGTAATAATTTTTTTAAAAATACAACATAATTTTAAAAGTAAATCAATAAAAAAAATCAAAATTCAAAAAAAATAAAAAGAAAAAAAAGACCAAAAAGACAAAATAAGACCCAAAAAACGACAAAAAACTGAAAACAAAACTGAACAAAACGATTAAAAATGGCAAAAAAGACAAAAAACGAAAAAATTACCGCGTACCAAACGTCCCATTAAGTTGTAATGTAATCGCGATTACATAGATTTTATGACGTAATTGGTTTTAGAAGAAACTAATGTAATGTAATCAAACTTGTAATCGCGATTATATTACATCTAATTTTTTTTGTTCAATCAAACATCCGACTTATATTGACAACGTAATAGCAATTACATTACGTTATTCAATCCTGCAAACCAAACGAGCCCTAAGTTTAAGTACTATTCTTCGAAAGAAGACGTTGCACAGATACGAATTGATATAGACATATCGATACTAATAACACGACATTGATTTGGAGTGTCATAGTGTATTTTGGAGTGTGTGTTGTGTTTAATACATGTTTTACATAGACAAGACACCAATTTCCAGAATGCTTCCTGAAAAATTTCTGCTCTAGTCGATATATATATATATATATATATATATATATATATATATGAAGACCCCGTTTTGACCCGACGTGTGTACAGAAAGTTAGGGTGTGATCCAGAAAAGTCGGATACGGGACGTTGTCCGCGGATACGCGTTGATCCCGGTGTGCACGCACACCAGAATCGACTTCTGCAAAATCCTACACGTCCGTATCGACGGCGCGCACGTATCCGTGAAGACCGCGTGCGACCAAGTCGTCCCGTTTGGCGGGGCGTACCCAGTTCCGGGGTGAATTGGGTCATTATTTTTCCTATTTTTGGATCGCAGTTCGCGATCGCCACAGGACGCGATGCACCGAGCGGTTTGCCCGGACACCGAGAGGGTCATGCAGGCTACGCGTTGCAAAAGACGGAATCAGAAACGGGGTTACGAGCAGAAAGAAATAATTACCTGAACAGGGCTCGAGAAATTGGAATTTCTCGTGTCCGACACGACTCGACGTGTCCTGCGTCCAAGGTTAGGGTTTGGGGTCTGCTTGGCCGGAGGCGGCGGCTCGGCCGGAGCTGAGGCGGAGGGAGGCCGGGGACAGCGTCGCCGGGGGCTCGGGGACGGCTCAGGCGAGGTCGGCTGCTGCTCTGGATGGGGACAGCGTCGGCGCTGGAGCCTAGGGAGGAGGGCGGCATCGACTGGGAGGGAGGAGGAGAAGGAGAAAGAGGAGGAGGCTGGGGCGGCTCACGGCGGCGTTGGCCTGAAGGGGGAGGCCGGAGTAGGGTCAGGCGCGGGGCTCAGGCGAGGGTGGCGAGGCGGTGGGGGTTCGTGGTGGTCGACGGGGGAAAGGAAGGGATTATATAGGGAAGGGAGAGGGAGGAGGGCCTGGCTAGGCGGCGGATGAGGCGGAGGAGAAGGGGATCGTGGCCGAGGGTGCGGGGTCGTGGCGTCGAGGCCGGGCGGGGCGCGGCGGATCCGACGGGAGACTCGGGCTAGGGCAGCGTCGTGGGGAGGGGGGTGGTCAGGCGGGTTGCGGGTCGGGCTCGCGGGTCGGACCGACCCGACCCGACCCGGTAGGCCAATGGGCCGGGCCGGGCTGGGCTGAGTTAGGTGGGCTGGGCCGGGGTATTAGGCTGGGTTAGGTTTGGGCCGGGTTTAATAATGAAAATAAACAAATAAATAATAATTAATTAATTAATTAATTAAGTAAATAAATGTTTTTAGGTGATTAAAATAGGTCCGGGGTCCAATAAATTCCAGAAAAATTACCCTAAGTCCACTTTTTAATTCTACACCATAAAATAGTATTTCTATAATATTTTAATATTAGTTATTATCAATTAAAAATTATTTAATAATTAAAATCCTGATTTTAATTACAGAAAAATTTTCAGAAAATTTTAGAAAATTGTGAAAAATCCAAGTTTAATATTTTTTTGAAAAATCAGGGGTTTACAATCTACCCAACTTATAAAAATTTTGTCCTCGAAATTTAAGAATAACAATGGCACGAAAGGAAAGGTCGAGAGTTAAAATATACCTCAAGGTTCAAAAAGATAGGGATAGCGCTCCCTAATCTCGTCTTCTCGTTCCCAGGTGGATTCGCCGGGAGAATGATGCTTCCAAGCTATACGAACAAGGGGAATAACTTGATTCCTTAGAACTTTCTCCGTTCGATTCAGTATCCCCACAGGTTGCTCTTGGTAAGTCAAGCTTGGGCCCACTTCGAGCTCTGAATGATCCAAAATATGACTTGGATCTGACACGTATTTTCTCAGTTGCGACACGTGGAATATGTTATGGACCCCATCCAGAGAGGGTGGCAATGCCAGACGGTATGTCACTTCTTCGATTCTCTCCTGTATGCCAAACGGTCCAATAAATCTTGGGCTGAGTTTTCCGCTCCTTCCGAACCTAATGGTGCCACGTGTCGGAGAAATCTTCAAGAATACTAATTCTCCTACCTTTAATAAAGTCATAATCAAGTCTTAGTTCCATAATCATAGTGTTAAATTAACTTGAATTTTATAAATTGATTACCTCAAATTCCAATGGTCTTCGATGGCTATTTGCCCAATGTCGTTGCCTGTCTTGAGCCACACGAAGTCTTTCCCTTATTTGTTTCACCTTCTCGGTTGAATCGACCACCATCTCTGGTCCCAATAAAGCTCTTTCTCCTACATCCTCCCATGATAGTGGGGTACGACATCTTCGTCCATATAAGGCCTCAAATGGAGTCATTTCAATACTTGCTTGGTAACTGTTATTATAAGAGAACTCCACAAGATGTAGATAATCTTCCCACGATCCTCCAAAATCTAGAACACATGTATGGAGCATATCTTCAAGTGTCTCAATTGTACGTTCAGATTGTCCATCGGTTTGGGGATGATAAGCTGTGCTGAATTTGAGTTGAGTCCCCAAGCTAGCTTGTAAGCTCCTCCAGAAGTGAGAGGTAAATCTTGAATCTCGGTCGGAGACAATACTTACTGGAACTCCATGCAATTTAACAATCTATTGAATATATAAATCTGCCAACTTTTCCGTAGATAGCCCTACTTTGAAGGGTAGAAAATGTGCAGACTTGGTCAGCCTATCCACTATCACCCATATTGCATCCTTCCCACTAGGTGTCCTTGGAAGTCCAGAAATAAAATCCATAGTAATATGTTCCCACTTCCACTCCGGAATGGGTAGTGGTTGAAGCAATCCCCCAGGTCTTTGTCTTTCAGCCTTGACTTGTTGGCACACTAAGCAACGAGATACGAACTTGGCTACTTCTCTTTTCATGCCATACCACCAAACATGCATCCTTAGGTCCTTGTACATTTTGTTGGCTCCTGGATGTATAGAGTATTGTGATCTGTGTGCTTCTTGCATAATTTCTTCTCTTATCTCTCCTTGAGGTACACATAATCTATCTCCATATCTTAGTGATCCATCTTCATGAATTTTGAATTCCTCCAATAATCCAGCTTGCACTTGGCCTCGAATGCTTCGTAGACCTTTGTCTTGAAACTGAGTCTCCTTAATCTTATCCATTAAGGTGGATTGGATCTTCAAATTTATCATTTGACCTTCTATTCCTGGAATAATTACCTCAATACCCAAACTTTCCAAGTCCTCGAGCAAGTGTCGGTCCATCGTCAAGTACATTGCCATAGGATATCTGCTTAGAGCATCAGCAACTACGTTGGCCTTCCCCGGATGATATTGAAGGGTGATGTCAAAATCTTTCATTAACTCCAGCCACCTTCTTTGCCTCATGTTCAGCTCTTTTTGAGTAAAGATATATTTTAAACTTTTGTGATCTGTAAAGATTTCTACCCTTTCTCCATAAAGATAATGCTTCCATAGCTTAAGAGCAAAGATAACAGCTGCTAATTCTAAGTCATGAGTTGGATAGTTCTTTTCATGAGGTCGAAGCTGTCTAGAAGCATATGCTATTACCTTTTTGTTCTGCTCCAATACACAACCTAGACCTTTTCCAGAAGCATCACTGTATATAGCGAATCCTCCGGTTCCAGATGGTAAGGTCAGAATAGGGGCAGTAGTCAGCCTTTTCTTTAATTCTTCAAAAGCATGTTGACATTCATCAGTCCATATAAATTCTTCATCCTTCCTTGTTAATTTCGTCCCAGCTAGTCCCAGGAAACTTCTAATTTCTGCTACAGAGTCTGGAGTGGGCCATGATTCTACTGCTGCTATCTTCTTAAGATCTACTGCTATGCCATCTCCAGTTACAACATGTCCCAAAAATTCTACTCTGTCTAGGAAGAATGCACATTTAGATAGTTTTTCATAAAGTTTTTTCTTCCTTAATGTCTCCAATGCTAGCCTCAAATGTTCTTCTGGAGTCTTGGAATAAATCAAAATATCATCAATGAAAACTACTACAAATTTGTCTAAATATTGTTGGAAGACTCTGTTCATTAAATTCATAAATACTGCTGGAGCATTAGTCAACCCGAACGGCATCACTAAGAATTCGTAGTGTCCGTTCCGGGTATTGAAAGCAGTTTTAGGGATGTCTTCCTTCCTCACCCTTACTTGATGGTAACCAGACCTCAAGTCAATCTTCGAAAATACCCGAGCTCCACTTAATTGATCAAATAAATCATCTATCCTTGGTAGGGGATACTTATTCTTGATTGTTAAAGCATTCAGAGCCCTATAGTCAATACACATTCGAGATGTTCCATCCTTCTTTGGCACAAATAATACTGGAGCTCCCCAGGGTGAAACACTAGACCTAATGAAGCATTTGTCTTCTAACTCTTTTATCTGCTCATTTAATTCTACTATCTCTTTCTTGTTGATTCTATATGGATTTTGAGATACTGGCGCTGCTCCTGGCACTAAGTCAATAGAGAATTCAACTTCTCGGTCTGGGGGTAATCATGGGAGATCCTCAGGGAAGACATCAAGATATTCAGAAATGATAGGTAGTGGCACTTCTTCTGGTACTAGGGCTCCACAAATTTGGTTACTACCCAATTCTCTAGAACCTCTAGCGAATTCAAATTCTGGCTTGTCAGGGGGCCTGAAGATTACACTACCCCTGTGACAATCTATAGTGGCATGATGCTGACTCAACCAATCCATACCTAGGATAATGTCGAAACTGGGAATTGGCATTACGAGTAGCCTCGCATATAATTTTCTCCCACATAGTGTAATAGAACAATTGTTACATGCATCACTAACCGGGATAATTTCTCCACCGGTAATGATCTTATAACAATTCCTAAGAGGTTCTGTGACTAAGCTATGCTTCATAAGAAAATCTACGGACATGAATGAATGTGATGCTCCAGAATCAAATAAAGTAATGGCTGGTACTGAATTTATAAGTACAGAACCTGTTATCACATCTGCTGTGGCTTCAACTTCCTCTAGAGTCATTGTAAAAGCACGGCCTTGTTGAGGTGCACCCCTCTGTTGCTGATGCTGGTGCTGAGCAAAGCGTTGTTGTTGAGTTGGGAGTGGGGGTCCTCTCTGCTGTGCTGCTGGGGGCCTGGCCTGAACTGGAACTTTTGGTGCAGCTGTGCATCCTTGAGCAGCAGGACAGTCCCTCATTTGATGTGCTGCTGAGCCACAATATAGACAAGCACCTAGCCTCTTTCTACAAACTTGCCAAGAGTGACCTTATTTTTGACAAAAGCCACAAGTGGGAGCTTGTTGGTTCTGTCCTTGAGTTTGGTGTTGGGGTGCTGTGGCTCGAGGGAGAGGACGCTGGGTTTGTTGCGGGGCCCTCTGCTGTAGTTGTGGTTGGAATGGGCGTTTGTGGGGTCCCATACTTCCAGCATCTCTTTCCCGCTTTAGTCTAGGTCCCATGTCTCTTTCAACACCTTGTGCCACGCTCAAGATTTCTTCGTATGTACGAGCTCGGCTAGTGGTGACAGCAAGGCGGATATCAGGAGACAACCCCTTCTTAAATCTACGGGCTCTATCTTCAGGGGTACGAACCATATATTCTGCAAAGTGGCTCAGTCTGCTAAATTTAGCAGTGTACTCATCAACAGAAAGATTACCTTGTTCCAGCCTCTCGAATTGACTTTCGAGAGCTTCCCGAGCCACTTCGGGATAGAACCTCTTCTTGAACAGCCTCTTGAAATCCTTCCAAGTGAGCTCAGGAGCAGATAATTGAGGTTCATCTCTAAACCAAGTCTGAGCTATGTCGAATAGTTGCAGGCTTGCAGATTCCACCTTAAGATCATCAGGGACCCGAGCAGTTTTCAGGAGTCGCTCCACATTCTCTATCCATTCATCGGCATAGAGAATACCTTCAGTCCCATAGAATTCCAAGGGTCCAAGGTTCTTGAAGTCCTTGGCACTTCCTGGCCTCTTTTGTGGTGCCTCCTGGGATCGAAGAGCATCTGAAAGGCTAGTTCGTAGCAGGGCAGTCTGTTCCATCTGGGATTCTATAAGTCCCTGGAATACTCCGAGTAGCTGCGCTCCATCCATAGTAACTGTCGGAGTAGTTGGAGGCGGAGGGAGTGCAAGGGTTTCAGGCACAGTCTGTTCGACGGGTTCGGATGTGCCTCCTACGGTATTCCTTGTCTGAACCATTCTGAAAGGTTAAGGGATAGTAGGATTAGAATAGATTACTTGGAAATCAAGGGCGATAGGAAAATTTACTAGGAATGATATCAAGATTTGAAATAAAAGATCATATTCTGTGAATGAGCTTTACCTAAAATCCTCAATCTTATTTCATACTCTGTCCTAGGATATTACACTATTTAAGGATTCTAGACCTGCATGGGCCACCATAAAAATGTGTCACGACCCGCACCCAGATGAATCGGGCACCGGTTCGTGAGTACGTCTAGCCTACGCAGCAGTGTCGGCGGTAGTACGCTGTCTAGATCATCTTCACAGGTAATTTAAAATCTAGCTCATTCACAGTAAATAAATAGACAAGGATAATGACAAGAAATAGGAATGCTAAGATTTCATAAGTCAAAGTTTTGTGACATCCAAATCCATAATTTATTACAGAACCAGAAGATAAATCGGGGACAAACCCGAGTACTATGCTGAAAGAAAATACTAACTAACTGGCTAACTACTCCTCAAAAGTAGTCTCCTGAGTAGAAACCGGCTCCTCAAATGTATCATCTACTATGTCATATCGGCCATAAAAGGTGGGGGCATAGTCCTCATCATCGCCTAATATCAACGGATCCAGTCAGGAAAGGAGCAAAGTACCAATACACAACAAAGCTTAAACTAAATAATTATGACAATTCTTATCATGACTAAGTATCATGATAAGAATATGCATAATAAGTAGTAAAATTAACTAAGAGTTAAATGCTATAAGCCAGAGACATGAATAAAACAGGATTATAATGAGACAAGAAAATAGAATTGCACCAAGATAAAGAAACTATGTGTGTGTGATTGTGTATTTAGAATACATAGTTGGCATGTAGGGGTTTATAAGGCTAATAAGGCCGTCATAGATGGCTAGCAGTCAGGAAAAATCGAGTATAAGGCTGATGGTACAGTCGCGTACCAACAGCTAGCAGTCAGGACAGGGGGAAGGGTAAACTACATGCCTCCTAGTATTCTTCCTCCCGACACGAAAAGCAAGACATGAACTCCAAATCCTAACACTAAGTGTTATCATCCAATGATACTAGTAGAGTAAGAAACTAATTATCACAATATAAAGAATAAACTTGAAGTGCAGGTACTTGCCTGATGTTTGGATTTTCAACTATGGTTCTGTTCTCGGGAAATTTCCAGAAATGTCTCCGGATGCTGAAAATAAATATTACCATCATGCTCAGAAGATATCAAATAGCTAGAAACGCCTGTCCTTGAGTCCAATTTGGAGACAAGGGCAAAAACGACAATTTTGGGTCAAAACGGGGTCCGCATGTGGGGCCGCTTTGCACCGAAAAATATGTTAGGGTCAAAGGTCTCCAAATTCACCAAACTTAGTGTCAACAGGTCAGGAACGATGATACGAACCCAACGGAACTTCCAGAATTGGATTCCGATGAGCCGATCACAAAATCGCCCGTCGAGTGGAGCCTATGGGGCCCACGACACGCGATTTCGTCAACGTTCTCAGAATCGAACCAAACTTGGGTCACAGGACCGGCGTATCGCTACGAGTCCGATGGCACAAGTTTTGTTTTAATCCGACGTGTGTACAGAAAGTTATGGTGTGATCTAGAAAAGTCGGATACGAGGCGTTGTCCGCGGATACGCGTTGATCCCGGTGTGCACGCACACCCGAATCGACTTCTGCAAAATCTCACACGTCCGTATCGACGGCGCGCACATATCCGTGAAGACCGCGCGCGACCAAGTCATCCCGTTTGGCGGGGCGTACCCAGTTCCGGGGTGAATCGGGTAGTTATTTTTCCTATTTTTGGATCGCGGTTCGCGATCGCCACAGGACACGATGCACCGAGCGGTTTGCCCGGGCACCGAGAGGGTCTTGCAGGCTACGCGTTACAAAAGACGGAATCAAAAATGGGGTTACGAGCAGAAAGAAACAATTACCTGAACAGGGCTCGAGAAATTGGAATTTCTCGTGTCCGACACGACTCGACGTGTCCTACGTCCAAGGTTAGGGTTTGGGGTCTGCTTGGCCGGAGGCGGCGGCTCGGCCGGAGCTGAGGCGGAGGAAGGCCGGGGACAGCGTCGCCGGGGGCTCGGGGACGGCTCAGGCGAGGTCGGCTGCTGCTCTGGACGGGGACGGCGTCGGCGCTGGAGCCTAGGGCGGAGGACGGCGTCGACTGGGAGGGAGGAGGAGAAGGAGAAAGAGGAGGAGGCTGGTGCGGCTCACGGCGGCGTTGGCCTGAAGGGGGAGGCCGGAGTAGGGTCAGGCGCGGGGCTCAGGCGAAGGTGGCGAGGCGGTGGGGGTTCGTGGTGGTCGACGGGGGAAAGGAAGGGATTATATAGGGAAGGGAGAGGGAGGAGGGCCGGGCTAGGCGGCGGGTGAGGCGGAGGAGAAGGGGATCGTGACCGAGGGGTGCGGGGTCGTGGCGTCGAGGCCGGGCGGGGCGCGGCGGATCCGGCGGGAGACTCGGGCTAGGGCAGAGTCGTGGGGAGGGGGGTGGTCAGGCGGGTTGCGGGTCGGGCTCGCGGGTCTGACCGACCCGACCCGACCCGACCCGGTAGGCCAATGGGCCGGGCTGGGCTGAGTTAGGTGGGCTGGGCCGGGGTATTAGGCTGGGTTAGGTTTGGGCCGGATTTAATAATAAAAATAAACAAATAAATAAATAATAATTAAGTAATTAAGTAAATAAATGTTTTTAGGTGATTAAAATAGGTCCGGGGTCCAATAAATTCCAGAAAAATTACCCTAAGTCCAGTTTTTAATTCTACACCATAAAATATTATTTCTATAATATTTTAATATTAGTTATTATCAATTAAAAATTATTTAATAATTAAAACCCTGATTTTAATTATAGAAAAATTTCCAGAAAATTCCAGAAAATTGTGAAAAATCCAAGTTTAATATTTTTTTTGAAAAATCAGGGGTTTACATATATGTATTGTTTCAAGTATGAGCGAAGCAGGAAATTTTGAATCTTGAAAATATGTCTAATATAGTGACGGATTAGCGACGAAAAACTAAAAAAAATTCCCTCGCTAACCTAATGTCCGATATCAAAAAAGGGCAAAAAATTTATCAGAAAAAGTCGTCAATCCGTCGCTAATTTTAACAATAGTGACATCTTAGTGACGGAATTCTCTTAGCGACGGAATTCTGAAATATTTTCGTCGCTAACTTACCGTCTGATACAAAAAATGAAAGAAAAAAGGTATCATGAAAAGTCGCCAATGTTGTCGCTACCTTTACGACTGACACATTCCGTCACGAATCCGTCGCTAATGTTCCGTCGCTAAATACATTGCTAGTTTGTCGCTATAGCGACGGAATCTTAACGGCGACATTTGATGTAGTGACTGGCCTTTTCAGTCGCTATTTAGGAATAGCGACGGAAAATAGCTATATAGCGATGGATATGTCCGTCGCTAATTTACAGTATTTTTGCAGTGAATTGTTTTACAGTTATTTGGTGACAGATACAAGTAAGCATTATGCAATCTAATCAACACAGAATGCTGAATGAGGATTTTATATCTTTCCCGCGGTCCTTATCCAATGCTTTATTGCACAGATGGGATCAGCAGATGGCAAACCAGAACATGAATTTGAGGTTGAAAGCCTTGTTTCGCCTATAACTCTCGCTAAGAAGACTACGGGTACAGAAGGAAGCCAGACTGGTACAATTTCAGATGCCCGGCAAGAGTATACCGTAAAATATATGAAGCAGAGGCTGTTAAGGAGCTTATCTATTGTACTATTTACTGCTAAGATGAACGTGTTGATGCCGTGTGGTCCTGCAGCAGTTTTGATCAAATATTTGAATGGCCATCATGTGAGTTGCTGATAGTTTTACTCGGTTACATTACTTGATATCCCTTCTTTCAGTTGATCTTGTTTCCTTTTGACATTCTTGTTTTCATTCACATTCAGGGGTGGGTCTTCTTTCTAAGCTTGTTGGGAATCATTCCTTTAGCAGAGCGTTTGAGTTTTACTACTGAGTAAGGGATTTTCAGTTGTTTTCACCTTTTTATGACTTCAACACAATATTAACCTGATACGCTTACCTTTTCCTATGATGCAGGCAATTAGCTTTCTTCACAGGCCCTACAGGTTAATATTTTGTCTCTAGTAAATATATGAATTGTTGCGTAATTTTCCTGTAAACAGAATAATAAAACAAAAAAGAACTAGTGTTACCGGTCTACAGGGTGAGTCGTATACGAAGCACTGCATTAAGAGATTATTCGAGGTATATGTGCAAATTTTTCTCGAATTCCTCCTAGAGGTAAAAAAAAAAAAAAAATCCTTTGTACCGGCTTTCCCTCATTGCACACTGCTCCGAGAGAAACGACACGAACTTATGTCTAGATGAAAATTTTGGATAATTGAACGTAGTTTGGTTACTGAAGGAGGAGATAAAGAGAACTTTTGGTTGATGTTTTTAACATACATATTGTGTACCAACGAAAGAGAATGCAGTGGATATATATAGTCATGTCTCAATCCAATGGATTAATAGGTTTTTAACGGTGATAAACAGCCGTTAGAGCCATAAATAAAATAAAAGGCCAATTAATTTCCAACGCATACAAACATGGCAAAATTTTGAAGAGCAAAGCAAAAATATTTTTTGTCTCAACCTAAACCCGGTAGTAGAATACAGATCAACGCCTGCACACGTTATGCGAACCAGGGCGGACGGTGGCACGTGTGTGTGGCCCACAAGACTAGCTCACAACAACTCACAACTAAAAATAGAAGGGGAAGTAATATATGGACTAAGAAGTTGGAAACTATATCCGATGTGGGACTAAAGTTCTAAAGTGGTTTTTTTCACACTACATACAACATGAATTGCAAATTATTTCTCGTTTTGTTGCTATTTCACACAATGTCACAATGTGCGTTAGCAGAAAATGGGGAAGGTATCACCAGATCCCTGCCGTATAAAGTTGAACATGGGGTTTATAGATTCTAAAATTATTTTCAATGAACAGACTCTTTATTGTTATAGGTCCTTATTTATGTTACATATCTTAGCTAATTGCATTACAGGTCACCAATTGGTATTTCAACACCATCACTTGTTAAGCACTTGTAGCTTGACTATGATGTCTCAAACAGACAATTTGGGTCTTGAGCACTTTTGAACTGACAATTTATCAGACCTCTTATGCTTATATATCTCAACAGAAATGTTGTTGGTGTAAGAAACAAAGGATGGTAGCCAGATCGAGTGCAGTGGCAAAATACAGAGCTATGGCCATAGTATTTGAGAGATGCTGTGACCGAGAACATTAATAACTGACCTGGGTGTTAATTAGCTATTGCCTACGCATTATGATAATCAACTTGCAATTTTAATCGCTAGCAATCCGGGTTTTCACGAGGGAACCAAACCTATTTAGGTGGATTATCACTCAGTTCGAAATGCAGTTAATTATGAGTAATAAAATTTGCACTCCGTTCACTTGTTCTGAAGATCAAAACATCGATTTGTTCACCAGTGTGAAGAAGTGATAGGAGATAATATTCTAGATATTTCATTCATCATGATATTATATATATACATCCACATATCGACTTGGGACCTAAGTCACATGATCAATCACCATAAATACAATTTAATACAATTTAATTCCAATACCCCAATCACGATATAGACGGCCAATCAACATATATAGTTAATCACCATAAATGTAATTTAATGATATAATTTAATTCCAATACCCCCTCTTAAGTTGGAGCATGCAAGTCACAAATATCCAACTTGCGCAAAAGAAACTCAAATTGCCGTTTGCTCAAAATTTTGGTGAAAATATCCGCTAGTTACCCGTTCGTTGGCACATGAGATGGACGAATAACTCTAGCAAGAACATCATCCCTCAAAAAATGACAATCCATCTCAATGCGTTAAGTGCTCTCATGGAAAATTGGGTTATGCGCAAGATGTAATTGAGGTACGAATAGAACAAGAGCAACACGCCCGCAGCACGAGGCAACCGCAGTCCGTCCGTCCGGGAGTCCAACCGGACACTCCTCCATTGCCGTCACCCCCCGACAATAAATCAAAATTTTTCTTAACATGATTCGAAGCGTCTGTATCAATAATCCAAGGTGCAATAGACTTACCCACCATACGATCCTCCGGAGATTTGGTCGAAGAATTACCAAGCATAGAAATAAGTTGTTGCCATTGATCCGGAGTCAATCACGACACACCGCCGTTGTCTGCACCATCATCTGTCATCCGCAGCTGTGCAGCAACGAAGCCACGTCCTGCCACCGATGCACGCACTTCCGTATCCCGTCCACGTCCACCACCAGCCGCATGTCCGCTAAATCGGACATTGAGCGAATCTCACAGTGGTTTCGCCTCCTCAAAGTATGGTATTGTCTTCTTCACCGAAGCGTCGATAGTATGCAAAATTCACTGCACAAGCATCAATTGGACGCAATACCGATCATCCAATTGATCCTTCTCCGAAGGTTTATTGATAGACCCATCAACAAACCCAAATTTCAGTCGAGCCCGTAGAGAAAGTCGAATAGATCTCGACCATTCCTCATAATTCTCCCCACGAAACACTACTTTCATAATTGTACTACCTGGATTGTCATTAGAACCAAGGTAATACGGAGATGTGGGATCGATCCGTGATGCCGTTGGCGTAGAAGTCCCGCCGTCGTCACCGCTCGTCGTGTCGTTGCCGCCACTCGACATACCACCACCGCCATCGCTCGAAGAAAACGTGTCCTAGCCGCCAGGCTCTAATACCATTTGAAGAAGTGATAGGAAATAATATTCTAGGTATTTCATTCATCATGATATTACATATATATACATCCACATATCAACTTGAGGCCTAAGTCACATGGCCAATCACCATAAATACAATTTAATATAATTTAATTTCAATACCCCAATCACCATATATAGCTAATATATCACCATATATAGCTAATCACCATAAATACAATTTAATGATACAATTTAATCCCAATAACCAGAGTGCTAGATTCTATCAGATTTTCCTTTAACTTGAGGAATCCGGAATCGGAGGATGATGATGATAAGGACAAAGGTGGAGATTAATGGTGAGGTTGAAGATCTATGTTTAGGGTGAGGAAGATGATTTGGGAGAGTTGGGTAGATAATGATGGTGCATAACAAGATGGAAGTTGGTTGTGGACATATGAGAACATCTCTGAACCACATTAAATCTCTTATTTTTGTGATTGTTCTTCTTCTTCATAACACATGTAAGAAGAACAACTTTCTGCGACAATCATATGGATTTGGTTCAATTAACTTACTGCTAATTTGTTTGTTTTCATTTATTTATGACGACGTGTTTTACCGTTACAATGGTATTTGAAGTTTGCCCATATGACTACTCTTAAAGTCATACTATACTGGTTTGCTTATGCAGTCGGAGGTCTCTTAAATGCAACTTTCGGAAATGCTACAGAACTGATCATATCAATATATGCTATGAGGAATGGCATGCTACGTGTCGTTCAGCAGTCGCTACTAGGATCAATCTTATCAAACATGCTTCTCGTTCTTGGGTGTGCGTTCTTCGGTGGAGGGATTGCTTTTCACAAAAAGGAGCAGGTTTTCAGTAAGGTGCCTTAAAATTAACTTTGTGTAGATCGATGATATATATATATATACAATGGAGACTAAGAGTGTGTTTTTTATGAATGTGGGCAGGCAGCTGCTGCAGTGAACTCCGGGTTGCTACTGATGGCAGTCATGGGCCTACTGTTCCCTACTGTTCTCCACTACACTCGTAGCGAAGTACATTATGGCCAGTCGGAGTTGAGCCTTTCGAGATTTAGCAGTTGTGTTATGCTCTTGGCTTATGGATGTTATCTGGTTTTCCAGCTAACAAATCAAAAAGTTCTCTATGATCCCTCGAATGAGGTTAGTTTTGGTTAAGGTATATTCTCGTGCATATATCACGACCCAAAACGAGCGGAAGCAAACATTATATTTTCGGGACAATGACACGACACAGCTCAAGGTCTTCCAGCTGTAAGCCTTGAGTACCACTATCAATAAAAACTCTAATAAGCTAATCAAACTCATAATGAAAAGAAAAGAAAAGAAATCAATATATCCTTCTAATATTGAAACATTTATAATCGTTACGGTACCTTACAATATAACCCTTAACAAGGTCTATTCTCAAAACCAATCTCGAAACTGCACTAATCAGCCATCAAAGCTATATCAAACAGTTCCTGCAAACAACTGTGGGACTTTGGAATGAGCTCACATTCTCAGTAAGCAGATCACCGCTACAGTAAGCATGTATACCCTATTTTGAACCTCTCAGAATTTGAAAACATTATGTAATATTAGTAACGTTCACGTGCATTCCATGCGTGTAAAAAAATGTTGGAAAGAAAAATTAAATATAAATTTATTATAAATACTATCATTCATAGGAATTGAACGCAGACAACCAAGAAAAATGCCTCTCATCTTAACCACTTGAGTTAGAGTTGTTTAGTTATAAGTAAATTATTTTAGATAGTTAAAAAATTAGTTAATCTTTTAAAAATAATTAATGGAGTATTTAGAAATGGCTTAGACGGCTCAATTTTGAGATGTTTCCAAGCCACCTTATATTAGTAGAGATAAATCAAGGATGCCCACAACTGGAAAAGACATGATCTGCTGGAAGAAAATATTTTGGAACATCAACATTCATCTATTTTGAAATACTATATCAAAATATCCGTAAAAATCCGAGTTACAAAAGACGATACGTAAACTGAAAAACTCACTAATCATTGTAAAAATATTTTTGTTTAAAACATATAAATTATGCAGGTCTTAGGAGTCAGTCTGGTGCATAGTAAAGCAATGCAATTGCATGCTAGCCTGTCACAGACGCCAGTCAACCGATTCTAGATTTCCTGAGCTAAAATATATGGCCAGAAATAAGAAATGGTGTCACAAGGATAACCGGTGCACAACGCTTTCCCGTGCCTATGACTTAGTTTCTTGATTCCAGTTCCTAAAACAAAAGCAACATGTCTCAGAAAAACAATAACTCAATATGTGCGACACTTGGCAGAATGTAAAAAAACGACTATCATAACATACCAACACGAGCCATGTGCAAGAGTAAGAATTTCAGAAAATTTACCGTACCGAGAATAAATTTATATTAATTAAATATGACGATAGAAGTTTGACAAATTTTGAAATAACAATAGATATCGCCAGTTGAGTTGGCAAAAATTTGGAGAAATTGATTTTCGCCAACCCAGTTGGCAAAAATTCGACAACGAATCCGACGTGTCACCAAAAAAAAAAAAAAACCAAAAACCAAAAACCATATTTTCGCCAACAGAGTTGGCTAAAATTGGGTTTTTGGTTTTTATATTTGGTTTTTTTATGGGTTTATTTGGTTTGGTTTTTTTTTTTTTTTTTCGTGGTTTTTTTTTTTTTTTTGCTTTTTGTTTTGTAGGTTTATTTCTAGGTATGTTAACAGTAACTTTGTCATAGTAACATTCATATTGTAACGTTCATATTTACAATGGCTTAATTTTTTTTTTGTTGGTTTATTTTCTGGGTATGTTCATATTGTACCTTAATATTGTAACTTTCATATTTTGACAACGGCTCTTTTTCTCTTCTTTAAGAAAATTTACTGTACCGATAATAATTTTTTTTGTTTGTTTTTTTTTTTGTTTGTTTTTTCTTTGGTTTTTTTTGTTATTTATTTGTTGGTTTATTTTTCAAAAAATTTGTTATACAAAAAAAATTTTAAACAAATTAACTAAAACGAAAAAAAATTCAAAAAATTTAAATCACGAAAGCTTTCGTCATCTCTGATGGCGAATTTTTTTTGGATTTTTTTGTTTGTTTTTTAGGGTTTTTTCTGTTGGTTTTTTTAAATTTTTGACAATACTAATTTGGTTTTTTTAAATTTCCGAACTCCAAAAATTAGTATAGATAACTAAAACAAATAACGAACTAATTATCATTCGTATTAGTATAGATAATAAAAAAATTGGAAAATAAAATTACAGAAGGTAAAATTTGAAGGTCGAAACATCATTTTTTTTGCGATTCTAAAAATTTGGGAAGACCGTCAAACAATGAAATGGTTTATCCTGAAGTACTTTTCGATACGGTCATTTTGGCACAAACTGGACCTTGTTTCGATCTCTCAGTTAAAAGTTATGATACTTTAAAGTTTTAAAATTTATATTTTTGCCTGTAACATGTGCGTATTATTTCGGATGAAAATTCTCTCTACGCAAATTGTGTTACTCTAGTCGAAAACATACAGATCGACCTATTGTTTGACGAAAAACAATTTCAAAACAAATAGTTATGGTCGTTCGAAGTATGCTCGACGGCAGACGTAATATTCTTACGGTATATTTTTTTTTCTTTGTTCAATGATAACATATTTTATTTTGGATGTTAAATTGAGTGAGAAATGAATAGCAGAAAGAATTTATAGAAATAAAAAAAATAAAAAATAAAAAACAAACCAAAGAAACCCATAAAAAAACCAAATAAAAAAACCCAAAAAAACCTAAAATTCAATTTTCGCCAACTGAGTTGGCGCCAACTCGGTTGACAAAAATATGATTTTTTGGTTTTTTTTTTTTTTTTTTTTGTGACACGCTGGATTCTTGGTCGAATTTTCGCCAACTAGGTTGGCGATAATCAAATTCTCCAAATTTTTGCCAACCCAACTGACGATATCTATCGTTATTTCAAAATTTACCAAACTTTTATCACTATATTTAATTAATATAAATTTATTATCAGTACAGTAAATTTTCTTCTGTAAGAATTTTCTCTTTTAGAAATACTTACAAACACGAAACCGCAAAGCTTTCATGACCAACAATAATCGTGTATAATATTGCTATAAATTAAATAATAGTACCAATAAATGTAATTCACAAATTTCAGGGTATTACAGCATATTTTCGATCTACTTATTAAAATTATGGAGGTTTCTTTATTTCATGGTTGATCAAAGGTTGATCGAAGGAGTGAAGATAATAATGATGCCGATGCTGATGCTGATGCTGATGGTGATGGTGATGCTGAAATTTCCAAATGGGAAGCAATTATCTGGGTTGCAATTGTAACAGCTTGTATATCAGTCTTATCTGAATACTTGGTTGATGCCATAGAGGTATTATTATGTTTCTTATCCTTCATAAAGTTTTTTATTTTCATAGCTATATACAAGTGAGTTGCTAAATTCGACCCCATGTTTATTCACTATATATATGTTGTAGTAAAAGTTACTAAAATTTCTATATTAAAAAATTTGAAGTTTAAAATGAAAGTAGCCAATGTGGATGATTGGTTTTTGAGCATCTCCCTGGGAAGGGGGACTCTCAAGTTCGAAAATTGGGAGGTCCAAATATAGGAACTTTCGTTCTTTTTCAAAAGTGAAGTGCAAAAGTGTTTTATTTTTGTTTGCGAGAGAGGATGGGATCAAGAAGATCCCAACAAATTTAAATCATAGTTAATAAATAAATTCATCAGTACAAAACAACAATCTAAGAACTATATAATAACTTAGATACAAAAGGTCAAAGTTGAGAGGTGTGCCGGAGGAAAAGGGGCATAGATATATGTGAAAGAGGACAAAAGGAGTTGAATACGCACTAAATAGGAGAGTTAGCACTCGTTTTGTAGCTCGTCGGTGATCTTACAATCCGACATCGGCAGCATTCACAGCTGAGCTGATTCTATCACTCTCAAAGGAAGTGACGGCACTCATCTCATATTCATGCCCACAAGCAAGAGATGGCATCGAATTATTTTGGAGGAGAGTGTTAGTTTAGTAAGTAAAGCTAAACGCAATGCGGGTAAGAGAATTGATGGTATGTCAAGTATCAAATGTTATATGCGCTCTAGGGGATGAAAAACTATAGTCAATGGGCTTCGAATTTGGAGGGTGGGATCAAAGACAAGAGGAGGTTCATGATGTAGAAATTTCTCTCGGACTCGTATCAACGAAAGTGATGGTTCTAGGTGTGGCGTGTTTATGACAAGCTGGCAAATCGTTCCTTTTTGCTTTGATTTTAGTTTGTATCTCGTGTTTTTCTTTGTTTTTCCGTAAGACTTGTACTTGGTATTTGTTTCGTTAATTAATCATTAATGGAACGTGGGGGTAATTTTATTCCCACCGTTTAGTCTCAATAAAAAGAAAGTCAAAGTTGAGAAGGTAGGAACTCGGATTCGAGGGGATCAAGATAGACGGTAAAGTACGATTAAGAACATCCACAGACATGTTTGACATTATAGTTTCGATCACCATAACACCATAAAGAATGTGGATTACCAGAGCGGCAAGAGAGATCCTTCATCAACAACAATAAAGAGCACCCACATTTCATAGTTGAGATTTCTGAATCTAGAATCCAGCTACTACCCAAGCGGATCAGATCTTCTCAAAGGTATTGGAAAAGAATCAGGCTCGACATACTTTAAATTGAAAATTCTTTGATTTCTTTCATTTTCATACCAATTAAGCACACCAAAAAGTTTCCATTAACATAGTCAGATTTTCGAATTGATGTCATTATTAAACTCCTCCCGAAGAATTCTGATGAGGCTACATTGAAGGAAGAGATAACTAACTAAATCCAGCTTGCAAGCACAAGATGCAAATGTTAGTCAAAGCAAATAAGTGCAAGTTCTTTCTTAACTAATTATATGCTTGTTGATTTTCGCAGGGGGCTTCAGTTACTTGGAAAATGCCCATTGCTTTTATAAGCGTTATCCTGCTTCCGATTGTAGGGAATGCAGCTGAGCATGCGAGTGCCATTGTGTTTGCCTTGAAAAACAAACTTGTGAGTCTCTCCCAAATGCTAGAGTTCTCTAAGTTCCTTTCTAACCTTCATTTTAGCCGATGTCACCTCTCTCTCTCTCTCTCTCTCTCTTTCTCTCCATGTTATTTTTTGTAGGATGTTTCTCTCGGAGTTGCAATTGGCTCATCTACACAGATATCCATGTTTGTGGTAGGTTCTTATGAAGGCTATGTGTCTCACAAGTAGTATCTCTCTATATTAGTTTTCCGACATTATTGATGACTTGAGATTAATTACTGTTTCCTGGATGCAGTTATTTCTATATGTTTATTAAGCTAATGCATAACACGGTATCATTTTTGTTTATTTATTTACCTATTATTATTATTTGTTTAGATAAGGTCATTCCTCCTTGTCCTTGTCCTTGTCCTTGTCCTGGGCTATTAGCACCAAGACCTCCCTCCCATTTAGTTAAATTTTGCCTGGTCTAGAATTCGAACCTACGCTCATTCCTCCCTTCCCTTACCAGTGTTACCACTAGACCACCCCCTTGGTAGTCATTATACAGTTTAATGTAAGGGGATTATTTAGCATCTTGATGCAAAGCATCCGCAAATGTAGTATTTAGCATGAGTTGATTAGAGACGTGAAGGATTCACCTCTTATAGAGGTCTCGTGTTTGCAGGAGGTGATAATTAGTGCAAAATCACTCGCATCTTATTAGATTTCGTCTACATAACAACGACAAACCTGCTATCTGAAGTCTTTGTGGATGGCTATGGCTAAATCATCTTTTCCATTAATCTCTGTTTAGGGCCTTCTTCTTATTTAGATCATCAACCATTGTACGTTGGAGTAGAACCTTCAACTATGGTCCTAGCGCTCCTAATCAACTAACCAGTTCACCATCAGTTTCCATACTCATGTGCAATGTAAAGGACACCAATCTCCTTTTCTTTTTTCTACTCATCCATCTTATAATTCTTATGTTATTTTTCTCCTGTTGGTATTTTTGGACTGCACAACCTTCTGACTATTCACATATAAGTCTTTAATCAGCTCTAAACTTTCTGTTATTTTCACTCTACAGATTCCGTTCTGTGTGGTAATTGGGTGGTTGATGGGACAACCTATGGATTTAAACTTCCAACTTTTCGAGACAGCCACACTCTTCATTACAGTTGTAGTTGTGGCCTTTATGTTGCAGGTTTGTGTTTTAGCAACCAAAATTTATGAGTGTTTAAAGAATTCAGAAGAACAGCCTGAAAGAGCTAAAGGCATTGAAGTTCAAAATTCAAGAAAGATATCAATAACACAAATGGAATTTAATAGGTTTTTACATCAATCTTTTGGAAATCTCTGGCAGTATGTGTACTCTTTATGTCATAAAGACGTCTCTCTCGTGTGATCAGACTACTTCTAACATACTTCATAACTTTTTCTCCTTTCAGGATGGTACTTCAAACTACTTCAAGGGGATAATGCTCATCCTTTGCTATCTGATAGTAGCTGCCAGCTTCTATGTACATGTTGATCCTACTTCAGTTGGTAGGTTCTTTGTGCAACTTTTTGTTGACCTGATAATAGGAATTGCCATATATCTAAATGCTGGTTTCAAAGTTCAATTATTTCCTTCATGAGTTAAAGGATCTTTTAAGTCTGAGAGTTTGCATTGATTTGGAGTAATGGTTGTTACATTCATTGCTGAAATCCTACTTGAGAAAATATATACTACTATATAATAAGAAAAGTTTGAGGCTTCACCCTGAAAGTTTTTATTCATAAAATACTCTTATCTATGTTTACTACTTAAAATTGTTTATTAAATTTATCATGGGTAGTTAGGTAATTATGTGTGGAAAAAAAATTAAAGGGGATTGATCTTTTGCTCTTCCCAAGATGTAAAAAAAACTAAAGAGTTTTGCACTTTTCAAGTATTGTAATTAAAAAATAAAAAACTTATTATTTTTTTCGAATAGTATGAAATACGTGCAGGCACGTGCAATAATAGTAGTATTTAGCAATGGTAGCATTAATCACCATGAGTATTTATTTTTTTCCTCTCTTGTTCTTATCTTTCTGATCTCTAAGTTGGTTTCACAGACGATAAACATCATGGCGTCTAGATAAGGAATGGATTTTATCGGTGCAAAAGCTCATGGAATGACTACAAATTATGTACGTATAGATTTCCTGCTGGACTTGCACCGCAACTCTTCTGAGTAATAACCAAGTTTTTCTTCCTATTTGGTCTTGATCTTGTTAAATTAAACTCGGCTCAAAGAGCCCTGTTGTATCTTTTTTATTATGTTCATAAGGAAAGCCTGTGTTGAGATTTGAAGAATGTTGAAATTTTAATCATCAAGAGTCCCTTCTGTGAATTCCATTTCCTGGCCAATTGTTTCAGGTTTCTATAATTTTCACTTATTTATGCAGATAACTTATTATCTAATAAGATGTTGCGGATAGAAATTAAGTTACTCGTGAAACAGGCCCACGACCATTTTTCACATGGAGCACAAAATATAAATATGATTGGATTTGAGTAAAGTCCTAATCTTACCTAGTTTATGAGTTCTAAATATAGTTACTTATGTCAATCCTATGTAGGATTAGATTTCTATATATGGACACATGACATGCTATATTTTGTCCGCCATTTTTCTTCACATTTGTCATCTGGAAATCTCTACCAAGAAAATAGAGAGAAACATCAGCCACAAACAGTCTACAGTGGAAACAATAAGTCAAAGCAAGCTTTGAGATCAGCTTATAAATTCCATTTGAATATGATTTTGTCTCATATATACATCAAGATCCAATCCTTAATAACCAGTCTAATCTTTTACATGAAAGGAGAAGGGCAATCCAATTCTTATATGAAACAATTTTTCATGATAAAGATTTTCGAGTCGTTCCATCGTCCTATGTTATATTAAGCGTGAGACGAGGCGATGAAGCTGACGCCTCTAAGCATGCTTAAGCAGTGCTTAAGCATCGCCTAAGTGCTTAGTTAGCGCTTCATGACCATTTTTACCTACCTACATGTAAAATATTCTATATACACATAAATTTTAATATATTTTTCACACAATCATATTAGTATATGCATGAATAACAATACCAATTATCAATCAAGCAAAGACATAATATAAATACTATAATCAAAATACAAAGTCATCAAAATACCATGGTCAAGCGATTTTTTTTCCTTTTTTTTTAAATCTTGACGCTTTTTCCCGTGCCAAGCAGTAAGGGAAGCGTTGTTAAGCGCCGTCTAAGCGCGGGTCCATTTTTTGGGACGAGATTTCCCTAAGCGAGGCGCTCAGGTCTCCAAAACCGCTTAAAGCATAGCCATCGTCTCGACTACTACGACGAGGAAGTTCGTCGAGCCTCGATCGGCCTTTTCTGTGATTCTGTAGGAATGGCATTGTTTTGTGAATCCGTATGATAAGAACCTAACAAGTACAGTGGTTCAGTAGAGTTCGTATCATAGCAATGTAAACTGGTTCAGTGAGTTCAGTGTATTCAAGCAGCAATATCACTCAGTGTCAAGGCAGAGTAGATGCAGTGTAGAGCTAAGTAAAGAAGTTACTTACTTAGCCTTAGCATAGCATTACCAGTCCAGTATTCATTCTCCACTCTAATATATGGGTAAAACAGCCCACCGACAACCTAAGAAGAGGGATCTTCCCTAAGCTACTCAATCACAACTAGGGCCGGCAGTTACACCACTGCTCCAAACCCTTTTTTCCCTCTCCAGTCTCTTCTTTCTTCTTCTTCTTCTTCTTCTTCTTCGATCCAAGCAAGAAGCAAGGAAACGGTGAGTCTCGGATTCCTTTCGATTTGTTCATTTTGATGATTTGGTCATTTATTGTTAATATATGCTTAGATCTGGTGGTAATGGATTAATTTGTTTACTCAGCTTAGTAGAACTGTTGGCTATTATTTATATTGAACCTTCCTACATCTAGATAGCATTGGATCCACTCCTTTTATGTCAGTTTTGTTTTACTTCATTAAATTAATTCTAATACTGAACATTCTATGTTCGGTCAAATAACCCATTTGATAGTGATTTTGAATTTAGATCACTATTACTTTTTGTCTTTGTTTTTGTTTGTAGTACCAAATTATAAGTTAGTTTATTGCACTTCTAATCGCTAAAGAGTAACAGTTTCAATAGTCCTTATACTAGCATTGTACTTTGTACATCTTCCTTGAGAGGCTCATATCACTGGTAAAATTTAGTATGAACATTCCCTCTGTCCAAAAAGGCCAATTTATCTCTAGTTTCAATGTTCTTTATACTAGCATTGTCACTTACATGCTCATAATCTCATATTGGTACTAATCAATCCCAGTAAGTACAAGTTGCCACATTATCTGGTTTGTGTGTTTTCGTGTTCACTTATTATCTACATTACTTGTTTCATATAATGACTCATTTAGTTCCTTCAACTTGGCAGCAACATATGTTTGATCTAATCTCTAAGATGTCAATGCCCTGTTCACTTTTTGATCTAATATCAAAGCTATAGATATAAAGTAAATAATTTTAGCTCTATCATATATTCCCTCAATCTACTCAATCACCTATTCCCTCAAAAGCTATACACATAAAATAAATAGTTTTAGCTCCATATAAATGTCTGATATCCTTAACCAAGTGTCTAAGAATTCTCATTTATGCAATTTAAGATACTGACAATTTAAGTTGTATGATATCCTTAATGTTGAACTATCCTGATACCCTTAATTTTTCTTATCATGGCTTCAAATTTATAATTTTATTGCTTACTTTCTATTTTACTAGGATCAAAATTAAGAACAAAAAAAAAGCGAAAACTATTTTTTAGTTATTTAAAAAGAAAAGTGGAGAAGAAATCATTTTTGTGCTTAATTTTTTAGAACATTTTAAATTTAGTCCGGGATAAACTAAAATCATGGTTCCACCCTTGTCTGTTCAATATCAGAAGCAAGGAAATTATGTATCAGTAGCAAGTGAATTGAGCCTATAGGTCGACGTCTAGTCAGCATGATTGCCTAGTCAGCATACCTAGCAGTAACTTGGCCTCCAAGTCATCGGTGCCACCTCAGCAGAGTCAGTTACAGCAGAACACTGCTACTCTACCGGTACTCACCTATAAATAGAGGAGAGAAGGAAAGAATGGGCAAAGGATGTAATGTTTAGTTCTTGTTCATTTTCTTTCAGCTTTGTAATGTTCTCTTCTTCTTCCTCTAGATCCCCAATTAACTGTGCAATAAAACCCTAGAAACTTTTCCAGTCCTATGGCAAATTCAAATATTTCTCCACCAATACCAAGCTTATAAGGAAGAGGTCCTATTAATGTAGCTTTATGCTTTGTACTACTTGGTGAAGAGGTGGAATCTACTTTTGATTCAGCTTCTACATATGGTATATGATCACTGGACTCCAGAAGCATGGTCAGAGCAATATAAACAACTAAGAGGAGACAAACTCTGGAAAAGAATAAATCTTAAGGAAATATAAACATTCTTGATACCTAGCCTTCTGTTACAACTTCTACATGTCAATAGACAATAGACCTTTAGTCGGGGTACCAGAATACTATATAGTATGTACAGACATTTCTATAGATATCGTCAGTGATCAAAGTGCTTAGTTACATCATTCACTTACTATATATACACTTGCACCTATTATTAATTGGGTGTTGATAGCTTTTCTTAATCTATCATAACATCAATGTCACAAGGATTAAAAGGAAATGGAACTTATTTTTGGATGAGACAACATGTTGTATGTAATCCAGACTATTGCCACAGGGCTTCGGCCGGTACTACTGCCACTCCATCACTACCCATTCTCCACTCCATCCCGGTGCCGACGTACACCCCCGCCCTCCACACTAGACCTTTTTTTGTTGCAAGTGCAAATGGAAAGAAAGAGGGACAAAAACGCAAAAGTGTCAGCGATTCCACACTTGCAACTACGTTGCAAATGTTAACCAAACGCTACAAGTCCTCATTTCAACAGCCAAATGCAACAAAAATGACAGTTTCATGCCACTTTCAATCCATTTATCACTATCCAACCAACCCTTATCTCTAGCAAAACAATTTCCTGCCACTCTACTACGTACTTGCACTATATATAACTCTAGTGAGATTATCTATGTTGTACAACTACAAACACTGGATACAGCTAAGAATATGCTACGGATACCAGCTAAGAATACACCAAGGATACGGAATAGGGACATTTTCAAAAGACATGGTAGTAATTATGTGTGATGCATGAATGTGGACACGAATACAGGTGCGGACACCATTTTCCTGTGTCAGTACAACTATGGAATTTGTTCATACAATTTGTCGGCTTCAGGAATGATAGGCCTATATTATCCATAGGAACTAGTATTTTATAGTGCGGACACCATTTTCCTGTGTCAGTACAACTATGGAAATTGATCATACAATTTGTCGGCTTCAGGAATGATAGGGCTATATTTTCCATCGGAACTAGTATTTTATACCGAGTCTCCTACATGAAATCGAATTCCCAATTCAAATCCTCGGTAATGTTTCTTGTGATCATTCTGTATCGAGTGTCCTCGTGTGCAGCTTTTTACCAATTTGCCATGCCATGTGTCGTAGAATAAGGATAAGTGAACTATAATAGGATCATAGAAATAATGAAAGAAGGAAACTGAATGTAAATGTAAAGCGTTGAGGCCTAAAACCTATCCTTAAAATGTGGCTCACTTCTTCACGTTAGATCTGTCCGTCGTCACGGAAGCATTTTCTTTTGTCAAGTAACCATTATTCTTCTCATAAATACAATAGTTGTTGGGGTTTTCTAACTTGGCTTTGGTAACTTTAGTCCCACATTGAAAATCCATTAAGTATATATCCCAATATATAGCTATGTTTTGTATTGACTTATGCACATGGAGTACGGTGGCCCATATGGAATGATTTTTCTATAGGGTTTTAATTTAAATCTTAAAGGAACAATATTTGTTTTTGTCACTCTGAAAAAAATTTATAGGAGCGAAAAATTTTCATAGGAGCTAAGCCCCGTAGGCGCTTAGCGACTCGGACGAAAGGTGCAAAATGGCGCTTTGATGACGCTCTTAGCACGTACGCATCAGACGCATTCGTGCTTGTGTGCATTTGTTACGCTCGTGTGCTTGTGCGCATGTTTTATGTGCGATTTGCATGCGCGGGCGATTCACGGCTATGCGTGCATAGGCTGTTGTGCTGTTGCGCATATGCACACATACGATGCTGCGTGCATGGACTGCTACCTGCATGGGCGGCTAAGTTATTGTGTTGTTGTGCGAATGAGTGCATTTGTATGCACATATGTGTGGGTTGAGAAGATCTTGAGCAAATTGTGGGATTTAGATTATCAATCCGGAAGTTGGTATTTTAGTCCAACATTGACTAGGATTAGAGTTGGAATTTCCACCATTACCTATAAATAGATTCTTCATATTATTTTAGTCCAACATCGGCTAGGATTAGAGTTGAGATTTTCACCATATCCTATAAATAGACTATTCATGCCTCCTTTTGAAGAAAGACGAAAAGTAAAAAAAGGTCCAGTGAGTTCGTTCGAGTCATACATAGAGGTGACTACGAACATTCCTGAAGTTCTCTTGTGAACTTGCTAGTCCCTGAAAGCAGATCGTCGATAGAGGACAAATCTTACTTTAAGCAATGGTAGTTTTCATCACCCCAGTAAGAATAATTTTTTATTCTATCTTCTTCTCCTTCTTCCTCTATCTTGTAACGTTCTATCTCAACTTGCAACTGTGTTTGCAAAGAATATCGAATTTGTTTCTAGTCAGTTGTAATCTGATATTCCAAGGAGTTTTTCGTTGGCATCGAGTTCTTCCATAGAACAAGTTTTGCGTGAATCTTTGGATCTCGATAAAAACTTCAGGATTAAACAGAGAACAAACTTTATAGTTTTGTGTGAATCTTTGTTCCAGGCATATGTGATCTATCAGGGACTAACAATCTCAAAGCAAGATCCTATAAAGATGGAGAACAACCGTTCAAGTCTTATCCATACAAGTTTTAACAAACTTAAAGAAGTTAGACGGGAAGCATTTCAATATCTGGAATAGAAAGATCAGTCTTAATCTTCAACTCGTAAACATCAATTACGTGTGGATAGATCCTAAACCAACTCTCCCTGAGACTGATAATACTCGAAGCATTGATGAAGCCACTGCTCTGCAGACGAAGTAGTTGAGAGACAAGAACCTCTTTAAGTTGTTGATTCTCAACTCTATGGAAGATTTTATGGTAGAATCATACAACAAGACTTTTCATGCATGAGACGTCTGAGAGTCTCTTGAGAAGCACTACAAGTGTGATGAGAAGAGATCCAAAACGTGCATTATAGACAAGTTCTTCAAGATGTATTTTGAAGATAACAATGTGATGTTGCCTCAAGTCAAAGAGTTTCTCAAGTTGCGACAAAAACTTGAGCATGAGGGCATGCCCCAAGAAGACAAATTCTTTGTCGGGGAGATTGTCTCAAAGCTTCCTCCTGGGTGGAACAACTTCATTACGGACATGTACCGTAAGAAGATGGAGATCGAGCTAGAACTCCTTTTGCACTGGATCCATGTTGAAGTTGAGTTAAGGGCTTAACTCAAGGTGGACATTTTGTCCAAGCAGTTGGCCAAGGCCAACATGGTGCATGCTGGAGACTCCTAGGAGAAGCAGAAGGCTTCCTACAACAACAAGAAGAAGGACTTCAACCTTCTGAAGGTGAAGTCGGCTTCTTTCAAGCTAAGGCCCAAGTCTGAAATGACTTGCTATAACTGTGGCAAGAATGGCCACTACAGGAAGGACTGCATATCCAAGCCCAAACCAAATTAGCAAGGTGAGCCTAATAAGTTTGCTATGATTGCACAGGTTGACTCAACTTATGTCGACAGTAACTGGTGGTTGGACATGGGTGCATCCTTCCATGTGTGCTCTAAGAGGGAGTTGTTCACCATATACAAGCCTACTTCGGAGAAGGTTTCAATGGTGAACAAATCGCAACATAAAGTACTAGGAATCGGGACGGTAGTATTGAAGCTGACTTCGAAAAAGTCTCTGATACTTCAGGACGTGAAGCACGTACCTGTGATTGTTAAGTACCTAATCTCAGGAAGTCTGCTTTGTAACGCAAGCTTGAGGATGAGAATCAATGTTGGTCAGATGGTGATGTCATATAAAGGAACAAACTTTAGAAAAGCATTTTGTATCGAGGGGGTGTTCAAACTTCAGCTTGTAACTCAGTCTAAAAATGTCAATGCAGTATCTTCTTCTAGTTATCCTCTTAAGTTATGGCATAATAAACTATGACATGAGCATTGTAAAAGAATTAACAAGATGTCAAGTCTAAGGCTTATCTCCAAATATGATGGTAAGAAGGTAGAGAAGTATGAAGTCTGTGTACAAACGAAGATAGTCAGGAAATAATTCAAATGGGTGAACTAAAGCACAGATCTTCAGGAGTTGGTGCACTCAGTTATAAATGACTTCTATCCATTCTCCACTAAGGCCGGAATGAAGTATTTTATTACTTTCATCGAAGGCTTCTCGAAGTACATATTCGTTTATCTTCTCAAATCGAAAGAAGAAGCATTCGAGAAGTTCAAAGACTTTAAGGCTGAAGCCGAGCATTAAACCGGACAACTCAAGAGATAAGAAGTGATCGAGACGGAGAGTATCGTTCTCTTGAATTCATATCGTTCTGTAGAGAACATGGAATTGTCAATGAGATAACTGCTTTGTATTCTCCTCAATCTAATGGAGTTGCAGAAAGGAAGAATATAACGTTGACAGAAATGATGAATACGATGTTGTTAACTACGGGACTTCCAAACTGCTTATGGGGAGAACTGTGATCATGGCTACTTTTATTCTTAATAGAGTGTCGTACGCAACTTTTAACATTACTCACATGAACTGGTCAACTTGAATATCATTCGAGTGTGGAGTGTCTGGCGTATGTGAAGCTTCAAATATAAAGATTAAGAAGTTAGGAACAAGGACTACGAAGACCATATTCTTGAGATTCATATCATTGTATCTCTTCACGCGGAATTCTTTGAAGACAAATTTGCTAGGCACAAGAATATTATTTTCGCGAATATTTATGAGAGTAGTGTTAGTGCAGAGGAGGCAAGTGATTCAAAATAAGATGTAGTCCAAGAAGAGGTTATTATTGAAGAGACAATATTTGAACCAGAACTCGTTGAGCCGTCGACAAAGTGAGTGATGAGCCAAAAGGACTTCGGAGATAATTTTGTCACCTATCATGTGGAAGCATATTCGCTTAACTATGATGAGGCAATAACGACCAGAGATGTTGTCTACTAGAAGGAGTTTGTCAATGATGAGTTTGACTCAATAACCTCCAACAATACTTGGGTGTTGGTGGATCTGCCTGAAGGAGTAAAATCCATCGGATGTAAAAGGATCTTCAAAAAGAAGATGAAGGCCGACGAACTGTTGACAAGTTCAAGGGAAGGCTGGTTGCTAAGAAATTTTCTCAGAAATAAGGGATCGATTACTTTGACATGTATGCTCCAGTTGCTCGGATGATGTAAGCCCCATTTCCAAAGTTTTATATTTTTTGAATCATATTATTATTTTAATCTAAAATAAAAACTAGCAATTTTTTATTATAATATTACATACATATATTAACTTTAAATGGTTAAAAAAGAATTGAGATAAGTATGAAAAAAATTTAAACAACTACTTAATTTATTCAAATCCTAAATTGATTCTAACTAATTATGATTCTAAATTATATCCTAATCTTATAACTATAATTTGAATTAAACCATATCTCTGTTTAAATAAAGAGAAAATTTGAGTTGCACCCCCACTTTATTTACCATAATTCAAGGTGCACCCAACTGCTTTACCATGTATGATACCCCCCACTTTTAACGAAAATTATCTCCGACAGATGGTCAACTTATTTGACCAAATTTTTGAACAAAAATACCCCTATTGTCTTCTTCCCCCATCCCCATCCCGTACTGCCTCCCTCCCATTGCGCGGCCTCGTCGTCGCTTGCCAACCGGAGCACCCCTACGATGACGAAGAAATGGGGGGACGAAAAAGAGAATAGAGGGGGATCCAACTCACCGCCGTTGCTAGCTGCTGCCACCGCTGCTAGCCGATGTTGTCGTCGTCGCTGCGCACCTACGTGAGCGCTTTCGTCGTGCCGCACGAGCCCCCTCTGCCCCCGGGCTAGCCCCCCCCCCCCCCCCCCCCCGAGAAAGTGGGGGGAGGAAAGAGGGGGGACGTCGCCGTCACCGAGCCGCTACTGCCCGCCGTGGCCGTCGTGCAACCCCGCTCAACCCCCTCCCCTCTCGCGTCGTGCGACCCCGACCATATCCGTCTTCTCCCTCCTCATGAGACGTGCAGGGAAGAAAAAATGGGAAAGGATATTTTCGTCAAAAAAGTTTGGTCAAATGTGTTGACTTTGAGTTGTGGACGATTTTCGTCAAAAGTGGAAGTACATTATGGTAAAGCAATGGAGTGCACCTTGAATTACGGTAAATAAAGTGGGGTGCAACTCAAATTTTCTCTTAAATAAATCTACCAATCCTTAGGATTAATAAATTTGTAAGTACACCTAATATGTAACCTTTGTATCCCAAAATATTTAGATTTTTAGATATTTATTTAGGCTATTAATTTATTTTATGCTAAATATAAATTGCTAGTTAAATTTTGCTAATTAGATTTGACTTAAAGTTATCATATTAATTAGATATTACTTAAGGTAATTAATTAATATAGATTCTACTCAAAATAATTATATTAAATAGATTATATTATGTAGATTTTATTTGGAGAAAGTTTTATTTAAATTGGGGTAAGAATCCATGTCATTTTAAGGTTCAAATTCATAATTAAGCAAAAAGGATAAGTAGGTAATTGTATAATCAAACCTCTTAAAGCAAACCCTAACCAACCACCTCCTCACATGTGGTCGGCCTCCCACCTTAGAAAACCGACCCTTCCTCCCCTATTTTTATCTGCCAACCTTACACCTCTCTCTCTCTCTCTCTCTCTCTCTCTCTCTCTCTCTCTATATATATATATATATATATATATATATATATATATATATATATATATATAATTTTACAAAAACTAAAACCCTAGTTTCCTTTCATCTCTTTTTTCAAACCCTAATCTTCTTCTTCCCCACTTCTTTCTCTTCCTCTTCCAAATCAAATTATATACCTTAGAGAAGTGCTAGAGGAGGAGATCAAGTTGGTGGAGAAGATTAGACCCTCTTTATGTTGGATCTCCATTGAGGTTGATCTTCAAAAAGGTTACTCTCAACCCTTCTTCTTCTTAACCTTTAGATGATTCTAAGAACAACCTATGTGTTAACAAAAAAAAATTCCACCACTAAAATATAAAATATGTTAGGGAGGATCATATATAATTGTTATTTAATTTTATTTATATAAATTAGATGAAAATATGTGTTCTTTTGTCCAAAATAGTCCAAATTTATTATATTATTCGGTCTCATTTTTAGCAACCATGGCAACTTAGGAAGGACATAACTCCCAACTCATGGCTCTGATTAATTTATTTATTTTAAACAAAACAGCATCGAAGTTAGATTTCCAAATATATAAATTAATAGGCAAAATTCGATTTGGAACTTTCTGTAAAATTGTTTGGGCATCAAGTGTCCGAAAAAGAATGTGTTTCGGTGTTTTCGCGAATCTGGGAGTTTTCGGACACGAAAATACAATCCGTTTAGTTTGTTGACAAGCTGATACGAAGGCCTACGACATACTTTAACCCCATAATTAATTGAATAGGTCTAATAGGCACAATATTAGTTACTAGTAGAGAACTGGCTATACAACATAGGTATTATGTGTATCCATATAAATATAGGTATAGTTATATATTATATTACCAAATAGACTAATAATAGCAAATAAAAGGATTAGAATTTATATGTGAATAGAGATAGTCTTAATAAGTAATCTAATTGATTTGTCTAGGCTTGATCAACCCGAGCCATCTTTGAGCTTCAGCAACATTATACCACAAGCAAGTATAGCTTTAATTCTTTTGATGCGCATATTTTATACTTGTATGTTTATGTCAGCTTTTTCATTGTCCGTTCCCCATATCTTCATGCATAGTTCTTCTTTTGTTTCATAATAATTTGTGCACGAGAGATTGACTTATTTTGTTACCATATATGTTCACTTAATATTTTCGTTCAATGTTCATTGTTAAAGTTCCAAGTTAATGTTAAAGTGATTATGTTTATTTGTGAGCTAGTCAGGTGGGAGAATACAACGAGTAAGCATGTGGTCAACAAATTGAATATATACTCCCTATATATTGATTGTTTAATATCAGTTGTGCACCACACGTACAACTAACGGATATGCCAAGCTGTCTACATGCGAAAAACTTGTATTCTAAAACACAATGTACACGTGACCTTGATTTTTAATGTTATCTTATCTAGTTCCTTGTCTCCTCATAACAGATTGCATATTATTACCATCTTAGTTATGTTCCCTTTACTTTCCATGGCACACATGTAGATAGTTTCTCTTTCCTTTCCATATATGAATGTATATCATACTGTGTTGATTTAAAATTATTGTTGTACTTTTCTCCAATCCTAACTGAATAAAAATATTTTTAGGTGACTCACTACCATGCCCTATGGATTGTTCGTTAGTAAAAGAGATACTTTTGGAGGTCTATTCAAGATAGTCTAGTAGTTAGTTTCTTTGGATATGATGTTAAGCGGGTTTGTTCCCGAGTTATGGTTCAAATATATTTATTGGATTTGTAATTTAAATAATTGTTGTGAATGAGCAAATAAATGAAAATTGTGATTAAATATCGTATTTTGACTTGATAATTATCGTTGAGGTCTAGACAGCGTACTACCACAAATGCTGCAGCGTAGGCTGGACTTGGCCATGTACTCGTATCCCAGAGTAGGAGCGGGTCATGACATAATCACATTGGAATCATATCTATAATTATTCAAACCTATCCTTATTTGAACTAATCTTAATCCTATCCAACTTAACTAATCATAATTATATTTAAATTAAGTAGTCGCTACCCATTATATATATCTATTAAACTTATGAAATAAACTCATCTTTCAACTTTTTCTTTCCCAAAACTCCTATATTTTTCGTCCAAAACAGCCAAAAATTTGTCACAAAATTAGCCTCATTTTTCAGTAGCCAAGCGACTTGGAAGGACCATATTTTCTAGCTCCACACTCTGTTTTACTTCCAGTTTCATTTGTTAGAACCAAATCGAGGTAACATTTTCAGATATTTAATTATTTTCATAAAATTTTGAACCTATTTTTCTGAAAATATCTTTGAGGGCCTGTTGTCCGAAAATTGACACTTTTCGTTATTTTCAAGATTTTGGGAGATCCCTAGCTTGTTTTCTCGAACCATTTGAAGTTTCAAAAAGCTGACACAAAAAACTATAAATATATATTTTTTCGAATTTAATAGGTTAGTTTATTATTCTGTTTAATTCGTTGAACATAAGGATAACTCGTGAACCAACGAAATTATAATCTATAAGACATATTGGCAATATTTTTTAAAGAATCGAGATTTGATGAAACCGTGAATTCCAGCATTCTTATAGCACTAAAATATATAGGATTTCACACTCAAATCTAGTTTTTGTGTTGGTTGACTTTTTGGTCAACGGAATATCTCGATTTGCGTGCCACGGATCCCAAAATTATAAATTTAATTTTCTTTGGACAAAAATTTAGGCCTAACATTAAAATCAAAATATAATTATATTAAAATAGGATTTTAGATAATTTTATTCAGAATTAAAATAGGAAACATATTTAGCCACTTTTGTAAATCTAACTTGTTTTAAATTATGTGACGGGATAGATCGGACGACATCTTGAGCTATGACTTCAGCATCTTCATGAGCAAGCAAGTATCGCTATGACCTATGTTGTCTTTATTTTATATTATATGTATCTTCATGTCGTCTTTTCGTTGCTACTTTCTTATATTCTATGTTGTCGTTGTTCTTGATTCACCATGATTATTACTTGTTCACGAGAGTTAGAATTGTTATGGTATATATACATGTTCGTACTTGACTTAGTGTTTACCATGATTATTGTTTATCGTCTTGTTATTGATTTATTGAGAAACATGTATTGTGAGAGAGTTGGGCGGGAGAATACAACGAGTAAGCATGTGGTCTACGAATTGTGGAACCATTAAAATTAAGTGTATTATGGATATTAGTCGTACACCATACGCCATGAATGACGTATAAACCTATAGTCATACACATACAGAAAACTTGTATTCTAAAACACATAGTACACGTGACTTGATTCATGTTTCTATATTGTCCAGTGGTTTATCTTATCTTAAGTACACTCTCATACTATTACCATTTCATAGTCATACTCTTATTGTCATATTGTAGCATGTTTAGAGTTCATATCTCCTTTAATATTGTTTCTTCATGCTTGTATATTATATTTTATAGTAAAGTGTTATGACGATCTTGCTCCAAACCTGACTGGATAACTATTTGCAGCTTTAGATGACGAGATTTTCTCTGAGGTCTGTGGTGAGTACCTTGGTGACACCAATGTTACAAACGTGCCGGTCTTTTCTGCAGATTTGGAGTAGCATATTCTTCTTCCTTATGCGCTCGGTATTATTCCTTAGAGAGTGGACTTCAGTAGAGTTTAGTTAGATTAGTTATTTTATTCTACCGAATTTATTCTCGAGTACATCTTAAGTTGTAGTAGATTATTTTTCTTTAAATAAATTTTGAGACTATTAAGTTTATTTTCTTATCATGACTTAGTTTGTGGATAATATGCGTATCTCATTACTTGTTATAGACCTTTGTTTATCATAGACAACGTACTACCATCGATGCTGCGGTATAAGCTGGACTTGGCCACGTACTCATATCCCAAAAGTGAGAGTAGGTCATGACATATGACAACTATCAAGATGCTTATTGGTCTGGCTGCAATTCATAAGCTGGTGATTCATCAGATGGATGTGAAAACAATGTTCCTAAATAGAGATATGACTGAAGAGATTTACATACAACAACCAGAAGGATTTGTCGTTAAGGGTCTTGAAAACAAAGTCTGTAAGTTAAAAAATTAATGTACAGTCTGAATCAAGCTCCCAAGATGTGGCATGAGAAGTTTGATAAAGTCATTAGATCAAACTGCTATAGGGTCAGCAAGATGGATAAGTGTATTTATACTAAGTTCGCTGATGAGAGAGGACTCATAGCTTATCTTTATGTAGATAACATACTAATCCTGGGTACAGATTTAGAATGTATCACAGAGACAGAAATATCTCTCGTCCAAGTTCAGTATGAAGGACATGGGGATGTTGATGTTATCCTTGGGATAAAAAAATTCTGGACATAAGTTGGACTTGTGCTATCACAATCGTATTACATTGAGAAAATAATCACATGCTATGGATACAAGGATCTTCCAAGGATCGATACTCCGTACATATGTGATAAGAAGCTGAAGCCAAATCCAGGAAAGAGTATCAGGCAGTTGGAGTACTCGAGCATCATCGAAAGTTTGATGTATGATATGAGTGCCACTAAGCTTGATATAGCCTTCGTCATGGGGATGATGAGTCAGTTCACGAGAAATCCAAGTATTGAGCACTGAAAAGCTGTGAATAGAGGCATGAGATATCTCAAGAGGACTCAGAAGTATGTACTGCACTACGTCGGTTATCCGAAAGTAATAGAAGGCTTTAGTGATACGAGATTGTGCTCAGAAGAAGAGAGCAAAAGGTCCACAGGAGGATACGTCTTCTTCATGGGTGGTACTACTATATCGTGGAAGTCGAAGAAGCAAACGATGCTCTCTCATTCATCTATTCATCTATAGAATATGAGTTCTTTGCACTAGCAGCTGAAGCGGATGAAGCATAATAGATTCGAGAGCTCATGTATGATCTTTCTTTGGTTGATGCATAGATTCCGACGGTACCGTTCTTCGGCAAAAACTAGGTGACTACAACGGTGGTATCAAATAATTTTTTCAATGGTAATAAGAGGACTGTATGACTTCGACACAAAGCACTGAATGGGCGCATCAAAGATTACATCATTGTAGCGGTTGATGTTCGAAGCTAGGAGAATCTGGAAAATTCGTTCACCAAAGGCCTTAGGCGCCATGTGGTCGAGGACACGGAAAGAAAAATAGGCTTGAAGGCATACTAATATTGTGTCTTTGTAATTCTACCATAGAGTTTTATATTGTTAGTACATCTAACTTTTGGTTCAAAAAGTTATCATTGACTGGGAAAATATAAAGGGGCAGTGGTTAGTCCTTCGAGATATTGTTGTGATATTATCCCTCTACCGTGGTATACTAGTTGTTATTTATAAAGAATAAGTCATGTGGGAGCATGGCCATGGGCCTTAATGAGTTCTCGGGCACTTTGAATGTTCGTCATGCTTTACAGTAAGCATGGGTAGCTTGGCACTACAAAGAGGATGGTACCCCCATGCTAGAATGTGTGACACCACGATAAGGTAGAGCCTCAGCTTCGGGCCATGTCACAACAGTCGTAGCACCGCGTATAGGCAGGTAGCCTAATACCGAAGAGGTGGAGAGTGGTAGTACAGTACTACAAAAAGGCATGTGACCTCATGCTACAGTGGGGTGACACCACCAAGAGGTTACGGATTATTTGCGAGAAAAAAGTTTATACAAAACTTTCGTGTTACAAACTGTTAAAAAGAAAGAAATGTACAAAAAAGATCCTAAACAAGAATCTAAGTACAATTGATTCTGGAGAAGTATAGTTGTAGAGATCTGATCTATGGACGATCACTTTACTCCTTAGACCACTCGGCGATGAAGAAATGCACACGCTGACAAAGAACTGCACATGATGACGAAAAAATATAGGAAATATTGCGAACAACTTGGAGAGTTGACCAATAAGAAAGCTTTGGCACAACGGCACGACAAGCTTCTATTTCTCTCACTCTGCTCTTGAATTTCAATGACTTAAAAATTCTGGCCCCTTTCTCTCTATCTATCTGTATGTGCTCCTCTCTGTCTAAGTGTATGTAGGTTGCCCTGTAGGTGGATGTGTGTGTGTAATGGTTGCACAGAACCTGTATTTATAGAGTTTAGGAGCGGTTATGAGAGTATACATGCACTTTGGACAGTCAACACTATTACCATTGTACGGGCACTTTTGGTGGATTAACACCCCACGTTCTATATGAGTGGATGCACAACTTACTGCATGCTTGACACGTAACTTCCTATACGAGGAAAGTATAGGTCGTGGGGATAATTATTTGTACAATTTTCACGAAAAGTACGGAATGTAAGACATGCACTCATAACTGCTCACTACTGGTTAGGATAATATGCGCACTTTAGAAGTCGTCTAGAGACTGGCACATTTTTGATAAAATTGGCACTGCGGCACATTTTTAGGAAGTTGGCACTACGGCGCATTTTTAAGGGAGTTGGCACTACGGTGCACTTTTGAAGGAAATAACACTGCGGCGCACTTTTGAAGACAGTTGGCACTGCGGCACACTTTTGAAGAGAGTTGGCACTACGACACACTTTTGAAGAGATTGGTACAGTGGCGCACTTTTGAAGAAGTTGGCACAGCGGTGCACTTTTGAAGAAGTTGGCATAGTGGTTGGGTCACTAAACGATAACCTGGGTCTGCGCCCCACAGCTCAACGGTAATGATGACTTCTGACTCTTTGATTTCTGTATTTGTCAGCTGTCAGTCTGTTGCATTAATTATTGAGAGAGGAAAGATTATTTGTGCCACAACTTTCATAATATTAAGAAAGTGTGCCACTTTTTTGCTCTTTGAATAGTGTGTCATCCTCTGAAATTAATAAAAAGTGCGCAAAAGTAAGAAAATGCGCGTCTTTCTTCTAGAACAAGTATAAAGTGCATCGTTCTTCTACTTGTTGAGTTTATTTGTAGAAAATTATGACATCTATCTGAGGCGCACTTTTTATGCTTCTACCAAATCTCTTTCAAAGTTTTTGAATTCGTTCAGATGAATTCAAACTTACTTTGAATTATAAGCATAAAAGTTGTTGAGATGTTTTTACGCGCACACTATGCAGAATCCTAATAAATTTGCTGACGTGGCTGACATGTACGTATCTTTGGCTTAATTTTTGGTTTTGACACGGTCTTTGAGGAGATGTACCAGCTTTTGGGAGCAATTTTCGTAAACTATGCTGACTTTGGCACGTCTTCTACTAAAGTAGGAGCAAAACTTTGCCAACATTCTCAAACTTATCTCTTTCTTGTTGTGAGACTTGAGCATGGTCGTCATTAATTATGAGCCTACGAAGATAATCATAGCAATATGGCTCCATCGGCTTTGCTATCCGCCAAGAGAACGCAAGAGGAGACGTTTCTTAACGATGGGTGAGAGGCTCATTTGGAGAGTGTTGTTGCCTGGCTCTTTGCGTAATGGAGCATGAAAGGATATCATAGGCTTCGTCGTTCATGTTGAACTAAGAATTACCTAAAAGACTGTTTGTTGTCTTCAAACCCAGCCCGCTGAAATTACTCTTTTAATATGGCCCTTGTGCTGATTACAGGGTTGGGATTGGAATCCCATCTGGGACTTCTAGCGGAGTTGCTGGATGGTGATAGCGAAACAGCTTCTATTTGGCTCACCATGTCCTCCATCGAGTCTAGACAGAAATGGGGTCGTGCTAATTTAAACAAGCCCAGTACTGTATATCATCCTCGTACACAGTATGTATTTCTTTTTCATATAATATGGTTTACACTGAGGAGCCCATTTCTTTTGCGCCTTAATTCATCTGCATCGGGAGCAGACGAGACACAAAGATGGGGATGGCTCTGTGATAGATCCCTATAATATGAAAATACAAATAAAATAGATTTCCATATGTATAATCATAATTTTTAGAATAAAAATCTAGGTATGATAGATCTCCATCATATGTAATCATGATTTAAGCATCAATAAAATTTTAGTTTTTACTTCATTGAGCTATATACGTGTTGCTGACTGAAGGCTTTGGTCGAAGTATGCCAGAAAGTACTGAACCTGTTAACTTTTCCTTTTCATCCCACTGATACGTGCACAAATATGCATTCTGAGCAAATTGGATTTTGTGCGCACTGTGCATCTTATCGAGCACATTTTTGCAATCATTTCTGCAACTTGTCTGGTCAAGCACACTATGCGACATTTTATGTTGATCAGACAAATGCGCGCACATGAGAATCCTCGGATCAATATACAAAACGGTTTTATGTTTTGCATTCTGCTCTTCTCTTGGGAAATAAACTGTTGCACCCTTTATGATTTTTGTCTGGGGACTTTAGTGATACTTTTAAATCGATACCCATTGAATATATATCTGCTCAGAGGTATTATGGACATGGCAGAATAACTCTATAGGAGGATTTGGTAGATTATCACTTAAGGAATACTCATGTTGAGTACAAATGATAAATTTTACAGGATGCAATACTATCAGAGGTGATATGGTCGTGATAGCTTAATAGTTTACTCTACCGGGGAAGAGAAGAAAGAGTAGTTCAAGGGTGAACTATTATCTTCTCTTTAGGAAATAATAAATGGAATATAATCCAGAGGTAATATAGACATGAATCATATTACACTTATTGATTGGTGAATAAACATGTGAGATTATCTTCAACCCAACTGGAGATTAGGAATGGGATATCCTTAAAATAACTGAACTTTAAGAATAGAATATTTATGTTGGAAAGAATTATTTTAGATGATCTCAATGAGAGTGTTCTGTTGGATTTGAGTATTGTCCCACTGGAGAACTTTGAGGTCCCATTACCCATGTCTTATTCAAAAATGAATATAGGTAATAGTTCGAGAGGCCGTGTAGGCTATTAGTTGTTGGGGATTAAAAAAAATGCAGGAGATAGAGAAGAATATATCTTACTTAGACATAATACTTCCTAAGAAATTTGTCGTTGATAGGCATCATTATTAAATCTCCATTAGGCTTAGCAAGCCTGTAGGTTTCGTTGGAGAATACTCTCTCCACCACATAAGGACCTTCCTAATTAGCCTGAAATTTATCTTTGCTCTTATGGGTTGTGATCATAGGTCTCCTCACTGAAAGGACCAATTCACCGACCTAAAATATTCTTTCCTTGATCTTTCGATTAAAAGCTCTAGAAATACGTGCTTGGTATAGCTCAATGCATTGTTGAACGTGAAGACACTTTTCATCTAATGCTTCTAATTCTTGCAGGCATAATCAATCATTATTCTCTACTGTTAGCTCATTAGCAATAGCTATTCTGAGAAAAGGTATCTGAATTTCGAGTGGAAGGACCGCTTCACATACATAGACCAAAAATAATAGTGTACAACCAGTTGGAGTTCGAACTATCGTACGATAAGCCCATAAATACTCCCCGAGTTTCTCATTTCAATCATATTTGTTGGATGAGACAAACTTTTTAAGGAGTTTAATTATGGTCTTATTGAAGGGTTCTGCTAAGTCCTTGGATGCTAGATTATAGATCGTAGATGCTACATTCTGGATTCGATTCTTGTCACAGAACTGATAAAATATTTGACTGACAAATTATGGCTCATTGTCATGTATTATCCTTCGGGGAACACCAAAATGATAAATAAGATAATGTTTGACGAAGTTAATTATGTTGGACGTCTTAACTTCGATGAGCGTGACTGCTTCTGTCCATTTGGAGAAGTAATCAGTTATTGCAAGTATAAACCGATGTCCTCTAGAAGAATGTTGGCTGATCGGACCAATAATTTCCATTCTCCAAGCTTCAAAAGGCCAGGAGGCAGCTGTAGGGTGTAAGAACTTTGTTGGTTGGTAGATAAAATTAGTATAAATTTGGCATGACTTGTATTTACGAGCATAATCTACGGCATCTGCCACCATGGTGGGCCAATAATAACCTATTCTCCTGAGGCGATCTTGTAATTTAGGACCTGGTTGATGTGCTCTACAGATGCCATCATGAGCTTCCCAGAGTGATTGTCATTCTTCAGGGCTGGAAAGACAACGTAGCAACAATCCCTCATAAGAACGACGATATAACATTTTGGACGAGGCGTCATAGTAGAATTAAAGCGAGCGAATTTTAATGGAAATGGCTTCTTTTGGATCTTCTAGAAGAATCTCATAAGCAGGGTAGCTATAAAAGGGTCTCTCCAATCTTTATCCATGGAAGTTAGAGTTATGACATAACTCTGTTCAATGTGCAAGTTATTTTTTGTACAGAATGTAACGCCCCGCTCCGCGTCGGTGTTATGTATCAAGGTGAGTGGGCAGAACTTCGTTCTCTGATTCTTGCATGCCTTAATAATAACCTGCATTTTTGCTTGCAATGTTTTCATAAGAGAATGATAGAACCTGCCTTGCATGTTAATGAACGAACTCACCTAGCTTGTCTTTGAAACAATGTCTGCTTAACGAGAATCCTGAATCGCTTGCTTAGAGTGCATGAACATGTTCACTATCGTCTATGCTTCGAGAGAACCATACTGTGCCTGAACGTGTTCAAGTAGTAAGTCGGATTGCCCCGCAACAACGATTATATTCTGATGGTTCGTCTCGTCTGCATACTAGAGTTTATTTGATAGTGTTCCATGCATTCGCACGCGGTCGGACAATGGCTTTTGGTGGAGAGCTGAACTGCATGCGTCATAGCCACCATGGGTCACAGCTTCCATTAGCATCAGAGAAATTAGTCATTGGTATGTTGTTCCACCAGTTGCCGATCCTGAGTTACTCGGGGACCGCCATGCATATAGCTAAGTCATTGTGTTGGCTTGGATAGATGACTGCCCCTAAGATTGTGCATTGTATGTCTAGCTTTGCATCTGACCCTGGAGTCGCACGAGACACGCTGCGCACACCCTGGAACATGAACGGCTTGCTTGCTTTCTTATTGCATATGAAACTCTGTTTCCAAACATGTTTCCAAACAATGTAATATGACTCTGCTAGAACTGTATGAAACGAACCTAGGTAAAACTAGAAAGATCACTAGTAATATAATATTTTATAACATGATTACTTAGTGTTGGTTTGAGTGAATGCTTGTTTCTGTTCAGTTAATTTATCTCACTAGTACTTGTATAAAGTGCTGACCCACCAACAGTTTACTTGCTTGCAGGTACTGGATCGTCCGAGGGAGCGATAGGCGTGCCACAGTCCCAAAGACCCGGAATCCTGGTTTCGATTGTTGCCCCGAAAATGCTATCGTATAAGGGGGCATAATGTATGGAACGAACGTGTGCCTTTGCTAAAGGAAACCCAAGTTGCCTCGATTGTCCCGAACACTCAGTTGGATAAATACATTGTATTGCAACAAGTCCCTTTCTGCTGCTTACTCGATTGATGCGATGATAGCCAACTATCAACTTAAACGATTGGCCTTGCACGGGCGCAACCACAGGCCCGTGCGGCATCACGTCCCCCGAAAGCTCGAACGGGCCATTCGCTTGGCTCCCTTCCTCCCTCGCACCCGCGGGACGGGCGCGGTGATTCGCGTCCGGCGCGCCGAGGCAAGGTGATTCGTGCCCGGTTCGTTAATTTCAGGCCGTACGGGGCGGGGCAGGACGGAGCGGCAGCCCGGGCGGGACCGGGGCATGACAGAATGGTATCAGAGCAGAATCGATTCTCTGGCCCAAAACCGTTGCTTTGACTCTGAGTTATATCGATATGGTTTTGCAAAGAGCGTTCCAGACAATAAGTCCATAGATATTCTCAAAGTGCAAAATGTTTCCTGAACTTGAATTGCTTGATTGTTTCGATTGAGTACGGCGAGGGACGGCACTATCGCTACTCAGGATATCGAGAAGTTTATCCTTGAAGTTTCGAGGACAAAACTTTTTGTTGGTTGGTAAGTATGTAACGCCCCGCTCCGCGTCGGCGTTATGTATCAAGGTGAGTGGGCAGAACTTTGTTCTCTGATTCTTGCACGCCTTAATAATAACCTGAGTTTTTGGTTGCAATGTTTTCATAAGAGAATGATAGAACCTGCCTTGCAGGTTAATGAACGAACTCACCTAGCTTGTCTTTGAAACAATGTCTACTTAACGAGAATCCTGAATCGCTTGCTTAGAGTGCATGAACATGTTCACTATCGTCTATGCTTCGAGAGAACCATACTGTGCCTGAATGTGTTCAAGTGATAAGTCGGATTGCCCCACAACAACGATTATATTCTGATGGTTCGTCTCGTATGCATACTAGAGTTTATTTGATAGAGTTCCATGCATTCGCACGCGGTCGGACAATGGCTTTTGGTGGAGAGCTGAACTGCATGCGTCATAGCCACCATGGGTCACAGCTGCCATTAGCATCAGAGAAATGAGTCATTGGTATGTTGTTCCACCAGTTGCTGATCCTGAGTTACTCGGGGACCGCCCTGCATATAGCTAAGTCATTGTGTTGGCTTGGATAGATGACTGCCCCTAAGATTATGCATTGTGTGTCTAGCTTTGTATCTGACCCTGGAGTCGCACGAGACACGCTGCGCACACCCTGGAACATGAACGGCTTACTTGCTTTCTTATTGCATATGAAACTCTGTTTCCAAATATGTTTCCAAACAATGTAATATGACTCTGCTAGAACTGTATGAAACGAACCTAGGTAAAACTAGAAAGATCACTAGTAATATAATGTTTTATAACATGATTACTTAGTGTTGGTTTGAGTGAATGCTTGTTTCTGTTCAGTTGATTTATCTCACCAGTACTTGTATAAAGTGCTGACCCACCAACAGTTTACTTGCTTGTAGGTACTGGATCGTCCGAGGGAGCGATAGGCGTGCCACAGTCCCGAAGACCCGGAATCCTGGTTTCGATTGTTGCCCCAAAAATATTATCGTATAAGGGGGCATAATGTATGGAACGAACGTGTGCCTTTGCTAAAGGAAACCCAAGTTGCCTCGATTGTCCCGAACACTCAGTTGGCTAAATGCATTGCATTGCAACAAGTCCCTTTCCGCTGCTTACTCGATTGATGCGATGATAGCCAACTATCAACTTAAACGATTGGCCTTGCACGGGCGCAACCCCAGGCCCGTGCGGCATCACGTCCCCCGAAAGCTCGAACGGGCCATTCGCTTGGCTCCCTTCCTCCCTCGCACCCGCGGGACGGGCGCGGTGATTCGCGTCCGGCGCGCCGAGGCACGGTGATTCGTGCCCGGTTCGTTAATTTTCGGCCGTACGGGGCAGGGCAGGGCGGAGCGGCGGCCCGGCGGGACCGGGGCGTGACATAGAACAACTCTCATCTTGTTATTATAATTGAGTGTCGTCTCTTTAGGGAAATAGCCAATAATGTTGCTAGGCCGGCCAAAGCATCATCTTCCATATTTTGTAACTAAGGCACATGCTCGATGAAGAATCCTTTGAAGGTAAAAGCCAGTTTGATTGTCACTTGATGATAAGGGATGAGGTCTTCATGTCGAACCTCATACTCTCCCCTGATCTGATTGACTATTAGCTTGGAATCTTCGTAGTCTTTCAGGTATTCTATGTCCAAATCTTTAGATAATTGTAGACCGGTGAGTAGAGCATTGTATTCTAGCATATTATTAAAACATGGTTCACTGAGAGAATATGCTCGATGAATGAGTAGTTTGACACAAGATACTAGGATTGTGCCAACTTTAGCTACTATGTTGCCTTTGGTCCTATTCTTGATGTGCCGTCAAAGAATAGTTGACAAGTGTTATCTCCTATTGCCATATTAGATTATAAGACTTCATATGGGATATCATCATATAGTTTGGAAGTTTTCGGTACAGGATGAGCTGCCAGAAAATCAGCTAGCGTTTGACCATTCACTACTTTTTATGGGACATATACCATGTCATAAGGCGATAGTAGCATTAACCATGTAGCCAACCGAGAATTGAGTGTGCTAGGCTTGGTCATTAATACCCAGAGAGAATTTACTCTGGATATGACATGAATGGTTTGACCTAACACGTAAGGTCGTGTCTTTTGAATAGCAAACATCAAGGCAAGGCATTCTTTTTCTACCGGATTGTATCGATGTTTAGCGCCGACCATCATGCAACTGAGATAATAGATCACCTGTTCATGGCCTTCATCACTCTTCTGTGCAAGAAGAGATCCTAGTGAGTGATCCATTGCTCAAACATACATCAAAAATGGTTTTCCTACGATCGGAGATACCAAAACTGGCAGATTTGTTAAATATCGTTTGATGTCGTTGAATGCTTGTTGAAATACTTCATTCTAGACAAAAGATACACCTTTATTCATTAACTGAGTGAAGGTTCGATATTATCCCGAGAGATTTGAGATGAACCTCATAATGTATGCCAGGCGGCCTTGCAAACCACGAAGTTTTTTGATATTACGCGGAGGCTGCATTTCGAGTATAGCTTTAATTTTATCGGGATCAATGTGTATAGCTTTGAAAGTTATAACAAATCAAGAAAGTTGCCATTGGGACTCCCAGAAAGGATTTAGTTGGATTTATCTTTAATTGGTGGTGGCGCATCAATTCGAACACAGTCTTCAAATCTTGAAGGTGATCATCTTTGAGCGACTCTTAATAGCGATGTCATCCACATAGCATTCTACTGTTTTCCATAAATGCTTCTGAAAAATTATACTCATGGCTCGTTGATATGTTGTACCCACGTTCTTCAAGACAAAGAGCATGATTGTATAACAGTAAACTCCCAATGGTGTATGAAAAAATGTATGTTTTTTGTCATCAGGTGACATCTTGATCTGATTGTACCCTGAGAATCCATCCATGATAGACATATGTTCAAAGCCACATATATTGTCGATCATGATATCTGTGATGGAAAGAAAAAATTTATCTTTTGGACAGGCCAAGTTCAGATCTTGATAATCTATGCAGATCCGGACTTTTCTATTTTTTCATGATTGGAATGACATTGGCTATCCAGTCGGGATGTTGCTTTTCTCGAACGAAACTACATGCTATGAGTTTCTTGAATTATGCTTCAATTGCATCCATCATATCCGGATGGAATCGCCAAAGTTATAAGGATATACTTGGCCTAGATCCTCAAATAGCCACACGTGAAGACATCGATATACTCATTTATTAGCTGGAGTAAAGCGTGTTGATTTTCTTCAGGAAAACTCTTGCTAATGAATATTGGTCTTGGGGAAGATTCTTCTCCTACATCAATTTGGATTATCTCATCCTCTGTAGGTGGTTCACGTTGCTCGAATCAAAGTTCCCATTGAGTATCCATGTGTTGTGCCCATGGATCATTCTTGAATGGTTCTGATAGTTCAACATCTTCCTCATCTAGGGTAGTTGACACCATATTTACAGAGAAAGCGTGTTTGAATACGTCACCCATGCTTTCGTCAGAATCCCACAATAATGAGTCAGAAGAATGATAATGCGTCACTTCTTCTGATTTTGAACTTTCAACTTTCAGGACTGGTGGGTGGTGTAACATATCCCAAACCATAACCAGTCCATTGGTAGTATGTTTTCGGCTTGCCTTTAGAAGAGAGGTGACATATAGGAGTCTGTATGCCTTTTTTATAATTTAATTTCAAGCCAGATTTTAAGTTATAGGCCATCCCTTGTATAGTGTTCTTGGTTGGTTGGCTATAACGATACGGTTGCATCTTTCCCAAATCCTCGTCAGAACCATTAGTTTGTGCGACTCTTTTATTTTTAGCTTTGCCAAAGATTATCTGACGTTGCTCGTCCTGTCTTGCCGGGACTATGAAGTATGCCTCCTCATATGGTTCATATAACGAACTATATAGGAATAGAGATGACACGGGTATGGACAGAGGTTCGTATAGGTGAATAGCCTCTAAGAATTTTTCAGCAAAGGATTTAACATAAATGTAGTGAGAAGTAGTATTTCTTTATTCATGAAATTTAAGATTTATTCATCTTCCACATAGTCGACAGGATCTTCAGCCTTGACAGGAGGCTTGGCAAGATTGACAGCTAGGGGTTGATTCATTGATGTTGGTTGCTTGTTACGACGAAGGTCGATAAAAAGGGGCACATTCTCCAGTGTTGGTTGTTCATTGCATCGAAGGTTGATGACAAATAGAGATGACTTGTGCAGGTCGATGCCGAGAGGCTTCGAAGGAGTTGGATGAGTAGTATGTCATTTGACTCTGATTATCAGAGGCTCTTCTTTTGGAGTGTTTTCAGCTTCATCAATATCTTGATTAGCTTTTTTTTCATATGCTTTCCCGTAACCACTTTTGTTGCTTGTCAAAGTTTCCGACCATGATATCACTTCGGTGTATAGAGTGCAGAGTCAGCAAAATAGGCTTCGACACCTTTGAATGGGTTGAGGTTAGCTACCTCTATTTTGACCTTTCATCTACTGTTCACATACTTAAAGCATTGATGTAGGGTAGAGGATACAATTTTATCCTCGTGTATCCATGGTCGTCCCAGCAAAATATTGTAGAATACGAGAGAGTCAATCATATAGCATGTAACTTCAGTACGTAGATCGCCTATTTAAATTTTTAGGCGTATCTTTCCTGCGGTTTACTCCTTCCATCAATGAAGCCTATAATGGTAGTACTGGTAGCAGACAGGTTATGCATTGGTATCTTCAATCCTCTCAGCAAATTTTTAGGAACGATGTTGAGTGAAGAACCAGGGTCGATGTGAATTCGATTCACCTTAATATATCTGATGTAACCGGTATAATAAAGAGGCATGTCATGCTGATTATCCTTGAGTAGCAAGTCATCTTGCTTGAAGGTGATGTTAAGAATCTTCTCGATAACGCTGTGATATTGAGGACACACTAATGGATCTTCATCAGGAGTCTTGAGTTGAGCTAAGCATGAGTTTGCATGTATCAGAGCTTCGCTCAAATCTTCACGAGTTTCCTTCGACAAACAAAGTAACTCGAATATGGAGAGTCGGGTTAGGATATTGGCCAGTTGTGCTAATATGTCAAAATTGTAGGTCTTTTCAAGTCCTTGGGGTACATTCTTCTTCAGTGATTTTTTAAAGCATACTTTCTTTTCCTTTTCTTTCTCTGTCGTATTAGGCTTCGAAGGACCAAGTTCGGTTGTGACCTGTCACTACCATATTTTCTAGGAAAGAATATTTTAGTCATTTGGTAATTAATTAAATATTATGCATATTGAATATTTATTTATTGTATTATTTATTTATGGTTAGCATATTAGATTTATTTTTGGACTTGTGTTAGTGGACCTAACTAGTTTAGTTTAGACTCATGGACCAACATTTAATTCTAGTTTGAATTGGGCCCAATAATTAGAAGCCCAATCATTAGGAGAATGATTAATTATGTTAAACCTATTAGACTAAAATCTTCCCTCATTAATTAATTTCTTCATGAGAGGCCCTAAGGGGTATTTTAGACTTTACATGGTAGCTTGAGGGAGGGGCAAGTGAGGCCTATATAAAGGGGATAAAAACTTTCTCTCTCTTTATTTTTTATTCCTAATCTAGATCTAAAAATTTTCTCAACCAAATTCCATCAAATCTCTACCAAATTTTCACCCAATTTCTTTCTAAATCACCATTGGAGACTAGTGGAGCAAGGATCTACAAGGAGGAAGCATGGATCAACAAAAGGAGCAAGGATCTACAAGTTGAAGGCTCATTTCACCAATTTTAGAGGTTTTATTGGGAATCTATCTCCCAATAGGTATAATTCAGTTTTTTTCCTTAATTTAGGTTCTAAATATGAGAATTAACCATGAAAAATAAACTCATATGCATAGGCTATCCATAGGATTTAGTTTTGTGTTCATAGGAGGCCTATTGAGAAAGTTATGGTACTTTTTGTGTCAATTTTGGAGAAATTCCGAGATTGACATTTGTTGTGTATGTAAATTGGTCATATAGATCAATTTGGCATGTGCTTGTGTGTTTGGGGCTAGTGTCATGTCCACAATTGGGTACATGTAGGTCGTATCCCAACAATTTGGTGATACGTGTTGATTTAGAGTTTTTTTCCTCCGACACGTTACTTTGTGCATGTCACATTTTGACACAGACACGTAGATTTGTGTTTGACTCTTCATATTATTCATAAATAATATATTAGACTTGCTCGAGTCCTTTGGGGTACGTTTGGATGTGTGGTGGACTCGTGTCGCAAGCGTATCCTAGATCTATTGGGATACGGAAGCGATGCACTCCATGTGTTTGTGCAATTTAATTCTAGATCTATTTCTAAATTGTTCTTAGTCTTGGTGACATATATATATATATATATATATATATATATATATATATATATATATATATATATATATTGTTGTGTATATATATTTATGTATTAGTGTGTCATAGATCTATATATCTAAGTGTTATATATTTATGTAGCAATTCTCTACATGGGTATTAGCTTTTAAATGTAGTAGTGTATTTATATATATATTGTGTATATATATTGTGTGTGTGTGTATATATATATATATATATATATATATATATATATATATATATATATATATATATATATATATATATATATATATATATTGTGAATTATATATTAGAGTGAGAGAGGACAGCAGCAGCATTAGCGATAATATTTAGCAACAACAGCAGCGTAGCAACAGTACAACAGCAGCAGCAGCGGAATTAGTGACAGCAGCAAATAGCAATGGCAACAGCAGCAGCAGGGCATTAGCAACGGCAGCAGTTTTCGCGACAGTAGCAACAGCAGCAGCATTAGCAACAACAGCAGAAAACCGTCGCTATAGCAGCAGTAACAGCAGTTTCAGCGACGGCAGTAGTCAGCTACAGCAACAGCGGCAGCGTTTTAGCGGCAGCAGCAGTATTAGCGACAGCAGCAGAATCGTAGCCACAGCAGCGGTATTAGCAGCCGTATCAGCAGTTTCAGCGACGGCGGCGGTGGTTTTCAGCGACAGTTCTGCGGTAGAGTATATATATGTATTTATTATAGTTATTTAATATATATGATATTAGTATATATGTATATATTTCATAATTGGTATATATGTATTAGTATATTATATTTTTAGTAGTTAGATATATATTCATTTCTAGCTATCTATATGTATGTATGTATGTATGTATGTATGTATAATGTATATATAGATATACGTTAGTAGTTGGTAAGTTATTATGTAGCTATAAGTATCCATGCACTACTAGGTATCATATGTTAGTAGTTAGTAGTATTTAGTAGTTATTATGTTTAGCATGTAGTTAGTTAATGGGTTGATTTAGCTAGTGGATATATTAGTAGTTAGTATATATAGAGTTAGCTTGTATGTTAGTATTAATATGGTTAGATATTAGTATTATCTTGAGATATACCAAGGTATGAGTAGTAGGTATTGGCATAGTAATATGATAGATATAAACTAATTATGGATTGATACTAAGTTGACTAAAATAAGGTATATAGTATTATATAAGTATTAAATACATGGTAGTTTATAGTTATAGTTGGATAGTTAATATATATACTAGAGTGACATTACCTTGAGATACCAAGGTAAATGCCAAGGTATTGATGATACCCAATGTATTGGGTTTGGATATCAAGATGGAGGTCTAGTGTTGCGATACCAAGTTGGTTCGAAACCAAGGTATCCATTTAGCATTTATAATTAGAATTTACATATTTAATATTGCTTATTTATAGATATGTGATATTTATCTATTGTTGCGTATCCTGAGATACGGTATCCTAGTATCTTAAGATATAGCTTGTATGACCTAAGATTCATAGTGTATGAACCCAATATTATTGAGATAGACTCATAAAACCTAGAAATAGGTAGATTGACCATAGTTTGACCATAATTGACCAGTTTGACTTAGAGTTGACCTAGTTTGATTATTTTGACTTAGAAATGGCTTTATGACCTAGATGTTGACTAGTTTAAACTTATTTTCTTTCCAGAACCTTGTATTAATACAATATTTCATATATAGGTCTGTGTGACACTAGTTCGAACAGTTTGACATTTATTGCTCTGGACCACAGGCGAGTACATTCTCTGATAGTTTCTCATTTATGATATCCTCTATGTTCATTGTATATAGTGTAGACATCCATGTTTTCTTGACATGATGGTTACACGGATTGGTATATCCGGATCTCATCATGAGATGTTATTCTTTGGTATATGGTGTATCTTGTACAAGCCTTGTTTTATTGATTATCTTGTACATGTACAGACACTGATTCTCAGGAAGAGTCGCTATCTTCTTGGAAAATCTCGTGCCATAGCATACAATGGTTGGATCCACTATACCAGTCGGGGTTGGGGAGTATGTAGTGTAGATATGTGATCATACCCTCCTTGTGCAAGTCTTGTTCCTTGTGAGTGTTGATCATACACTGCATGTATGATTAACCAGGCCATTTACTCTTGTGCAAGTTCCCAAGCCGATCACATGTTAAAGCTGGTACTCACTCACTTAGTCATTAGTATTCTTGTTCATTGCCATATTGTTCATTCTTGTATTCATTTACAGTATTTTCTTTATGGTACATCTCTTGTATCTATTGTTGCATCTTGTATATTCACATCTATTTATTGTTACATAGTTTATATCATTGATTAGAACTGTTGTTAGAGATGTACTTCGCTCCATTCCTGACTGAAAAATATTTTTCAGAGGATCTGAGAGATTGGTGTCCGACATACTATGGACTTCGACTTATAGATGGTGCAGACTTGGACCCACTAGTTCTGGAGTGACTGCCGGGAGTTTTAGCCGGATTCCTAGGTAGCATAGTTAGTTCTCTTTAGCATTTTGGTACCATATTTGTTTCCGGCATATGGTATGAGATTGGATATTGTTTTATTGTTGAATATATATATATTTTTGAATGTATAGTTAGACTTCCTTTATATTTTCTCGTGCTTTAGAATTGTGATTGAGTTTTATGTGAGATATTGTTGGCAGATTTTATTATTGTGAGATATTTAGATAGTATAATTGACTAAGACAGCATTCTACCACCGATGCTGCGGCGTAGGCTGGACGTTGTTCCCGACTTGCATCCCTACACTGGGTGTGGATCGTGACATAACCAGAGCAGCAGGAGTTGGCAAAATGGGAAGAGTGTCAGTAACATCTTCCTGGACATATTCATAAGTTTTATGATAATCTTTGTCAGACTTGGTATCAGTCATGGCTTCTTCTTCGGGCATCGGAAAAAGAAGTATCATGTTACAGGACTTGAGTTTTTTTTTATCGTGCCCCTTCTTGGGGCAAATATATGGGCTGGTTTCGTCGTAGCTCAATCCATTATCGAATTTGTTGGATTATCCTCAGAGTTGTAGAGGAATACGTCGTCCATTGCCAAAGTTTAAACCTTCAGCTTTCTGTAAATCATACACCATGTTTTGCATCAAGCGTACAGATTGTTGGCTGTATCGATAAAATTAGGGACGATCCTTCCCATGTACATGAGTTGAGGTCGATGCTCTAATGGTTACAGAAGGAGGAGAAGGAATTTGTGTAGGAACACCTTCATAAGCACTAAAGATTTGATGTGCCTTATATAGCGGAACGCTGCCAATCATGAACCATAATCGGTGCATCAAGTAAAGCTTGCGAGTAGAGCTTGGTGGAATAATGTTCATATTTTGAAATCTGATCTCGAAAGATACATTTTCTTGATATTGATCTTGATCTCTATCTAAATGATGATCTGTAGAAATCATATTGCATGATTTATACTTCTTACCCTTCTTAGATTTTGAATTGGAAGATGTTGCTCCATGGTCCCAATCTGACAGTAGGTCGAGATGAATCCATATAACCTCACCGTGATTTGTGGTAAGAGGCACTAATTCCTCTGTTTGACTTCTAGGCGGCAGAAGATTTACCACTTCCATCGTAGCTTGAGGTATTGGGACGACGTTGTTCGGGACTTCTTGTGCTGAAAAGTCACCGAATTGAAGAGACACTATATTGGCAGTGACTGTCTTCTCTTCATTGTGAAGGGTGATAGCTTTAGAATCTATCAATTGTTGTATCTTCCTTTTCAAGACATAACAAGCCTTGGTAGGGTGATGTATATATCGATGGTACAAGCGGTACTTTGGGTCGTCTGTTTTACCAGCCTCATTTGGCCTCTTGACATCAGGCAACTGTAACTTGTTGCTTTTTATCAAGCATTCAAAAATGCTGGGGATATCACTCTCGTCGAAGGAATATTCTTCCTTAGGCCTGGAAGACTCTGGATGAATTTGTGCTAGAGGAGAGGTGGTTCGCTTTGACAAGTTTATTGCCAATGCCTCCTTTCATTTGCTATTGCGATTATTCGCACTATTGGAGGGGCGCTTCTCTTCAGCATTGATCATTTGTAACCCCAAATTGTGTGCCATTTTTGCGTTGGCCCTAATAATGAATGTCGTCCAATCATAAAATTGGGTTGGACATGTCTAGAGCCCTACAATATGCAGTTCTTCTTGCAAGTATAAATGAATGCAGTCTGGAATACCGGAGGTATTTCAGAGTTGCATGCCTAAAATGCTCAACGAATTCACGAGCGGATTCCTTCTCCTTTTATTTTATATCGATGAGTGAAGATATTGTCATATCCATGCCTCCCTCGTAGAATCGTGAGAAAAAAAGATACTTCATGTCATCAAACGAAGATATGCAATTATCAGGTAAACTGCGATACCAATCGTTGGCTATACCGGCCAAGTATCCTACGAACAATATGGTAAGGTGATCATCTTCTTTCTGCAGATGAGCCGTCATCATATTTGGGGTTTGTATTTAGGAGGGAACGGAACATTATCCCAATGCGGAGGATAAGGTTTTTTTACCCCCAGCTAGCGGAGTTGGTCTTTGTTCTTTAAAATATCGACCTGTGCACGCAACTCTCTGATAGCTTCGAGAGGATCTTCCGTTCGGAGTGGTGCGGCTGACTGATGAGATCCTGGTTGAACATGTATCATCACCGACGGAGATCCACCCCAAATATTGATAGGATTAAGAGTTGGCGTTGCTAACTCTTGGGTTATGACTGCTTCTGGATTTGTGTTATCCTGCAAAGGTATTATAGGAGTAAGCTGTGCAAGTATTAATGAAGCCACTTGGATAGGTGCTATGTAACAGAATATTGGACTATCATCATTTGATACATATTTTGCATCATGGTGTGCATTTTCCGGAGAGGTGCCTCTAATGAGTTAAGACGTTGTTCGGTGGCTTCTGATAGAGAAGTATCTTGTTCATCACCGACGGCACAAACGCTAACATCTATGTATATGACAGAGGGATTAGTAGAAAAACCGTATAGTTGGAGTCTATACTGTTAGTTTCAGAATTGAGGGAATTACTACCCCCGGCTTCAAATTATGAGGAATAAGGATTCTCATGAGAACGATCTCCCATTTTCGAGAACGAGTATTTTGGTACACTCCTTCAAAGTAATTGATGAGTTGGTCAAATCTTCTCTGGCTGGGTATTCTTGAAGAACTTTCATCTTTATTGTCTTCCACCGCGGGAAAGATGCGAAGCCATATATGCTGAAGCAAAGAAAGGTTCATCATCATGCTTCTAGTTGTCAACTTGCTTTGTATATCGAGGCTTAGGAGATATAGTGTAAGTCAACGGTCAAACATAGATCGTTTTGCTGATGTACAGCAATATTCAATTACAACTCTTTGACAATTGCAATGATGTTCATTATGAAACACCGTTGTGATGTCAGAAGGGTCCCTCTCTTTACGCTTTTGTACACTAAGCTCACGTAAATCGAAAAAGGGAAGAGAAGAGGAAGAAGAGGGTAGACTCTGCCTCTTTACATGAGATACATTAAATCTTCTGTGCATATTTTTGGTACCTTGTGTATAAAGTGATGTGCTGGCTTGATTGGCAAGTGATTCATCATATCTCGAGTTTTTGCCCTTCAGGGAGGAGAGAAAATTGTCATTAGCAGTCCTCTTGTGTACACGCGCATAATAAGCATGTTGTGAAAAGGTCCCACTTGGCACACTTTTTGCGGCGCATACAGAGTTGGCGCAGTTTGTCTACATGCATTTAATCTTGCACGAAGGTCTTGGCCTGGCGCACGAGTGGCCCATAATTTTTTCTCTATTTTGCGCATAATCAAGATGTTAGGAGAATGATTCTCCCTGACCAACACTTCATTTGTGCGCTTATTGATTTGGACAACAATGTCCATGCCTTTCTTGCCTCGCATATCACAATGAATATGCGCGGGCTCAGAAGCTTGGGTGTGGACCACCCTTTGCTTAAAATTGTACGAGTTGCGCAAATTGCATCCCTTGTTTAACTCAAGGGATTCAGAATCTTGGGTATGGATCACCCTTTGCTTGAAATTGTGTGAGTTGCACGAATTATATACTTTTTTTAATGCAAAGGAATTGTCCACCAAGTCATTGATCTGAACAGAATTGACAGAGGAACTCTCGTCAATCAGAATGCACTTTCCCTTGTTGGCAACAACTTTGGAATATGCATGATTAGGCCTAGGCACCCATACTTTGTGAGTTTTTCTCGACTTGAGTGTGGACGAGGGATGGACACTGCCCCCAGAATGGAGCATTTATTCATATGCCTGTTGGTTGAACTTCACGACCAAGGTCTTCTGCGTCAAGCTGACTGAAGCAGCGTCGAGTTGAGCTATCATCTTTTCATCAGAGGAGAAGGAAGTCCCCAACAGAGTCACCATCTTTGTTTGCGAGAAAAAGTTTATACCAAATTTTTTTGTTACAAACTGTTGAAAAGAAAAGAAAAAGTACAAAAAAGATCCTAAACAAGAATCTAAGTACAATTGATTTTGGAAAAGTATAGCTGTAGAGATCTGATCTGCGGACGATCACTTTACTCTTTGGACCACTCCACGATAAAGAAATGCACCCGCTAACACGACGACGAAGAAATATAGGGAATGCTGCGAACAACTTTGAGAGTTGAACAATAAGAAAGCTTTGGCACAAAGGCACGATAAGGTTCTATTCTCTCACTCTGCTATTGAATTTCAAAGACTTGAAAATTTAGCCCCTTTCTTTCTATATGTCTATGTGTGCTCCTCTCTGTCTAAGTGTAGGTAGGCTGCCACGTATGTGGATGTGTGTGTAATGGTTGCACAGAACCTGTATTTATAGAGTTTATGAGCGGTTATAAGAGTATGCGCGCACTTTGGACAGTCAACATTATTTTACCATTGTGCATGCACTTTTGGTGGATTAACACCTCATATTCTACATGAGTGGGTGCACAACTTGCTGCCTGCTTGACACGTATCTTCCTATACGAGAAAAGCATAGGGCATGGAAACAGTTATTTGTACACTTTTCACGAGAAGTACGGAATGTAAGACACGCACTCGTAACTGCTTACTGCTGGTTAGGATAATATGCACACTTTAGAAGTTGTCTAAAGACCGGCACATTTTTGGTAAGATTGGCACTGTGACGCATTTTTGAGGAAGTTGGCACTACGGCGCATTTTTGAGGGAGTTGACACTACGGTGCACTTTTGAAGAAAATGACACTATGACGCACTTTTGAAGAGAGTTGGAACTGCGGCGCACTTTTGAAGAGAGTTAGCACTACAACGCACATTTGAAGAGAATGGCACTGCGGCGCACTTTTGAAGAAGTTGGCATAGAGGCGCACTTTTAAAAAATTTGGCACAACGGCGCACTTTTGAAGAGAGTTGGCACAATGGCGCACTTTTGAAGAGAGTTGGCACAGCGGCGCACTTTTGAAGAAGTTGGCACAATGGTGCACTTTTGAAGAAGTTGGCATAGCGGTTGGGTCACTAAACGACAACCTAGGTCTACATACCACAGCTCTGCTGTAATGATGACTTCTGACTCCTCGGTTTCTGTATTTTTCAGCTGTCAGTCTGCTGTATTAAATGTTGAGAGAGGGAAGATTATTTGTGCGCCAGCTTTTGTAACATTAAGAAAGTGCACCACTTTTCTGCACTCTGAATTGTGCGCTATCCTCTAAAATTAATGGAAAGTGTGCCAAAGTAAGAAAATGCGTACATTTCTTCTGGAATAAGTAGAACGTGCGTCGTTCTTCTACTTGTTGGGTTTAATTATAGAAAACTGCACAATCTATCTCGGCTTCAGGCTATGTCATAACAGCGTAGCACCGCAAAGAAGCGCAAGACTTCATGCTGGGATATGTTGAACTCTATGAAAAAACCCACCTAAGTGTAGGGAAAGAGATATAGGCAGTATCTTGAAGGTAAGCTTATAGACACCCAAGATACATACACCAAGACCAGGTCAGCACAGGGCCTTTAATGTGAGACCAGAGGTACAATTGATGTCATTGTGTGGGTAGAAAAATAATAGTTATGGTACTAAATTCAAGGCTCAGTCCATTCATGTATCGTACTGTTGTTTGACCCATGCGGAAAGATAAGTCGTCAGCGACATCTATCCTAATGCATGATGGACAATCACTGTGGGGAACGCTCAACCATATATTGTGATATATGTGGGGGATTATTGGGATTTTCTAACTTGGCTTTGGAAACTTTAGTCCCATATTAAAAAATCCACCAAAGTGTATATCCTAATATATAGCCATGCTTTGTATTAGCATATGCACATGGGTGTGGTGGCCCATATGGGATGATTATCCTAGAGGGTTTATGTTTAAACCTTAAATGTTATTTTTGTCACTATCTTTGAAAAAAAAATCTATAGGAGCTAAAGCCCATATAGGGGCTTAGCGACTCGGACTCGAGCTCCGGCAAAGGGCGCAAAGTAGCGCTTTGAAGGCGCACTTTGTACTTCGCACGTATGTAACGGGCGCATGGCGCTTGTGCATATTTGTTGCATTTGTGCACTCATTTTATACACGAGTTGCATGCACGGGTGCATGCGTTGGCTATGCTCGTATGCGCACATGGGCTGCTGTGCACATGGGCGGCTAAGATGCTGTGTTGTTGTGCGACTGAGTGCATGCGCAAGAACATATGCGTGGGCTGAGAAGATCTTATGCAAATTGCGAGATTTGGATTATCAATCGTGATTTTTGGGAGTTGGTATTTTAGTCCCACATCGGCCGATATTAAAGTTGGAATTTCTACCCTTCCCTATAAATAGACTCTTCATGCCTCCTTTTGGAGAAAGAAGAAAAGTGAAGAAGAAAAAAAGGTCCAGTGGAGATGGGCACGATTCAAATTCCATCTTGGGAACTTAGTTTCTAACTCGGTGGAATGGACATATAAAAAAAGGTCTAGTGAGCTCGTTCGAGTCATACACAAAGGTGACTACGAGCATTCCAGAAGTTCTCTTATGAACTTGTTGGTTCCTGGGAGCAGATCGTCTATAGAGGGTGAATCTTTCTTTGAGCAACGGTGGTCTTCATCACCCAGCAAGAATAATTTTTTGTTCTATCTTCTTCTTCTTCCTCTATCTTGTAATGTTATATCTCAATATTGCAACTGTGTTTGCAAGGAAGAACGATTTTTTTTTCTAGTCAGTTGTAATCTGATATTCCAAGGAGTGTTTTTGTTGGAATTGAGTTCTTCCAGAGAACAAGTTTCGCGTGAATCGCTGGACCTCGATAACAACTTCAGGATTAAACAGATAGCAAACTTTATAGTTTCGCTTGAAACTTTGTTCCTAGCATTTGTGATCCATCTTTGATTTACCTCGGAACTAACAATAATTTAGTTGTAATCTTGTCGATGGACTAAGGAATCAAGAAATTAAAAAAGTTACACTTAATTCTAGTCTATTTAAATCTCAAAGTAAGAGCAACGTTTCCTTGTGTTTTGCGAGCTAATTTTTTAGTTTCTTTTCTCGGATGGAAATCAGAAATCTTTGAATCTTGACCCGAAAAACTGTAAACACCTTTCTATGTCAAAGTAGTGCTAGGATCTGTTTGGAAACTATTAGGGTAGCAATTATGAGCTATTTTTAGAGTACCGGTACGAGAGTTCAATTTTTAGTGGTTTTAGGTAGCAACTTTAAACCAGTCAAATCCATGCTTGATAATTCATTAACAAGTGATTCTAAAAGTATTTTTACAAGAATAAATTTACCTATAAATCCATATATAAAAGAACACAAAAAATATACACTTATATATGAGTTTATAACAATCTAGATGTGTTTTCCATGAAATTAGTAATCTAAAATCTAGATGGATTAAGAATTTATAAGAATGATCGCCTGGATGAAAATATGAAAGTATAGAAAATAAGATTTGAACCACTCATCAGAGAAGTAGACATGGTTTGGAGGAAGTAGAAGAGAAACAGAGATGAGAAAGAGGAAATAGGGTAGGAGTATTAGTAGTTATAATAATATTTTTTTGTGAAGATATAAATAGAATAAAACAATAAAACTCCACAAAATCTATCGATTTTGGGTGTTTATAAAGACACCCAAAATTATACTATATCGATTTTGGAGGATTTTTGAGCCAACCAAAACAAGTGTCTCAAAAAAATTATCAAACAGATTTTTTTAAAACTTCATAACGATCGGCTCAAAAATATTCAAAACCGATGAAAATATCGTTACCAAGCAGACCCTTAGGCAAGAATTAGATTCTAATTATTTGATTCATGGTCATAATTCCGCCAATAAACAGTATCTTTGGAGCTCAAAATTTTATTATCGTATCCACAACAAGAGAGTTATTAGAAATTTGACCTGCTTAGGCTGAATTAAAAATCTCTTTTTGAGCAATGGACTGTTGTATGTGAATTGGATAGTTGGGATATGTTGAGATAAGAGTTGAACTAGACTATGATAAGTTTGGACTAAGCTAGAATTTGAAATTAAATGTGGGCCGATGCCATGAAAAAAAATTATAATATACTTTTGGTTAGATTTGAGCCCACTTTAAACCATACATAGGTTCACTCATGATCCACAAACAGGGGAGGACCTCCAAGTAGGGGATGCAACTCAGACGGGCTAAATCTGATCGAGTCCACTAATGGGTTGTATTAGTGTTAAAGATACTCTGGCTCGGACTCGATCGGTCCGAGCCTACTTTAAACCATACATAGGCCCACTAATGGGTTGTATTAGGGTTAAAGATACTCGGGCTCGGACTAATCCGATCAAAAATCGGATTGGGCTCGGGTTCATATGTCGGGTTACCCAAATAACCCAGAACCCGACATACATATAATTTATATATTTTTTCATACCTCTTAAATAAAAAGTTTAAACCCTAAATTTTTTCACCTAAACTCTCCAACTCCTTATCATAAATCTCATTTCAGTTTGTATTTTGTAATGATTGAGGCTTGATTGCTATTTGATTATGTGTTTAATATTAATCTTGTTTAAAATTATTTTAAATATCATATTAAAGTTCGATAAACCCGATAGACCTGATCCAATCCAAGCCCAACCTGAGGAACCTGGGTTCCTTTTCTATTCCTCCGGACTCGGTCTTGGACTTCATGTGTTAAACCCGAGGTCGGATTACGGATTTAGGCTCGAACTAGACTTATGATTCATCGGGTTGAACTCGAATTGAGCTCAAACCCGACCCAACCCGCCCGAGATGCGCCCCTACCTCCAAGAAGAGAGACGCGCATGCAATAAAAAGATGGGAGTGTAATTGGCTAGCTCAGACCAATTATCTAATATTATCTTGTGCATATCAATCTCAATAAAACCTCCAACCATAGCACTCGTTATTCTTACACCATCAACCTTTGTGGTTGTGTATTGTCTGTATGAACTATTGAAGCACTGGACATACATACATGCATACATACATATAGGCTGTTTCATGCAAGTTGTGCGATTGCACATGGCCCCAAAACTGTCCGTAAAGAACCTAACGGAAGACCGTGCTCCGAAGTGCACTAAGAGTTTTGTTTTAAGAACACTTTATATTACCCCTTCTATTGAGCCATGTCTAGGCGGAATCGGCAAGATTGAACCAAGGCTCGCCCGGCCACTTCCAAGGTTCGTGACTCAATGCCAGGTTCGGTACGGTTTGTTACAATGGGCGCCCAAGATGCATGTTGTTGGTGTTGTTTTCTTTGGACTAGTAAAAATAGTCCCACATTGGCTACACCACCAAGTGGGTATCTCATTATAATACTTTGTATGAGTTGAGGTGTGCACATGGGATGTGGTGGGGAACATAGGTACCATGTGGGGGTATTTTCCTAGGAGAAAAAAGGATTAACTCCTCAATGAAAATATTTATGCTTTTTGTCATTCTCTTGAAATTTATTCCATAGGACTTAGCGACTCGGACTCGGACTCAAGGGCTCAAAGTGACGCTTTGTTGGCACACTTAGCACGTCAGCATCGGCACAGGGCGCTTGTGCGCATTTGATGTGCTCTCTCATGCGCGAGCTGCATGTGCGATCGCATGGGCGGGCCGCATGGGCGAGTCGCATGCACGGTCGCATCAGCGGGTCGCGTGGACGGTCGCATAGGCTGTCGCATGCGTTGCTGCATGGGCTGTCGCATGGACTGCCGCATGGGTTACGGCATGCGTTGTCGCATGCGCTGCGGCTTGTGCTATCGCATGCGCGGCGACATGCGCTGCTGCTGCGGCGGATATATATGAACGGTTATGGAAAGATATGGTCTGTTATTCAGATCCATTTTTTGTAGGATTTAAAATTAATTCGTGCCTATCTTTTAGGGATTCATAATTATTTTTTTTCTATATTTCCGTAACTGTTGGGCGGATAGGGTTTTCACCCTCTCTCTATAAATACTCTCTTGGTGCCTCTTTGGGAACTTACTTCAAAAATTGGAAGACGAAGAGAGTTGTTGTTGCCACTACCATTGGAGTCCAGGGTGTTCGTGCGAGTTCAGACAGAGGTGACAGCGAGCGTTCCAGAAGTTCTTCGTGAACTTGTTGGTTCCTGGAAGCAGATCCTGTGGGGGCGAATCTTGCTTTAAGCAACGGTGATCTTTATCACCCTAGCAAGCAAGTTTCTTCTTCCTCCTCTCGTCTGTGAGTTGTAACTCTGTTCTGTCCGTTTGCAACTACGATTGCATGGAAGAATGAGAGGTTCCTTTTCTGGTTATAGTTGTATCAGCAGGTTGTAACAGGATCCTTATATATTGTTCTTCGTGGAGATTGAGAATAGTCAGAGTAAAAACTTTTGTGTGAACCTCTGATCTCGACCACGTGGTTTTCCATCGTTGATTTAGCCTCGGGAACAACACATGCTTGCCTGGACGATTGAAATCTGTATTCGAGACTTCGATTTCCACCCTCCTGCTTGACAACTCACGAAAAAAGATATAGGTATAGTATCAAGATTGACTCACTATCATGACTTTCATTGGCCGACGAAAGCAATTCTTTCCTTTCCGACTTGCAGGTCAAGGAGAGCGGAGATTGACAGCTCAACTGGTAACTAAAGGAGCAGCCCTTATATTCGGCAAGGTCCTAAAATTTTTAACTTCCATATATATTATCAATGTAAAATCTCCATTTTTAGATTTATATAACATTTTTTAACTTTAGAATATCAGAAACGGCCTTGCATACATGTATACATACATACTTTTAAACTTTGCTGGTCCTTAACGGCCAAACTCTGTCAGAACACGGTTGTTGTACTCCCGTTGATCCAAGTTTGTGGCGGCATTAGTTAGTCATCTCCTTAACGGACATATTCACCCTTGTTCACATATATATGCAGGACGGCCCTAACCCAGGTCAACGGTCCAGGGCCTAAAAATTTAAAGAGCACAAATATAGTATAGTAGTAGTATGTATCACAGTTCAGTATTAACATAAATTATTTGTGCATAGTGGTTAACATTAGCGTTGTATACTAGAGGTCATTAATTCAAATATTGGTGACAATAATAATTTTTTGTTATATTTACTTTTATTTTAGTTTTTTAATATTTTTTAGCCATTTAGAAAGTTCACCTTGGGCCCATGAGCACAGGGCCGACCTGTATAATTTGCACTATTACCGTCCCCATATAGAGGAAGTGTATATAGAGGTCCTGTCCAATATGGATCCAAATAGTGCACATTTTGTTGTTACAAAAAGTAGTAAACATATGAACTGCTCCGTACAAAGATCGTTTATTAACTTCAGCTGGACCATAGGAACCATGGACAATCTGCGTATGAACTTCGCCACTGGACCATAGATAGAGAAAACAGAGATCAAAACAGGAATCAAACACAAGATCAAGATCATCCACCTTTCCAACGTGAAGATCCATACTCTTCTCTCATACATCAAAGGGACACTACATCTGCCTGTCCGAAGAGAAACAAGCAAATAACTGGGTACCGGTAGGAGCATATATACACCTTTTTGCAGAACAAAGTTTCCTTTTGCTTCTAACTGCAGTGACTGTCACCATCACCAATGTGCTCATGCTAAATCATATTGTACACACAACAGTGACAAGGCTACTAAAGAATAACCTAACCAATTCAATCACCACCTGTGTAGATGGAGATATTATTCAATGAGCCGGGCCGTACACCTTAATTATCATCCACTTGATGGCATGGAGACGAGGATTGTTCCAAGTTGCCACTGCATGCCCTCATTCTCATGCCACCCATGCCATCAAGTGGAAGAAAATCAAGTTGCACGATGAGACTGGCTCACTGAATAATTTCTCGTGTCGATGTTTGATTGTTTGTCCTATCATGTTAACTTCTCAATGAAAACTGAAAGTCCAGATTCTCGGATGACGAAACTATCCAAAAGAGAGTGAATTAATAATAACTTTCCAAATTCATCTTGGAAGCATAAATTATCATAATCATTATTGTCCCTCCTATAAGGCATAAGACACTTTTTGAATCTCACATGCCATGAGGGTAATGAAAATTCAAGCCATATTGTAGTGTTCTGGAAGAATGTCACTTTGTATCCTAAAACAAGAGCTTGCACAACCTCTGACCGCAATAGCCCAATAAAAGGGTCTCTATGCAAGCCCTACTACCTATCTTTCAGCTCTTGTTCAAATTCTCGGAGTTTCTTCCGGATAGGTTCCAAAAATGATCTCAGATCCTTCCTGATTTGCAATTTGTTGTCGGATGACAGATCCTTGTCTTCACTGAGCCTTGATACAATCTGCAGAATAGGAACATGTGGTTTCTAAATCAGTATCTCGATAGCATGAACATGTCAACTGCTTCCTCTGCGCAGCCCTATGTACTCAATCTACTACCATTCAAGGATTATGCTACACAAACTCACCTGCAGGTCATCCAGTTCACCAAATGAAAATTCAGGAATATCAAGATGACCTTTGATCTTAGTTATATCCTCCTTGATTAACCATTCCCCTGTTTAAAATACCAATCAGCTCTATAAAGAATAAAAGTGAGAAAGAACAGCAAAGCCATAAAACAAATCAAGCAGCCCCAATAAACGTCATTGTGATCAAGTCTTGCAAATATACCTTTGAATTTCAATGTCAACTCGTAGGTGTACCCAACTCGCTTCTTGTTGCGCACAGTGACCAAGAATGCCTGTGTACAACCAGTAAGGACCTTTAGTCAGACTCTACTAATTTGGTATATGGCAATTTGTTTCTTTAATTTGACAAGTGAGATTTTCAAACAGCCAGCATCAGTATAACGTTTCGCTCAAAAAAATCGATCATATGAAAAAACCTAACTGTAAGTGAAGAGTTCAGCATCCATTTACACAACTTTGTTGTCAACAGATCATCTAAAGCCTTATTAAGCATTCGATAAGGTAATCAGGTCATCTTGGCCCTATTGAGCAATTATTTTCGAAGGTAACAAGGAAAGTAGAACCAACTGTCAAACGTTGGACGGACAAAAGCGAAGAATAGTCGAGAGTTTATATGATGGTCAAGAGTGTTTCTTTCCTTTCTTCCAGGACATAAACAAGAGTTTTTCTTTCCATTCCTCCAGCACATAAACAGGGCATTTAAAATGTAATATACAACTCAGCTACAATATTAGAAATTGCATCAGAACTTCAAAACAATGGGTAGTACTTCTCAAACATCGTTCGAGGATGCAGAGAGGAAACCATGCAACTAAACAAAAGTTCCAATAAGCATAGAAGTGGGTATCCTTTTCCAAATTTCGATTCTGTTCGATCTCAACCTCAAAATTGATTCAGTCGGGAGAAGATCGAGACCAGAGGGAACAAGTCACAACCTTATGCTTGGTAGGCCCCACCAATGGGTGTTTTACAGGAAGCAAAAGAAATTATGGGAGAAGAAGTTAATGAAGAATTTTTAGGAAGGGTTAAGAGATTTTTTTTTTTTTTTTTAATAAGATTACAGGTGCCACCAACTTTAGTCAAAAGACTTTTAGGAAGGGACAGATACAATAAGATTGTTTTTTTTATTACGGGATGAATCTCGTCCCATCTTGAATCATTATTAGTTAAACAAAAGTACACTCGTCTTTGGAGAATTCTTTATACCTCTTTATTCATTTGCATAAAGGTTAACACTGTGTGTGGGGTGGGGGTAGGGGGAGGGGTGCGTGCCTCAATGTGGTCCCACCACGGACGGGTATGTCTACATTAAAAATGCTCATTTTGGTAACATTTGAAACTATCCTATGAAGAAATAAGGGTAATTATGTAGAACTCTCCCCCCTTCCCCCGACGTTATTTTTTGATATGGACCATCTTCTCAGACTCAAAAGACTTGTTAAATAATGTCCATGTGGAGTAATTCGACAATGTCCTTTTATCCGTTTTATCATTGAAGATTTTCTTCTCCATGAACTTATTTAATTTACTAACCCAAAATTCTCATCCAAACTTAGATATTTGTAGAATTTGATGTTATGTCCCAATATTTCTATAAACTTAACTAGATTTCTCTTTTCGTTGAACAATAACATGTGAACTTTGAGCTTGGAAGATTCAAAGCTCAAGTTTGGACCATTGATTAAGAAACTTCGGAGATTAAAAGCTCAAGTTTGAAGCAAGGTTGGCAGTATCAGTATTGGAATCGGTATCGAACCATTCCTATGAGTATCAGGATCAAAAGTATTGGCACCATCGGCGGTTTCGAATCGGAGTATCGGGTTTTTTTGGTATCAGAAAGAAAATAATTATTAACATTATAGAAAGTACATTAGACATAATGTTAAGTATTTCTAGTGTTGTTTCTGAACAGTTTTGAAATTGAGCGGAATAGTAGTCATACTTACTAATTGGTTTAGATGCGATAGATAAGTTTTATTCTTTTACATGCTTTTACAACTTTACTATGTTTTTACATCCATGTTGATTAGTCTTTTTCATTCAATTTTATTTGCCGAATTAACCGAAAAAGAGACCCCCAATGTCGATATCGGTCAGTCTAAAGATGGGAAAAAAAAGATTCAAATCTCAAGTTTGTAAAGAAATTAATAAAGTGCAATTCCAATTGGATAAAATGCATTTTACTATTAAAATATAGTCATGCATTGTAATGAGAATTACAAAGTGAGATACATTCAATTAAAAAGAAATATGAGCAATTAAAAAAATATACTGGAATTAATCTATATATAAAGGCATAGACAAAAGAAATATGAGCAATTCATGTGATCTTCTTTCAAAATTCAGTTTGCTGATATATAGAACAATTTGGAGGGATTTTTTTTTAATTTACATAATTTTTAGACACAACAAAATATTTGGACTTTTGAATCTCTGATAATGGAAAGGGGGTCCATGATGAAAATATAATGCCATGGGGATAATTACCCAAGAAATAATATGTAATGGCTTGCGCAGCATCCACTATTTTACAACAACAAAAATTCATTAATCATTTATTATCTAAGCTTCTGCATCATCCACTTATCTATAGAATATAAAAAATACTAAACAAAGAAATTCATGAAGTTCAATTGTTTTTTCACTTTAAAGCTTGAACCTCATTTACCAAGATTCGTAGTATCGGTATCGGAATTGGTATCAGACCCTTACTATGAGCATCGAGATCGGCAATATCGGCAGTTTCGGTTCGTAGTATCGTATTTTTTGGTATCGAAAAACAAATAATTATTAATAAATTATTAATAAATTTAGATTTTTTTAATATATTTAGGCATAATTTTAAGTATTTCATGTGTTGTTTCTTAGTATTTTAGAATTAAATGAGTAGTAGTCAATATAGCTTATTGGTTTACCTACAATAGCTAAGTTTTCTTCTTTTACACGCTTTTGCAACCTTACTATACTTTTACATGTTGATTGGGTCTATTTCGTTCAGTTTTCTTTGTCGAATTGACTGGAAAAAAGAGACTCATGATGTTGGTATTAGTCAGTATCGATATTGGTTGGTATCGGATAGGGACATAACAAACCGTATCGGTATCGGTCTTATCGGATCTATATCAGCCGATACGGCAAACTATGTCACTTACTTGATGGTCAAGTGTTTCATTCTTGACTTCCACTTTTTAAAACATTGCACAAGACATCTCAAGGTAGAAAGTTACGAAGTGCTGAATACTTAGATCAGCTATTTCATTTCCTTATCACACTAAACACAAGATGGGAGTGCGGATGGAGAAGCCGAATAGCATGGAGATATTCAATACGAACAAGGCTTGAAGATATCAGTGCATCAGAGATGAATTGTAAAAGGTTGACATAAAGAAATTCCGTAAAATGAAGAGAGAAATTGGGCCAACGAGAGCACATTTTTTCCTTGACCAAATTCGCAGCAGACACAGGTATGGCCAGATGAAGGGCTTGTCCATGCACAAAGGTCAACCTAGATATAACAAAACTGCTACCTAATACCATATCATAGAGATGAGATAAAAGTGACTCCCATTACCACTCAAAGTTCTATTGATAGCCATCTATTACTGTATAATGGCCTCATAGTTTTCAACCATTTACACTTAAAATTGAAGCAATGCTTGACTATCATCACAGAACCACATTGAAGGAAACCACACACACACACCCCACCCACCCACACCACACACCAGCACCATCCAAAAAATGTATACAGGCCTTTTAACAAATCACAAAAGCTTTTTGGACCAGATCCTCTTTAAAGATCCAATAATGAACAGGCGTTCATTCTTATAAAGAAATCTTCAAAACAAGTGTATTTTGTTTAAAACCAATGGCTCAACCTCTCAAGATGGGTGCACCCCTATCGAACAAAGAACGAATAGATCATACTGGTCCCTTCCTACAATTACTTTGAATAAAGTTTGGTGAGACCCTTAATTCCATAAAAGTAGAACTTATCTTAATCATTCCCTTATATATAAAAAAAAATTCTCCAACAACTTCTTCTGCCCCTTCGTAGCTTTCCAAAAATATATATATATATATATGCTTCCTCCAAAACTCCCGCCAATCAGGCCAACACCATGCACACTCCATCCGAGCGAAAGGGGAGTAAAAGGTTATGGCATGTTGTTCTCTTTGACATCCATCCTCTACCAAGTGAGCGAGTTTTGAGATTGAGGTCAAACAAGATCGAAATTTGGGAAGGCATTCCTTCTAATGGTTCTTGTTGGAATTTTTATAAGTTACATTGTTTCCTTTGTGTATACTTAAATGATATTTGAAAGTATCTAAAAGTAATAAGAATAAGCTTCTACACAAAATTCTTACATTGTCAGTAAGTTTTTACTACATTTTGAATATCATGATTATGTGACGGAAGGAAAGAAAAGCTCTTCACTGTACTTAGCTTTGGCCCATTCAATTTAGATGGATGGTTCTGCCATTGTTGACTACTTATGCTGACTCAAGCACCTTTATGGGTTTTTTTTTTTTTTTTTTTGGTTTCGAGAAAATTTCAACTTCCCTAAATATATGAACAAGTTCTTCTGGTACAAAGTTTGGTGTTTTTTTGTCACTTTCCAAAAATATCAACAGGATATTTAGCCAAATAATAGTTTTTCTGACTGAAAAATGTCAAAAGCACTGACACCATGAGTAGGCTCTTCACGTACCTCTTATCTACTGCAATAATGAGGCATGAACAACCCAAAGGCATGAAGATAAAAGATAGTGTACAATAGTTAGGCTAATTTGCACTTTAATGCCCTCAAGTATCCTCAAATTGCAACATGATATCAAAACATTTTAATATGCAAGTAAATACCCTGAACTTTTAAGTTTTTGAACTTAATACCCTCAGCTAAGTTGCCATCCAACTTGACGACCATGTGCTAAAAAGCTTTTGTGATTTGTTAAAAGGCATGTATACATTTTTTGCCCTTAAAAAACTTTTTTAAGCTTTTGTGCTGTATACTACTTAGGCAAGTAAATACCATATAAACTTTTTTAAGTTTTTACAACTTAATACCCTCCGCTAACTCGTCATCCAACTTCATATTACCAATATAAACATTTTGCCCTTACAATTTTTTTACTAGCCTCTTCTTCTCCAAAATGTATCCCTAACACCAAACCAAACCTCCATTAGCAAACTGAACCATATATGGATCACCTCCATTACTACCTCTCGCACAAGCCTCTGCCATTGTGGTATGGATTCCCATTGGAGACATAAAATGGCTACTTAAAGAATGAGTAAAGTGTATTTTGGGAATATGAGAAATAGGTAATATCAATGTTCTAAAAAATCGGCCTAACGGCCGCCTAGGCAGCGCCTAGGTGCTAGGCGACCGCCCGCAGCAACGAAAATGGCCTATTCGGCCATCCTAGGCACCTAGGCGGAAAATCAACAAATTTTGAAATTTGCTCAAATTTTCAAATTTTAAATTTAAATTTTCAAATTTTAAATTTAAATTTTCAAAAAAAAATTCAAAAAATTCAATAATGCAGATTTCAGAAAAACAATTCAGAAAAAAAAAATTCAAATTTCAAATTTCAAAAAAATCAAAAAAAATTTTAAAAAATTCAAATTTAAGAAACATTTCAAAAAAATTCAAAAAAATCAGAAAAATTCAAAATTCCAAAAAAAAAAAAAAAAAAAAACTCTGCGGCGCCTAGGCGGCCCTCTGCCGCACCGAGGCCGCCTAGCTATTTTTAGAACATTGGGTAATATATAAAGTGGGAGGGGTTTAAGGTGGAGATCGCCCATGAAGCGGTGGTCAAGAGGGATGGTCATGAGAGGAAGTAACAATTTAGGATATTTGGGTTATAGACGAGAAAGAAGATGAGGGTAGAAGGGTCTTTCCATTTTACTTTTAATGACGATGGGTAGAAAGTTGCAAACTAGTTAAACTTAAGGATATTTAAGTGTTAGTATGAAAGTTTAAGGTAGCGTATGTTAATTTTGTTATTTCAGGGTAAGCAAAATGCAATTCACCGATAGTGAGGGTATTAAAGTGCGAATTAGCCCAATAATTATGAACAAAAAATTACATCTCAAATTTCTAAAATATAAATAAACAATGAAATAGGATATAATGAAACAATTATGCAATCATGAATGAATATGATTGCGTGCATAAATATACAAAGAACAAGATGTGTGGTAAAAATGTCTAGGAAAGCCTGAATTTAATCCTTCATCATTTCTATACACCAATGTCCTAGAAAAGGATTTAGAAGCTGATTAATGGGTTTTGGCATGTCTAATTAATCATTACAAGGTCCTAGACCAAGCACATAATGAACTCACACATGTAAACTTACTAACTGGTATATGCACCAGGAAGAAATGAATGAGTAGCAGCTGCATTGTCTCATTATTTCATGTATGCTAGGAACATCGAGACGAGACGTTGAAATGGTTAGCAAAGAGGGATATACATTAACCTCACTTTCCCAACATGCATATTCCCAATGGAGGAAAACCCAACTTGTGTTATCTCGTTGGTAGGAGCTTGGTGTCATGGACTTTGTTTTCACCTACACCTCGTCACGTGTGACGCACGAACTTCCTCCTCAAAGACCCGTGCAAGCCTTCCCCAAACATTTGGCTAGATCGCTAATGCGAGAATGAGAAAATGTGGAGCAAACGAGAGAGATTGGAATGTTGAAAAGTTCACTATACTAGAGATAATTTACAACTACTTGGGTGGTGAGGAACAAATGAGGCTCCCACCTTATTTATTGGGCCTCAAGAGCCTTACAAGAAACTTGTAGAAAAAAGAAACTTCTAGGTCTAAGATATTTACATGACGAGAAAATTATAGAACTTCTAGAAACTTGGGGAAGGCTCATGAGACTTCCAAAGGACTCCATCGTATTCTGAAAATTTCTAGAGTATTCCAACTAAACCCCTATGCTTACAACATTATCTCGATGGAGCAAAAAATCTTGTGCGTGACATCGGAATGTAAATGCATCCTCTGCCAAGTAAACACAGGTAGTAGATAAGACTCTTGAGGACAAGGGGGGATGGCAACATTAAATTTGAGTTCATTTATTTAAGAAGTTCTAGTTACCCACTTCCTTAGGTTTTCATTTGCAATTTTCTTTTCCAATATGTAACACCCATACAAAAACTCAAATACTGAAATAGATGAACCATTAGATGCCAAAGTATCTCACTTTCTTCTATAAGCATATACCTTATAGAGTTTGATATATCAAAGGTGATAGAAGGTATTATTTTAACTTGCATTCTTTACTCAGAGAGGTACATGGCAGATTGAACTTCCTGAAAACGGAGGCACATGTTGGTTCAAGTTTAGACAGGAATAGATCATCCAGGCTATAGAGAACATAAGTAGCCCTTCTCAGATGTATGTTTTATTCCATTCTTTACTTATGCTCTTAAAGTATCTTATTCAATCTCTTCGGGAACTCCGAGAACTTTAGCATCCATCTATGCCCTATATTTTCATTAGTTATTTCAAATTATATTACTTTATCGGTATAGATAACTACTTAAATCTGCAATCTATGCGCAAACCAATATTCTTCAACTGAAGAAAAGGATTCAAATAATGGATCACAAAAATGAGATAAAGGGTTTGTTAATTGTCCTCGCCATTGTATCAATATTATTAACTCCACTTTACCATGAGGTTATATGAGTACTTAGTATTAAGCAAAACCCGCTAATAATAGTTGTAGTAATAATAACTACAATAATACATCTCATGCATCATGTACCCATGGTCTACTGAATATAACATCATACTATGAACATTGGATTCCCACATATTGAATAGTAGTGAAGAGAACTTCAGAATCTCCCGACACCAAAATGGCCTATAAAGTGTCATACCCATATATACTTCCACAACACACACACATATCACCCCAACCCCCCAACACCCCCACCCCCCACCCCCCAAAACAAACCCCCGGTCTCTACTCAAGCTTATTTCTAATGACTACTAGTTCCACATTTGCTTCTAAAGCAAGTTAACAAAGACACGAAATATCAAAATTGTTACTTAAAGGGTAAAGATACTCACGTCTCCTGAGCATTTGGAGACTTCATCAATAACTGCACAACCACCAGAAAACTCCAAGGTGCCCAATGAGCTAAGCAGCTCCTGAATTCAAGAGAAAAAAATAATGATGATAAATAAATAAAATAACATAACATAAAGCCAACAAAAATGTAAAGCATTTCCACACTGACATTAACCTGCATGGCAAGATATATACATGACGAATTTCTTACTAACATAATAAATTGAATTATAATTAAGTACTGAAATACGAAACCTTTATCCTGTTGCTTGCCCACGAATTAAGGTTCTTTTCCTCCCAAGTTCCAGCCTGCAAATGAATACATAAAATTACTAAGAAGGAGAAACCAACAAAGCATCAAGATTAGACCATTAGCATCCACTAAAGGTTCATCTAAAAATATGGCACATATCAGGCATGTAGAAATACCATAGTCAGTAGATAAAGAAGAGTGGATTGGTGGGGATCAACTCTGACCAAAATCTAAACAAGATAAGGGATGGGGCAAGTTTCTCAACTCAGTCAATATCCCCATTTTACCTACAATTTAGATGAAAAGTTTGCATATCTAATTGCTTGAGTCAAGCCATTTATCTGCAATATCACCCACTAAATCAAGCCCAAATAAGATGATTAAAAATCTAGAAAAGAATTATTAGATTAAAAACCGAGGAACTGATAAAAGAATAACTGCCTTAATTAGTAAAATACCAGAGGGTTGTTCCAAAAAAAGGATTATATAGAAGTGATAAAATATTCAAATGTTTTGGCTTGAGACCAGGTCATCATCATCATCATCCAAGCCTTCTCCCAATAGAATGGGGTTGGCTACTATGGAGCATAAGAAAGCTCCACATAAGATTTGACAAATTTCTATGACCGTTTGTCGACCTGATATCAATCCCCTATGTTGGTGCCAAATTCCTAGCTAAGATAACTATGAGCATGAGACGGCCAAGCCATTAAACCTAGGTGGCCAGTTGGCAATCAGGTAGACCTACCTTTTAGATTGCAGTTTAAGCTCATGCAACCAAGGAGCATCCTCCAAGTTCCACTAGACTATAAAGAGTGCAGACGAAGAGGTAAGATAATAGATTTTGCTAAAGGAAATTGAATTCATCTCCATGACACATTACAACATAGAGTGAAGGAATGACAATACCAAGGTGTGACATAGTATACGGTAATAATAGGTTTTTGAAGAAGAGAACAGAGAATACTGCAAGTAGAGACCGGAAGGTATTTGTGTCCTTGTGATACAAGTGTAATGCAATAATGAAAGTAATCACCTTCTACCACTTGGAAGTAACAGCATGCTGTAGACTAAAGGCCACAGGCCCATAGTGTACCAGAGAGCAACCAGTACTTCATTCATTTGGAAACCAACATCTCCTTTTAGATTCAGCAACTTTAGCAAAAAGTATATCCCTAATAGGAGTTTGGCTGGAGACCAGATCTAGTTACTTATTTAGACTGATCACAAATGGACGAATTGAAGGCTTACTTTCTTATTTATACGTGTACATATCAAGATTAGGAGTGACATCGGACTGATTTAGCAATTATTTTACCGACTAATCCGGCAGCTGGAATTTCTATAGTTGATGCCAGTCTGGACAATTCATAACTAAACCACTACAGACCCATCAAGTACCTTCTCTCTCCACGACCATAATCCGGTGTCTTGAGGTGAACGGATGAGTTTTTTTGCTGAAGCAAGTATTTTGGTCAGTTTGGGGGGTGGGCTGGTCAATAAGATGACAGTCCAGAAAGCCCAGTCTTCAATCCAGGTTTGACAGGCACTGTAAGGGGTTTCCTAAATTGAATACAATGCTTAAGGTGGCCAGCTAAACCTATTCGAGGGATGCATTGGGCTGCCTGCACTGAAAGAAGAGATGGACGGACATTGAAGAGAAGAAATTTAGGAAATGAATAAATGTTGGGGTCCACATTGCATTATTAGAGAGAGAGAGGGAGAGAGAGAGAGAATTACCATTATTATTTTGCTTTATATTCTTATGTTGGATTTTCTTCCTACTACTCAACTCCCTTAATATTCCTATTCATTTCATTTGCTGAGGAAGGTCTGATTTTGGAGGCAGTATAATTTGGCAGTATAATTTGGCTTCTTCCGAGGATCATGTAGTAATTGTTGCTTTATAGGGATCTATAAGTAATTTATAATAATTTTGGTCCTATGGACTGTCTCTGGTTAATTTTTGTTATAAAGGCTCTAGGTTGCATCTGATGGACTGGTTTTGGTTGTTCTTTTTTATAGTAATAATACTGTGGTTGGCTATCCAGTCCAAGTGATCATGAGACAGGTACTTACCATTTTCTCACAAAAAAAAGATCTAGAACATTCCATTATTAGAATGGATTTTCCTTTAAATCGCCTTTACCTACAGTTAAAAGTTTCTGACTTGTCTCAATTTTTATAAAGTTATTTCGCTGCGGCTGGAAACATTGATATATTTATTTCTGAACATTTTCTTCTTCTGCCTGTATCCCATATTTTCCTTATTTACTAGAAACAAGTAATTTCTGGCAGGAAATCTGATTATTTTGTTGAAAATTAGGGATCTGGGCGACTGAAAAAAATATCAGGTTTAATTTATGGTTGTTACAAAATATGGATGAAATTAAATCTAATTTATGGTCGTCTTCGAAAATGGAAAACATTTAGAAGTCCACTACCATGAGATGTCTGAGTCAATCCTTTGGCACAGTGGGAAAACACGATGGATATTTTCAAGCTGATAGCATTGATGGAGATGGAATAGACGGGCGAAAAACATGCCGGTCCACAATGCACAGAAGATATGCTCTGTCGGGAAAGATATTCATAGGACATGGAAGGTGCTAGGATGCTATCTTGAACGAGCCAAATCCAAAATCCATCTTCCACCAATCCCCATCATGCACAAGCCCCCTTGCCATCTTTGTTGTTATTCAAGGAGACAGTTGAAGTATTTCAAAAGCCATCTCCAACGCTCAGAATCAACCCAAATACATAATGTTGCCAAAAACAAAGCCACTGACCACTACTAAACCCAGTGCTAAGTGGCTACCTAGATGCCTATACATTCTGCCAGGCACCTAAGATGCCTAAGCCGCATTGCTCAAACTAATGGGGAGAAAGTATCCTTATTCCCTCCTTTTATTGTATAATACCCATATTACTACTAGGCATGATACCTTCATATTTGAGGTAACTGTATCAATTTGATAATCACAAATATCTATTTTGTAGAGATTTTGGGAACTTTTTAGGGCTTAATTTCTTTCCCTCTTAATCCTCTATCCTTCGCAAAGCAGAGATTGCAGCTACTGGATTTTTTGGAGAAATCCAAAAGTAGCAATTTACAACCAAACAATGAATTATAGAGTAAACTTCATTGGGAAACAGTCCAAAACCATAACTTAGGTAGATAACTAAAAAATTACCACACTCCAAATCGTTCATCCAAAGATCACGAGGTATTTTTCAAGTCTGGCCAAGTTATTTAGAGAAGAAGATTTTAATCATCTTACAATTATAGATTTTTTTTCCCTCAAAACTTACGATAGTAATTTCAGGACATGGCATATTCCCTCTATAATCAATTTCATGAGAAGGGGGAGGAAACCAATATATTTAAGTTTAGACTTGAATGATGGAAGAAAAATTAAAACTTACGTAAATCAACAAGAATGTGCACCTATAAAGGGGTTAGAAAATCTGGACTATAATTACTGGGATATTCCTACTCCCCTGGGAACTGCATTCTGGATCCCGCGAGCCCAAGTCCGATGAGTTTCCGAACCGGACAATAACGGTGGCTCCCCGGATGATCAAAATCTTACATGACGAAGTTCAACTTAGATACCAGTGATATGTAACAGAGGAAAGATAATAAAATCAATCAATTGTCAGATGAAGCATAAGTGTAGGTTGTTATAGAATTCGGTAGAAATTCTTCACTAGCAGACTCAAACATATATAAACACAAAAGAACTGCTCTCAAGTAAACCACAGCGTATTGGTTAAGACAACCCCTCGCCCTCATATTACGTACTAGAAAAGTAGTGTACCCCATATATGTAACTGTACCACATAGCAAACCAAGTGACTATGATCTGGATAACGAGCCAATCAAATACATCCAAGTTAATCTAGCTTTCTAACCTAACCTTTCATGTTTTGCAAAAAAGACATTGGCTGGATCTAATCAGTTGCAATATCTAAACAAGAAATTGATGCTGCTTAATAAATGACATGATCTAGTCAAGGAAAAGTAGAGGAATATGTGTAAGGAAATTGAGAAAAACTATGGGAATTGGAACTAAAACGATAAAAATTAGAATATTCAAGTAATAAAACAAGTGAGAGATTGGAAGGAAGCTCTTCAATTTATAACTACAACTTATAGTGAAGGGTGAAAACTCTCTATTTTCCCGCCATGCACTTGTTCCTTTCCCTCCCAACTATGCAAGTTTCTACCATCGTACTGCTTCTGTCCCTTTAGTTAGTCCATTTATCCAACTAAGTCGGTTACAACCAGGGTTTAAGGTCATTTTTTGCCACGGCCAAAATGTTCCGGAGACACGTAATGTGGCATTATCTTTGGCATGCATCAAGTTGGAGAGAATGAGCCAAACTATAAGCCAGCACACAAACCAGTAAACAATCACATCTCACGTGGAAAAGACTGATCATGGCTGTTAAACTTGTTACACCGCCACCTTATCTCCCTTATAGTACCTAACCTCAACTTCTCTATCAGACCATTCCACCTAAAACTGACCTTTCTACGCCCACCTAATGTTTCCATCAGCCCAAACCAGATAACATGTACCCACCATGACCATCAAACTAGAGACCCCCCCCCCCCCCCCCCCCCCCCCCTCTTTTCTTCCCTTATTACACACCCACTTTCAATAATGCCGACTGGGTATGTTTAATAGCAGTTGAGATAACCCAATTTTTTGTAACTATTTATTTTTGTAACTACGTAAACTATTGCATATGCTGTTCTAGAGCTTCAGAAGCATTATTAATGAAACTAGAATAAGTCAAATGGTAGGCCTGAAACTGGAAGCCACAGTCGACAATCGACGTAAGAGATCCTTGTAGAAAAAACAAACCATGCAGGATTTGTTTTAAGTAGGGATATGTCAAGTACTTTATATCAAACTATAATTATATTATCCAAATAATACTGACTATCATACTTACAGATTGAAATTTGTTTTCATCATGAATATCTAGCCAACATCTCCCTTTTTTTGTCCACATAAATATTGGCTTAACCCGGTATAAGAACATTTTTTTGAAAATAAGAACCGTCTCAGTATCCAAGAATGAGTGTTGGAGTGGAGATATAATCGTTTTCTCAATTCTAAAAATCATGGCATCGGCTGGTTTAGATATTTAAAGTTAGTACAACAAATGCATAACTCATTCCTATAGAATGATGACGACTTGTGCACTATCCCAAGGTTATACAAAGTTGACATTTTCATGTGCCCCCTTTCTTAATGAAAAATTCTGATATTTCTATAATAAGAAAATGTACTCTATTCCTTGCTTTGTATAATTTCTTATTAGGGGCTATTTGTTTTCCCGTACATAGTCCTGCCCCAACATTTGTAGCAGCACTTCCAAAACTTCCAATTACTGCAACAATATTTGCAATGACTCTCCCAAGCCACAACAAAACTAAAATTAACTTTCATTCCAATGGCACAAAACTTACTATTTATATCAAACACTAACCCGCAATGACCCGGCCCGCTAGCATGAATATGAAAATTAACAAAAGAATGCAGTTTTGCATCTATAATAAAGAAATGTATTTTATTCCCTTGTTTGTATAATTTCTTCTTAGGGCTATTTGTTTTCCCGTATGTAGCACTTACAAAACTTTCAATTACTGCAAAAATATTTGCAACAACTCTCCCAAGCCGCAACATAACTAAAATGAAAAATCAACTTTCACAATGGCACAAAGCTTACTATTTATATCAAACACTAACCCGCAACGACCCGGCTCGCTACCATAAATATGAAAATAAACAAAAGAGTTTTGCATCTATTGATGATTTTACAATTCATTAAATCCCCAATTAGCAAAAAAGTTGGGGACTCTTTCGATGTATATTTCGAGAACAAAAAGAATTCGTTGAGAACAACTGCATAATCTCGGATCCGAACAATAACCTGGTTCCAGACGGAGCCGAGGGCGGCGGCGTTGGGCTTGGAGGCGTCCTCCGCCGCGATCTTGCGGGGGGGCGGGAGCGGAGCGGCGTCGGCCTTCGCCTCCCTCACCCAATACCTGTACGAAGACGACGACGACAGCTTCTTCTCCGCCACCCCGGCCTCCGACTCCACCTTCTCCATTGCTCACGAAAATCTGTTCTTTTTTTTCTCTCTCTTTTTTATTCCCTTTAGATTTTGAGGGACCAGAGGAATTGGCAATAATGGCGGCTTGGTTGGTGGGGATTGGTTTTCTTTTCCGACAGGTTTAGGGAAAGAAACGAGAAGTCACTTATATAGGCAAATTCTAGATGCACTACATAAATTACGTGAGTCCAAAAAAAAATTTAGTTTATTTACAAATTTGTCATCAAATCTTTTTATTTAGGATAATTATAAGGGCACTACTTTTTACTTGGGACTAGCCCAGGATTGGGACGGGACTAGTCCATTAATGAGCAAAGTTTACTCACACTAGCCCATTAGTTTACTCATACTAGCCCACTTTGAAATCCTTCTTCCCAAACCCTCCCCATCCCACTGGAGCCCTCCCCCCTCCCGCCGTCCTCCTCCGCCTCCTCCCCCGTCCTCCACCGCAGCCTCCCGTCGCCGCGCCTCCCGTCGTCGTCGCCGTCAAAACCAAAAAAAAAATGAAAAAATAGAAGAACTGTCAAAATTTGACATATATGTTGATTTTTAGGACTGTCAAAATTTTGACAGTCCTACCAATTGGAAGTACTGTCAAAATTTTGACAGTCCTAAAAATTCAACATATATTTTTAGGACTGTCAAAATTTTGATAGTCCGAAAAATGTATGTTGAATTTTTAGGACTGTCAAAATTTTGACAGTCCTACAAATTGGTAGGACTGTCAAAATTTTGACAGTCCTTCCCATTGGTAGGACTGTCAAAATTTTGACAGTCCTAAATTTTTTTTCTGTTAATTTATTTTTGTTAATTGTTGGGGGGGACCAATTTCAAAATATCCTTAAATTTTCTATCCTTAAAATTTGTTAAAGTATTATGTTATTTAAAATAGTAAATTTATTATTGGTACATTAAATATTTTGTAAAAAAAATTACCAAAAGTAAAATTTGGAGGTCAAAACATCGCTTTTTTGCGATTCTAAAAATTTGGAAAGTCCGTCAAACGATGAAACGGTTTATCCCGAAGTACTTTTCCATACGGTCATTTTGGCTCAAACTGGAGCTTGTTTCGATCTCCCAGTCAAAAGTTATGATACTTTAAAGTTTTATATTTTATATTTTTGCCTGTAATATGTACGTCTTACTTCGGATGAAAATTCTCTCTATACGAATTGTGTTACTCTCGTCGAAAACATACAAATAGACCTATTGTGTGACAAAAAACGATTTGAAAACAAATAGTTATAGCCGTTTGAAGTCTGGTCGACGGTGGACGTAATATTCGTACGGTAGATTTTTTTTTTTTTTTTTTTTGGGTTCAATGATAACATATTTTATTTTGGATGTTAAACTAAATAAAAAAAATCAAAATCCAAAACTAACTAAATAGAAATAAACTTAAAAAAAATCCTGACAATTAAAATGAGGACTGTCAAAATTTTGACAGTCCTCATTGTTTGTGGGACTGTCAAAATCCTGACAATCATAGTTTTATATAAATTTTTCAGTGGGTTAAAATTAGGACTGTCAAATTTTTGACAGTCCACATAGCTTGTGGGACTGTCAAAATTATGACAGTCCTAATAATTTGTAGGACTGTCAAAATTTTGACAGTCCTTCCAAGTGGTAGGACTGTCAAAATTTTGAGAGTCCTGATTATAACAATTTGGGCTAGCCCCAAGTAACTTTGGAAAACTTGTAATTTTGGGAAATGGGACTGTCAAAATTTTGACAGTCCTAACAATTTGTAGGACTGTCAAAATTTTGTCAGTCCTTCCAAGTGGTAGGACTGTCAAAATTTTGACAGTCCTGATTATAACAATTTGGACTAGCCCCAAGTAACTTTGGAAAACTTGTAATTTTGGAAAATGGGACTGTCAAAATTTTGACAGTCCTAACAATTTGTAGGACTGTCAAAATTTTGACAGTCCTTCCAAGTGGTAGGACTGTCAAAATTTTGACAGTCCTGATTATAACAATTTGGGCTAGCCCCAAGTAACTTTGGAAAACTTGTAATTTTGGGAAATGGGACTGTCAAAATTTTGACAGTCCTAACAATTTGTAGGACTGTTAAAATTTTGACAGTCCTTCCAAGTGGTAGGACTGTCAAAATTTTGACAGTCCTGATTATAACAGTGGGCTAGCCCCGAGTAACTTTCATGATGGCAAACTTGTAATTTTTTCTAAATTTTCAATGGGCTAGCCCCGAGTAAAATGTGTAGTGCCCTTATAATTATCCTTTATTTAAGGCAGTCCAATTTTCATATAAAAATCAATGATTTCTATTTTTCAGCAAAAAAAAAAATCTAGGATTGTAATAATATTGACAGTTTGAAGGATTCTCAACATTGTTACAGTCCTAAATAATTATGACTGTAAAAAAAAAAATTTACAATTCTTCCAATTGAAAAGACTGTCAAGGAAGAAGAAGAAGAAGAAGAAACAGCAGCAACAACAACAACAACAACAACAACAGTCCCGTGCCGCCGCTGTCGTCCGCCTGGGACCCCGTCGTCACCGTCGTCCCACGCCGCCCTTGATCACCGCAGCCCCGCGCCGCCCCCGTCCCACTTGTCGTGTCAAGAAAAAAGAAGAAGCAGCAGCAGTCCCGCGACGCCGCCACCATCCGTCCCGCACCCCGCCGCTGTTGCCCGCCCAGCACCTCCGTCCCACGCCCCCTCCTCCTCCTCCTCCTCCTCCTCCTTCCTCCTCCATTCTCCTCCATGGCAGCGGACATACGAGCACGACGGCGCTGCGGTCAGCCACGGCAGCGAGATGGACAGAGACGATTGAGAAGGGGTCGACGAACACACGAGCACGGCGGTCAGCCACGACAGCAACTTGCTGCCAACTGTGCTCGATCGGCCAACAGGCGCGCGGAGAAGGCTTCAGCCAGATGCTCGTCGAAGCGTGACGAAGGTCGGCAGTGGAGAAGGAGGACGAAGAAGGACGGGAGGAGGAGGAGTTGGCTGTGATCCAAAAGTCGACGCTCCGACGGAATCGAAAGAATTGCTTGTCTCCTCCTCCTCATCCAGTCTTCGCCTCCTCCTCCGGCGATTGAGGTTAGAGTTAGGGTTATGATTTGTGGATTTGGAAATTTGAAAAATAGTAGAATTTTAGAATGAAGGATTTTTGGAAGGTTTGGAGAGGGAGTAGGTTGTCCCGAGTAAATTTTGAGATGTCCTAAGTAAAAGTTACAAAAATTTGGATTGTCCTAAAGTAATGGACTGTCCTAAACAAACTATAAAGTGCCTATAGAATTTACCTTTATATGAAAAAATTTAACCTGCCTCTCACACTTTATTTAGGTTAATTCTAAAGACACATCAAAAGTTGTTTCGAACAGTCTAATTTTTTTTTGCTTTTAGTTATAAGTTTGTTATCGAAAATCTTTACTTGTGGTTGTCCAATTTTTTTAGAATTGTCAAAATAGGACTGTCATTAAAAGTGACTATTAAAAATTTTGACAGTTCTCAACGATAATGAAAAAGCCTCTGTTAATCACGCCTGGAGGAGGTCGAGGACGGTGCACCTCAGATGCGGGAACACGGCTGCGAGCGCCCCCGTGATGAACCCGCTGCACCGCCCGCGTTGACTGTTAAAAAATTCTCATATTCCCATTTCTATGCACTTCTACATCATCAAAATAAGATGTCAATGTACCAAAAATAAATAAATAAGTATAATATCAGAATTCCAATTATAACGAGCAGGGGTTGTGTATAACCAATAGAAGACATCAAAGGAAGTTTTGAGAGAATCAAACAAAAGAAGAATAAAACAAAAAAGAATAGGACAAGGTTTGATAATAGAATAATCTTATATGACGTTAGGGTTTTAAGAATGCAACAAATTTTTTCCACTTTAGAGGAGATTGTCAATAGTTTTTTCTTATATAGTACACAGTATTAAAATTTAAAATTTTGAAGAAGGATGAGGAGATCATGATAAGACTGAACTTGGACTTTAAATTGAAAGATTTTGGGACATGATCGTTGGTGAATTCAAATTTGATAATTTTGTAAAGTTAATTATTATCGGCTTAGTAATTGGAAAAAAATGGAGGAATAAGTTTGATAGAACAAATATTGGAATTCAATTTTAAATGTGAATATTTTAAAGTCTGTAATTGGATTCAAATTTTAAGAATAGATAGAATTAAATTAAATTTTGAGATTTGAAAAGGTAAAGATGTATTAAAAATTATAAATTTTGAGGATTTGATTAGATCTTAAGAGATTGACTAGGATTAGATATGCCATATACAAATATTTGTTGGATAGATTTATGATTGCTAGGTTTAATGATAGAGGATAAATTGATTAAGTATAGGTATTATGGATTCGAAAGAAAAAATAATTTAATAATTGGAGGGATTGAGGAGAAGACTATCTTAAGAATTGAATTTAAATTTTGAAGTTTGACAACTTTGAGGATGAAATTTAAAAGGTATTATGTGGTAATAGTGAAATATTAATTTTTGGAAAGATCATGATATTCTAGATTTAAATTTTCTTTGGATTTGAAGGGTCTAAATCTAGAAGAGTAAATTTTTGGAATTATATTTAGGAGATAGAGTTTTAAGGATTGTATTTAAAATTTTGAGTATTGGGTTATTAATTTATAATTTTGAGGAATCTAAGAAGATTTATATTATAGTTCTTGGACAACAAGATGTCGATGTAAAATATATATATTTTTTAAAATATTTTGAAGATTGGAATTAAGTTCAAGTTTTGAAAATGTTGAGGACTTGGAATCTCATGGATTAATTGTTGAAGAGATAAAGAAATTTGATCAAGTAGAATAATGATAATTTTAAAAGTGAGAATTTAATTTAATTTAATTTAATTTTGAGGAGTTTAACTATTGAAGGAGTTAAATTTTGAGGACTTAAAATTTTATTTTAACTTTGGAAAATAAAGTTAATATTGAGGACTTCGCAAAATCACAATAAAGGATTTGACCCCATTGGAGAAAAAAAAGTGTATTATTGAAAATCTTAAGTTGCGATGAAACAATTCTTTTAAGGTTGGTAGATTGTAAGCACCCTCATTTTGGAATAGGGGTAATTTGGTACTTTTCAATTTATTTTGTTTAATTTAATATTTTAAAGTATTAATTTATAAAATCTTTTTTTTATATATGACACTTTGCCATGACTTGGATATTTGGAGCAATGCACAACATTTTTCCTTCCCAAAAAAATTTATATCACTAAACTTGATTGTACCTAATATATTTGGGACTATGGATGTTGCATTTGTTTGATCTCCCCCATGCTCCAAAAATATTGGCAAACATCTAGAACCACGGTTACCGTAAAACTGTTTTCTTTTGACTATAACTTGACCCAAACCAAACCCAAACACATGTAAGCGTGTAGTGCATCCAAATACCCCCATATATATATATAATATTTAAATTATTTTTTTCTATTTATAGAAAGTGCCATAGGTGTCATCATAGTTGGCCTAACTACCTAACTACCCAAGATCCTAACCTACCAAATGCCAAGCCTAACAAACAACCCTCACACCTTTTTTCTATTCTACAACACATTCCACATATAAAATATATCCACAAAATATGAACAAATTAATTGAAGATTTGAATCCCACATTTTTAAATTAGGAAACACCTAGTTTGTTGCATATTCCTATCTTTGGATCAAACCAAATCCTAAGTGAATATTTTTGTGACAATCCCCTAATTTAAATTTTAGCACTTTACCATATTAAGACTCCACAAAATACTACCCACATATTTTTAAATATTAAATCAAATCATAAACACTCACATATTTAAACTACATATATTTATCAACTCCCCAACACTTAAACCTAATTATTAGGTTCGGCCTCCCTTTTTCTCTCCCTCACAAAAAAAACTCATTTCTCACATTCTCTCCCCCTTATACTTATTTCTCTCGTCCTCTCTCCTTTCCCACAGGCCACAACTCCACAAAAATCCCAACCGAACCCTTTTTTGGCCAAATATTGGCTGCTGGTTGCAGCAGCAGTTCAGACCCCTCAACAGCAGCAAAAAAAATCCTAAAAATCCTAGATTTACATCATAATTGAAGTTTTCAAGAGTCTCATCAAGTTTCATGAGGTTTGGAGTTCGTTTGGTAGTCCATTTGGCCATAGTCATGAAAAAGGTCCTCGTCGTAATCGCAATCGCGTAAGTTTTCCAACTTTGTTTCTTTTCCTATTTTTTTTCATGAATAAAACCTTATGTAAATTTATATTAATGATATATGATGTTTAGAATTAGTTTCATGCATTAGATCTATATTTTTACACACAAAAACTGCCCCCAAACCATTGAACAACCTTGACACGGACACGTCGCATCAAGATTAGTTATAGTTCTTTGATAGTTGTTACATTTTACTGAAGTAAATAAATTTTAAAAATTAATGTATATTAATTTCAGAATATTTAATGTATTAATTTCTTATTTAATCATATTTGGATACCAACATGGAGGTTGTATGTCAAGGCTACGTGCCAAAGTTGGTTAGAATGACTAGTTGTCGTCCGAAGCAAATAATGGCATACAATGCCAATGTTTGGTTATTTTTGATTATTTAGAAATAATTTTAGAATTTTAATTATGATTAATTCAGTAATAAATGATGTTAAAATACATGATTAAGATATTTCATGCATGTTAGATGAATATGATAGCAATGGTGTAAGTTTTGCGACATCGATACGTTCCTACGTACATATAGGACTACGTGTAGCCAAATACATGTAAGTTCCTATAAGTACGTGTGGTATATCGATGTAAGACACCCTCAGAACATATTTTGAGAGTGGCATGGCACGTGTATCTTGGCATGTTATTCAATGCTACGCAACTATTGGATTGTTGGACAAGAACGTCGACTGAAGTTGAGGTTGTGCAACGATCTTTCGTATTGTCCTAGAGTAGTTAGCGTGTATAGTTATTGATTAGAATATATTTAACATGGCATCTTGGATCTTCTACTCTTCCAACAGAGGACGTCGGATAGACAGTATCGCAGCTACTGACAGCAGGCAAGTGTACCTTGCCATGATGTATCACAGTTTCTTGCCTTAATTATCTTATTTAGTTATTATAGTTATTTGATATGATTGATGTGTGTGTTTATCCTAGGGTCGTGAGACGTTGGTTAGCGTTCGAACAAGATTCTGGTGTCGATGTCGTACGCGGAGTCGAGTAACGTCACTTAGAGAGTTAATACCATGATCCTATTTCACGTGCTTGTATCCTTGCACGTCAGACTGTAGGACACTTGACACTATTTCATGTGACGGAATCCTTCTTGAGATATTCATGGTGATTCTGTATAGGATTACAGGACTCGTGATATGAGACTTGCATATTATATACATATATCATTATGACTCGTTGTACTAGCTAGAGGTCCTGATCTTGCGTGTTATGGACATGAGACGTGAGGTTACATTGGGTGGGGAGAGACACACCATACTACAGGCTGATTATATATATATATATCACTTAGATGGTTACAGTAGTTTACCCTTGGGTATGTGGTATTATACTGTTTTACTTTGGCATGTTGTTTCTTGTACCTTGTTACGTCCCTCTGAGGATCTGATCCCTTACCAGTTTTGCAGCATAGACCGTTGTGGAGCCTGCCTGGAGTTGCTGATTTGGATTGCTTTTCCATGTGGACATTGGTACCATGTACCTATATCATTTCTACCAGAGTTATGCTATTCATTTATATTATTGATTCATCTACTGATGTAGCCTAGTTTTTATAGACTCATATTTCTTTCTCAAGCCTATTCGAGCTTGTGTGTTACTGGACGGTCGACTTTAGCTCATTCTTGTTGTATTCTGTTCATTGTAGATTGAGGCATAGATATTTATATTTACTGGATTATCTAGATAGTGACCATTATAATACAGCTTATACGTATTCGAGTCGGATCAGAGTCTGGTCAAATGTGTAGCTGACATATTACGTATTCTTAGTCCTATGTATTTTGGGACTGGAACGTTATAACTGTTTAGCACCCAGACTCCGGCAGAGAAAAATACTATGATGCTAAACGTCCTGGTGCTGAGGCAGCTTCCATGCGGCCAAGGGGGAGGCCGCATAAGACTTCCTATACGGCATCAACTCACAACCGCAGACGGCAGGCCGCATTCGGCCCCAATAGTAACAAAACCTCTGTTTTTGATCGTATCTCATGCGGTGCATATCCTATGCGACCCACTGAGAATTGTGAAAACCCAAAGCTGGATTCTTCATACTATGCGTCTGCGGTAGCTAAGATGAAGAAGTCCAGGGCAGTGCGAGCACGTCAGGCTTATACGACCAACCGCTAATAGACATTGCTAGTTATTATACGAGCCTCTGACAAAAAATTGTACAGGACTGACCCATGCGTCCAGCCCACAGGGATCAATGGACAGGGTCAGTCCCAAAAGTCTTCCACCGGTACCTCGGGACAAGTTCGTGTACGAACCCCAGGCTAGGGAGCAAACACATCACCGGCGCATCTGTGTGACTGGGATACCCGGACTCACAAAGAGGATGCAAAGGTAAAACACCATTCGTATGATTTGCGTGACATGATTACTCACAAACGTAAAGCAAGGGAAAAAACTGCGACGTGCGATGTGCCCTCTCTGAGGTACAGCTGTGCCAACATCATTATCAACTGCTGCTGCAATAAAGCAACAATACTCACAGACAAGTAGTCAGCCTTTCAGCGACTGCATCGGAAGGCACCTTCTTCGGATCGACTGAAATGCCTCCCGCAGAAATGATGTGCCCAAGGAAAGATACACTGCTCAGCCAAAATTCGCACTTACTCAGTTTCACATACAACTTGTTGTCTCGAAGGGTTTGTAGCACGGTCCGCAGGTGCTCTGCATGCTCTGCCCCATTCTTCGAATATACTAAGATGTCATCAATGAACACTACTACAAATCTATCGAGGTACGGCCGAAACACTTGGTTCATCAAACCCATAAAGGCGGCAGGGGCATTGGTCAAACCGAACGACATCACCAAAAACTTATAGTGGCCGTAGCGAGTGCGAAAGGCTGACTTCGGCACGTCGTTCGGCTTGATTTTGAGCTGATGGTAACCCAAATGGAGATCAATTTTCGAGAATACTGTTGCGGCCTGTAACTGATCAAAAAGATCATCTATTCTGGGGAGGGGATATTTGTTTCGAACAGTTGCTTTGTTTAATTCCCGATAGTCGATGCAGAGTCGCATCGAGCCATCCTTCTTCTTAACGAACAGTACCGGTGCACCCCACGGAGACACACTAGGCCAAATATACCTACGATCAAGCAGTTCCTGTAGCTGAATTTTTAACTCTTTTAGTTCTGCAGGTGCCATTCGATACGGAGGTTTGGAAATGGGTTGGGTTCCAGGAATTGTGTCAATAGTGAACTCTGTCTCTCGATCGCAGGTTGTAAACACCCTGATTTTTCAGAATATTTTAATAAAATCTTTCCCCATATTTTCGGTATTTTTCTGGATGAAGAACCAAGATAATTGTGATTAAAAGATTTTTAAGTACCGTTAATTGATGTTAAAATATTATGGAAATAATATTTTATGGTGTAAAATGGAAAACCGGACATAGGGTAATTTTCTGCGAATTTATTGGACTCCGGAAACACGTTTGAAACCCTAAAACCTTACGTAGAAATAAACCAAAACAAACCTGACTGAACCCGATTCACTGAACCAAAATAAACCAGACCAACTGAACCAAACCAGTGAACCGAACCGGACCAACCCATCCTTAGCGGGTCGGGTCGGATCCATGAAACCCGACCCGAACCCGAAACCCTAACCAAACCCTAATCGGGACTCCGGAAACACTGTTCACCACCTATAAATATGCCTCGATGTTCGTGTAGCCGCCGCCGCCAACCCATCTCCCCTCGACCGCCGCAGCTCTCTGTCGAGTTCGCACCGCCTGAACCCTAGTTCGGCGAGTCCAGCCTCTCATCCCCGCTCCACGTCTGAACCCTAGCACCGCCATCGTCTTCCATCCCTGCCGCCTCCTCTCTCATCGATCCCCAACCAAACCCCGACTTCACCGGCGTCGAACTCTCGACGACTCCGCCCGTCCTCGACCTCTCAGCCCACTGTCTCTCATCCGCTCCGGCCAACCCCGCACTGCACAGCTCCGGCCGTGCCCGACGGTGCAGCTCCTCCCCGTAGCTGTCCACAGCAACCCCGGCGCAGTCCCCCTCCCGACTCCGGCCCAGCAGCTGCCCGACCTCGCCGAGGCCGCCCGCGAGCGCCTCTGTAAACCCCCTGAATTTTCAAATTATTAAATCTTGGATTTTTCCTAATTTTCTGGAATTTTCTGGGAATTTCTGAAATTAAAATCAAGATTTTCAATTAATAAATAATTTTTAATTAGCAATAAATAATATTAAAATATCATGAAAATAATATTTTTGGGTGTAAAATGGAAAACTGGACTTAGGATAATTTTTCTGGATTTTTCTGGGCCTCAGACCTATTTTTAAATGCCTAAAAATAATTTTTAATTAATTATTTAATTAACTGTTTTTAAATTATTATTATTATTATTATTATTATTATTATTATTATTATTATTATTTTCTCCTTGGGCCCGGCCCAGTGGGCCGAGCCCGTTAGCCTCCGGCCCAGCCCACTCTTATCGGGTCGGGTCGGGTTGGCCAGACCCGACCCGCCCGCGAACCCGAACCCGACCACCCTCCTTCCCCACATCCCCGCGAGATCCGGTCAGCCACCGAACCGGCCGGCCACGCGGCGCCTCCGCCGGCCACCTCGCCGGCACCCCGCGCCACGTAGCCGACCTCGCCGCCGCCTCTCCCGGCCAACCCCCCACCTCGGCCCACCTATTTAAACCCCTCAATCTCTCCCCTCCGGCCACCTCCCTCACCGTAACCCTAGCCATAGCCCGGCACCGCTCCTCGCCGACCGCCCAGCTCCGCCCGCACCGCCAGCGCCGCCCTCCCCTCTCCTCCTCTTCCCTCCACCGCCCCGGCGTCCAGCAGCAGCGGAGGCCAGCAGCAGCAGCGGCAGCCAGCAGCTCCGGCCGCCGCCCGTCGGCTCCGCCGCCACCAGCCACCGCCCCAGCTCCCCTCGGCGAACCGTCCCCTGCCCTCGCCGGCGCACCTCCGTCCGGTCCCCGCAGTCCACGGCCAGGAAATCCACAAACCCTAATTCCCAAATTCCGTGTCGGACACGACACGGATACGAGAATTTCCGAGTTTTCTAAGCCCTGTTCAGGTACTCATATCTTGCTCCTCGCTGCCCCGTTTTTAATTCCGCAAATTGCGTTGTGAAGCCTGTATGACCCTCTCGGTGTCCGGATAAACTGTTCGGGGCATCGCGTCCTGTGGTGATCGCACACCGCGATCCAAAAACAGAAAAAACCAGACCCTGTTTCACCCCCGGAACTGAGTGCGCCCCGCCAAACGGGACGACTTGGTCGCGTGCGGTCTTCACAGATACGTGCGCGTCGTCGATACGGACGTGTGACATTTCGTGGAAGCTGATTCGGGTGTGCGTGCACACCGGAATCAACGCGTATCCGCGGACATCGTTCCGTATCCGACTTTTCTGCAATTTGCCCTAACTTCTTGTACACTCGTCAGATCGAGACGAAACTTGTGCCATCGGACTCGTAGCGATACGCTGATCCTGTGGGTCAAGTTTGGTTCGATTCTGAGAACGTTGACGAAATCGCGTGTCGTGGGCCCCACAAGCCCCGCTCGACGGGCGATTTTGTGTTCGGCTCATCGGAATCCAAATCTGGAAATTTCGTTGGGTTCGTATCAGCGTTCCTGACCTGTTGACACTAAGTTTGGTGAATTTTGGAGACCGTTGACCCGGACACATTTTTCGGTGCAAAGCGGGCCCACCAGCGGACCCCGTTTTGACCCGAAACTGTCGTTTTTGCCCTTGTCTCCAATTTGGACCCAAGGACAGGCGTTTCTAGCTATTTGACATCTTCTGAGCATGATGGTAATGTCTATTTCAGCTTTTGGGCTCACCTCTGGAAATTTTCCCCAAGAACCAAATTAATCAGATCCAAACAACAGGCAAGTACCTGCACTTCAAGTTAAATCTTTATATTGTGATAATTAATTCCCTGCTTTACTAGTACCCTTGATGATTACATCTAGTGTTAGAAATGCTGGATTTTTATGTCTTGAATATTGAAGTTCCTGTCTTATTTTTCATGTCGGGTGGGAGAATACTAGAAGGCATGTAGTTTACCCTTTCCCCTGCCCTGTTTAATAGCTGTTGGTACGCGACTGTACCTCAGCCGAATCTCGATTTTCCCTGTTTAATAGCCATTTATGACGGCCGGATTAGCCTTATAAACCCCTACATGCCAACTATGTATTCTAAAACAAACACAGGTTCACACAGATAGTTTCTGGTCATGTTATATATCTTGCTGACTGTTGTAGTTTTATTTCCTGTTTCATTTATTTCTGCTTTCTCATATTCCTGCTTACAGCTTTAACTCTGAGATAATGATGTTCTGTTATGCAGTTTCTTAACATGATATTCAATATTTAATTGTCATAAATATTTAGTTTAACCTTGTTGTGCACTGTGTACTTTGCTCCTTTCCTGACTGGATCTGTTGATTTAGGCGATGATGAGGACCTTGCCCCCACCTATTATGGTCCCTATGAGGGGACTGCTGATACCTATGAGGAGCCAGAACCCACCCAGGAGACCCCTGCTGCAGAGTAGCTAATAGTAGCTATCTTTTATTTCTGTTCTTATCTTATTAATCGGGTTTGTCCCCGATTTCATTCTGAATTTCTCTACTAAAACATTTGAATCTGTTGTCGTATTTATTTCAGTTACAATCTTAAGTTTCTGTTCTCAATATTATCTTGCTTATGTTATTTGTGAATGAGCTAGTTTAGTTTAGTTTAGATGGATTTGACCTAGACAGCGTACTACCGCCGACTCTGCGGCGTAGGCTGGACGTACCCACGCACTCGTGCCCGAATTTCCGGGTGCGAGTCGTGACACATTTTTATGGTGGCCCATGCAGGTCCTATCCTAAAATTGGGTAATACCCTAAGACAGGGTATGGAATAAGATTGAGGATTCTAGGAAAAGCTCATTCACAGTATAGGGTCCTTATTTCAATTCTTGATATCATTTCTGCTCAATTTTTCTATCGCCTTTGATTTTCAAGTATTCTATTCTGATCTTCCTATCCCTTAATCTTTCAGAATGGTCCAGACAAGGAACACAGTAGGAGGCACATCAGAACCAGCTGAGCAGAATGTACCCGAGACTCTTGCACTCCCGCCGCCTCCATCTGTTCCAGCAGTTACCCTAGATGGGGCACAGCTACTAGGAGTGTTCCAGGGATTGGTGGAATCCCAGAAAGAACAGACTGCACTTCTGCGGACCAGCCTCTCAGAAGCTCTTAAGTCCCAGGAGTCGTCGCTCAAGAGGCCAGGGAGTGCCAAAGACTTCAAGAATCTTAGACCCCTGGAATTCTACGGAACAGAGGGCATTCTCTATGCCGATGAGTGGATAGAGAATGTCGAAAGACTCCTGAAGACTGCTCGGGTCCCTGATGACCTCAAAGTGGAATCCGCAAGCCTGCAACTGTTCGACATTGCTCGAACCTGGTTCAGAGATGAACCCCAACTATCTGCTCCTGACATCACCTGGGAGGACTTCAAGAGACTATTCAAGGAGAAATTCTACCCCGAAGTGGCTCGGGAAGCTCTCGAAAGCCAATTCGAGAGACTGGAACAAGGTAACCTGTCTGTTGATGAATATACTGCTGAATTTAGCAGGTTAAGCCACTTTGCGGAGTACATGGTTCGTACCCCGGAGGACAGAGCCCGTAGATTCAAGAAGGGGCTATCTCCGGATATTCGCCTTGCTGTCACCACCAGCCGAGCTCGCACCTATGAAGAAATCCTGAGCGTGGCACAAGGCGTTGAGAGAGATATGGGGCATAAACTGAAACGAGAGAGAGATACCAGAAATGCGGGACCCAACAAACGCCCTTTTCAACAACAACAGCAGAGGGCCCCGCAGCAAACTCAACGTCCTCTCCCTCGAGCTCCAGCACCCCAACACCAGGCTCAAGGACAGAACCAACAAGCTGCTGCTTGTAACTTTTGCCAAAAACCAGGTCATACTTGGCAAGTCTGCAGAAAGAGGCTAGGTGCCTGCCTCTACTGCGGCTCAGCAGCACATCAAATGAGGGACTGTCCAGCTGCTCAAGGACGCACCGCTGCACCAAAGGCTCCAGCCCAGGCCAGGGCCCCGGCAGTGCAACAGAGGGGACCCCCGCTTTCAACACAACAACAACGCTTTGCTCAGCACCAACAGCAGCAACAGAGGGGTGCACCGCAGCAAGGCCGTGCTTATGCAATGACTCTGGAAGAAGCTGAAGCCACAGCAGACGTGATCACAGGTTCTGTGCTTATAAATTCAATACCAGCTATTACTTTGTTTGACTCTGGAGCTTCACATTCATTCATGTCAGTAGATTTCCTTATGAAGCATAGCTTAATCACTAAACCCCTTAGGAATTGTTATAAGATCATTACCGGTGGAGGAATCATACCGGTTAGTGATGCCTGTAACAATTGACCTATTACATTGTGTGGAAGAGAACTGTATGCTAGGCTACTTGTAATGCCAGTGCCCAGTTTTGACATTATACTGGGTATGGATTGGTTAAGTCAACATCATGCCACTATAGACTGCCACAGAGGTAGTGTAATCTTCAGGCCCCCTGACAAGCCAAAATTTGAATTTGCTAGAGGTTCTAGAGAAATGGGTAATAGCAAAATTTGTGGAGCCCTAGTAACAGAAGAATTGCCACTACCTATCATCTCTGAATACCTTGATGTCTTCCCTGAGGATCTCCCAGGCTTACCCCCAGACCGAGAAGTTGAATTCTCCATTGACTTAGTGCCAGGAGCAGCACCAGTATCTCAAAATCCCTATAGAATCAACAAGAAGGAGATAATAGAACTAAATGAGCAAATCAAAGAACTAGAAGACAAATGTTTCATTAGGTCCAGTGTCTCACCCTGGGGAGCTCCAGTATTATTTGTGCCCAAGAAGGACGGAACATCCCGAATGTGTATTGACTATAGGGCATTGAATGCCTTAACAATTAAGAATAAGTATCCCCTGCCCAGGATAGATGACCTATTTGATCAGTTGAGTGGAGCCCGGGTATTTTCAAAGATTGATTTGAGGTCCGGTTACCACCAAGTAAGGGTGAGAAAGGAAGACATCCCTAAAACTGCTTTCAATACCCGGAACGGACACTACGAATTCTTAGTAATGCCGTTCGGGTTGACGAATGCTCCAGCAGTTTTTATGAACTTAATGAACAGAGTTTTCCAGCCATACCTAGACAAATTTGTAGTGGTCTTCATTGATGATATTTTGATCTACTCCAAGACCCCCGAAGAACATGAAGAACATTTGAGGTTAGCATTGGAGACTTTGAGAAAGGAAAAACTTTATGGAAAGTTATCTAAATGTGCATTCTTCCTAGACAAAGTAGAATTCTTGGGACATGTTGTGACTAGAGATGGAATAGCAGTAGATCCTAAGAAAATAGCGGCAGTAGAATCCTGGCCCACTCCAGACTCTGTAGCAGAGATTAGAAGCTTCCTGGGACTAGCTGGCTACTATCGGAAGTTTGTGAAGGACTTTGCTAGAATTGCGGAGCCCATGACAAAATTAACAAGGAAGGATGAAGAGTTCACCTGGACCGATGAATGTCAGCATGCTTTTGAGGAATTGAAGAAAAGGCTGACTACTGCCCCTATTCTAACCTTACCTTCTGGAACAGGAGGTTTCGCTATTTATAGTGATGCTTCTGGAAAAGGTCTAGGTTGTGTATTGGAGCAGAACAAGAAAGTAATAGCATATGCCTCTAGACAACTTCGACCTCATGAAAAGAACTATCCAACTCATGATTTAGAATTGGCAGCTGTCAATTTTGCTCTTAAGTTATGGAAGCATTATCTTTATGGAGAAAATGTGGAAATATTTACAGACCATAAAAGTTTAAAATATATCTTCACCCAGAAAGAGCTGAACATGAGGCAAAGAAGGTGGCTGGAACTAATGAAAGACTTTGATATCACCCTTCAATATCATCCTGGGAAGGCCAATGTAGTTGCTGATGCTCTAAGCAGATATCCTATGGCGATGTACTTGACTATGGATAGACACCTGCTAGAGGACTTGGAAAGTTTAGGTATTGAAGTAATTATCCCAGGAAAAGAAGGCCAAATGATGAACTTGCAGATTCAATCTACTTTAATAGACAAGATCAAGGAGATTCAGTTTCAAGACGAAGGTCTGCGAAGCCTTCGAGGTCAAGTGCAAGCTGGATTAGTAGAAGATTTCAAAATTCATGAAGATGGATCACTGAGGCATGGCGATAGATTATGTGTACCTCAAGGAGACATAAGGGAAGAAATTATGCAAGAGGCGCACAGATCGCAATACTCTATACACCCAGGAGCCAACAAGATGTACAAGGACCTGAGGACGCATGTTTGGTGGCATGGCATAAAAAGAGAAGTAGCCAGGTTCGTATCTCGTTGTTTAGTGTGCCAGCAAGTCAAGGCAGAAAAATAAAGACCTGGAGGATTACTTCAACCCCTGCCCATTTCGGAGTGGAAGTGGGAACATATCACAATGGATTTTATTTCCGGACTTCCAAGGACACCGAGTGGAAAGGATGCAATCTGGGTGATAGTAGATAGACTGAACAAGTCTGCACATTTTCTACCCTTCAAAGTAGGGCTATCTACAGAAAAGCTGGCAGATTTATATATCAGACACATTGTCAGACTGCATGGAGTTCCAGTAAGTATTGTCTTCGACCGAGATTCAAGATTCACCTCTCACTTCTGGAAGAGCTTACAAGCCAGCTTGGGGACTCAACTCAAATTCAGCACAGCTTATCATCCCCAAACCGATGGACAATCGGAATGTACAATCCAGACACTTGAAGATATGCTCCGTACATGTGTTCTGGATTTTGGAGGATCCTGGAAAGACTACCTACATCTTGTGGAGTTCTCTTATAATAACAGTTATCAAGCAAGTATTGAGATGACTCCATTTGAAGCTCTGTATGGACGAAGATGTCGTACCCCGCTATCATGGGACGACGTTGGAGAAAGAGCCCTGCTGGGACCAGAGATGGTGATCGATTCAGCTGAAAAGATAAAGCAAATAAGGGACAGACTTCGAGTGGCTCAAGACAGGCAACGACATTGGGCAAATAGCCACCGAAGGCCCTTGGAATTTGAGGTAATTAAATTTATGAAATTCAAATCAATTTAAACATTTTGATTATGGAACTAAGACTGGATTATGACTTTATTAAAGGTTGGAGAGCTGGTATTCTTGAAGATTTCTCCGACACGTGGCACCATTAGGTTCGGAAGGAGTGGAAAACTCAGCCCAAGATTTATTGGACCTTTTGGCATACAGGAGAAAATCGGAGAAGTAGCATACCGACTGGCATTGCCACCCTCTCTAGATGGAGTCCATAACGTCTTCCACGTGTCGCAGCTGAGAAAGTACGTGTCAGACCCCAGCCATATTTTGGATCACTCAGAGCTCGAAGTAGGCCCAAGTCTGACTTACCAAGAGCAACCCGTGGAGATACTGGATCGATCGGAGAAAGTTCTACGGAACCAGGTCATTTCCCTGGTTCGCGTAGCTTGGAAGCACCATTCTCCCGGCGAATCCACCTGGGAGCGAGAAGACGAGATTAGAGAGCGATACCCCTATCTTTTTGAACCCTGAGGTATATTTTATTTCTCGGCCTTTCCTTTCGTGCCTTGTTATTCTTAAATTTCGAGGACGAAATTTTTGTAAGTTGGGTAGGTTGTAAACCCCCTGAATTTTTAAATTATTAAATCTTGGATTTTTCCTAATTTTCTGGAATTTTCTGAGAATTTTCTGAAATTAAAATCAAGGTTTTCAATTAATAAATAATTTTTAATTGGCAATAAATAATATTAAAATATTATGAAAATAATATTTTTGGGTGTAAAATAGAAAACTGGACTTAGGGTAATTTTTCTGGATTTTTCTGGGCCTCAGACCTATTTTTAAATGCCTAAAAATAATTTTTAGTTAATTATTTAATTTACTGTTTTTAAATTATTATTATTATTATTATTATTATTATTTTCTCCTTAGGCCCGGCCCAGTGGGCCGAGCCCGTTAGCCTCCGGCCCAGCCCAGCCCACTCTTATCGGGTCGGGTCGGGTTGGCCAGACCCGACCCGCCCGCGAACCCGAACCCGGCCACCCTCCTTCCCCACATCCCTGCGAGATCCGGTCAGCCACCGAACCGGCCGGCCACGCGACGCCTCCGCCGGCCACCTCGCCCGCACCCCGCGCCACGTAGCCGACCTCGCCGCCGCCTCTCCCGGCCAACCCCCCACCTCGGCCCACCTATTTAAACCCCCCAATCTCTCCCCTCCGGCCACCTCCCTCACCGTAACCTTAGCCCTAGCCCGACACCGCTCCTCGCCGACCGCCTCGCCGACCGCCCAGCTCCGCCCGCACCGCCAGCGCCTCCCTCCCCTCTCCTCCTCTTCCCTCCACCGCCCCGGCGTCCAGCAGCAGCGGAGGCCAGCAGCAGCAGCGGCAGCCAGCAGCTCCGGCCGCCGCCCGTCGGCTCCGCCGCCACCAGCCACCGCCCCAGCTCCCCTCGGCGAACCGTCCCCCGCCCTCGTCGGCGCACCTCCGGCCGGTCCCCGCCGTCCACGGCCAGGAAATCCACAAACCCTAATTCCCAAATTCCGTGTCGGACATGACACGGACACGAGAATTTTCGGGTTTTCTAAGCCCTGTTCAGGTACTCATATCTTGCTCCTCGCTGCCCCGTTTTTAATTCCGCAAATTGCGTTGTGAAGCCTGTATGACCCTCTCGGTGTCCGGACAAACTGTTCGGGGCATCGCGTCCTGTGGTGCTCGCACACCGCGATCCAAAAACAGGAAAAACCAGACCCTATTTTACCCCGGAACTGAGTGCGCCCCGCCAAACGGGATGACTTGGTCGCGTGCGGTCTTCACAGATATGTGCGCATCGTCGATACGGACGTGTGACATTTCGTGGAAACTGATTCGGGTGTGCGTGTATACCGAAATCAACGCGTATCCGCGGACATCGTCCCGTATTCGACTTTTTTGCAATTCGCCCTAACTTCTTGTATACTCGTCAGATCGAGACGAAACTTGTGCCATCGGACTCGTAGCGATACGCTGGTCCTGTGGGTCAAGTTTGGTTCGATTCTGAGAACGTTGACAAAATCGCGTGTTGTGGGCCCCATAGGCCCCGCTCGACGGGCGATTTTGTGTTCGGCTCATCGGAATCCAAATCTGAAAGTTCCGTTGGGTTCGTATCAGCGTTCCTGACCTGTTGACACTAAGTTTGGTGAATTTTGGAGACCGTTGACCCGGACACGTTTTTCGGAGCAAAGCGGGCCCACCGGCGGACCCCGTTTTGACCCGAAACTGCCGTTTTTGCCCTTATCTCCAATTTGGACCCAAGGACAGGCGTTTCTAGCTATTTGACATCTTTTGAGCATGATAGTAATGTCTATTTCAGCTTTTGGGCTCACCTCTGGAAATTTTCTCCAAGAACCAAATTAATCAGATCCAAACAACAGGCAAGTACCTGCACTTCAAGTTAAATCTTTATATTGTGATAATTAATTCCCTGCTTTACTAGTACCCTTGATGATTACACCTAGTGTTAGAAATGCTGGATTTTCATGTCTTGAATATTGAAGTTCCTGTCTTGTTTTTCATGTCGGGTGGGAGAATACTAGAAGGCATGTAGTTTACCCTTTCCCCTGCCCTGTTTAATAGCTGTTGGTACGCGACTGTACCTCAGCCGAATCTCAATTTTCCCTGTTTAATAGCCGTTTATGACGGCCAGATTAGCCTTATAAACCCCTACATGCCAACTATGTATTCTAAAACAAACACAGGTTCACACAGATAGTTTCTGGTCATGTTATATATCTTGCTGACTGTTGTAGTTTCATTTCCTGTTTCATTTATTTCTGCTTTCTCATATTCCTGCTTACAACTTTAACTCTGAGATAATGATGTTCTGTTATGCAGTTTCTTAACATGATATTCAATATTTAATTGTCATAAATATTTAGTTTAACCTTGTTGTGCACTGTGTACTTTGCTCCTTTCCTGACTGGATCTGTTGATTTAGGCGATGATGAGGACCTTGCCCCCACCTATTATGGTCCCTATGAGGGGACTGATGATACCTATGAGGAGCCAGAACCCACCCAGGAGACCCCTGCTGCAGAGTAGCTAATAGTAGCTATCTTTTATTTCTGTTCTTATCTTATTAATCGGGTTTGTCCCCGATTTCATTCTGAATTTCTCTACTAATACATTTGAATCTGTTGTCGTATTTATTTCAGTTACAATCTTAAGTTTCTGTTCTCAATATTATCTTGCTTATGTTATTTGTGAATGAGCTAGTTTAGTTTAGTTTAGATGGATTTGACCTAGACAGCGTACTACCGCCGACTCTGCAGCGTAGGCTGGACGTACCCACGCACTCGTGCCCGAATTTCCGGGTGCGGGTCGTGACAGCCTCCCCGCTCGCCTCGTCAACCATTCGCTGCCCTAGCATGGACACAGCCGCTCTCGGACACGAACAGTACAGCGGACACATCTCTCTGAACCAGGACACAGCTCGTGTCAAGGATACGCACGGACACATGAAATTCAGACTTCTCGGAGCCCTGTTCAGGTAGTGTTTTCTCTCTCCTTGTGATTCTATTTTTTGTTCTGTCAGTTGTGTCGCGTAGACTGTATAACCCTCTCGATGCCCGTGTAACCCGCTCGGTGCGTCGCGTCCTGTGGTGATCGCAAACCGCGATCCAAAAACAGAAAAACCAACGCCCTGTTTCACCCCGGAACTGAGTGTGCCCAGCCAAACGGGACGACTTGGTCGCACGCGGTCTTTATCGAAATGTGCGCGACATTGATACGGACGTGCGGGATTTCGCAGAAGTTGATTTGGATGTGCGTGCACACCGGAATCAACGCGTATCCGTCGACAACGCCTCGTATCCGTCCGTTCTGGAATACGCTGTAACTTTGTGTACACACGTCGGATCAAGACGAAACTTGCGCCATCGGACTCATAGCAATACGCTGGTCCTGTGACCCAAGTTTGGTTCGATTCTGAGAACGTTGACAAAATCGTATATCGTGGGCCCCACCGGCTCCACTTGACGGGTGATTTTGTGATCGGCTCATCGGAATCCAATTCTGGAAGTTCCGTTGGGTTCGTATCATCGTTCCTGACTTGTTGACACTGAGTTTGAGAAATTTGGAGACCTTTGACCCTAACACGCTTTTCGGTGCAAAGTGGCCCACATGTGGACCCCGCTTTGACCCGGAAATATTATTTTTGCCCCTGTGTCCAAATTAGACTTAAGGACAGGCATTTCTAGCTATTTGATATTTTCTGAGACTGTTGGTGATGTTTATTACATATTTTGGAGGAGTACCTACAGGATCCACTGATACAGGGACAACTGTTGGTATTCAAACCCCAGGCAAGTGTACCTTGCCAAACTCTGCAGTATTGTTACATATTTTCCTTGCTTCATTTATATTGCTATGCATGCTTAACCTAGGACTGTGTGACTTGCTCAGCGTTCGATTATTAGTCGGGTGCCAACACCGTACGCGGTGTTGTGTATTGTCATCTAGAGATGGACATTCGTGACCCCTTTACATTCTCGTACTGGTCTTACCAAGTACACTATAACCCAGGACACTTGACACTAATCATGTGACAGGATCTTCCTGAGATATTCATGGTGATTCTGTATAGGATACAGGACTTTACAGAGATACTATATTCATAGATACTTTATGACTTGTTGCATTAGTTATGATCCCGCTTGACATAGACATGAGATGTTATGGTCATGAGTTGCGTGGTTACATTGGGTGGGGAGAGACGCACAAGCTACAGGATGTTTTATATATATCTACTACTATTGTGAGGTCGTAGACTCTCGAGCAGAGCTAGACACATTATCGGTTATTACCGCTACCCGGCTCCCCGACACAGAGTTTGTAGTGGCTCAGCCTGAGTACTCGTGATGCTCTCATCTTGTATTTCACATAGATGGTTATATAGCTTACCCTATTTATTTCATTATTTGCTGTACTGCATCTATTTTGGCTTGTATTATCTGTACCTTGTTATATCCCCTGAGGACCTGGATCCGGATTATGTCCCCAGGATTTGCAGACGAGATTTATCCCGAGGTATACGGGACAACAGCAGTAGCAGAAGCAGATACAGGAGTTGTACCGATACACGAGGATGAGGTGTTAGCTGAAGACTTTTCCTGAGCATCTATGTTTCATGCTCAGTATTTACTTTATTCAGTCATTTATATTCTGGTCTGTTGAACCATTGTATTATATTTTTATCGGGTTGTTCCCCGAAGTACTTTGTTGAGACTGGTTGATGATTTACATTTCTTATGTCTGTGGATCATATTTTATCTTGTGTGGATGATATTAGTTGTGACATGTTGTCGTAGACCTTATTTACAGCTTAAGTATGCCCTGATGGATCCATTAAATTGGGTTTGTCCATCAGTGTGTGCTGCTGGCCATTGCCACGTGTCTAGTCCCTCGGTATTTTGTGACTGGGACGTGACATGGTTTTTGTGGTGGCCTATGCAGGTCTACGCCTAAATCGTTCGATTTCAACTTAGGGACCGAACAAGCCTGCCCTAAGGATAGAATAAGTTATAGGATCTCATCCATTATTTGAACCATTTTTGAACTCTATATCGAACTCAAATTTGTTACTTGATTTGCATCCTGTGTTGATTCCTCTGAGTGTTCTTATAGTTTATCTTTTGGTTGCAGAGTAATGGATCCCAGGAACGGAGATGAGATTCCCTTGGATACACCACACGACGCCGTGGTTACTTATGTAGACGGAGTGACACCAGGGAATGGAGGACAAACATCGCAAAGCAATCAAACCGGCCAGCCTAATCCAAGGTTCCGGCGTGATGACATCCCACCTCCACCACAGTTCACTCCATAGATGCCAGTTTTCCCGCCAGGACAAGCCATGGACGGGCAACAGATGTTTCAGATGATGTATGCCATGATGCAAGCCCAGCAGCAGGTTCAACAAGAGGCACATCGTCACGAGGCAGAGTATCTGAGAACCAGCCTGGTATCCGCAATGGAGCAGGCAAACCCACCAGCAAGGCGATCAGCGACGGGATCTATCACCGATTTTTGTCAGCTCAAGCCTCGTACCTTTTCTGGTAAAGAGGGGCCAACCGAAGTTCACGAATGGCTCACAAACATACAACACCAGTTGAAAACAACTGAACTTCCGAGAGAGAAATAGATGACTGCGGTCAGAATACAGTTGACTAAAAATGCACATCATTGGTGGTTATCAGAAGAGAGGAGGCTCGGACAGGACCGAGTCACTTGGAAAGAGTTCTCCAGACTCTTCCGAGAGATGTATATTCCTGCAGTTGCACGGTCGGAGCTCAGAGACAAGTTCAACCGCCTTATCCAAGGCAATATATTAGTGGAAGAATACAACGCAGAATTTATTCGTCTAAGTCGCTTTGCCCCAACCTTGATTTCGACAAAGAAAGAAAAAGCTGAGAAGTTCTTTGACGGACTGAAGTTCAAGCTCCAGAGGTTGATTGGATCGGTCGCACCTACATCATATACCGACGTCCTTGCAGCAGCACGACGCATGGAGCGCATCACTAGAAGGGAGTCAAATCTGAAGAGGCCAATCACATCAGCACCATCCAGGACAGCACATGGGGATTCTACAAAACGATCCCAGAGGAGTATGCCAGATAGAGCAGCACACAGGGCCATATCCCTTCCTACTTGTCACCACTACGGCAAGGTAGGACACATTGAGAGAGAGTGCAAGCGTAAGTTGGGACTATGTCTGAGCTGCGGATCCAACCAGCATCTATCCAGGGACTGTTCTGAACGCAGAGACGGAGACCGAGACTAGCTTTACCTGCACCACGATCAGCTTATCCAGCAGTAGGAGCACCGCAGACAGGAGTTGGAGGAGTCAGACCACCAGCTACAGGAGGCTACCAGCAGAGACCACCACTGGCACCACAGGCAGCCCTATTTCAGCAGGCTCAGCAGCAGAGAGGTCCAGCTCAGGGACGAGGACAGGCATTCAAATTGGCTGTTGAGGAGGAAGCTACTGCAGGCGAGGTTATCGCAGGTACTATTTTAGTAGCTTCATTACCAGCTGTAGCTTTATTTGATTCTGGAGCATCGCATTCATTTATAGCAGCTAGCTTTGTAGCCACCCATAGAGTAGCTACCGCACCCCTTCCGAAGATAAATAGAATTCTTACGGGAGGTAGAATTATCCCAGTTAGTGACGTCTGTAGATCATGTTTTGTAGTAGTCTGTGGAAGAGAGATGCGTGCTCAATTTCTGATCTTTTCCATGCCGGATTATGATGTTGTACTTGGTATGGACTGGTTAAGTCAGTACCATGCGACTCTTGATTGCCGACTTGGACGGGTTATATTTAGACCGCCTGGACATCCAGAATTTGAGTTTCTTCGGGGAGCAGTAGCAGGAGCAGAAGCAGATACAGGAGCTGTACCGACACCCGAGGACGAGGTTGTCACGCCCCGATCCCGAAAGGGTCGGTCGTCCTCGCTTGATCCTTTACGGAACCGATTCGTCCTTGCTTGGGGCGTGATGCCGTACGAGCCTGGAGTTGCGCTCGTACAAGGCAAGAACTTACAGTTATAGGAACCCACTTTGAAACACACTTTATAAAACACATTCACAGAGATTTGAACACAGTGCAGGAAGAAACATGCTTTTTTCATTGATAATTCAGAGTAATTTACATAGAGTTTACATTGATGCGCCTCTCGGCTACTTGATTTGCATTACAAAAAGATAACTCAAAAGGCAGGGCGCGCTCCATGAGATAGTCCACGTCGTTCATACATTACGCCCTTGTATAGGTTGAAAGTCCAAGCCTCCAAAATGATCTGACTCCAACTATACTTCAAAATAGAGGTGCTCCTAACGGCTCTCGTCTATCCACTAGCGTTGCACCGCCTGAGTGCCTGAAATAGTTGCCCACAACGTGGGTCAGTACTCAACTTGTACTGGTGAGCGGGATGAACCCACTCGACTAAATCGACACTAGCTTATTAGGGGCGAGCATGCATTAAGATGACTTCTATAAAGAGGCAAGTGAATTCAATTCATATCAGTTGCATGTTTTGATAGGAATGAAAATAACATAGAATCCAACCGGTGCATCGATTGCTTACTCAACCGATGCACGCCTTCCCTGCAACGAAACACGAATATACTTACCATCTGCACAAGACAATAAATTAGCATGTGTTCTATTCTATGCGGTCATTGGTGTGATCGACACCTTAGGGACATATTTCAAGCATTAGCGGTGCGCCCTATCAGCCCGGGTAGCAAGCCCTGCTGGAGGTCCCGCAATGCATCGTGAGGAGCACGAATCAAATATTTCCCTCCGGATCGATACGGTTCCAGTGCCCCGGAAAGCCGTTTCGAGGAAATGCCAAACCTTGTGCACAAGTTGTCCCAGACCATGCAAATGCATGAACAATTCATATATCATACAATGCATCGATTGAAACAAAAGAAGTTAAGCAGCAATATATATATCTCATGCAACAGTTCATATTTTCTCAACGCGGTGTTCCGATTTTGATATCCTAGTCCAAACTCCGTCCGAGGCACTAGGCCGCCACCAACAACCAATCCCCATTATAAACAAACTCAGTTATAAGGTGTGCAAGCATATAGAAATATTAGTCTACAAATCCCCTGTTCCTTTCTTAGTGGCTGGCATGCATTGTGGCAAAGGATTTCCTAGGCGTCCAACCGGGCATCATCGAGTGAACGTTTGAAACATTAAAGATGTTGGCGTGAAGAAGTAGGAAAGAAGGGTCCAAACCACTCACTGGTTAAGGAAAAGGTAGCTGAAACACGAATCCCGCCTAGCGACGATCAAACGTCAGTTACGCGGACCTGCACAGCACGAGCACCGATTAGAATCTTGCCCATCCTTCCTTGCCGAACTCCCCAAGAATCAAAGCTCTAAACGATAAAACCAGCAGCGAAAACCAAGCAAATCGAAAGCAACACCAAATCAAATCCCAAAGCGGCAAATCAAGAAAACCAAGCAACCAAACACGAAAACTATTGGACTCGTTTCAATAGAGGCCTTTCCATGAGTTGGAAAGGATCATCGCATTTCGTCCGTGGCAAGAAGATGCCGAAGTTCTAAGTTATGACTCAAACGGACTAGCCACAAGCCTAATTACGTAGTGCACATCCCGGTCGGATCGGGATTTGAGGCACTACAGAGGTGTTAGCTGAAGACTTTTCCTGAGCATCTATGTTTCATGCTCAGTATTTACTTTATTCAGTCATTTATATTCTGGTCTGTTGAACCATTGTATTAGATTTTTATCGGGTTGTTCTCCGAAGTACTTTGTTGAGACTGGTTGATGATTTACATTTCTTATATCTGTGGATCATATTTTATCTTGTGTGGATGAGATTAGTTGTGACATGTTGTCGTAGACCTTATTTACAACTTAAGTACGCCCTGATGGATCCATTAAATTGGGTTTGTCCATCAGTGTGTGCTGCTGGCCATTACCACGTGTCTAGTCCCTCGATATTTTGGGATTGGGGCGTGACACAGGTTACAAAGGGAGTTAGAAGAAATGGGCATCGAACTCAGGATTCGTTATCGCGGCGCGTGGGTTGCTCATATGCGATTTGTACCCAATCTGATAGAGAGAGCCACATCTACTCAAAGAGACGACCCATTCCCCCAGAAAATGCGGGAGCGGGTTCAAGCGGAGAAGGCGAAAGACTTTGCAGTAGATGTGAATGGGGCATTGCGAGTGAAGGGAAGGCTATACGTCCCCAATGATTCAGAACTCAGAAAGAAAATCCTTACGGAAGAACATTACGCGGCCTATACTATCCATTCCGGGAGCACGAAAATGTATAAGAACCTTCGTACTATATTCTGGTGGCACGACATAAAGAAAGATGTGGCGCTCTTCGTGTCGCAATGCATAACCTGTCAGAGGGTGAAAGCAGAGCATCAGAGGCCGGACGAAGAAATGCAGAATCTTGCTATCCCGGAATGGAAGTGGGAGCACATTAGCATGGACTTTATTGTTGGTCTGCCAAGGACGCAACGGGGGAACGACGCGATCTGGGTCATCGTCGATCGGTTAACCAAGTCTGCACACTTTATCCCCATCAAAAGTACTTGGGGCGCCGATCGCCTAGCCCAGACCTACCTTGACGAGATAGTCCGGCTGCACGGAGTGCCAGTTTCTATAGTATCAGATCGGGACGGACGGTTCATCTCACGTTTCTGGGAAAGCCTTCAGTCGTCGATGGGGACCAAGTTGAAGTTCAGCTCAGCCTACCATCCTCAAACAGATGGCCAAACAGAACGGGTGAATCAGGTACTAGAAGACATGCTGCGCCTCTGCGTGATCGATTCAAAGTCAAGTTGGGACGTCAACCTGCCGCTAGCCGAATTTGCTTACAACAACAGTTATCAGTCTAGCATCCGGATGGCTCTGTATGAGGCTTTGTTTGGGCGGAAGTGTAGGTCACAGATCTGCTGGGATGAAGTTGGGGAGAGGCAAATCCTTGGGCCGGAACTGGTTGAACAAACAGTCCAGAAGGTTCGGCTGATTCGAGAACGGTTAAAAGTAGCACAAAGTCGACAAAAGAGTTATGCCGATGTTCGTCGTTGCCCCTTGAGTTCCAAGAGGGGGACCATGTATTTCTAAAAGTCTCACCTATGCGTGGTGTTATGAGATTTGGAGTAAAAGGGAAGTTAAGTCCGAGATTTGTTGGCCTGTTTGAAATTCTCAGACGAGTCACTTCAGTTGCTTACCAAATTGCATTGCCGCCAGCCCCATCAGAAGTGCACGATATTTTTCATGTGTCTCAGCTTAGAAAATATGTGCATGACCCGAACCATATGGTAGACTTTGGTCAGTTAGATCTGCAGGTGGACTTGTCGTACGTCGAAGAACCCGTGCAGATCTTGGAGCGTAAGGAAAAGCAGTTACGGAATCGGGTAGTATCGCTAGTGCGCGTTCTGTGGCGGAACCACGCGATCGAAGAATCAACGTGGGAACTCGAATCTGATATGAGGGAAAGGTTTCCCTCATTGTTCCTTAGGGTTAGGTTCTATTCCTAAGTTTCAGGACGAAACTTTCTATTAGATGGTTATGATGTAATGCCCCGTTCCCCCTTTTCGGGGAGCGCGACCAAGAAATACTTAAGACTGTCCAATCGGGACAAATTGAATCAAGATCCTTTCCTCGTTATGGATTGGTTTCTTCGGAATCAGGTCCCATATTCAACGGATCGTGCCTCAAGGAAAGACTCGGCGGCAGAGTCGAGAGGGGCCTTTCCGTTGCGTTGGTTTTCTTGCCAGTTTTTGATGCCGCTTGGTTGCTTTCTTGTTGGTTTTATGACTTGCGTTTTCTTGAACAGTTTCAATGGATTTCATTGCTTTCGTTCTTAGAATTTCGCATTTCGTATCGAACCTCGGAGACCGTAGCAGGGGATATTGATCGTCTGTTGGTGCGTGCAGGTGATCGGGTAGACGACGCTCGTGCGGAGTCTTGAAGTTCTTCCTTTTCTCCCCTACTTCACCAACTTGTGAGTGGCTTTATTTCGATTAGCTCCCTTCTTCCAAGTCTGCATTAAATAAATTGACTCATTGTTCATCCCGATCGAACGATACTAAAACATTTAAGATTGAGTCAGAATAGAAAAGAAGTAGACTTGAAACACTAATAATGCTTGTCATATGGAATTATTCTAAACGATCACACTGTAGCGTGCATGCCCGTCATATACATAACCATTTTTGTGTCAGTTGTAGTTAGATTCATTTATCTATAACTATTCATGGTATGGTGCAAAATGGGAAGGAAGATGTGATCTTTACACAAAGTAGCCTAAACTATGGAAAACACACTATGTTCACTTGCTTGTTTGCTTGAATATGTGTTTCATATGATAACTTAGTTGGTTGTGGAATATTGGTCTTGGACAACTTGTATACAAGGGATATCGTTCTACGAACGGTCGCCGGGACACTGGGACCGCTTCGCCCCGGGTAGAACAATTTGCTAGTGTAGTCCTAGCATTTTATGGGTCCGTGCGTCCGCTAAGGGCTAGCTACCCAAGGCAGAATGGCAGCCAACCCATCCCAAGTCCAACCAAGTGATTATTATGTATATTTAAATTGTGCAGACTAACTATGTCTTCGTGGCAGGGAAGGTCATGGTAATTTTTATACAGGTGGCTCAGACGGTACATGTAAAGTCACCGAGCGGTGGCACATTTGGTTATGTTATTTTACTCTATCTTATGCGAAGAATTGAACTAAGGCAAGATAGATAGATCACATGATAATAAATGTTGCATGCTCATATGAACTCGTTGTAGATTTTGGTTAAGTTGGGTTAGCTCGCCCTCACCGGTACTCTTCGAAGTACTGACCCTCGTTGCAGCAGGTTCCCTGAGCCAAGGCGACGCGGCGAGGAGATGAAGTTTTCTCCAACCTCTTCCTGAATCGAGACGCATTCGTGTCGTGACTTTTGGTAGCTCCAGTACATAGTAGCAAGGAGCTCGCTCTCACTTTTGGAAGCCATAAGGCGATGGTGCTGACTCGCACCCAAGGTGTTTTGGTGTTTTGAATTTAAGTAAGGGATGTAATGTATGGATCGACTATCTCATTTTGTGTCCAAGTTGTAAGCCCGTGCGGCATCTCTACTATTTTGGGTCAAGAGTCTGTAAACAGATGTTCATTATCAATAAAAAGAAAACTTTTCTATGCCTCAACTGATGTGCTATCTTATTTGTGTACTCTGTTGCATATGCTCTAAAGAATATCTTTATGCCTAGGCCTTGTGCACGCGCGCCCTACGCGTGCAAGGCATCACGCCCGGGGGACGATTATCGATTGGGCAAAATCGGGACGTGACAGGAACTACCCTCTAGGCAAAATCCGCCTAAAATGTCAGATCGACGACTTAAAAACAGAGGTCACCTGCTACGTCATAGACATAGATACGTCCTACAATATCTTGTTGGGACGTCCGTGGATAAATGAACATAGGATCGTTCCATCCACCCTCCACCAGTGCCTATAATATGTAGACGAACACGGTTTCGTCAAAACAGAGTTCACTAACGTCGATCCGTTTAAGGGTATCGAGATCTACTACTCCGACTCGATCCTCTACAAGAAAGTCCGCCAAGACGAAGGTGGCAACGAAGCCGACGATGAAGCCGAGGCCACAACAACAACCGACAAGCCCATGAGAATCCGCCTCAAGGCTCGCACTCCCGATGCGGTCATACCCCTCATCGTCAAAACGCGCGAGAAGGCGCCTGAATCTCCGATACCTTCAGCGTCGCCAGAACCAATGGTCGTCCGCCTTCGCAAGCCGAATTGACCACCAAAAGGAGATTCCACCATATCCACACCCGCAGAACTAATGGTCGTTCGCCTTCACAGGCTGAGTCGACCACCAAAGGAAGACCCGACCGCGGCTGCGACTTCCGGAACTTTGGTGGTAAAATTACGCAGAAAACCACCAAAGCCGTCACTTACGCTGGGGGTAGCCGAGGAGAAGGATGAGCTGGAGGAATATATATCCGCCAATGTCAACGTCCCTTCCCCTGACGATGTAATATCGCCAGAAAAGATACCTTATTTCCTCCATAAAGGACTATCTTTGAACTACTCGGAGCGTATGCATATAGATACACTCTTCTCCCTGGAGCACGGTCTGGGCCTTCATCTGCACATACAAGTGACCACTACCTGCACCGTGCACGGGCTTCGTTCTAGCCAAGATTCTTATTTCTTAGTCCCACACAAGAAGAAGGGAGATAAGATCATCATCTTCGGCAGAGTGGAATGCCCTCGATCCTTTGGCACAAGATTATGTCCATGAGCCTCTAAGAAGATATTTATGTGGAAAATATGTAAAGAATGAGGTGGCCTTGAACTGCCCATAAGCTTTCGTACCTAAGAAGGTATTTATGTAGAAAATATGTAAAGAATGAGGTAGCATTGAAGCTGTCTGAAGAAAACGCATATATGTAGAACATGGAACAATCGAGTCCACAACAAAAAGCAGAGGACAAATCTCAGAACTCAAAAAAAAAGTTTATTGATTAAAAAATTATTTTTAATTGGATACAAAAGGTGCCTATTTATAAGACTTTATGACTACATAATTCTAATCAAATATTATAAAAACTAAATATAGAAACTTTCCTAACAAGAGACTTTATGATAAGAGATATAGCCAAAATAAGAGTCATAAAAGAAGGCTCTTGATAAAGATACTACAAAAATGACTCGGGACTAGTCCAATATTGGTGCTAGTCCAGTTAGCAAAAATTTTTACTCAGGCTAGCCCAAATTTTACTAGAGCTGCCCACCCTCTTCACCTCCCTCCTCCTGCTCCTCCCCCACCCCCACCCCCTCCGGCCTCTCCTCCTCCCTCCTCTCGCGATTTTTTGCCTCTCCGCGTCGTCTACCGCGTTGCCGCCGTCGAGCCGCACCTCAAGAGCTTCCCGTTGGCTTCGTCACGAAGGCGATGAAAAAGAAAAGAAGCAGCGTGCGAAAGACTGCGCGCGACAGAGGCACGCGCTCGCTGGGGGCTACGACTACGCCTCGCACCGACGTCAGCAGCAGCGGAGGCGCACGCGTGCGCTTACGCCTCCTCACCCACCTCCCGCCACCTCCGCCGCGTCCCCCCCTTCCTGCCTCCACGCAGCCCCGCCTTCGTGTTAGCCTAACCCTTACCTCCAAACTATCAAAATTTTGACAGTCCTACACAGTCCTAAAAAATTAACATATTTTTTTAGAACTATCAAAATTTTAACAGTCTTACAAATTGTTAGGACTGTCAAAATTTTGACAGTCCTTCTATGATTATAAAAAAAAATCAATTGGAAGTGGACAGCCCGGTGAGTAATTTTTGGGAGTGATTATAATTATTAATGGTAAAAATTTAGACTGTGCTGAATCATTTTTGTAGTGCCTTTATCAAGAGCCTAAAAGAAATAGAATTCTTAGTATAACTATCAAAAATAGATAAATCTAAAAATAAAAAAATAAAAAATAAAAAATCTTAGAAGGATTCGAAATTGGAATCCACGCTACCACCACCTTACACGTAATAACAGATCAAACTCTACCCAAGGACGCCAAATTAATATACATTTCAGCATATGTAACCTCAGGTTGTAACAGTATAAATTGCTGGGATTTCACTTCTTCTTTAACCTTAACACTCCCAGAATCCGATGGTAAAGTGATCAGAGATGTCTCCACTATTAATACGCATGCCAAGTTGTGGGTCATTGGGACTGGACTGTGGACGACGTTTGGGGCCAGGTTACCTGAGTTGGGCCCGGCCCTTCATGGCCGAGTTGAGAGAGTTATATGAAGTCCCGAGCATACGTCTCTTAGCAACACCTTACAAGTAACAACGGAAACTCTGCCAAAGGACTGGCAAATTAATATACAGGCGGTAACAGTGTAAATTGCTGGGATGTTAAGTCTTCTTTAACCTAAACACTCCCAGAATCCGGAGGAAAAAAAAAATGTCTGCACTATTTTACTTTATTAGAGAACCCTCCTTCCACAGACTTTTCCTCACAATCAAAACCCTCTCCTCATTCCCTGTTGAGAGAGCATCAACTATTGGTTCCACTTCTGCCGACCAGGCATCCCATCGCAAGGCCGTCAGTAACCTCCGAATATGACTTATCACAGAAACTTTGTCTCGGATAATGGCAAACCCACGAGGCCGGAGGATACGATCCATCTCAATTAGAAGATCTTCCAGACTACATCTCTGGCTCTCGATCTTCGCAAAAACAAGCCAAGCGTGAAGTAGATCGTATGTGCGGGGATAAGTAGAAAACGACTCACACCTGCATTGCATAGTACTGTATCATCAGCTGGCATTAATATTATCACAGTGAAAGTAATGTGTAATTTTAAAGCACTGAAAAGAAGAACCATGAATTAAGTATGCTTTGAACCTGCTCGACTCTGGGAAGGCATTAGTGTTCTGAAAGGCTCCCTTTTTATCCTTTGTTATTTAATGTTTTTTCTCTCTAAAAATTGTCTTTTTTGTGCGTCTTACTTGTTCTCCAACACCTAGTCCCGATATTTATTTATGGTTCTAAGATTTCAACAGGTTCTAAGAATTCAACATACTCCCCCCAGGAAGTCTCATAGCCTAGAAAGCCAATCATCTTAAGTATGTGAATATCTATTTTTTATGCATGAGTCAGAAGTTCTTGGCACGTAGGTGGCAGTTTACATACATCTGAATATGCATGTATATATACATTGCATTTATGTTGACATACATACAGGTCAAGTGCACAACTTTTAAAAGTTGAAAGCATACGTTTGGTTTTATTTTTTAAAGGGAGAAAAGAGAACAAATGTTGTTTTGCCGCAAAAGAAATGTCCAGACCATGTGAAATAAATCATTTCAAGCAATCGGTTAAAGTGCTCACGTAATGAAGTGTTTCCTTCAAGGTAATTTCATATGTAGTAATATGCCCTTTTAAATTGTTGAATATAATGTACTAAATTTGGATGCATAAGAAGTAATGTCATGCCACTTTACCATGTTTAAGTGTCCAGCATTCTATATTGCATCTCATCTACAGTTGTTTACAGTTATCATGGACAATCTTAATCTCCCTGATTCACCTCAATAACTTTAACATGGCCTATCAAACTTTCAAGAAAGCCTGAAAATTTCTTTCATGGAAGTTTTGATGGTTTTGGTACTTTCAGTTTGAGTTTATCAGATTCTGGTTATGGAATATATAGAAAAAAAAACATAAATGTGAAAAAAAGAGATCTCTAGCATAATTAACGCTGTAACCAAAGGATAAAACATACAAGGTCAACTAGTATTTGCCAGTCGTGGACTCTTATATCAAATACTCAATGTATAACTCTAAGCAATAAACATCTAGATCTTATATGGCTGTCCAAAGTGTGAGATATTTGTCCATTAGTATGAGCAAATTAAATCCATTATAAAGAACTAAACAACTAGTTTCAGTATAACCCACCATGCCCTGTGAATTCTGGATATTATATTCTCAGATAACTATTCATTACAATCTAGTTTAATACCTGAAAACTAAAAATTACAGGAAGCAGATGCAATTTGAAACGATAAAAATAAGCCAATGTGGTCAATCAACAAACAAAATGCTAAGTTTACAACCATTGGGCTTACAACCCTCTTACAACTGCCTAGGTGTCAGTTTCCAATTGGTTCCCCTCTCCCTCCTTACCCCACATGGGGGGAGGGGACCCAATTGGAAACTGCCACCTAGGCGGTTGTAAGTAGGTTCTAATCCTAGCATTGTTCATCAACAAAGGGATTTCCCCATGGCGAAGATTTTTGTAAAAAAACATAATACAACTGGAGAAATAGATGACTTGACTATTTCTCTCTTCCCAGTAAAAGAAAAATAAAAGGAAATCCCATAGCCATGTAGATTCGCGAAGATTTAAGATGTATACAACCTTACTACCCATTTGGTGGGGAGACTATTTCCTTGACTCGAACCCTCATCCTCCAATAGAAAGTGACAAGGCGTACCATCACATCAAACAACTCTCTCTTTCTCCCTCAAGGAAAAATATAAGATTAACCAACAAAACTAAAAGAGCATTTTTCAGCTCTATTTCATCCAATGTTTGTGATTAACCTCATTAGCCATGTAGGTTCGCGAAGATTTAAGATTTACACATCCTTAACTTTGATAGGGGCCTGTTTCCTTGACTCCAAGCCTCATCCTCCAATAACAAGTGTCAAGGTTTACCATCACACCAAATAACTCTCTCAAATCAATGAGAAATATAAAATTAACCAACAGAAGTAAAACAATGTTTTTTCAGTCCATTTCAAAAATATGTTTGTGATTAACCTCATTTAATATGATGATGAAACGATGACAACAAAAAGAAGAAGCTTTTATCCCAAATTATTAGGGTCAACTGTTTGAATCTTTTCCCTCCAGTAAGCTCTGTTAAGGGTCATGTCTCTGTAAACACTAACAAAAATCATATTCTTCTTTAAAACTTCAATCCATGTTTTAGGCCGTCCTCTAGTCCTAGCGGCTCCTTTAACTATTGTATGCTTATTTAGTTGTTGTCTTATCGCTCTCCTTACTGGAGCATCTATTGGTGCAATGTCCAAACTATTTAGACTCTCTTATTTGTCTTGAATGGGAATCATCTCTAACTTTCCACGGAGATACTTATTTCATATCCGATCTTTTAATTTATCGTCACTCATCCATCATAGCATTCTCATTTTGATCACACTAATTTTCTGGACATGTTTCTTAATTGTGACACTCTAATCCATAAAAGCATGACTGATGTTATAACGGTCTTATAGAATTTTCCTTTCAAACTTAAAAATAGCATACAAGATAAAATATTTCAAAAGCACTCCTCCATTTCAACCATCAATTTTAATCCTATGCATGACATCTGAATCTCTCCATCACAAAAAATAATTGATCCTATATACCAACAACTATCACTCATAGGTATCTCTAGTTCATTTATATAAATTCCCCCTTCATTCCTCTTTGACTTATGGCTGAAGGTATATTTCATATACTTTTTTATTTATCCTACTAATAGTAAAACATGTTGGAGTTTTTCCTTTGATGTGTGGGAGGTTTTCCTCTTGCATGACTAGAAAATTAGTCTCACATTAGAAAACACTCCAAGTGGGTATCTCAATATAATACCATGTGGGCGTTGAGAGATGCACATGGGGTAGTGGCCCAAGGGTGAGTGACATGTGGGATGTTTTCCTATGAGGATAAGGCTAAACTCCTCAAAGAAAATATTTATGCTTTTTAGTACTCTTTTGGAAAAAATTTCTTAGGAGCTAAGCTCCTAAGGGACTTAGCGACTCGGACTCAAGGGCACAAAGTGGCACGTTGTTGGTACACTTTGTACTTAGCACGTTAGCATCGTCGCATGTCGCTTGTGCGTATTAGTTACGCTCGTGCGCAAGTTTTACGCCTGAGATGCATGCGCAGGCGTACGCGTAGGCTAAGCGCGGGCAATGCGCAGCTATGTGCGTATGCACGCATGTGCTGTTGCGCGAATGGGCCACTGCGCTGCTGGCTTATGCGCACAAAGCAGTTGTTGAGCTGTTGTGCGCATATGCGCAGAGAGCGTGGTTAGCGCACAATCCCACTGATTGCGGAATTTAGAATATCTATCTTTATTTTTAGGAGTTGGTATTTTAGTCCAACATCGGCTGGGAGTGGAGATGGGTTTCTACCCTTCTCTATAAACAAGGTTGTAAAAGGCGCTAGACGTTAGGCGGGTGGCCACCCACCGCCTAGCGCCTAGGCCGCCTTCTAATATTAGGCGGTCACCGCAATCTTTTAAAAAAAAATCTAGGAATTAAAAATATGCAGTGAAAATTATATCCCAAATTCAAAGTCTCTCATAACAACTAAACATAATCAATTTTATAGTACAAGACTACAAGTTCAAACATAATTCAAGTAGTTGATGAACTTGAAATGTTGACGTTGTCGGAAGACGCCATATTAGATCCACTTCCAAACATTTTTCTGTTTCACATAACAAAAACATAATATATAAAACACATTAAAAAAAATTAGTGATCATTGTGTTCAATGTGTTCAGTGTGTTCACATAAAAAAAACACAAACGATTTTATATATTTTTTCCTATCTCATTGTGTTTACTGTGTATAGACATTAAAAAAATGTCCCACTATCCCAGCAGTAGAGAAAAAAAATCTTTGTTGTCCCACTGTCCCAGCAGACAGCAATAGAAAGAAAAAAAAATCTGTCACACTGTGTTCGATGTGACAGTATAGACATTAAAAAATAATGTCCCACTATCCCACAATGTGTTCACACTTCACATAACCAAAAAAAAATCTTTGCTGACCAGCAGTAGAAGAAAAAGACAAAGAAGAGTGAAGATGAAAAGGAAAAAGAAAAAGGAAACGTGAGAAGAAGAGAAAGCACGAGAAGAGAGGAAGAAGTCTGAAGAAGAGAAGAAGGCTGAAAGGAAGAAGAAGAAGAAGACTAAGAAGTAGAAGATGCTAGAGCTTCTTCTTCTCTTCTGCTGGAGCTTGGATCTAGGCGGCCGCCTCCTTCCCCGAGCGCCTGCTCGTAGGCGGCCACCTCTCCACCTGGATCCTCCTAGGAGGACGCCTAAAGCCACTTTTTACTTGTTGCCGCCTACATGCCGATTCCGACCGAGTCTTGGACGGTGACTGGCCGTCCAGTGCCTATGCGCCGCTTATAAGCGCTTTTTAGAACACTGTCTATAAATAGAGCCCTCAGGCCTCTTTTGGATATATACTGAAAAGGCTCAAAGAGGAGTCCAGGGAGTCCGTTCGAGTCACACACAGAGGTGATTACGAGCGTTCCAGAAGTTTTCTTGTGAACTTGCTGGCTCCTGGGAACAGATCGTCAATAGAGGACGAATCTTGCTTTGAGCAACGGTGGTTTTAACCACCCCAGCAAGAATAAGTTTTATTCTATCTTCTTTTCCTCTCTTCTTCTAGTTGTAAATATTTTATCCCAATTGCAACTGCGTTTGCAAGGAAGAACGCGCTTTGGTTCTTGAGTTCTGTGATCCAGGAGGAGTTGTAATCAGTTACTATATATATATATATTTGTTGGCATCGAGTTCTTCAGAGGACAAACGTTTGCTGGAACTTCTGAGTCTCAACTACAACTTCAGGATCAAACATAGGGTAGACTGTAAAGTTTACTGGAACCTCTGTTCCTGGCCTAGTTCTACCATCTTTTGATTAAGCCTCGAGACTAACAAAACCATCAGTTTACGATGAATCTTATATTTAAACATCTGATATCAACATACCACCTCAAGAACCATATCTTCTCTTGGTGAACTTGATGTAAGATATATAAACAATGCCTCCTAAAGACTAGTCAATCTATAGTTGCCTAATTCGTCAACCCCCCTACGTCCCACGAATTGGGACGAACGACCCCGAACGGGGTGCGTTCACGACCCGTTCGTCAAATTTTAGCGATCCAGATTTTGATGGTTTTGGTTATGAACTTATAATATTTGGTTTAGTTACAAGAATATTGTCTATGCTTTTCTTCACTTGGATTTTTATGGCTTTGGTTATGAACTTATGATATTTGGTGTATACTTCTATATAATTTTATATGGTACAAAAGATGACCCAGATAAAAACGAACAACGACCTCAAATAGCGTACCGAATAAGCCTACCCCCACCGTACCGCGTACCGGCTGAGGTACCGTACCGCGTACCCGTACCATGTACCACATACCAAAGTGACCCACGATCCTGCTAACATTGAGTCAATCTGATTGGCAAGAAAGAAATACTTATTCAAGGCACAAGGCAGACAAGGAAAAACAGAATAAGTACAGACTTGGGATTTCTGGTGCAAGTATTTGAATAATTTATTTAAAGATGTCCTGATTACTTCTATGCCCGTTTTGGTATCTGACAGCATGATATTGATGTCCAGATTATAGCTGTTTTCATAAATAGAAAAAAAGGTGGAGACTTTTTCTTCTCCCACTAATGGAACATGAGAAAGGATTTGCAATCTCACAGATACAGAAGAATCTATGCAAGAAACTAGAAAAGTAAGGGTACCAACAATAAACATGTATCTGAATGCATACCAGTCATGACTGGTACCAATTAAACCTCGATCATAAATAATCTTCAACTTGCTCGACTCGTTGACAGGAACAACATTCATCACCCAGACATCTTTATCTGCAAGGGATGCAGCAAATCCACCCAGGTTTGCCCTCATATCCATTACATTTCTAAAGGAATTTTTCTCTATTTGAGATTTCATCTGCTTCCAGTACTGTATCACTCTCCAGTGCCAAATCTCCTGCATTAGATTTTATTCTCATAAGCGAGAAGGAAAAATAATAGTCTACAATAAAGTAAAATCACAATAGCAATGACCATCCTCAAACGCACATTGTCTTCTTGGTATTTCTCAGAACTAATACCAAGCTCTTCTAAACGAGGTGGCGGTGCCGTCAGCCTAAGTGGCCATGGAGCCAATTCACTGCTTTTTGCCCTATTAACCTCTGATTTAAAAGCAAGATCTTTAGTACCATTTACAAATAATATTGTATTACACAAAGCCCAGCATAAGAGTTTTATCAAATGAAAAAAATAGTAATCATAGAAACAGGCGGCACTATTTTTCTTTTTCTTTTTTTTTGGGAAAGACTGCAGGTGGACTCAATTGATAGTGCAAAAAAAAAAAAAAAAAACCAAAATCAAGCAGCATGCTTGCTGTGATGAAACCTCGAGCCTAAAAATATGCCAAAATGTTCTGAAATATTTGACAAGTGCAGAAACTAATTAAGACATGAGGAAGTGCATGAGCCACGACAATCATAAAGGTAGATAAGTGATCCCAGGAAAATATTTTCTCCTGCTGCATTGGGAAAAATCTTAAGGCATCTTTTCAAAAAATGATAAGACTTGATGTTCATCCTGAAGGATGAGGGTTTGACTTGCATAAACAAATGAAACAATACAACTTATGACCCAAAATACTTGCCATTTCCACGTACTCAGGACATTGGTTGAGATCCACTACATCTTTGAGAGAACAGAGTGAGCAATTGATTTTTACGAACTCCATAGCATCAAAGTATTATAAGAAATTTTTCTGAACATCATCTGGATGTTATTTATGACAAGAAACTGATCTCTTTAATTTAGAGACTTTACAATAGGATCAGGTGGTTATTGATGCTCTCAACAGAAAGCAGAAATTCATTTTTACGAACTCCATAGCTCCTAAATTATGACAGCCGATAGTTGCATCACTAACCAAATTGAATTCATTTGAGCCATTATGGCTGAAAACCTTACCCCAAGGTTCGCAGTACCGGTCGTATCGGACTGTTTTGACATATCTGATTCTGACCCCCATTGATAGAAGCCAATACTAAAATTGTCTCTCCCTATCCCTATCCATTCAGCAAACAAGAACTAAAATAAAAAGAGAAGACATGACAAAAAACGATGTCGCACAATGATTCAATTACAAGAATTCAAGAGCTAGATCTGGAGAGAGAAATTCCAAAAATGAGAAAGGTTCAAAATCATCTCTCTCTCTCTCTCTCTATTATAGCTGACTAAAAAACAAGATGGTGGAAACTACAAGTTTGCAACTCGGTCGACCCTGGATTAAGTTGTTAGTTGGATAAGGACATCAACCCGCACAACCTAAGGGGCACCCGGCTACGTAGAAGGAATGAATTATAATTGGATGAGATCATAAATTTGGTACCACTTTAGCGGAGTTTATAATAAGCGTGATACTGAAATAAGACACTCGCATGCCATGTGTACCCTTGGCTATCAATAAAGACTTCCATGTGGCGAGTTGGACCCCGATGTCTTATGGATGAGCTGTGACCCCTAACTGTCAATTACAAAAGAGAGAAATGATGAGTGAGAGCTTCTCTGATCTCTCTTCCCTCAGCTCCATTGCTACTCTACCTTATCCAACTGTAAGTACTTTTTAACAAACTATATTACTGATACTCTACTGCTGTACTCACTACTGAATTGAATTGCTCGTAAGAACTCCTCTACTCCTTTATTCACTGCTACTGTACTCCTCTACCACTGAATTGAATACTGTCAGAAGTAATGTAAGCTTAAGTTTAAGGTTCTCATCAATACTCTCCCCTTATGTCTCAAGGTCAAAGTAAGGAAATTTCTTGACAAACTTGTCATATGCCTCCCTAATAGTATCAGTCACCTCCCCCCATCACCCACCCAAACGCCCCCCACACCACCACCACCACACCCACCCAAAACAACCACATTGAACCAACAAGTTTACTGCAGCCCTGCCATTCCCCTAAACTCTATCCGAATCTCCTCTGGTTCTAGGAGAGTTGTTCCCAGTGGAGTAGGATTTCCGTATTGCAACTCCACTCTAATGCCAAGTTGTTTCTTTAACTGAGATACATGGAAAACTGGGTGAATGAGAGTTTCACTTGGAAAGTCAACCTTATAAGTAACCTGCCCAATGTTTCCGCAACTTGATAGGGTCCATAATATTTAGGAGACAATTTCTGGGGCCTCCTATTACTTGCAGAAATTTGCCTGTAAGCCTGCAACTTCACAGACCCAATCACCTACTTCAAACACTCCGTCAGTTCTATGCAAATAAGCAAACCTTTTGATTCTATTCTGGGCCAGTGTAAGGTTGTCTTTGAGAAGTTTGAGAGCATTATCTCTTTGAGCGAAGGTCTCAGCTACCTCTGAACTCTGAATAGCCTCTGGAACATATGTTAGAAGATTAGGGGGAGGGGTGCCATACACAGCTTCAAAAGGAGTCACCTTAGTAGCTGTCTGCCAATTGCTGTTAAACCAATGCTCAGCCCAAGCTAAGAACTTACTCCAGTCCTTAGGCTTCTGTCTACAAAAACATCTGAAATAGGCTTCAATGCATCTATAGTAGTAGCCTCTATTTGTCCATCTGCTTGAGAGTGATAAGCACTGGTTAGTTTCAATTGAGTGCCTTGCAGTGTCAACAATTCTTTCCAAAAGTGACTGGTAAAGATTGGATCTGTCTTGACACAATGGTTTTCCGCAATCCATGGAGTTTACAGACACCATCCATAAAGATATGAGCCACTGTAGTTGCAGTGTAAGGATGGGTTAGGGCAAAAAATTAAATGTACTTGGTTAGTCTATCTACTACTACTACAAGTATACTAGTCTTGTTATAACTAATTCGATAAAGTCCATTGAGATATCTTCCCACACCCTCTCAGGTAGAGGAAGGGATTGTAAGAACCCAGCAGGAGATATAATTTCTGCTTTCTGTTGACACACCTCACAACTTCTAATATGATTCCTTTCATCTTTCTTCATGCCCTTCAATAACAAGCACTCTTGAGCCTTTGTCATGTCTTCAAATATCCTGATTGTCCCCCTGCAGGAGAATCATGGTGCTCCAGTAACATGGTGGTCACAAATGTTGATAGGGGATCTACGATCAACCTGTTTTTTTTAGAAAAGCAGATCATTTATAATAGAATACTTATCTCTCGCTTAATCTCCTTGATACCACCTTTCCTTAAGCTTGGTATAGTATTCTGATACTTCATTGAACTGTGTAATCCAGTCTGCACTGATTACAATGAAAATAGCGTTCCTCCTCCCCTCCTGAATAACCGGCCAGCTGCCATATTTCCTTGCCCTTCTTGTACTGTACCTTGTAAATGAAACAATGAAGCTTAAGTGGCCATCTAAATTGAGCTTCTGTATAGAGTTTCTTCCCCAGCATATGTATTTAAGTGACTTGTGATTTGTTCTGATCAAGAATTCCCTCCTCAGTAAATACTGCCTCCATTTCTTAACTGCTAACAGTATAGCCAACATTTCCCTCTCATAAGTGGATTGAACCTTGGAATTACCTTTCAATGCCCGACTCAACTAAGCAATGGGCTAACCATTCTGCATTACTACTTCTGCTATTCCCACATCTGATGTATCACACTCTAGAATGAACATCTTTTGGAAATCAGGCATGGCCAGAGTAGGGGTTGAATCAATGCAGTTTTCAATTGTTGATTCATGTGCCTTGGGGTTCCACATAAAGGCATTCTTCTTTAATAAGTCTTAGGGAAAGCTACGGATCCATATTCCATTTTGAACCTTTTGTAGTATCTCAAGGTGTGAACTGGGCCGGGCAGCCCGGAACCCAGCCTTGAACCGACCCCAGAGGACTTCTCGCTGAATGTCACCATTTTGCCGAGTTAATTCATCACGACTGAAAAATAAAGAATGAGACCTATCAACGGGCCGACCCGGTCCAGTCCACGAGAAATCCGGGTCCGAAAAAGCGGTCCGATAGTCCGGCCCGGTTAAAAAACCTAGCCAAACCGGTTTAGCCACGATTGTTCAGTCGACCCGGCCCGGTCCAGCGACCTCCCCACGGGCCCCACTGCATTTTTTAATATATATATATATATATATATATATATATATATATATATATGGGTAAATGACCAAAATACCTCCTCTATTATAACCGTTGGAAGGAACGTTGGAGGGGTATTTTGGTAATTTACCCTCCAACTGCCATATATGCCTTGGGAGGTAAAAATAGCCCCACTATTATGGTTGTTTTATAACCGTTTGAAGGATATTTTGGTCAATTTACTGAAAATGACCAAAATACCCTTATAACAACTATATTTTAGGGGTATTAGGGGTAATTTGACACCCAAAATTTCTATAAATAGGACATAATTCACCAAAATTAACCACAAATTCTCCCCTCTTGCAATATTAACAAGCAATCTAGTGTGAAGAGGCTATTTACTATCATAGAAAATGATCAACCACCATAGCAACCGCAAGATCAACAACCTCTACCCGCACCACAACAAAAGCCACAACTCGAAAGAAGATCAGAAGTTTGGAATCATTTTAGCGGAGTTTATAATGAGCGCGATACGGAAAAAAATTCTCGTATGGAGTTCTTGTTGAATGCTTGCATTATAGGAAACGACTCCAATGAAAACTTAGCTATGGCATATGAATTCTACGTAGTCATCTGAAAAAGTTTATGGGTATTTAGTAATTTTCTATCTTCTTGAAAAAAATGTATCATTTTTTAGTATATATTATTATTGTTAGATAGGTCATAGATATATTTAAACCTAATTGCGACTTATGTTTGAGTTTCAGCTTTCAATCTCTCTACAAATTGTATTTGGAGTATTACAAATAAATTTTGAAGAGAGGTCGAAAAGCTGAAACAAAAATATAAGTTGTATGACTTATGTAACAAAAATAATATATATTAAAAAATTATCTTATTTCTGATATTCTTATGTATCAGTACTATCAGTATGACTAATTTTAATTACATTAATAAAATTTATCTTTCTTTCTCAAATTTTAATTTTTAGAATTTTTTTTCATAACACCGGGTTGGCCCTGAACCGGAGCGGACCTAGTCCGGCCGGCCCACTCCTGACCGAACTCGGGTCCGAATGGGTTCCCCATCCCCCCTCTTCTAGTCCGGGCCGGCCCGACCCGACTCCCCTCCGGGATAAGCCCGGCCCTATACACACCATGAGTTGTGTCCTGTGAGACCCAAAAAAACCACCCTCAACTCCTTGATATTTTTAGGAACAAACCACTGCGCCACAACTTTTATCTTTTCCTGATCTACTTATACTCCTTTTGATGAGATTACATGATCCAGATACCCACTTGCTCTTGCCCGAAGTAACATTTACTTCTTTTAATTCTCAACTGTTTTTCCAATAAAGTTTGAAGTACTATCTCTAAATGTTGTAGGAGATTGCTCTTATCCTTGTTGTACACCACGATGCCATCAAAGAAGACTAATACAAACTTTCTCATGTAAGGTTTGAAAATAATATCAGTGAAGTTTGGAGATGGAGAGAAGGAAAAGTAGGAGAAGAGATAATATGAGAAAGGAGATTGCAAGGGCCTTAAACCCTAGGTTGCATCTCATGTCTATTTATATTGATATGCAATACACCAACAATACACCCACAATTACTATTATACCCTCATATGATAAATAACAAAATAAAATAACTCTAATACCCTCCCTCAAGCAGGAGCATATAGATCAGACATGCCCAGCTTGCTACATAAATCAGAAAATGGACCACGAGCAAGTGGTTTGGTGAGGATATCACCTAATTGATCCTCTGACCGAACATAAGGAGTGACAATCTGTTTCTTCAGCAACAAATCACGAACAAAATGACAATCCACCTCGATATGCTTCGTGCGCTCATGAAACACCGGATTACTTGCGATAAACATTGCCGACTGTTATCACAATACATCTCCATCGGAATAGGAATCATAATTCCCATTTCATGAAGAAGAGACTGCACCCACATCATCTCAGAAGCTGTATGAACCATTGCACGGTACTCGATCTCTGCACTAGAGCGAGCCACAACATTCTGCTTCTTACTACGCCACGTGACAAGATTGCCACCCACAAACGTACAATAGCCAGAAGTAGACCTCCTATCACTGCGACTGCATGCCCAATCAGCATCACTGAACCCAGTCACCGTAAGCAACTGGAAAGGTTTGTACAACAAACCCTTTCCAGGTGCACCCTTCAAGTATCGAAGAATGCGAGAGATAGCCTCCCAATGTGGTTGCCGAGGGGCATGCATAAACTGACTAACTACTCCAACTGCATATGTGATGTCTGGTCGAGTAACAATAAGATATATAAGTTTGCCAACCAAACGTCTATAATATCCAACATCCTCAAATAACTCTCCCCTGTCAGCATCAAGCTTGTCATGATAATCCATAGGAGTCTCAACTGGCCGACACTCCAACATTCCACTCTCGGAGAGCAAGTCTAGAACATACTTGCGTTGTGACAGATACACACATTTCTTAGATCGAGCAACCTCGATTCCAAGAAAATATTGAAGAAGACCCAAATCCTTAGTATGAAACTGACGACTAAGGTAGGCCTTCGAGTCCACAATTCCAGCATAATCACTCCCAGATATAATGATATCATCAACATAAACAATCAACACGATAATACCTGCTGAGGAAGAATGACAAAATACTGAATGATCTGATGTGGTACGCCGAAAGCCAGACTGAATGAGATCTGAACTGAACTGAACTTATCAAACCAAGCACAAGGTGACTGTTTCAGTCCATATAATGCTTTCTTCAATCGATATACGAGTCTTTTATTTCCTGCTACAACATATCCCGGTGGTTGATCCATATAAACCTCCTCCTGTAAGTCACCATGCAAGAAAACATTCTTTATGTTCAGCTGATATATAGGCTATTGGTGATTAACCGTCACAGAAATAAGAATCCGAACTGAAATGTAGTTATTTTATTTTGTTATTTATCATATGAGGGTATAATAGTAATTGTGGGTGTATTGCATATCAATATAAATAGACATGAGATGCAACCTAGGGTTTAAGGCCCTTGCAATCTCCTTTCTCATATTCTCTCTTCTCCTACTTTCCCTTCTCCTCTCCATCCCCAAACTTCACTTGGTATCAGACCATATATTTGTAAGTACTGAACATCCCATCCACGACAGGGCCGATCTGTAAAATCCCTATTCCTAGAAACTGTATATACCATTTTTAATTATTAATTAATAATTTAATTGTAGTAATTATTGGCTAATTAGGAGAAATAGATTTTATTAATTTTTATTTTAGGTGTTCGTGCACTTAGGTGATTTATGGGACCATTATGATTTTTTCTGAATTTATTTCATGTAGGAGACCCCTTGAGCAGTTGCTAGCTTAATGGTATGTATTAGTGTAATTCTAGATTTTTTCTATGAGTATATACGTATATATAAATATATATATACATATATATTTTAAAGGAAAATATAAAAGGAAAAGATTATAAAAGAAAAGAAAAGAAAAAACGTGCAAAGGACTGAAAGTCTAAGTGAATGCAGTTAAGAACGACTAAGTGAATGGGGTCGCCTAACCGTCTATATCTGGAAAGGGACCAGGTCCTCAGAGGGACGTAACAAGATACATATAAACATGCCAATAAAGTACTGAAAGTAAACATCCAATGGGGTCGCCTAACCGTCTAAGTGAATGCAGTTAAGAACGACTTTCCCCACAAGTGAGCTATCTGGCTGAAAACTGGGATTTGGCATGGTTCTCTATTGGAGATCCAGGGGCCTAAAAGACACGTCATCTTTTGAACGCCGGTGGCCCGCCTGATAATATATAATATATAGTGGTCATCACCACCCGTATCTCCGGCGGAGAATCCTGGCGCACAGGAGAAAACGTGCAAAGGAGCTCAAATGCGGTACTTGTTGTTCTCCCCACCCCATGCTCTAAGCATGTCATATCCATAACACGATAATACCTCTAATAACTGCCAGGTCTGCTAGCATACAAAGTTTCTACGGCAGTTATCCCTAGCGCACGTCCCACACGTACCGATAATCAGTCAATACGTAAGTCCGTGATCTATATGAGACTCACAACTCGTGTAAAAATGTGTCACAGTCATTGAATCTAATGCTGCCTCAAGAAAATGGGGGTAGTCTCATAAACACGGTCAATGTAAATACATAAATATAAACATATCGCGACAATACCGTCGCTGCACCCAAGTTTTCTTGGACGCGCAATTTTATATAGCAATTAAAATAAATGAACTAAATAAACATAAATAAACATGCATGCATCATATGGAATGTAAATACAGTACAATGGCAAGGTATACTTGCCTGGCAAGAATTCTGTAAAGTGTACGCGCCCAAATGTCAAGGACACGGAATAGGGAACTAATGGCTCCAGACAAACGTCTCCGGATGCTAAAATAGACATCACTAACGTTTCCGGAATCAGCAAAATAGCTAAAAAGTACTTCCCTTTCGTCCAATTTGGACACAGGGGCAAAACGGTAATTTCGGATAAAAGTGGGGTCCGCATGTGGTCCACTTTGCACAAAAAAGCGTGCCAAGGGTAACAGTCTCTAAATAGGACAAATTATAGTCAAACAAACTCTAGATGTCAATATGAACCCAACGATATGTCCAAATGTGGATTCCGATGAGCCGAACACAATTTCGCCCAAAAAGTCAACCGTGGGGCCCGCCAATTGGCGACTTAGTCAACTGTCTCAGAATTGCGTGAAAATTGGGTCACAGGACCAGCGCGTTACCACGAGTCCAGTGGCGCAAGTTTCGTCGCAATCTGACGAGCGTGCACAAAATGCGCGCGACTTTCGCAAAAGTTACGACACGGGATTTGCCGGCGGATACGGGCTGATTCCGGCGCGCACACGGGTCCGAATCAATTTCCACGAACTCTCACGTGTCCGGTTACGCTACGCGCACCGTTCGGTAAACTTGGTACACGGCGGGACGGTCCCGTTTGGCGGGGGGCGCTCCGTTTCACAACTTTTGGAATTCTGGAAAAGTGTGTTCGCGAAATTTTTCAACGAATTTAATTCTGCCTACAACAGTTAATAATCTAGGATTATTTAATAGAAATTAAACTAGGTCAAGTGGTCTACGCATACCAAAAAGAATCATCGAATTCGGATCTCTGTGGTGGGAGATACGAACTCGGGAACATGGGTGGTCACCGCAATTTTCTGCGATCCCAGAATTTGGTCTATTTCCGCCAACTTTGGCGCTGTTTTCTCCTATGGTTACGCGTTGTTCGAGGTCTACTATCACACAGATATGGAAGAGGGTTAAGGGGTGAGCATACCGGTGAAGACGGGGTGGCGTTTGGTTGAGCGAGTCGACGGTAAACAACTCTGGAACACAGGTACCTCGCTGCGGAAATCTGCAGTGCGCGGGGTGCGCGGGGTCACGGTCGTCGGGATTGGTTTGGACGGCCTGGCGGGGTTCTCCGGCTGCGGTGGCGGCGCTCTCTAGGTCTAGATGGGAAGAGGAAGAGTTTGGATGATTCTAGGGTTAGGGTTTTATTGAAATAAAAAATATATATATGTGTATAAGAGAGAGAATGAGGGGGGAATCCGTTCGCGGGTTAGGGGGTATTGGTGTACGCGGGTTTTGGCTCACAAGGGGCTGTGCTTCATACAACAAGGGGGCGGCTCCATAAAGGAAAGGGTGTGGGTTACATATATTGCTAAGGGGGTGTTGGGTTATAGCTAAGGCGCGGGGTGTGTTCTGTTAGGGAATAGTTAATGTTTTTTTTTTCTTTTATAATCTTTTCCTTTTATATTTTCCTTTAAAATATATATGTATATATATATATTTATATATACGTATATACTCATAGGAAAAATCTAGAATTACACTAATACATACCATTAAGCTAGCAACTGCTCAAGGGATCTCCTACATGAAATAAATTCGAAAAAATTCATAATGGTCCCATAAATCCCCTAAGTGCACGAACACCTAAAATAAAAATTAATAAAAATATAATTTTCCTAATTAGCCACTAATTACTACAATTAAATTATTAATTAATAATTAAAAAGGGTATATACGGTTTCTAGGAATAGGAATTTTACACGATCGAACTCGGCCGTGAGTTCGACAGGGGTTCGGAGGCGGTAGCCCCTGATTGCAGGGTTCGGGTGTTTTTCTACTTTTCATGATTCGTCGTTCGTTGTTCATGGTCGTTCGTGGTTCGTTTATGAGATCTAGGGTTTCTACATATCTCCGTTGGTTATTCGTCGTCGGTTGAGGTTCGTTGTGAGATCTAGGGTTTCAAAGATCTCGTCTTTCTGTTGCATCTGCAAGTATGGTGGGGACCGAATCTTCTAGCGAAATTAATAGTGGTGGTGGTAGCAGAGGTGGTTCTCCTTTTACTGTTATTCATAATGATGAATTGGGAAAGTCGATTACAGCGGTGAAACTCAATGGTGCGAACTACCTTGCCTGGTCCAAGTCTATCAAAGTGGTGTTAAGGGCGAAGAAGAAGTTGAAGTTTTTGACGGAAGAACCCCTGCCTGAAACTTCCGCTGAGTATGAAGATTGGATGAGTGCAGATGCATACGTTATGTCATGGTTGTGGCATAGTATGGAACCACATATCGCTGCTAATGTTCAGTGGTGTGAATCAAGCAAACAGATTTGGACATCTCTGGAAGAATCATATTCGCAGAAGCGAAATGTTGCCCGTATCTATGAGTTGTACGAGTTATTGTTCAATACAAAGCAAAATGAAAAGCATGTGAATCAATATCTGGCTTCAAAGAAGGCTTTGTGGGAGGAACTGCTTCAATATCATCATGTTACTACTGATTTGAAGGAAGCTCGTAGACAGAAGGAAGAGTTTCATGTTTCACTTATCCTAGCCGGCTTGGATCCTGCGCTCGAATCTTATAAAGCTCAAATCCTTGCTGGAGAGCAGTTACCTACGATGGCAGATATTTTCTCTCGTCTCAATCGTTCCTTTCTGGGACAGAGTTCTGTGGTGCCGAGTACTGACTCTTCTGCCCTAGTTTCTAGTGTTGGTCATGGTGGTGGACGTGATAGTGGACGTGTCGGTAGAGATGGTGGTCGTAGTTTTGGTCGAGGAGACCGCGGTGGTAGAGACAATGGTCGTGGTGGTGGCCGCGGTGGTGGTGGTGTAACTATTGTGGAATGCTCGGTCATGTAGAAGACTACTGTTGGGACAAGTGGGGCAAACCAGAATATGCACATCAAGTGCATAATGAAAATATGCAGTCCCAGGTCACCACTTCTGCTCCCAGAGATGATACTTCGGGTTTCAATCAGACTTCAACGTCCGATACCTCATCTCCATTTCAACAGATCCTCCAGAAGTTGAACGCGCTTGCTAGTACCACCTCCCAACCTACTGCAACCATGGCACATATAGGTAATCCTGCTTTTGTGGCAACCCAGTCACCATCCACCTCTTGGGTCATCGACTCAGGAGCAAGCTCTCACATGTCTGGTATAACATCTATCTTTCATAATCGTAGTTCTACAAAACATAATATTATCTTGGCTGATGGGTCTACTCGTCCTGTGCTTGGGAAATGTGTCATTCACCCTACTCAATCACTATCATTATTTGATTCATTATATGTGCCTAATTTTCCATTTAATTTGTTATCTGTGAGCCAGTTAACCAAATCTCTTCAATGTTCTGTGACATTTTCTCCCAATTTGTGTGTTTTTCAGGACCTCAGGACGAAGAAGATGATTGGTTCGGGGCATAAAAAAGATGGACTGTACTATTTGGATCTACCTGGAAAAGCCTTCACTTCTGTTTCTACTTCTCCGTTGCAGTGACATTATCGTTTGGGACATCCGTCTTTGGCTAAGTTGCGTCAAGTTGTTCCTAGTTTGAGTCATGTTTCTAGTCTTGAATGTGAGGCTTGTCAGTTAGGCAAGCATCACCGTAGTTCCTTTCCTCGTCGTAGTAAGAGTCGTCAATTAGAGTCTTTTGATCTTGTTCATTATGATATTTGGGGTCCGTCTAGAGTCAAAAGCCCGAAAGGATTTCAGTATTTTGTTATTTTTATTAATGATTATTCCAGAATGACTTGGTGTTATTTAATGAAAGAAAAATCTGAGTTTCCAAATGTGTTATCTGTCTTTTATAATGAAGTCTATGTTCAATTTAATAAACGTATCAAAATTTTGCGTTCTGATAATGCTTTGGAGTATACTCAATCTTCTGTGAACAGTTTCTGTGTTGATCGTGGTATGATTCATCAAACTAGTTGTGTCCACACCTCTCAACAAAATGGTATAGCCGAACGCAAACATCGACACATTTTAGATGTGGCTCGAACTCTCATGTTCAATATGCATGTCCCTAAACAGTATTGGGCAGATGCCGTTCTTACTGCATGTTATCTTATTAATCGCATGCCATCATCTGTATTAAATAACGAAGTTCCATTTACCATATTACATACAGATGTCGCACCCTTTTCCTTATCTCCTCGAGTGTTTGGGTGTGTCGCTTTTATTCATAACTTGGAACCTAATCGAGATAAGTTGGCTCCTAGATCTCTAAAGTGTGTCTTTCTTGGTTATCCCCGTACTCAAAAAGGTTATCGTTGTTACAGTCCACAGTCACGCAAATATTATGTCAGTGCGGATGTTACATTCTTTGAGTCTACCCCTTTCTTTCCTTCAGGAGACCGTTGTATTCCTTTTACAACAGATTTGATGTCTTCCATACCACTTCCGGTCATTCCTGAATCAATTTCTGTCTCCATATCCGTGCATGAAAAGTCGAAGGCTATTTCTAAGCCCAAAAGGCATCACTAAGAACTCATAGTGCCCCTCATGAGTTATAAATGTTGTTTTATGCACATCCTCATTCATTCTGACTTGATGGTACCTGACCTCAAATTCAACTTAGAAAAGTACTTAGCCCCGTGCAACTAATCAAATAATTCTCCAATAACAGGTATAGGAGAGTTGTCTTTGATTGTACTTTGGTTCAAAGCACTATAATCAATGCATATTCTCCATGTCTGATCATGTTTCTTAACTAAAATGAATGGGGAATAATAGGCACTAGTGCTAGGTCTAATTGCCCTTGTCGAGCATTTTTCTATCTCATTCTTCTGAAAGTATGGATGTCTATATGACCTGCTGCACACAAGCTGAGCACCTTCAATGAAAGGTATTTTATGATCAAAATTTCTTTTTGGTGGCAATCCTTGAGGTTCTTCAAACAAGTAATGGTTCCTCTGCAGCATATTTTCATTTTCTGGTTCTGCATTGTTGATTTTTTTTCTTCTTCAAATACACTGCACAGAGTTGTGTCACAGAAATCTGAGAATTCTTCCTCAAATTCTTGCAAGCTGCTTCTGTCAGTCCATGTGTAGGTAGTTTAATACATTTATGCTGTTTTCATGTCCCTTTTTCCTCATATTTCAGGGTAAGGTCCTGGAAATTCCATATAATATTCCCAATGTTCTCAATCAATTTGCCCTCAAAACATGACAGCCACAGTGGGAGTTGCAATAAATATGTTCCTGTCCTTGACAAGTAATAACCACTCTCCTGCACATGCAATTACTTTGCAATTTGTCACCATTAGCTAGCATGACTTCAAGAGAACTATTTTGTTCTGTGCATAACCCCAATTTATTGCTGAAAGAGGTATCAATAAAACTATGTGTGGATCCTGAAGGATCCGGAATCTACCAATATGATGACTGACCTGTGGTTTATTATACCTTTTAACTTATTGTAGAAATACTGAAATGGTAGAGGCTCTTGACAAGGCTTGTAAAGAAAGAGCAAATAAAATTTCTTCTTGCACCTCTTCTATATTGTCTGTGAGTTGATCCAGGAATTTATCTTCCTTTTCACTGTATTCATCTGCAGTGAGCATATGTACCCTTTTATCTTTGCATTTGTGACTCTTGTGCCATTTTTCATGACACAAGAAACATTGGCCTAGATTCTACCTTCTCATTAGTTCACTAGGGAAAATAGCAGGACTGTTACTGGGGAAACTTTTAGTAGGCAACCCCATCGGCTTCTTTGTAGTGTCGTCAGTCAACTGAGATGTTGTGTTACTGATTGCTGGTTTATGAAATGAACTGTGAAGCATCCGATTCTTCCTGACAGCAAGTATTTTCTCTTCTTCAACTTGTCTACCTCCATAGCTGCAAAGAGGTGTACTGGCCTACCCCATTGCACTTCATACCTTATTTCTTCCTTCAGTCTCCTAATACATAGGCTATCTAGGCAATTTTCAAATAACCCCTGTACCTTTTTTGACAACCTAAAAAACTTTAAATTATACTCATGAACTGAAGTTTCTTGTTTTAACAATTTAAGATATATAGCATGATCACTAGATAACCAACCTACTGAACCGAATTTCTAGGATTGGATCTTGGAACTAGACACCACAGTTAACTGCTTTGGCTTGAGTGATTTAATAGAACCAATAGTAGCATCGTAGCAGGATTAGGTAGATACTGTGCAGGACCTAATAAGGAAAACCTTCCATTATGGATGACTTATAAGTTAATAGAAACATATCCAAATCTTTGTTCGTATATTTTCTCCTATTATAATGACAAAGAAAGAAAGATGCAGTTGTAAGATGGAATAGGTTTGGCTGCAACAACAAAGGATCTACAAGTCAATAGAAGAACAAGACTACATATATGTAGAAGCATGAAATATGCTGGGGAATCGTACGCGTATTATACAGTCAAAACCCCCAACATACATGAAGTCTGCGTAAAACAGAGCCTCAAGGCTGTGTGGCGTAAAATATGGCTTCAGGACTGTCCGCGTAAAACAGGATTTCAGAGCTGTTTGGCGTAAAGTAGAGCTTCAGAGCTGCCCGCGTAAAGCAGCGCTTCAAGGCTGTTTTGGCGTAAAAAGGTTGCTATACCTCCCTGCGTAAAATTTAAAATACGTTTGCTTTTAATGCAGCGTAAAGTTGTACGAGGAACTCTTCGTATTCCTCGGATGAATTTGTCAGACAAAACAGTGAACCTGACTCCTGACAAAAGTACTGCACAATGATCGAGAGGACGGCTGTGATGATAATTTTGCACAGAGACCCAGGTTGTCGTTTAGTGACACAAGTCGTATTTTACGCTCAAGACTGGAGTCTTCTGAATACGCTACCTATTCTACATTCACAGAAATGAGTTTTTACGCTCAAGATTGGAGTCTTCTGAATACGCTGCCGCCACGTCAAAAGTTGTTTCCTGCACAGAACTCGAGGCATATCTCTGCATTTAATGCACGAGATGGAGGCATATCTCTGCATTTAATGCACGGGATTTGGTTCTATTCTTTATATTTTGTCATGATAGGGAGAGCTAAAACTGTGGCTAATACGCTCACATCACCATCCTTGCATTTTATGCCAAACAGGCCATTTTCAACTATAGGAGTACGTCGTATGCTATCTCCTCGAAATACGCCAGCTCAGGCTATATTTGCAAAGGTACGTGATAAGGCTATTGGCGTAAAATGCAAGGATGATGATGTGAGCGTATTAGTCACAGTTTTAGCTTTCCCAGTCAATCATCCATCACGACTGAGGTCTTGAGCATATGCTATCTCCTCGAAATACGCCAGCTCAGGCTATATTTGAAAAGGTACGTGGCTATATTTGAAAAGGTACGTGATAAGGCTATTTAGTCCGGAATACGCTCAAGACCTCAGTCGTGATGGATGATTGACTGGGAAAGCTAAAACTGTGACTAATACGCTCACATCACCATCCTTGCATTTTACGCCAACCAGGCTATTTTCAACTATAGGAGTACGCCGTATGCTATCTCCTCGAAATACGTGTTGATATGGTATATTGGGTGTCATATTTAAGCATTGTATTAATACATGGAAATATCCTGAGGACATATTTGGGATGCCAGAATATGTCACAGGATATTCCATTATGAGATTATTGTCATAATGATTGAGATCATTGTATTAATGACTGTAAGGCTATATAATGCCAATGAGACAATCAATAAAATCATCAACTAATTCCAACATGGTATCAGAGCCAAGTTTCCACAAACCCTAGCCGTCACCAAGCTTCCACAAACCCACAAGAGGATTTCCTAGATCTCCTCCACCGAACTCTTCCACGCCCCCCCTTCTTCCCTTCTCCAACTCCCTCCTCCGCCCTTCGTTGTTGCTGTCCCGTCCCGCTACTGCTGCGGCTACTACTGCTGCTGCGACTGCTGCTGCTACTGCTGCGACGGCGGCTGTGACATGTGTGCTGCCGCCTCCTCCGCACCAGCACGAGACAGAGCCTAATATGGATGCCTAGATCTGAAAAAATGGGGGACATGTTCGGATCTAGGAGCGGACGACGAGGACGAGCGTGAGTCGTGGAGCGGACGTGACGTGATTGGATAGACGACGCATCGATGGAGGAGATCATCAAGAAGCTACATTCTGCAGAGGTGGCGACGTTGATGAAGTTGTTGACGATGTCGGCTGGTGAGAACACGACACGAACGTCGCCGGAGTTGAAGCTTCCCTCCATCGATCTGAAATTAGATGGACCAGCCACCTATCTGAGTTGGTCACGGCGGGTGAGAAGAACCCTCGCAGGAAAAAATATGGAGGGGTTCCTGACGGACGAGACGACAGAGCCGGACGAGGGCTCGACAGGACGCGATGAGTGAAAGTCCACTCATATGGTGATCTACATCTGGCTTCTCAACTCCTTAGTCCAGTCTATTGCCGCCACAGTAGACGGTATTGAGATGGTGAAAGATGTGTGGGAGAAGTTGAGAAGGACCTATGATGGTGTGGGGAACAACTTACGGGTCTTCCAGATAAAGGGGGAGATTGATGACACCGTACAGGGAGAGAAGACGGTGCAAGAGTATGCCACGGAGTTGGAGCGTCTGTGGTTGGATTATGATCACTCCTCAGATCGAGCGAGCTGCGGGGACCCTAAGTGTAAGGAGAGACAGGTGTGTCTGCAGGAGAGGACGATGAAGTTCCTCAAAGGGCTGACTGCAGCTTTCGCACAGAGGACGGCCCTACTTCTAGCCCAACCAAAGATCCCTAGCCTTGAGGAGGCTATCTCAGCCATGATCCAGGAGGAGACACGCATCAGGCTGCAAGCCGGGACAGATGGTCCCCCCGAAGCAAAGTCAGCACTAGCGATCACCAGCTCAGGTAACACAGGATCTAAGGGAGAACCCTGCCAGCATAACCGGCAGTGCTACAACTGTGGGGAGATGGGTCATCATCGGTATGCTTGTACCAAACCACCTAGGGAGGAAGATTCAGGTGGTGGACGAGGACCGTTCGGCGGACGAGGTTATAATGGAGGACGTGGTCATGGTCGAGGGGGTAGACGAGGCAGCCGAGGAGGTTATCGGGCGAACCTCCTGATATCAGAAGGGAACGGAGAACCTGATGGCACCTTTACTGTGGAGGTCCAGGCACTGGGAGACATGAGGAGTAGAACAGAGGAGGCGTCCACCTCATTCTTTGTTAGGGGCAACGCTGCCATGTATGCCCATCCATCAGAAGGTACTGACGAATCACTTGCCCTTGCGTCTATCTCTTCCCTTAAATCATCAGACTGGATTATCGACTCGGGAGCATCTCGGCATGTGACGGAGAATGCTAGTGAGTTTTCTTCCTACACTCACCTAGCATCAGCAGACAGCATTCAGACAGCTGATGGCACTTTCCAGCCAGTGGTCGGTAAGGGTACTGTTAATTGTACAAGTTCAGTAAGATTATCCAATGTTTTACATGCTCCATCCTTTCCAGTCAGTCTCTTGTCCATTAGTTCAATAATCCTCCAACTTAAATGCATTGTTTCTTTTGATATTCCTAAGGTGACCTTCCAGGAGAAAGGGACATGACGAAGACTTGGGACTGGCACTTGGCATGAGGGACTGTGGTACCTAGATCGAGAAGGACTGGACTCAGCATTGGTATCTATGGCAGAGAAGGCTGGCATGGAAGGACTGCAGCAGAGGACTGAGGATACCTTGATACTCCATCATCGGAGGATGGGACATTCTTCCTTTGATACTCTAAGTAAGTTGTATCCAGAGATTTATGCAAAAACAAATAAAGAGAAATTAGTATGTGATGCGTGCGAGTTAGGAAAACTTACTAGGAGCTCATATGTTGGCACGGGTCATAGGAGCACTTTTGCTTTTGAGGTAGTACATTCTGATGTCTGGGGTCCATATGCTACAAACACTATGAATGGTTATAAGTACTTTGTTTCTTTCATTGATTGTGCCTCTCGTGTTACCTGGTTATATTTGATGAAAAATAAAAATGATGTACCTGCTTGTTTTCGGGATTTCCATAAGCATGTACAGACTCAGTACAAAGCAGTTGTGAAGGTACTGAGGTCTGACAATATAACGGAGTATACCAACAGGACGCTTGCAGAATACTTGTCAGCACACGGAATACAGCATCAAACCACCTGTGCATACACATCAGCACAAAATGGAGTTGCAGAAAGGAAAAACAGACACCTTCTGGAGGTCGCAAGAAGTATGATGATCGACATGAATGTCCCACAGAGTCTGTGGGGGCATGCAGTGTTGACAGCAGCTCAACTCATCAACAGGATGCCCTCGAAGGTCCTCGGATGGAAGTCCCCATGTGAGGTATTGCAAGGCAATAATAGTGGGATACTCCCACTGAAGGTGTTTGGGTGTGTGTGTTTTGTGAAGGACAACAGGCCATCAGTTGGAAAACTTGACCCTAGAGCGGTCAAATGCATCTTCGTAGGCTACTCGGCGACCCAGAAGGGGTATGTGTGCTGGAGTCCAGTAGAGAAGAAGAAGTTTGTCAGTATGGATGTCCACTTTCGGGAGCATGAGCCATACTACCATCAGGACGGAACTTCACACAACACGCCTAATACTGCCAGTATTAGGCGAGAGGGGGAGATGGAGAACTTGGTGGTAACCGATTTAGAAGTTTGGCATGGAGGCACGGAGAAGGGACAAGAAGGTGAAGGTGTTAGGCCTACGGCTCAGGGAGAGTTACTTACCTACAGCAGGAGAGAGAAGCAAACTGCAGGACCAGTACCGACAGTGCCAGTGCCAAGTCCCTTGCCTGCGTTCGTCCCAACTCCTGAGGCACCGACACCAACCCCCCTTCAGGTGATACCCCCTCCTTCACAAGATATCATTCCTCCTACTTCTACTCCTCCCACACCACTATCTGTACGGAGGACCACTCGCAGCAATGCAGGAAATCCTCCAAACAGATATGGTTGGGATATTGCTCAGTTTGTTTCTTATGACCATATCCCTTCTTCTCATGGAGCATTTATAACATCTTTGGATAGTATTATTGTACCTAACAATTGGCAGGTTGCCAAGAACGATCCAAAGTGGAAAGCGGCAATGCACGAGGAGTTGGGAGCTCTGGAGAAGAACCACACTTGGGAGCTTGTGAGACTGCCAGAGGGAAAGAGAGTAGTTGGATGCAAGTGGGTCTTTACCGTGAAGCAGAACCCAGATGGACAGGTTGAGCGCTACAAAGCTCGACTAGTAGCCAAAGGATACAGTCAGACGTACGGCATCGACTATGACGAGACCTTTGCACCAGTTGCAAAGATGAGCACTGTCAGGACTCTGATTTCTCTGGCAGCGAATGGTGGATGGAAGCTACACCAACTGGATGTGAAGAATGCGTTTCTTCACGGGGATCTAGTGGAGGAGGTGTACATGGAGATACCACCAGGATTTGGCACCAATCAGACAGTAGGCAAGGTCTGCAGGTTGAAGAAGTCCCTCTATGGACTGAAGCAGTCTCCTCGAGCGTGGTTTGACAGATTCAGAAGGGCGATGATAGGGATGGGATATCAGCAGATCAATGCTGATCATACTATGTTCTTCCGTCGGAGTGGAGGCCACATCACCATGCTTGCGGTGTATGTGGACGATATGATTATCACAGGAGATGATGAGCAGGAGATCGCCCAACTCAAAGGAAAGCTTGGCAAGGAATTCGAGGTGAAGGATCTCGGCCTTCTTCGGTACTTCCTTGGGATTGAGATTGCTCGAGAAGCAGAGGGAATTGTTCTCTCTCAAAGGAAGTATGCACTGGACCTTCTCACAGAAACTGGGATGTTGGGGTGCAAACCTGCAGCGACACCAATAGATCAGAGGTTCAAGATTGATGCTGAGGCTGGAGAACCAGTTGATCGGGACAGATACCAGAGACTGGTTGGCAAGTTGATCTATTTGAGCCACACACGTCCTGATATCTGCTTTGCAGTAAGTGTGATGAGCCGCTACATGCATGACCCACGGAAGGGTCATATGGATGTAGTGTACCAAATTCTGAGGTACTTGAAAGGTGCTCCCGGGAAGGGACTAATATTCAGGAAGAACAATCACGTGAGCATCGAGGGCTACTGTGATTCTGACTGGGCTAGTTGTGCTGATGACAGGAGGTCTACCTCGGGATATTGCATATTTGTAGGAGGTAACTTGGTCTCCTGGAGGAGTAAGAAGCAGTCTGTAGTGGCCAGATCGACAGCTGAAGCAGAGTACAGAGCTATGGCCTTGGGAGTTGCAGAGCTGCTATGGTTGAAGAATATGCTGGTGGAGCTGAAGCTGGATCAAGGAGCCAAGATGAAGCTGTGGTGTGACAATCAGTCAGCTATTAGTATCGCCAACAATCTAGTACAACATGACAGGACCAAACACATCGAGATTGATAGATTCTTCATCAAAGAGAAGTTGGATAGTGGATTACTGGAGCTTGGCCATGTTCCAACCAGGGATCAAGTAGCAGATAGACTAACCAAAGGACTCGCCTCAGTGAGCATGATTAGAGGATGTGACAAGATGGGCTTAGTGAATATCTTTCACCCATCTTGAGGGGGAGTGTTGATATGGTATGTTGGGTGTCATATTTAAGCATTGTATTAATACATGGGAATATCCTGAGGACATATTTGGGATGCCAGAATATGTCACAGGATATTCCATTATGAGATTATTGTCATAATGATTGAGATCATTGTATTAATGACTGTAAGGCTATATAATGCCAATGAGACAATCAATAAAATCATCAACTAATTCCAACAATACGCCAACTCGGCTATATTTGCAAAGGTACGTGATAAGGCTATTTAGCTCGGAATACGCTCAAGACCTCAGTCGTGATGGATAATTGGCTATTTTACGCTGGTTATCTGCTATTCATGCATCATCGAGTTTTACGCAGAGTTTGGCTTTTACGCCAACAAGACAATTATTTGGCTTTTACGCCAACCATCTTTACGCAGGGGCAGTTACCTACGTGGCTTGCATGCCATGATCTTCGAGAAGCAGTTATACGCGTTACCTCATTAAGGGACACGTGTCATACGCATATTCAGAAGACTATGGGAACGTGGGTAGCAGTTATTATAACCGCAGCGTAAAGGAAGTCTTCTTCTTCACAGTTTGGTCTTTTACGCCAACAAGACAGTTATTTGGCTTTTACGCCAATCAAACAGTTATTCGGCTTTTACGCCAACCATCTTTATGCAAGGTGCAGTTATCTACGTGGCTTGCATGCCATGATCTTCGAGAAGCAGTTATACGCGTTACCTCATAATGGGACACGTATCATACGCAGATTCAGAAGATTACCTGAACGTGGGTAGTAGCAGTTATTATAACCGCCGCGTAAAAGATGCAACCCCCTTCACAGTTTGACTTCTACGCCAACTGGACAGTTATTTTGACTGATCTCTATAAATAGAGACCCCTGGTCACAGGGGATCAAGGCGATCAAACAGACACCCGAGAGAGGGGGGAGACAAGTGCACACAGACAATCAGGACACAATCAGAGATCAGAGCGAGAGCACAGACAGAGAGTGTGGGTTGACAACTTTGCCAACGAGAATTCAATCCCCCTTGCAACCTTTGAAGCTTATTCTTCTTCTACAACACTTCTTCATCATCGTGTGGTCCAAGGGACAAAGTGATCGACCGCAGATCAGACTCCTATAGCAATACTTTCCCAGAATCATTCTTATTGTACTTAACATCCTCGTATAGGATTAATTATACTCTTTTTCTTGTTTGTAAACAAAAAGAAAGGTTTCGTATAAACCCTCTTCTTCATTTTGTTTATCATCAAACAAAAATGACGACTCTGCTGGGAAAGACTTTCTCCTCTGACGAGAAAGCAATTGCTCAACACGATGCTGTGTCCATCGGATCGACGAAGAAGACTTTAGTCGTCCAATTCGACCAATCTGCTTATGAAGACATGCTTCATGCAGGGGGTAGCTCTCATTCCTCCTCTGTCCAGAACAACAGGAAGCTGCGTAAAGTATGGATGCCTAAGACGTCCTCTACCCTTCCTGCAAGCTCTCACTCTCTGATCAACAAAGTTGTGACAATATAGCCAACATCTCCCGTCTATGATGAGGCAGATGTACCATTTGATCACATCAAGGAAAAACAAGTGGCGAATCTTCCAACCTCTAGGCTTTTACGCCCACAAGGGAAAAAATTACCCACTTTACAGATTACAAGGACTTTCCCTGTTTTACGTGAACCTGTGCCAAAATCCAAATTATGCCAGGATAGGTCTGTCCGCGTAAAGAAGACTCGTTTCACGGGAAGATGCGCTCCTCAAACAGATGATGGATCATATGCTACTCACATGGGTGAACTGATGTATTCCTATGGCAGAGAAAAGGTTATGATTCCTAATCTATACCTTCCACTGATGTAAAAAGGCAGAATAAGCCTTCTTCTTGTAATCTCCCTGATTTGCGTGATTTTTTGATCCAGAAACGCAAAGACAGGGGATCTCCTAATACGTCTATTACACCTCCTAGAGAACATTGTTGTAATAGTCGTAAGGTTGTAATTAACCGTTGCTGTTCCAAAGCAAAACGGTCAGTTTTTGACCGATTGAGCTACTCTTCGTCATTACAGGAAGAACCAGACGACGACATGTCTGGGGGTAGTCTCCTTCGACAAAACAGAGCAGCATCCGAAGCTTGGGGTAGAATTCCCTCTGAGTCCGAAGATGATGCAACTATGACCATCTTCCCTGAGGACCGTACGACTCAGGTATCAGAAGCCCGAAGGCCAAACGGGACTTTCTCCTTCAATGATGACGACATCATTGAAATCTTCAATATATTGATGAAGGAAAACAAGCTTCGGCTACCCAACATCAGATACCCTGAAAAGGTTGGCAAGGTCGATGACCCAGAATACTGTCTCTTTCATCGGTACATTCATCGCCCCACAAAGGCATGTTATGTACTAAAAAAGAAAATCCAGGAGTTGATCGACGCCAAGGCCATTACTCTGCGTAATAACGAGAAGACGGTCACTGAAAATATGATCTCACTCCAATTTGGCAATCTTCCCCCTCAAGAAGTCCCGGATGGTGTGGTACCTATTCCACGGGCAATGATGAACATTGTTAATCTTCCTCCTACCAGGGATCAAAATCATGACTTAGTGCCCCTAACTACCAAGCGTGGGGAGATCATGTGGGTTCACCCTGATCTAGTATCAGAAATTGAGGAAGAGACTCAAGCTGCTAAAGCTAAGTCTAAAAAGAACTCAAGATGTAAACCATGCCATATGGTTGGAATATCCCCGGCATCGGAAGAAGATGCTTTAGCAACAGGAACCCGGTCAGGAAAAGCCTACGACTATGGAGAGAATCAGGAAGAAGCGACGGCAGACACTTCAGCTGCCAAACCTCCAGAGCCTGAACCTGTTATACCAGAGGCAGGTCCTTCTAAACCAACCTCGGTGGACAAAGACAAGCAAAAAGAAGTTCGTTTCGATAAACCTTTGAAGAATATTCAAAACAAAGGTTTAGAGAAACCATATAACTTCGACATCTTGGCTTAGTTGGCTAATACTCCAGCCAGATTGTCCATTTTTGAGCTACTTCGGCTATCCAAAGACACTCGTCAAGCCTTGAGTGAAGCGTTAATGCAAGCAGATGTATGCTTGACTCAGCTCAAGTCCCCTAATAAAGAGCCTGTGGTATGTCCTCAATGCCATAGTGTGATGGAAGTGGTCCCTAACATCACTTTCACCCAAGAGGGCATGTTGTTGAAACATAACAAACATGACAGGCCTCTTTATTATACATGATACGTCGGCTCCATTGAGGTAGACCGGATTCACATAGATCCGGGATCGTCGATCAGATCGTCGATCAGCATTATCCCTCATAGTCTGCTAAGACCGTTGAGAATTCCTACCAGTGAACTGGCTTATACTACCACTACGATTGTGGGCTTCAATGCCAGGAAAAGCAGACCGTTGGAAAAGATTCGTCTGAGAATCCAGATTGGTGACCTTAGATCATTGGCTACATGCTACGTCATTGATTCGGAGGTGTCTTACAACATTCTGTTGGGCAGACCATGGATCCACGATCACAATATTGTCCCTTCAACTCTACATCAATGTTTCAAATATGTAGATACTCAAGGAACAGTGAAGACAGAATTCGCTGATCTCAATCCGTTCAAAGGAGTTGAGTCCTACTATTCTGATGCCATGTTGTACACTCAAGACTACATGAATGAGGTGTCAGGCAAGATGGAGGAGGAATCCCACCAGGAGCCAGGAGAACCATCTGCTGAGCAACCTTTGTCAATCCAGGTGAAAGGGCGGACTACCCGTCCGAAAGTCATGGAACCTATGACTATTCACTTGGGCAAAACAAAATCGGGAGGAGGAAATGATCCTCTAGTGATCAATCTGAACAAGAAACCTCCACCTTTGGTCATTGACCTTAGGCGCAACAAGCAGTCAACTGATGTAAATATAACCGGAAACGTGATTTCAGATAATAATAAAGATTCTCTTTTCCAGTATACTGACGCCCAATTTCCTAATCAGAAATTTCCTCCTCATGAAGATATAGAACCCATAGCACAAAAATTCTTGGAAGCTATGTATTTCTATCATCCATATGTGTGGGAAGTAGCGTCAACTTCTAATGTCGTCACGACATATGGGCCACATGAAGATTCTATCTTTATTGTTCCAACTACTCGCAACAATCAGCATCCAATAGTCTTCGGTCGCATGCGGAATAGACCGATTGTACAAGAAGAATTTCACGAGTCTGATGCTGGGAACATGCAAATCCACAGATATAGCCCACAGGCTTTGAAGATTATACAAAACATGGGTTATGATTTGAAGTTGGAGCCAGGCCTCAACTATGGAAAAAGCAGACGAATGTCGTTGCATGGTGATCCCTAGTGCCAACGAACTCGTTTCGGGTTAGGGTATACCACATCTCCTGCAACTTCAAACAACTCTGAGTTAAGCGATGAGATCATTTCCTCTTCTCAAGGTGATCTGTCATCCTCCGATTCAGATGATGAATTCGAACTGGCATTATCAGTAAATATGGTGTTGACAGATTCTCTCGAAACAGAGGAGCAAGAGTCTGAACCATTTGAAAATGAATCATGGGCACAGTAAATGGAAACACAATGGGAACTCCGGTTCGAACAAAAAGAACCACCCACTGAAGACAAGGTTATCCAAGTCAATGTTGGGGATGAATTTTCACCAAAGACGATATTTCTCAGCAACAATCTTTCTGAAGAAGAAAGAGAAGAAATGATCCAGCTGATAAAAGAATATATTGATGTCTTTGCTTGGAATTATGAGGATATGCCAGGCCTTGATCCAAAAGTGGCTACCCATAAACTCAACATATTGTCCAATTCAAAGCCTGTAAAGCAACACCAACGTCGGTTCCGTCCGGATATGATGGATGACATTGAAGCTGAATTCAAAAAATTAATAGCCTGTGGGTTCATCCGGGAAGAACATCCTGATTGGGTCGCTAATGTTGTCCCAGTTATGAAGAAAAATGGAAAAGTTCGTGTTTGCATCGACTTCCGAGATATAAATGCGGCATGCCCTAAAGATGAGTTTCCTCTTCCCATTACAGACATCATGATCGATAATACGTGCGGTTTTGAGCGCATGTCTTTCATGGATGGATTTTCAGGATATAATCAAATTAAGATGAACCCTGAAGATGAGAAGTATACTGCTTTTCGTACGCCATTGGGGGTATATTGCTATACAGTCATGCCTTTTGGATTGAAGAATGCCGGGGCCACATATCAACGAGCTATGAGTAACATTTTTCATGAGCATCTACGCAAAACGGTGGAATATTACGTAGACGATATTGCTGTCAAAAGTCGCCTCAAGGATAATCACATCCAATACTTGAAGACAATATTTGATTTGATGCGCCAACATCAACTCAAAATGAACCCTACAAAGTCCTTCCTTGGTGTATCCAGTGGCAAATTTCTGAGATTTGTCATTACTGCTAAAGGCATTCAAGTTGACCCTGATAAAGTAAAAGCTATCCTAGAAATGCGACCACCCCGTAATCTCAGAGAACTTAGGGGATTTCAAGGTCGTCTAGCTTACATCAGGAGATCCATATCCAACGTCTCTGGGAGATGTCAACCTTTTTCTCGTCTAATGAAAAAAGGTGTGTCATTTGTATGGGACGAAGCCTGTCAACAAGCGTTTAATGACATCAAACGCTATCTTACTAATCCTCCAGTTCTGGTGCCTCCTGTCATAGGAAGACCATTTTTGCTGTATGTTCGAGCAATGGATCATTCTTTAGGGGGCTCTACTCGCACAGAAGAACAATGAGGGTCATGAACAGACTGTCTACTATCTAAGCAGGATGATGGTCGGAGCAGAACACAGGTATAACCCAGTGGAAAAAGAATGCTTAGCCCTAATGTTTGCCATTCAGAAAACGCGACATTACGTGACAGGCCAAACTATTCATATCATCTCCAGAATCAATCCACTTCGAGTATTGATGAATAAGCCAAGTATTCTTAATTCCCGACTCGCGACTTGGGCAATGCTATTGACACTGTATGATATGGTGTACGTCCCTCAGAAATCCATGAAAGGTCAAGCCTTGGCTGATTTCTTAGCTGCCCATCCAATTCCAGAAACCTCCAAATTATACGAGAACATTCCCGACGAAGTTGCAAAATGTAATTCGGCAATGGAAGGTGATACATGGCAGCTATTCTTTGATGGTGCTTCCAGAACTGGTCCCAAGGGAAACGTAGTTTCAGGAGTAGGAATTGTTCTGGTGACTCCTGATAAACTCGTCATTTATATTCTCTTACTGAACCATACTCTAATAACGTGGCAGAGTATAATGCTCTACTAATCGGGCTTCAAGTTGCTAAAGAATTGGATGTTGAATACTTGGAAGCTTTTGGTGATTCTCAGCTGATCGTCAATCAGGTCAGAGGAATATATGAAGTCCGCAATCCAGACCTCATTCTTTATCACCGAACAACGATCGAGATAGCAATGTCTTTTAAAGGATTCTTCTTAGAACATGTTCCTCGATCTCAAAATTTGGAAGCTGATGCTTGTTTGATAATAAACGGAAGAAATAAAACTAGGTTTATACAAAACCCTTTCTTAGGTTTACAAACAAGAAGTACTATTAATCCTATACGAGGATGTTAAATACAAATTTTAATCTGGGTAAATATTGCTATAGGAGTCTGATCTGCAGTCGATCACTTTGTCCCTTGGACCACACGATGATGAAGAAGTGCCATAGAAGAAGGAGATGCTTCAAAGATTGCAAGAGGGAGTGGATGCTCGATGTCCAAATCGTCGATCACTACTCTCTGTCTGTGCTCTGGATTCTTCTCTCTCAAAAATCAATTTTCGACCTTTCGACCTCGGACCTCTGTCAATAGAGGTCTCTATTTATAGGATTTTAGTGACAGTAACCGTCCAGTCGGCGTAAAAGCCGGACAGTGGAGAGTGTGGCATTTTTAAGCGGCGGTTATAATAACTGACACCCACGTATAAATGATCTTCTGAATAAACGTGTGACGCGTGTCTCATTAAGAGATAATGCGTATAACTGCTGCGAAGATCACGGCATACGAGCCACGTAGGTAACTGCCCCTCGCGTAGAAAAGGTTGGCGTAGAAGCCAAAAACTGTCACCATGGCGTAGAAGCCAAATAGTTGTCAGGTTGGCGTAGAAGCCTTATAGGCGTAGAAGCCTGATGCTGTATGGATAGGTAGCTAGTGTAAAAGATAGTTGTTCCTCCTTCTTTGACTGAGGCCTTGAGCATATTCCGGACAAAATAGCCTTATCACGCACAAATGCAAATATAGTCTGAGTTGGCGTATTTCAAGGAGATAGCGTACAGCGTGCTCCTTATAGCTGAATGTAGCCCGGTGGCGTATTCCAAGGAGATAGCGTAAAGCGTGCTCCTATAGCTGAAAAATAGCCTGATGGCATAATGTGCAAGGGTGATGATGTAGACGTCGTAATTATGACTTGCCCAGTCTTTGGAGATATAACCCAATCTCATGCATTTAATACAGAGATCTGCCACCATTCTGAACATTAAATGCAGAGACGTGCCTCGAGCTCTGTACAAAGAGCAGCTTTTGACGTGGCAGTTCGTTTTGTCTTCTGCTGAGCGTAAAAGCTCACATCTGCCTGTGTAAAACTAGGCAGCGTATTCTCTTGTATGCGTAAAAGCACTTTGTATCAGGAAACGTCACTAAACGACAGTTTGGGTCTCTGTGCCGCACCATCATTACAGCCGTCGTCTGGATAGCTGTGCAGTACTCATTGTCAGGAGTCAGGTTCACTGCATGATCTGACAGGTTCATTCGAGGAATACGAAGCGTTCCTCGTACACTTCCATGCTGTATTAAAAGCGGATGAGTTTTACGCCATAAAGGCGGTATAATACCCTTTTTACGCTGAAGCGGCCTGGAAATACTGCATTACGCGGATTGTTCTTGAGCTTATATTTTACGCTGTACTAGCGACAAAGCTCTGTTGTACGCCGATGGCTCTGAAGTCATATTTTACGCCACACAGCACTGAAACACTGCGTATAACTCTGCAGCATATTTTTTATGCTTCTACAAGACCCCCTTCAAAGTTTTCAAATTCCTCGTAATTTGAAACACTTTGAATGAAGCATAAAACGGTCAAAGTCTGACTCGTTGCTCGAGGCTGATTTCTTGGCAGATTTTTGGGGATTTGTTGGGATTCGGTGTGTTCTCTTTTGCCTATATAAAGGCTGAGGAGTTAACCTGTTCTTCCCACATTTCTTTCACCACACAGAGATGATCGCCGGAGTTCGTCAGGTCGACTTGAGGAAGAAGAAGATCATGTTCTTCCAACATGTAAGGAGCCGAAAAAAAAGGCGTCTTCGAGCAAATGTCCTCTGCAACGATGGATCATGGAAGGATATCATAGCTTCCTTTGCTCGGAATAATCAACAACTTCATATGGCGATTCGTCCAGGAGAGAGGAAGGGTCACATTCGACCACACAGCTTGCAAGCTGTATTTTCTCCCGTTGTTCGTGGACGAGAAGACAAACTAGCCTTGTCTTCCAGTACTGAGTTGGGTCTAACACCTCAACTCAATCTGTCATGGCGTATGGAGGATGGGCTCTTGAATAATTTAAACAAGCCCAGTTTTGTATCCTCCCGCCATTAATCATTTTTTTGTTAATCGGTTGCGGAAACCGACTAACTACTGAAGAAGACGGATAAAGATCTCCACCAATGCGAGAACCTGTCAGAACAGATTCTGGGCGTGATCTTTAAATGAGGATGAGAAACCCTTTGTAGACGGGATTTCCCTCATATGTAATCATGAAGATGAAAAAACCCTTTGTAGACTGGATTTTCCTCATATGTAATCATGATTTAATAAAATCGTCTTCTTTTGCGTATCTTATGATTTGCCATATTTTTTTGCTGTGATGAAGTCTGAATATGTGTACACGTCTGAATAACTTTACGCCGACTCTGATAAAAAGAGTATTTGGTCCCGTCTTGTCTTTTACGCATAACTGAAGATGCGCAGAAAGCTTGTTTCGAATATTCGAACTGTCCTGTTGTTTGGAATGGGGAACTGCGTAGAATTTTGAACTGTCACTCTTCTGAGAAGGAGAATTATTGTTCAGACAGTCATCTTCAAGAATGATTTCCCGAAAATCCCTTGAAATAGGGCGAGAAATGGCTGTCAAAACTGAATCGCCATCTTGAATTGTAGAGAAAATATTCAGGCTGGATTCTGGATGAAACTCCAGTCGACCCAAGAAGAGTCATTTTCCATGCTGAATTCTGTATACTTTGGGTACTTGGAATATTTTGAGGCCAAGAAGGAGTATCTTCTGCATGAAACCTTGCAATTGACCGTCTTGAGATTTGTTCAGATATACGCATACTCTGGCCTGCGTATTTTAAGATATGCGGAAAGTCATATATCCGTATTGTAGATGAGCGTAAAATCGTAAGTTTGTAGCCTCTCGAGCGTAAAAGCTGCTGAGCATAAAAGCATCCGGGCGTAGAACTATAGATTTATAGCCTCTGAAAAGAACACTTCCAAGCGTGAAGTCGTAGATTTGTCGCCTCTGAGCGTAAAAAGCTTCTGAGAGTGAAATCATATATTTGTAGCCTCTGAGCGTGAAGTCGTAGGTTTGTAGCCTTTCGAGCGTAAAAGCTACCGAGTGTAAAAGCATCCGGGCGTAAAACCGTAGACTTATAGCCTCTGAGCGTAAAATCGTTGATTTGTAGCTTCTCGAGCGTAAAAAGCTCCTTGGCGTAAAATCACGAATCTGCTCTGCACGAAAACTTTTTTGAATTCGCTGACTGTCCGCCTTCCCTAAGTAATAGGCTGACGTAGTCCCCAATCATAACCGAAATATTAAATATCGGATTTGGTTAGGGATTCGAGGAGTCCATCTGAACTCTATAAATACCCCAAGGCTTTCAGAGAGAAGACTCTTCACCTGTCTTTTGCAAAAGAAAACCTTCGTCTCTTGAGTATTCTCCTTCGTTTCTTCTCTGAGCATTCTGAATTTTTAGCAATGGCACCGAAACCAATCTCCTCCTCTAAGGGAAAGAAGGCTGCCTCCTCTTCTCGCTCCTCTGCCCAAGCAAGAACTACTTCGTCGGGCAGGGCGAGCCCCGCTCTGAACGAAGTGTCCCACCGACGAGCTGTGCACCGGGCGTTATAGGTAAAGCTTTTGGGATGACAAGAACGAAGAAAACCCTTCGCACACGTTGTACGTGAACGCGCGTCTTCTGTGCTGATAGCCTCTTCGAGGAAGATGATGCACAGAGATGTTTCATCTTTTACGCCCACATTTCTAATGTGTCAGCGTAAAAACTCCATATTTTCGCAGTTCTGGCGTAAAAGCTTTGACTGTCAAAATTTGGCGTATACTACAAACTTTGAATGTTACGCTCTGGATGAAAATTCCGGCGTAATAACTCAAACTTTGGCAGTCTTGCGTAAAACACACTGTCAGATTTTTGTGTATACTGCCAATCTTGAATTTTACGCCTTGGAATGAGATTCCAGCGTAAAAAGTCAAGTTTTTACAGTCTTTGCGTAAAAGCACAGACTGTTGCTTTTTGGCATAAGTTGTAAGATTATGAGGTCTAGTATAGAAATTGACGTGTTTTTCTTGCACTTTGCAGTTAACTTGCATGTATCTCCGTTGGCTGAGGTGATGGGTTCTGCTGCTGGGATGTTGCATTCCAATTACCTGGAGGATTTGTCCCATGTGACATTTCCTATTTCTGGACCCCAATATCCTGAAGGAAGGGGAATCCTGATATCGTCTCAAGGAGAGCAAATGTTGTTGAGCATGATCAACGGAGAGCCCCTGGCGTATATAGATGGGGCACAATATATAAAATCGGCTTTTCTCTTCGGGGATATGATTGACAAACAATCCCAGACGAAGCCCAAGAAAGAAAACTGGATTTTTCCTGCCGGGGGCTTGGTCATGTATCTGCCCAAGATGCTGAGAGATTATCCTATCTCGGCATTCTTCCATGCCACGCATCCCAGGAGGATGTCGTGGACTCTGACTCCCAATCTCCATGGCCAGCCGAGGAAGATATTTTACCAGAAAGGATCCGACCAAGGGTCATTTGTAAGCCGCCCTTCCGGCCCGGTCATGCCGTTCAGGGGATTGTATCCGGGCAGTGTCCCGAGTGAAGACACTTCACTACTCCAACCACTTCAATTACCGACTTTCTGCAATGACTTCATGGGTCATGGAGGAGTATACCCCAAGGTTAATCCTCGGACCAATGGGTGGGTTACCCCTACAAATCTTCGATGGGCTCCTTTAGTTGACTGGGCCCTGAAGCATTTTCAGACTGAGCTGGAGAGCATTGGTCTGTACGCGGCTGTGAGTGCTACCAGTGTTGGGTTACCTCTCAACCCCAACCTGTTTCTGGCTTTGATGGAGCGATATATCTCGCTCACCGGGACTTTCGCCACTCCACTGGGGGAGTTGGGATTGGCCCTTCACGAAATGGCAGAAATTTCAAGACTGCCAATGGGGGATACTCCTTATGAAGAGTATGTTCCCACAAACCGGGAGCTGGGGGATACAGACCCTCGGGTAGTGGCAGTGTACCAGGAGCTGATGTGTCACTACCTAGCGTGCACCGCCTTCTATAATGAGCCCTCTGATTTGGCTCATACCAACAAATGGGCGTCTTACCTCTTCTTCCATCAGGCCAGGACTGCTAAGCCAAACAAAGTCGTGGATAGCAGGGATAGACCTTTGAGCTTTCTGAGCGTGCTTAGTGCCCAGGTAGTCGATGATCTTATGGAAGACGCTGGGGCTTCAGATCAAATTCTCAACGAAGGGATAGGGAAATATCCTGCGGGCACTAAAGCCTACAATTATTTGAGGCATTGCCGCAGGCCTCTGTCCAAGGAAGCTCAACTGGCTGGCTTCCTCTCTATATGGCTGCGCCGACTGGTAGTACCCGGCATTGCATCTTCGGATCGCATTCACCGCAACACCTTATGGCCTGCAGTGCGTCTGGTGTTCGGGGCAAGACTGGGCTTGCTCCCTGCCATGGTATGCCGCATACAAGCTGGCCTGAGGGCCATTACTGATGGGCTGCTTGCAGATGAAACTCGACGTGACAACTTTCCCAGGGTAGAATTACCGTTTCTGTACTTGATGGGATGGTTAATTCTCCATAACCCCAGGGTGATGTCTCCCGGCCCTGGTAGTAGTTCGGGGAGTAATTTCTTGTTGAATTACAAGAATTCCATCTGGAACGTGACCACAGTTTTAGACTGTCGACGGGCACTAAATTTTGCTCACAGCTGGAAGCTCTTCTGCACCGTCCCCTCTGTACATCTCAATCAACAGGGAAGCAGGCTTCAGGACTCGGGTGAAGGGAAGACCATTCTTTCTCCTGAAGCTTTTAATTGGTTGGTCTGCATTAGACCTTCCCATTTATTGTACAGAAGTGAAGATCAATGCTTCTTGGAGCCCTATCTACCTAGTCGGTTCGCCAGGCAGTTTGGGTATGACCAATTGCACGTGGGCAATGCCGTCACCAGCTTCCAGTCCAGGGGTGGACTTATTGATGGAGCGAGAGGATGGCGGTACTTCATAATGGGTTGCACTGGAGCAGCTTTTACTGTGCCCGCGACTTCACTCTCCATGGAGTTGCGCATCCTCCATTCGTATGCCCAGTTTTATGTGGCAACCAATACCTTCCATCGCGATTTTAATATACGTAAAAGTTTTAGGATGCCCTCTTCTAAGTCAGCGGGAAGAGACGAAGTCCCATCAGTTTCCTCTGATGATGGTGAAGATTCTGTCAATCCAGATGAGCCTTTGTTGGCAGTACCGAGAGGCGAAATACCTCCACCTGCAGAGCCTCTGGTTATCTCTGGTAAGCGAAGGGCTCCTGTTCTGAAGGAGACTTTCCCTCGCAAGAAGAAAAAGACGGTTGATGGTCCTGTCAGGACTTCCCACCCTGAGGTTCTTAGAAGTGAACCTGCTGTTTCCCCTATTGGGGACGATCCTTTGATTAGAGGTTCCTCGCCTTTTAGAGAGGGAACCTCTACGGTTCCGACTGGTAGTGCCGGAGAATCTTTGCTCGAGGCTGCTGTCGCTGCTACCGCTTCAGGTAGTGGTACGAGATCGCCTTCGAGGCCGAGCCAAATAAAGATATCTTTATCCAGACCAGCAACGGGAGAAACCCCTGCCTCGTCTGTAAGTATACCCAGCGAGATTCCACCCAACGAGCCTCGAGTGGATCTTGGTGAAGACCTGGAAGAATACCTGCCAGTGTCAGTTGGCATACCCCCTTCTCCAGGTATGACAGCTCGCTTAGCATCATTAAGAAATGATTTAGCTGTACTGGCTGCAGACGCGACATATACACCATCGGCCATGGATAAATGTCGTCTTCATGCCTCTTTTTAGAAAAGAAAAAAAATTATTAACATCAGGTTGATATTAACTTTCTCTTGTCTTCTTTTCAGGGGAAGACATCTACGGGGAGGACAGCGTCGATGCAACTTTCGGCTTTGTTTCCGCTCCTGTCTATGACACGGAGGTGCCTGATTTTGAAGAGGAAACGTTTTCGGGTGGCGGCTCGCCCGAAATGGTTCCGATATCTCGAGAGGAGGATGAGCCTGTCATTACGACAATGCCTCCTTTGAGTACGCCGACCACTTCATCCGTTGTTGGCGCTTCTTCTTTTGTCGCACCATCTGTTGAGGCGACGACTGTGGCAACATCGTCTGCAGTCATTCCTGGAGGAGGATTTGTCGATATTGTAGCCACTCCCAGCGTCCATTCGGATCTAGCCATGCTGACTGAGCAGTATACTAGTATTTTCTACACCACCTTGAAAACGCTGATATCAATAGTGCTGGAGAAGAATCTAAGCTTCGAGGCTCTTAGGAGGTCCTCCCAGTTTGCGATAGTGCCAATCAGGGATTTCAACGACGCTGGGAGAGCTGATACCCTGGAGCAGATAGTTAATGGTTTGGAACAACCCATTAACGATTATTTGCAGCTATCTCGAGGAAGCATTGACGGTCTCGTTCAAGCTTGGTATGACTCCTTAACTGCAGAGCTTGCTGGGCAAATGGAATCTCTGAACAAATCCGTCCAGGAACAGCAGCAGGAGATGGATCATGAGCGTGCCGAATTGGAGTATGTCATTCCTCAGCTGACTCAGTGCGAAGCCGGATATGAGGAAGAGACAGCAAGGGTCCGCAGGCTGAAAGATGAACTTGCTCAAGCAGAGGAGAAGGCTTTCTCTTTGTCGGCAACCCGAGATGTGCTGAAGGATCGAATGGAGACTGCTCAGCAGAACCTGACACATGTGGGTGTCATCCACGCAGGTTTTGTACGTGCTCGGTCTGAGCTATCTGCTTTGAACAATAAGACGGCAAGGTTGAAGCGGGCTCGCGCCGACGTCTTGAACTCCAGGGATGAGAGAATGGTTGCTCTGGCGCGGCAGATTCGCGACTTAACTGCTCCCCCCAAATGATGTACCTTCCTTGTTTCTCCTGTAATTTCTCGGAGATAATAAAGACACATTTTCTGACTTTGTGGGCCCATCATTTTAGAATGTGATAGGCTAGGGTGAAAGTGATATCAGAGGTATCATTAACATGACATTCTTTCCTTAAGGTTTTGCTGAATGTAAATCTATTCAGAGTTAACAAGAACCTGAAAGAATATAATCCAACTAAATTTGTATACTAAACACTATCAGAGGTATCATTAACAGGACAGGCTTACAAATTAGTTAAGGATGTCTATTCGGAGGTCTTATGAACCTGATAGAATATGATCCAGCTAACCTTTGTGCATGATATCGTCAGAATAAGATCTTCGTCATACTCCGTTAAACGAAGGAGATCAAAGTATAGTACTTCTTCGGAAATTTACAGTTGATAGTAGCCATTGCCAAATTTCCATTAGGCTTGGCTAATCTGTAAGTGCCATTTGCAATCATATAAGGATTCTCCATTTCTTTATGATTGTTTGCGCGAATTTCGGATATTGTACTAGAGGTAGTATGGACGTAGTACGATACCGTATTTGTTGAGGGCATCCCACTGGGGGATTTTTAGTGGACCCATTACTTTTTGCGCACATTAGTGCAAGTAATAGGTTTGAGACAAATCCTGACAGAGGTAATATAGACGCAATAAAATACGACTCTATAGGGATGCATAGAGAGTGACTCTCTTCGTTAGGAAAATGAGGATAGTTCAGAGATAATATGAACATTTCATTTTCCATTACGGTCATTCCACAGGGGAATTTTTGTGGACTAATTACTTTTTGCGCACGAGAGTGCAAGTAATAAGTTTTAGGACAAGCCCTGCCAGAGGTAATATGGACATGGCAATCGATAGCCGAAAACTCGAAAAGTTTGTTCAAAGGTAATATGAACATGACAAACTTTTGAATTGTGACTCCATTGGGGATGGAGGTACATATCTGCTCAGAGGTAATGTAGACATGGCAGTTTTTTGTGAACTCAACACCACTGGCGTACTTAGAGTTAAGTACGGGCGTTAAGTTGAGATGACAATCGATATCAGAGGTAATATGGACATGATAATCGATAGTCAGACCAGGATGGTTTGTTCAGAGGTAATATGAACATGACAAACTCATCTGGGGAGATAACGAAATGTTTGGACAAGAGTCCAGAGGTAATATGGACGTGAACTGTCCGAAAAATTCACTGTGGAGTGATTTTCTTGAGTGAGGATAGACCTAAAGAATCCACTGGGGAAACTTTAGGGATTCATCATCCGGTATTTTCTTGAGGGAGCAAATTGTCACGTTAAAAGTGAAATCAATTTGCAGTGATCGTCCCCTCGTTTACAGATGCAGAGTGATGAATTTGGCATCGATCAACTCCTGAATTCTCCTTTTTAGTACATAGCAAGCTCTTGTGGGGTGATGAATGTACCGATGGAAGAGGCAATAATCAGGGTCATCCACTTTGCCAGCCCTCTCAGGATATCTGATGTTGGGTAGCCGAAGTTTGTGTTCCTTCATCAACATATTAAAGATTTCAATGATGTCATCTTCATTGAAGGAGAAAGTCCATTTCGGCCTTCGGACTCCTGATGCCTGAGTTTTACGATCTTCCGGGAAGATCGTCATCGTTGCATCATCTTCGGACTCAGAAGGAATTCTACCCCCAGCTTTGGATGGTGCCCTATTTTGTCGAGTTAGGCTACCCCCAGACATGTGGCATTTGTCCACTGAAGTTGATTTAGAAGGACCTGCCTCTGGTATTACAGGATTAGCCTCTGGAGGTTTGTAATTTGCATGAGATGCAGTATACCCCAACCCAAAACGAATTTGTTAAAAGTAAGGATTACTATGCAATGGTGTTCGTCTGCCTTTTCCATAGTTGAGGCCTTGTTTCAACTTCAAATCATAACCCACGCTTTGTATAATTTTTAAAGCTTGTGGGCTATATCTGTGGATTTGCATTTTTCCAGCATCAGATTCGCGAGATTCTTCTTGTACAATCGGTCTGCTCCGCATGCGACCGAAGAGTATTGGATGCTGGTCATCACGAGTTGGGGGAACAATAAAGAGATTCTTCATGTGGCCCACATGTCATGACAATATTAGATGTTGACGCATCTTCCCACATGATCTCCCCACGTTTGACAGTTAGGGGAACTGAATCCTGGTTATGACTCCTGTCTTTGCGTTTCTGGATCAGAAATTCACGCAAGTCAGGAGTATTAACAGAAGAAGAAGAGGAGGAAGGCCTGTTCCTCCTGCGGATATTGGACACCATAACTTTTCCCCTGCCACCCGTATACAACAGGTTAGCCATCTGAGTAGCAGATAATCCCCGAGTGTCTCTCCACAAACCGGGCTTTCTTTACGCTGAGGGGTTTAACCTGGCGTAATTTGGAGCTCTGCTCAGGCTGGCGTAAAACCGAAGAAGCCTTCAATCGGCCATCCGCTTCTCGCGTAATCTGGAGAGCGGACAGATTTTTCTCTTGCTGGCGTAAAGGTCGAGAAGTTGAGTAGTCCGCCACTTGTTTTCCCTTGCGTAAATTGAAGGGACCATCTGCTTTTCCGCGGAGGGCAGATGCATTCTTACGCGCAGAGCGCGATTGGAATTTCTGATTTGGCGCTGAGGCATTATCAGAAATTCTGTCAGCCACGTCACAGACGAGAGACTGAATTTTACGCGCAGAGCGCGGAGTAGACTTCTGGACTAGCACTGAGGCATTGTCAGAAGTTGTCTGCCACATCACAGACGGGAGACAGAGTTTTACGCACAAGGCGCGGAGGGAGCGATGCTACAACCTCGTTGGTCGGAGAGATCAGAGAGTCGGCAGGAACGGTAGGGGATGTCCGAGGCATCCAGACCTTACGCAATTTTCTGTTGTCTTGGACAGAGAGAGAGTAAGAGCTACCTCCTGTTCGAAGCATATCTTCGTAGGCGGATTGGTCGAACTGGACGACCAAGGTCTTCTTCACTGATCCTACTGATACTGCATCGTGTTGAGCAATTGCTTTCTCGTCAGATGAGAAAGAGATCCCCAGCAGAGTCACCATCTTGTGTTTGATAATAAACGGAAGAAATAAAACTAGGTTTATACAAAACCCTTTCTTAGGTTTACAAACAAGAAGTACTATTAATCCTATACGAGGATGTTAAGTACAAATTTTAATCTGGGTAAATATTGCTATAGGAGTGATCTGCAGTCGATCACTTTGTCCCTTGGACCACACGATGATGAAGAAGTGGCGTAGAAGAAGTAGATGCTTCAAAGATTGCAAGAGGGAGTGGATGCTCGATGCCCAAATCGTCGATCACTACTCTCTGTCTGTGCTCTGGATTCTTCTCTCTCAAAAATCAATTTCCGACCTATCGACCTCGGACCTCTGTCAATAGAGGTCTCTATTTATAGGATTTTAGTGACAGTAACCGTCCAGTCGGCGTAAAAGCTGGACAGTTTACGCGGCGGTTATAATAACTGCCACCCACGTATAAATGATCTTCTGAATAAGCGTGTGACGCGTCTCATTAAGAGATAATGCGTATAACTGCTGCGAAGATCACGGCATGCGAGCCACGTAGGTAACTGCCCCTCGCGTAGAAAAGGTTGGCGTAGAAGCCAATAACTGTCACCATGGCGTAGAAGCCAAATAGTTGTCAGGTTGGCGTAGAAGCCTTATAGGCGTAGAAGCCTGATGCTGTATGGATAGGTAGCTAGCGTAAAAGATAGTTGTTCCTCCTTCTTTGACTGAGGCCTTGAGCGTAATCTGGACAAAATAGCCTTATCACGCACAAATGCAAATATAGCCTGAGTTGGCGTATTTCAAGGAGATAGCGTACAGCGTGCTCCTTATAGCTGAAAGTAGCCCGGTGGCGTATTCCAAGGAGATAGCGTAAAGCGTGCTCATATAGCTGAAAAATAGCCTGATGGCATAATGTGCAGGGGTAATGATGTAGACGTATTAGCCGTAATTATGACTTGCCCAGTCTTTGGAGATATAACCCAATCTCGTGCATTTAATGCAGAGATCTGCCACCATTCTGAGCATTAAATGCAGAGACGTGCCTCGAGCTTTGTACGAAGATCTGCCACCATTCTAAGCATTAAATACAGAGACGTGCCTCGAGCTCTGTACAAAGAGCAGCTTTTGACGTGGCAGTTCGTTTTGTCTTCTGCTGAGCGTAAAAGCTCACATCTGCCTGTGTAAAACTAGGCAGCGTATTCTCTTGTATGCGTAAAAGCACTTTGTATCAGGAAAACGTCACTAAACGACGGTTTGGGTCTTTGTGCCGCACCATCATTACAGCCGTCGTCTGGATAGCTGTGCAGTACTCATTGTCAGGAGTCAGGTTCACTGCATGATCTGACAGGTTCATTCGAGGAATACGAAGCCTTCCTCCTACACTTCCATACTATATTAAAAGCGGATGAGTTTTACGCCATAAAGGCGGTATAATACCCTTTTTACGCTGAAGCGGCCTGGAAATACTGCATTACGCGGATTGTTCTTGAGCTTATATTTTACGCTGTACTAGCGACAAAGCTCTGTTGTACGCCGATGGCTCTGAAGTCATATTTTACGCCACAGAGCACTGAAACACTGCGTATAACTCTGCAGCATATTTTTCATGCTTCTACAATGCTCTTGCCAGTCTAGCTGCAGATCTAGCTATTCCTATAAAAAGGCGGAATTCGGTGATCCTTCTTAACAGAGATTTGTTTTGTGTGAAAAATAATTTTCACGTAGAACGCAGCTATGTTATAAACACGGTTCCTCCTAAGAGAGATTGGAGAAGTCCCTTTATAGACTTCGTGTCATATGGAATCTTACCAGAGGATCCTAAAGAAGCAGTATCTATCAAAAGACGATCATTACGTTTCTATTTTGATGCTTCTTCACAAAGTCTATATCGCCGAACATATGATGGACTATTGTTACGATGTCTCTCTGATGATGATGCAAAGCGGGTTATCTGAGAAGCTCATGATGGAGTATGTGGAGCACATCAACCCGGTCCTCAGCTACATGATTGTATCAGGAGGATGGGTTACTACTGGCCTACTATGATTGCAGATACCGTAAAATATGCAAGACAATGCAAAGCCTGTCAGGTTCATGCAGATTTCACACATCAACCTTCTGAATATTTACATCCTACTATTGCATCATGGCCCTTTGAAGCATGGGGTATGGATATCATTGGTCCTATTCATCCTTCATCTTCTAGAGGACATCGGTTTATATTGGCTATCACTGATTATTTCTCCAAATGGGCGGATGCGATTCCTCTTGTTGAGGTAAAGACATCCAATGTGATCAGCTTTATCAAGCATCATGTAATTTATCGCTTTGGGATACCCCGAAGGATAATTCATGACAATGGGCCTCAAATTCATCAGTCAAGCGTTTCACCGATTTTGCGATAAGAATCGGATACAAAATATGACCTCAACGGCATATAATCCTGCTGCTAATGGTTTGGCGGAAGCCTTCAACAAAACCATCATCAAACTCTTGAAGAAGTTTGTCTCTTCGAACAAAAGAGATTGGAACGAGAAGTTGGGAGAATGTCTGTGGGCATACCGCACAACGGTACGAACACCAACGGGTTATACCCCATTTTCATTAGTTTATGGGTGTGAAGCAGTTCTCCCTATTGAAATTCAAATTTCATCACTCAGAATAGCAGTGGCTAATGAGCTGACTCAGGAAAATAATGATCGTTTAAGACTTCAAGAGCTAGAAGGGTTGGACGAGAAACGCCTTCAAGCTCAACAGCGCATCGAGTTCTACCAAGCACGCATCTCCAGAGCTTTTAATCAAAAAGTGAAGGAAAGAGTGTTCAAAGTTGGTGAACTAGTTCTAGCTGTGAAGAGACCAATGATCATTACGCACAAAAGTAAGGGCAAATTCCAGCCTAAATGGGAGGGCCCTTATGTGATTGAAACGACAGTTTCAAATGTAGCATACAGATTAGCCAAGCCTAATGGAGATTTGATAATGGCTCCTATCAACGGCAAATTCCTGAAGAAGTACTATGCTTGATCTCCCTTGCTTAACGGAGTATGATGAAGATTTCATTCTGATGATACTACGTACAAAGTTGAGTTGAATCATATTCTATCATGTTCATATTACCTCTGAATAGATATGTTTAACTAATTTGAAAACTAAGGAGAGATCAGAGAGAGAGCACAGACAGAGAGTGTGGGTTGACAACTTTGCCAACGAGAATTCAATCCCCCTTGCAACCTTTGAAGCTTCTTCTTCTTCTTCTTCTTCTTCTTCTACAACACTTTTTCATCATCGTGTGGTCCAAGGAACAAAGTGATCGACCGCAGATCAGACTCCTATAGCATGTTAGATCTCTTTCCCATGGAACCATGGGTGGGAGGAGACCTAAATGTTCCAGCCATTAAAGAGGTGAAACTACAATCTGTTTATTGAATGAAGAAGAAGAACAGTTACAATTCAAGAAGAGGGAAAACAAGTAAAGCTAAGTATTCATTTCTTACATACATCATCCTCTCTTCTCCCTACTATTTATAACAGTAGACTGATGCTTCCCTTTCCTTGTGGCAGTTATGGCAGTTGTGACAGTTGGCTGACTTGGACAAGGAAGGTGGTGACTGGCAGTTACTGCTCTTCTCTGCACCCTGTGGCATGTGACTACATCAGACATGTATCAATACCTCCCTCCTCAAATTGACCTTGTCTCAAGGTCAAAGGAGGGAAATTTCCTGATGAACTCCTCGTATGGAACCCACTGAGCATGCTCAGCAGAAATGTCCTTCCACTGAATGAGTAATTCAGTGGTAGCTCTATTCCCCTTTTTCACCATTCTCCTGTCCAAGACCAATTGTGGTTCTAAGACTGCTTCTTCATGTAGTGTAGGGGTACCCTCTTGTACTGAGATCCTTCTACTGAGTTTAGCCTTCAATTGAGAAACATGAAAAACATGGTGTATTAAGGAATCATCTGGGAGGAGTAACTTATAAGCAACAGGCCCTACTTTAGCACACTTGGTATGGTCCAAAGAACTTTGGAGAAAATTTCTGGGGTCTTCGATTACCCACAGATATTTGTCTATAGGGTTGAAGTCTGAGGTAGACACAATCACCTACTTCAAAAGACCTGTCAATTCTGTGCAGATCAGCCATCTTCTTCATCCTGTCTTGAGCCATCAGTAAATTGTCCTTCAACAGCTGCAAGGCATTATCTCTTGAAGCCAATGTTTCTGCCACATCCTTGTCTGAGGTTAGCTCAGGAATGTAAGTTAGTAAGTTGGGAGGGGGTCTCCCATAAACTGCCTCAAAGGGAGTAATCTTGATTGCTGAGTGCCAATTGGTGTTAAACCAATACTCAGCCCATAACAAATGTCTGGACCATTCCTTGGGTTTATGGCTACAAAAACATTTTAAGTAGCCCTCAATACATCTGTTAGTTACCTCTGATTGTCCATCTGATTGTGGGTGGTAGGAAGTGTTGTACTTAAGATGTGTTCCCTGTATTTTGAAGAGCTCTTTCCAAAACAAACTAGTGAAGATAGCATCCCTATCAGAGACAATCGATTTGGGCATCCCATGTAATTTGAAAACCCCATTCATAAACACCTGGGCAACACTCTGGGCTGTGTAAGGGTGACTCAAGGCAAAGAGATGTATATACTTTGTGAGTCTATCTACTACTACAAATATAGTAGATTTTTGATAGCTAGAAGGCAGTCCTTCTATGAAATCCATAGAGATATCTTCCCAAACTGCATTGGGGATAGGTAAGGGTTGTAATAGCCCTGCAGGAGATGTAGTCTCAGCTTTGTTCCTCTGACAAGTCTCACAAGTCTTGATATATGTCTGAACACTCTTTTTCATCCCTTTCCAGTAGCAAGCCTTCCTTAACCTTTGTAGTGTTTTGGTAAAGCCAGAATGGCCTGCTGTCAATGTGTCATGGTGTTCTTTGAGCATAGTAAGAACAAAATCTGACTGGGGATCAATGAGAAGCTTGTTTTTATAGTATAGCAATCCATTCTTTAAGGAATACTTATTAGAATCCAGCTGATGATGGAACCATTTGTTCAAGTGCTCTTGATAAAATGTGGATTGTTGCATTTGATCCTTGAATTGCTGCAGCCATTCTGTGCTTACTACTGATATGGTAGCCAAGGTATGAGTTTCAGTAAGATTTGGAGCTTCAGACCTAGTGCTACAGTCCATCCTTGACAAGCTATCAGCTGCTCTATTTTCCTTCCCTTTTTTATACTCCACTATGAAATTATAACCATGTAATTTGAGGAGCCACTTGTATTGGGCATCAGTGTATACCCTTTGCTCTAACATGTATTTCAAGGCTTGGTGGTCTGTTTTGATAAGGAACTTCCTTCCCCATAAGTAGTGGTTCCATTTCTTGACTGCTAACAGGATAGCAAGCATCTCCTTCTCATAAGTAGATAGAACAGTGCATCTACCTTTGATGGTTTGGCTTAGGTAAGCTATGGGTCTTCCTCTCTGCATTAAGACTGCCCCAATTCCTGTGCCAGATGCATCACATTCCAGTGTGAACTCCTCTGTAAAATCTGGCATGGCCAGGACTGGTGGTTGAGTCAGGGCCATTTTCAGTTGTTCAAAAGAGTTTTGAGCTTCTTGGCTCCATTTGTAAGCATTTTTTCTGAGGAGGTTTGTGAGAGGTTCAGCAGTAGATCCATATCCTCTAATAAATTTTCTATAATAGCCTATGAGTCCAAGGAAGCCTCTTAGTTCCTTCAGGTTCTTAGGGGTAGGCAACCCCATTATTGCTTGGATCTTCCCTTGATCCACCTGTAACCCTTGTTCAGAGATGATGTGACCCAAGTAGGCTACATGTTTTTGTGCAAAGAAGCATTTACTTTCCTTGATCTTGAGCGGGTGCCTGTGTAATAATTTGAAAACTTCCTCTAAGTGCATATAATGGCTTTCCAGGCTAGGGCTGTAAATGAGAATATCATCAAAAAATACCAATACAAATTTTCTGAGAAGTGCCTTAATTTTCTGAGAAGTGCCTTAAAAACATCATTCATCATAGCTTGGAATGTGGAAGGGGCATTGGTGAGGCCAAAAGGCATAACTAGGAACTCATAGTGACCCTCATGTGTTCTAAAGGCTGTCTTGTGTGTGTCCTCTTCTGCCATCCTCACTTGATGATATCCAGCTCTTAGATCTAGCTTAGAAAAAAAATTTAAAGCTCTTCTATGAAAGGAATAGGGAACTTATCTTTAATGGTGTTCTGGTTTAGTGCCCTGTAGTCAATGCACATTCTCCATGTACCATCATTCTTCTTTACTAGTATCACTGGTGAGGAGTAGGGGCTTGTACTGAGCTTGATAATTCCAGAACTCAACATCTCATGCACTTGTTTTTCAATCTCGTTTTTGTGAACATATGGGTGTCTATAGGGTCTTGTACATACAGGCAGTGAACCTGGCATTAAAGGGACTTTATGATCATAAGCCCTTTTTGGTGGTAACCCCTTTGGCTCATCAAACAAGTGTTCATAGCTTCTCAGTAATGCAGATATCCTTGCTTCACTTCCTTCTGATCTCCTGTTACTTCTGGCTTCATAATCTTCCTCCTTACTATCCAAACTGTAGAGTTGGATAACAAAGAGTTGTGCTCAGTTCTTTACTTATAGGTTCATTGAGTGTGTGGGAGTCACTCTTTATCCCTGTGAATTGCATGATTTTCCCTTGGTCTTCATACCTCATAGTCAACTCTTGAAAATTCCATACTATGTCACCTAAAGTACTGAGCCAGTTGGCTCCCAGTACTATGTGGCACCCACTGATAGGTAGTGGCAGTAAGTCAGTTTTAATTTTCTTCCCTTGGCATTCAATGGTCACTCCTGGGCAGAACTCTTTACTAGACAGCTTATCTCCATTAGCAACTAATACTTCAAATGGTTTACTGTTAGCCATTGCCAGCCCCAACCTTTCACTGAGTTGGTTATCAACAAAGCTATGGGTTGATCCTGAATCTATTAAGATGATTACAGGTTTGTTTTTAACAGTACCTTTGATTTTCATAGTGGATTGATGTGAACTACCAGACAGGGCCTGTAAGGATATCTCAAATAGGCTTTGTGCCTGTGGATCTTCCCATTCCTCTGTATCTGGACTTGTTTGTTCATCTGTATCCCTCTCCTCATCTGCTAATATCATGAATAATTTCTTTTCCTTGCATTTATGGCCTCTGGACCATTTCTGATCACAGTGAAAACATAGTCCCAATCATTTCCTTCTGATGATTTCAGAAGGAGAGATTGTGCCAGTTTGCTGTCCTGTTCACCATGGCTGATTGCTATTCCTTTTTGGATCACTTGATGTGGATTGACTACTGCTTGTCCAACTCTTGAGTTCTGGGAATATAGGGAGCAGGTTTGGACAATTTCTTTGCTGCTATCAACTTGGCCTCATATAACTTGGCCAACTGCATGGTAAGAGGTAAGCTAAGGAGATTAGCTACCTGCACTTCATATCTTACTTCCTCCTTGAGGCCTCCAATGTACTGACTAATCATGCATTTTTCAGGTAGACCTATCACTTTCTTGGACAACTTTTGGAAACTTTGTGTGTACTCTTGCACAGAGCTTTCTTGCTTGAGTAGTTTCAAATCTATGCCATGATCAGTAAAATGGGAAGGTCCAAATTCCAACTTGATGGCTTGACAAAATTCCTCCCACCCTACCATGCCCCCTTTGATAGTTGACAGCCAATCAAACCAATATGATGCTGTCCCTTGTAACTGCACTGAGCAGAGACTCACCCTGTCTCCCTCTGAAACCCTATAGTAGTTGAAATATCTGTTGACTCTTAAGAGCCGGTCTTCCACATCTATCTCTCCATCAAATTGAGGAAGTTTGAGCCTTATTTGAGATTGATTCCATGTTGGTCCTCCCTGTGGTACCCCAGTTTGTGGGGTTCCTTGCCATGGAGATTGATTCCATATCCCCTGTGCCTGTGGCAATCCAGCTGGTGGTGTCCCTTGCAATGGAACTGGGGCAGGAATCCATGTTCCTTGTGGCACCCCAACTTGTGGTGCAGGAACCCATATTCCCTGTGGTACCCCAAATTGTGGTGCTCCTTGCAATGGTGTGGATCCTAAAGGGGGGTTTGCATTCTGAGCAACTGGGTTGGCAACATGCCCATTTTGTATTCTAACATTGTGATTCCCAGGGTTTCTTGGATCCCATTGTGGAGAGGGGGCAAGATTTGTTCTGTGCTCAGGTGGGGGTATTGGCATCTGGTCAAATTGTGGAGGTTGACCAAGGATTGGTCTCCCATAGTTGGCTTCAAGGGAGCTGGTGGGTTGCAAGTATCCCATGGAGCCAAACATTGGTACATGATGAGGGCTTAGAGAAGAGGATGGTCCTGTGGTGGAGCTTGGGTAAGGGTTCAGTCCAGATGACAGAAAACCCATGAGAGGAGCTTGGGTACACATGGATTTGGCAATGGTGCAAGGGTTGGTGCTGTTGCTGTGGTTGCATTCCCAGATGGAGCAACTTCACTGCTCCCCTTCCCTTTCACTAAGTCCTCAAGAATTCGAGTGACATTGTCAAATTTGGAGTTGAGGGTTGAAATTGTACCTTCCAAAGCTGTCAGTCGTTCCTCTCCGGCGGAGCTCCGATGGTCCTCCGATGATCCTCGTCGAGAGCTTCGACTACTCGACCCTTCCTCTCGACTGGTCTCAAGAACCGTGTCGAGTGGCTCTGATACCAAGTTGTTAGGTCTCTTTCCCATGGAACCATGGGTGGGAGGAGACCTAAATGTCCCAGCCATTAAAGAGGTGAAACTACAATCTGTTTATTGAATGAAGAAGAAGAACAGTTACAATTCAAGAAGAGGGAAAACAAGTAAAGCTAAGTATTCATTTCTTACATACATCATCCTCTCTTCTCCCTACTATTTATAACAGTAGACTGATGCTTCCCTTTCCTTGTGGCAGTTATGGCAGTTGTGACAGTTGGCTGACTTGGACAAGGAAGGTGGTGACTGGCAGTTACTGCTCTTCTCTGCACCCTGTGGCATGTGACTACATCAGACATGTATCATAGCAATACTTTCCCAGAATCATTTTTATTGTACTTAACATCCTCGTATAGGATTAATTGTACTCTTTTTCTTGTTTGTAAACAAAAGAAAGGTTTCGTATAAACCCTCTTCTTCTTCATTTTGTTTATCATCAAACAAAACAATATATAGTAATGGCGAGGCTGGTACCAAACAAGATTATGCAAAAAAGATAAAATCAGTGTTCCAAATAAGGACCAGTTGGGTATATTAGAGGACCTAACACTGGAATACTATCTAGCCACGCATATAGAAGATGAGATGCAGGCATAATGGAAGAAAAAGATTGCTGCAGAGACCAAAGATCCGGGACGCGATGCATGCTTACAGCGATGGTGTGTTTTTATTCCAGACAAATCTCTCTTTTTCTTTGCATGCCTGACCTCCTACTAAAGACAAGAATATCATGAGAACTGTTATTGCCTAATGAACTATTCGACAACATTATCCAGAAACATTCTTAAATATTTCTTGAGAATCTAGGAGTAAACTATAATAGTCCATCTTAGAAGGATGTTAAGTGTAAAAGGACCAAGAGATATGTATACTCTCTTTATCAGAAATAAACTTAATTTTACTTTGGTCCAAGATCTTTTTGGTATCAGAGCCACCCTAACCCTAGTTGCCGCCACCTAACCCTAGCCGCCATCCACCCTCACAGCCACCACCACCCTCCTTTCCCGTCGCTACCGTTGCCACCACCTCCCAACCGACCGACGTTCCCGATCCTCTTCACCTCCGCCGCCGCCAACGCAGCCACAATCCTCCGGTTCGTCGTCAGACTATGCAGCCTCGGGTTGCAGCCATGCACGGGATATGAGCAGCGACTCTCAGGGACGCCGCTGTCGCTGAAGGAGGAACGGTAGACGTGGAGAGATCTGCGATCGAAGCTGGAGGGCACCACCGTAACTCGCGTGCCCTAGATCTGCCACCGTCGAACTGATGGAATAGGAGAAGGAGCAGATGATGGAGACGATCTACGGCAAACTAACGACCAAGGAGATGAAGACTTTGGTGGACGATCTCTTGTCCAGGAGGCTGACCGAGACTAGCCCCCGTGCTGCACAGGCAGATGTGGATCCTTCACCATACAAGATGAAAAAGTTAAAAAAACTGGAGGTGAAGTTGGAGGGTACTACCAACTACTTGAAGTGGTCGCGTCAGGCTATGCGGACCCTAAAGACAAGGGTCTTGGTGGGCTATGTGAATGGCCAAACCAAAACACCTGAAGATTACTCCTCACGGGAGTTTGCTATGTGGAAAATTATCTACAATGTGGTAGCTGGATGGTTGACAGCCTCATTGACGGACCAAGTGTCGGACAACGTGGAAGTGATAGAGGATGCTAATGACATTTGGATAACACTGAGAGACATGTACTCGGGGTCGGGCAACCCCATGAGGGTTTTACAACTGCAAGATGAACTTGAGAAGGTGGTCCAAGAAGATCATACAATTTCTTAGTATGCGCCTCTGCTAAAAAAGTATTGGTCAGATCTCGACCACTATAATCTCATTGACGTAGAGGATGAGCAAATGGAACCGACATTTATGAAACATTATCAGAAGTTCATGTAGTATGTCTCGCGACAGAGGAGGATGAAGTTCCTGAAGGGGCTCAACCCAGCATTCGAGCAGAGGAGTAATATCTTACTTGCACATCCCAGACTGCCATCACTGGAGGAGGCCATAGCTGCTATGGCACAAGAAGAGGCACGGCTGAAGCTGATGCCAAGCACCACTAGTTCTCCGGGGGTGAAATCAGCTTTGGCAGTTCTTAACTAGAACCCCTTCGAGGGGAAAGATGTTACAACTGTGGAGGGAAAAGGTGTTACAACTGTGGAGACCCTGGACACTTTATCAGATTATGTACGAAACCTCTGAAAGGCCAGTCCTCGACCGCGGACGCAGTCGTGGAGGACGTAGGGGTAGCAGAGGAGGCTATGCCGGTGGCAGGGGTGATTATTTTGGGGACACAAGACAAATTTTGCAGAAGAAAAAAAATGAGTCATCCGATGTGATCCTTAATGAGAGAAAAATACTAGAGATGTGGAGGAGCATGGAGCTTTAGAACCAGCAACAGTCGAGCCAAAACCGCTGGGGCGTCGACTCCAACCACCTTCAAGGGTAATATCACCTACTATGTCCATACAAGCACATGTATACCTGCTCATGTCCTTGCATCTACCTACAGACCAGGAAGTCTAAATTGGATAGTTGACTCTGGGACATCCCGCCATGTCACGAGGGCCCATAATGAGTTACAGGATTACACTCACCTGGGCCCGTAATGAGTTTCAGGATTACACTCATCTGGCGACACCTGAAAGCATTCAGACTGCTGATGGTACTGCTAAACCCATTGTGGGTACATGCACGATTAAATGCACTTCTTCTATGACTCTTACTGATGTCTTGCATGCTCTATCTTTTCCTGTTAATCTATTGTCTATTACTGTCATTGTTCTTCAACTTAACTGCGTTATTTTCTTTGACATTTCTAAGGTGATTTTTTAGGAGAAGGGAACGGGGAGACGGTTAGGGACTGGCACTTGGCATAAAAGACTATGGTACTTGGATAGGGGTGGACTGGATGCAGCACTGGATCACTGGTGGATGAAGCTCTCGCTGAGGAGCCATGAAGGACTGTGGAAGCAGAACTACTAATCCAACATTAGCACATGGGACACTCTTCATTTAGTCTACTGAGTCGGATATATCCCTCTATACATCAGAAGGCTGATAAACAGAAGTTAATTTGTGATGCTTGTGAACTAGGAAAACATACCAGAAGCTCTTATGTGAGTTCTGGAAATAGAAGTTTGTTCCATTTTGATATGATACACTATGATGTATGGAGATCTTGTCATACAACTGCTGTTAATGGCTTTAAGTGGTTTATCACCTTTATTGATTACTACACTCTTGTCACTTAGGTGTACATAATGAAGAGTAAAAGTGATGTGTTTGCATGCTTCTAAGATTTTTATCGCTGAGTCACAACGCAGTACAGTGCTAATGTAAAAAATTTGAGGTCTGATAATGGGACAGAATACACCAACAAGGCTCTTGAAGAATAATTGTCAGTCCATGGGATACATCATGTGACTTCATGCGCCTACACACCAGCACAGAATGACGTGGCGGAGCGAAAGAACAGGTACATGTTAGAAGTCACTCGGTCGCTGATGTTTTCTATGAATGTCCCTAAACACTTGTAGGGGCATGTCGTGTTGACGACTGCATATCTCATCAACATGATGTCCTCTCAGGTATTAGGATGGAAGACACCATTTAAGATGCTTATAGGTGAGAACAAGTACATTGTTCCCCCAAAGGTGTTTGGATGTGTATGCTTTATGAATGATAATAGGTCTACTGTGGGAAAGTTGGACCCTCGGGTAATGAAGTGCGTCTTTATCGGCTACTCAGGGACTCAAAAGGAATATTTTTGCTGGAGTCCTGTGGAGCGAAGGCTCTTTGTGAGCATGGACGTTACATTCAGAGAGATGGAACCATACTACCACAATGATTCTGGTGAAGGCTCCGCATTTGATGACACACCTAACACAGGAGGTGTTAGGAGTGAGGGGGAGATGGGCCCGAGCGTTATTGTAAGGTCAGTTTCATGCCCGATGATGGAAGTTGGTCCAAGGAAACAAGGTGAAGATAGCGAGAGTGAGGAAAGCGATGAGGATGCACACAATCAGGAGGAAGAAAGTGATGCTCCAGTGCAAGGGGAAGAACAGTATGCTCCAGTGCAGGGGGAGGAACAGCCTTCAGAATAACCTACAGCTCAAGGAGAGCTCCAGGTCTACAGGAGGAGAAAGCAACGGTCCACTACTACTGTGCCTAATGCCCCTACTGTGCCATATCCCTCGCCTAACCTTCGCCTAACATTGTCCATTTCTTATCCTACTCTAATCTATCCCATACTTATGGAGCATTCATTGTATCGTTAGACACCACCTCTTTGCCTAAGTGTTGGCAGGAAGCGAAGGAAGATCCGAGATGGAAAGCTGCAATGATGGAGGAACTTGGGACACTCGAAAGAAATGGGACATAGGAGCTTGTTCCATTACCTAAAGAAAATAGAGCAGTTTGATGCAATGGGTCTTCACGGTAAAGGAGACCCCAGAAGGAAGGTAAAGCGATACAAGACAAGATTGGTTGCAAAGGGATTCACTCAGTCCTATGGCATCGACTATGATGAGACATTTGCTCCGGTAGCAAAATGAGCACTGTGAAAACCTTGGTCTCCCTTGTAGCAAATCATGGGTGACAGCTTCATCAATTGGATGTGAAGAATATCTTTCTTCATGGGGATCTGCAAGAAGAAGTATACATGGAGACGCCCCCGAAATTTTGCACGAAGCAGTCGACAGGAAAGATGTGCAAGCTGAAGAAATCACTGTATGGACTCAAGCAATCTCTTCGGACCTGGTTTGAGAGATTCAGGAAGGCTGTCATAGGCATGGGGTACAACCAGACTAATGCAGATCACACAATTTTTTTCCAGCATGCGAGAGACCACGTCACCATACTTGCAGTATATGTAGATATAGTGATCACAGGTGATGAGGAGGAGGAGATCACCTAGCTAAAGTAAAAACTTGCCAAGAAATTTGAAGTTAAGGACTTGAGAATGATAAGATATTTTCTCGGGATCAAGGTGGCTCAAGGAAGAGATGGGATCGTCCTCTCTCAGAGGAAGTATGTACTAGACTTGCTCAGAGAGACAGGTATGTTGAGATGTCGATCGACAGTCACTCCAATCGATCAAAGATATAAGTTGGGTGCATAGGCAGGAGAGCATGTTGATCGTGAGAGATATCAGAGACTAGTAGGCCGATTGATTTACCTAGGCCACACTCGTCCTGATATCTCATTTGTTGTGAGTGTAGTGAGTCGCTACATACATTATCCAAGAAAGGGCCACATAGATGCATTTTTCACATTCTGAGATATCTTAAGGGGGCCCTGGAAGAGGGCTATGGTTCAAGAACAACAGACACCTGGGTGTTGAGGGATACTGCAATGCAGATTGGACAAGCTGCATGGGCAACAGAAGTTCAGGATACTGTGCCTTTGTAGGGGGTAACATAGTCTCCTGGAGAAGCAAGAAACAGTCTGAGGTAGCACGATCGACCGCTGAAGTGGAGTATAGAGCTATGGCTCTAGGAGTGTCAGAGTTGTTGTGGATAAGATCACTGCTGACAGGGTTGAAGTTAGACCAAGGAGCACCATTGCGTCCTCTGAGTGACAGTCAAGCTGCACTAAGTATAGTTAACAATCCAGTTCAGTATGACAGAACGAAGCATATCGAGATCGATCGGTTCTCCATCAAAGAGAAGTTAGATAACGGGATATTTAAGCTCGATCATGTTCGCTCAGAAGAATAAGTCGCAGATTGTCTTACTAAGGGTCTTAGTTCCTTGAGTCTTTTTAAACTATGTAACAAGATGGGAATGATTGATATCTATCGCCCATCTTGAGGGGGAGTGTTGAGAACCAAGGACTAAACTATAATAGTCAATCTTAGAATGGTGTTAAGTGTAAAAGGACCAAGGTGATATTTATACCCTCTTTATCAGAAATAAACATAATTTTACTTTGGTCCAATAACTTTTATATTCGATATATAATTTTAAGTAACATCTAGATAAGTGTGACACTAAATTTAGTCATTTCCTTAAACATTCAACCAAGTTACCGTCAACATAGAAATTGTACTTACTCTTTGAGTACGGAGTGATGCATGCTTTCATCGGCACACTCCAAACTTCATCAGGATCATCATCGGGACTACATAAAGGAGGAAGTGTGCCATGATCTCTCCTTGAGTAGCATCCATTACTCAGGGGTTTGACCCATGTCACAGTCTGGTTCTTCTTTGAAGCTATCCTCCAACACATCCTCCGAACTAAATCACTCATCGCACTCCATATCCTCCTATTTGCCTCATCCTGCGCATATGCCTCTGGTGAAGAGTACACAAAATACCCACCAGGTCTCAACACCCTATCCAATTCCAACAATAAAATGCCATCTCTCTGAAGCCAGTTGATCCTACAGCGAGAACAGTGTGCCAACTCAAACGAACGGCTCGGATAGGGCAGTCTTTTAGTCCCAAGCACGCCAAGGGTCGCCGGGATCCCCCTTTCGAGTGCAAACTGGATCTGGCTCTCTTGTCCATCATTTGGCGCGAGAGACATTGCAATGATGTTAAGAGGTAAAAGGTAAGCCCCAAAGCTCGCCACTCCACAGCCCACATCGAGAACATTTCGTATTTTTCCTCCATTGTTAAGGTTGTCATTTGGAAATTTGAGCATCTGTGTTTTCAAACAAGAACAGTGAAATAAAAAAGTTGTGTTCTAAAGGCAGAGATAAAGTCAACATTGCAAAGAAAACGAAACCCTCCATCATATACCAAAAAAGCCATTATTTTCCGTCCTATAATACGATTCTAAGGAAATTGACCAGAAGCAATAAATGAACATGAAAGTATACTCTATCTACATCGTACTTGTTAAGTTGTCTATAAACATTTACACCAGCATGCCTTCTTTACATATCCAGCCTTCATCCATCTTCCTCTAGGTCTTCCCTATTTTTAACAGCTCTTAAATAACTAAGTTGCCATTGTCCAAATCGCCTCATCCTCATACTAAGAAGATACACTATACTAACAAAAATTATTCCATCCCTACTCCCCTATCTTCGAGACAATATAGTTAATTGGTCAAAAATATTATACCTGACCAATGGAAACAATGTATTTCTCAACTCCCTTATGAAAATGCGTCCCTCCTCCTGGAAAATTGATCTTGTCCACGTTGACCACCACCCACTTCATGTCGGACTTCTCCCTTGCTAGGTGTGTGTGCGGAATGTTTGACTTCCAAACCTCATCCCGACTCGCAGGCCACCTAATCGGAATCTTCACCACACAAACCAAACATCATCACAAGCACCAAATAAAGAAATTCCAGTTAATGATGTTTTTCATGTAAAATATTGGCAAAAAGTTTCAATATAACCACTAGGGTTTTAGAAGTTACGAAAGTCTAATGTTTTTTAAGATTACATTTAAGGAACCTCGACTTAACCGGGCTAAAAATCACCGTTAATCACCAACGTGGCACTGAAATGGTAACAGTGGTAAAATTGGAGGGAAATTACCCTCCAAATAATAATCAAGAATACTGTTTTTGAAGGATTCTTTTTCTTTAAGTCCATGTATGGTCCAACTCAACAATTTTTGGAAGTAATCCCAATTCTAAAATGTAACCATAATTAAATCATAAGGGCATCTCCAACACTATTGTGTTGTAATGTGTTGTGATTCCTATGTCACATGAGGCACAAGATAATATATTTCCTAGATGGCAAGACTATATTCACAAAAGACAATGAAGTAGAAAAGTCTTCTCCAATGCAAAAATATTGTGATGTTTATTTTTTTCCAACTTCCAAGACTTCTCCTCCTTTCTTTTTTTTAAATATTTTTTAATTTATAATTGATGACATGGAGGTGAAGATATTGTCAAGTACATTGTCTAGAACTAGACAACCAACTTCAAAATGTCTTCTATAACATTTGCCACGTAATCTTCACAATTTACTTGACAATTGCATTAGAGAAGAATTTTTATATAAAATTTTGCCATTATTATGTGGCAACAACTTTTTCCCAAAGTCACAGTAGGGTTGGAGATGCTATAATAAAGACCTAGGAACACGAATGCTTCAAAAAATAACTTTTAGTTAAGGTTACATTTGAAAAGTCTGGTCTAACTGAGTCAAAAATCCCTCAAAACCGGTTTTGTGGTATTTTTGAACCGACCGTTTATGAAAACCTCTACTTGGTAATTTTTATGAGGCACTGGTTTTGGTCGGCTCAAAAACACATCAAAACCGGTGTAATGTAATTTTGGGTGGCTTTATAAACACCCCATATCGGTGGATTTTGAGAAATTTTATTACTTTATTCTATTTATTCTTGTAAAAAACTTTCAAAACAGCTCGTTAACAAATTATCAGGCATAAATTAGATTAGTTTAAAAGTCGCTACTTAAAATCACTCAAAACCGAGACCCCTCAAAACCGAGACCCCTCAAAAACCGCCCCTGTGTTGGGCTTAAAATTGGACCTTTGAAACAAGAGATGTTGGATTATTTTCCTTGACATTAACAACCCTATATTTCTCGAACGTAACCTTAATTAAACAACTATTGAATAATTTTTTGAACATTTTTAAAACCCGAATCTCAATGCAAACATCAGCGGTGGGGATACCTTGTAACCAGGCGGGGGAGGGATGAGGCAGTTGTATCTGCGCTGATGAGAGGGGCAGTGGCGCTCGTAGTGCTCCATGAGTGGCAGATTCAGCTTCAGCTTCCGCTGGTGGATGACTTGGCGGTCGTGGCACGGGATCAGCTCCGAGAGCCGAGCGTCGCAAACCTATATTTTAACAATAATAATCACTCAAAGAGAGAGAGAGAGAGAGAGAGAGAGAGAGAGAGAGAGAGAGAGAGAGAACCGGAATCGACTTAAGGAAGGAATCGGAGGAGAAGGAAGGGACTTCTTCGGAGATGAAGGTGTGGTAGACGGGATCGATTCCATCGGAGGAGGAGAAGGGGTCGGCGGAGTCGGTGTCGTTGTGTCCGGGGGCAAAGGAGGTGCCATAGTAGACGCAGAGGAGGGCGACGGAGACGAGGAACCCGACCAGGAGGGAGGAGAAGAGCTTCCGGCTAAGGAGAGATGAAGAAGAAGGATACTTCATATCCTTTCTCTTCTTCATCACGATTTAGCGGCTGCTTCTATGGATTCTATGGAGAGTGAGTGGAGTGGAGCGGAGCGGAGAGTAGCTTCACTTTCAACGACATTCTAACTTTGGTGTTGACCCTCCCCATTACGTATTTGGAAAACAAAAAAAACAAAAACAAAAACAAAAAACAATTTCTAAAGGCACAACAATTTTTTTTTTTTTTTTAGACAGTCCAATTTTTTTAATATATTTACAAGTTTGTTATTCAATCACATTATTTGAAGGTAGCTCGAGAGTAGTCCAAAATTTGGTATAAAGGCCAATAAATTTTTATTTCTCATTCTTCTCTCTTCTCTCCATGCCATTCCGGATTTGTCATTCTTTCTTCGTGAGACATGGGTCAGTCCTTGTAGCCATCCTTTCATCCAAAGCAAGAGATCAAAAAGAAGGCGCCCCTCTTCTCCCTATGCTCTCTTCTTTCAAAACCTAATTTCTCTCAATTCTTAAAACCCTAAAGTGTAGATTGGTGGTCCAAATCCTAGTCTCACTACAAAAAAGTTACAATATTCAAACGTCATTTGGTATGTCATTGATAAACTATGATGATTAGGTTTTTCAAACATTAGGTCTATATATAAATATTAAATTATATGTGTTTAATGTAGGAGAAATGCATCTCGAAAAAATCGGGTCATTTAATACACTAAATTCTCTTTCCGCTACGTCTGAAGAATTCCTCGGTCCTTCCGAAGCACTCTTGGTAAATAATTTGACAAATTAATTTTAGACTTTTTCGTCGTAGGACTGTAACAGTCCTATAAATAAGTAGGATTGTCAACAAACTGACAGTCCAATTTTTAATTAGGAGTATCAGTAAATGTTACAGTCCTTAGTAACAATAAGACTATCACATGTCCTGCAGTCCTAGTTAAATTTAGGACTGTCAAAACTTTCTACAGTCCTAATTTTCTGCAGTCATATTTTTGATCAATTTTATGCAGTTTTATTAATTTTAATTTCTTTTATAGGGGTTATCGTCTAAAATGTTGTAGTACCTCCTCCAATTGTCATTGATGTAGCCAATTTATTCTCGACCGATATTTGCTTTGAATCAGACGAACAAGCGTTACATTGGTACAGAGAAGTTGGACGAAAAAATAATATAGTCATTGTGATCACAAGATCGGCCCGAAACCGGCCGGGATGCACAACTATAGAGCTTGGATGAGAAAGTGGTTGTTTGTTCAGGTCTCATGAAAAAAAAGATATAGTTCCCTAAAGAAAAGTTCCAAAGATAAGCGATGGTACGAGAAAATGCGGTTGTCCATTCAAGATCTCTTTTGTAAACATAAAAGATGTGAAATAGATAGTCTAAGTGAAGAATGTAATCCACAATCATGTATTGCCGAAACACTTACGGGTCATCCCTATGTCGGACGGTTGAACAATGTTGAGCGAAAGATAGTTGAAGATTTGTTCGCTTGAGGAGTTGCACCCAGACAAATTTATTTTGCCATACGGCACGAAGACGAATGGCGATGCAGCAAGTATTGAAGTTGCTTGCTGAGAATCATTATGTGGAGTACGTCCCGATCTCCCGTAGGAATCGGTCGTCTCCGTTAGGCGCGAATCACCGCGCCAGCGCTCCCGCGGGACGATCGTTTCCATCGGGATGTGATGTCGTACGAGCCTGGGGTTGCGTCCGCACAAGGCAACATCGTTAAAGTTGTGGCTATCATCGAATTGATCGAGTACGCAGCGGAGGGACAGTGTTGCAAACAATAATCCATCTGAGTATACGGGACAAAGATCAAGGCACGAGGTTCTCTGAATACAATGTCATCGTTCCATACATTATGTCCCTCTATACAAAAAGTAGCTCAAAACATCGATACGGCTCAAGGCATTGAAACCAGATTTTCGGGTCCTGGGGATGAGGCACGGCTATCGCTTCCTCGGACGATCCAGCACCTACGAACAAGCAAACTGTTGGTGGGTCACTACTTTGGAGAAAGTACTAGTAAGTATAAAATCAACTAACAGAAGCAACATTCACTAAAACTAACACTAAGTATGTTATAAAACATTACATTACTAGTGATCTTTCTAGTTTTACCTAGGTTCGTTATATGCAGTACATAAACGGAGTCATATTACTTATTTTGGAAACATCTTTAAAATCAGAATTCAGTTCAATACAACCAAGCATACAAGGCCAACAGTTTAAGCATGATGTACCAATCAGGGTGTGCGCAGCATGTCTCGTGAGCTATACTCAAAGACTCTAGGGACAATGCAGCATTTAGTGGACTATCATTCAATCAAGCAGACAAGAGGAACTATCTATAAGATTTCGGTTCCCGAGAAACTCAGAATCAGTAGTGGTAAACCAGCTAACCAATGAATCTTTATCTGATGCTATTAGCAGTTGTGACTCATGGTTGCTCTTCACTAAAATATGCTCAAAATAGCAGTCGTGACCAAGGTTTAGCTCTGCACTAATAGCCATTGTCCGACCGATGCAAATGCATGAAAAAATATCAGATAAACTCTAAGATGCACATGTTCATGAACAAGCAGGCTATATATATATATATATATATATATATATATATATATATATATATATATATATATATATATATATACTCTTTGTATTTTTTACCCTTTGTCGAACGGTCATCCCTGCAACAGACATACAAGTTAGCAACATTTGTATATATATAAGGTTTTATTTTTCTGTTCGTCTCTGCATCAAACAGTTAGGTATGCAAGAAGGCCAGCCTAGTATGCGCCATAACTACCTGAATGCAGCTATCTCCATGAACACGCTAACTTCTCTAACAAAAACTCAAACTCTTCCCAACAGAAGCACCACCTCCCATCTAATAGCCACGTCCCCCTAAATCTCGTAGGACCGGAACTTTAGGACGCACTATTAGTCTCATCCCATCAGTCTCCATCTACCATTCTAATAGCCACGCCCCCCTAGATCCCATAGGAACGGAATATCGGAAAGCACTATTAGTCTCCAACTTGTCGTTTAGTCTCCATCCCCCGCAAGCTCCTTGATAACAAGCATATCACACTTATAACACAATATGACAATACACGCTTTTAATCCATCTATCTCTTATCTAATAGTCGCACCCCCCTAGATCCCGTAGGACCGGAACATCAGCGCGGGCTACTAGTTTCTTCTCAAACAAGACAAGCCATTTACTCTTATAATAAAACAAGCATACCTTCCATCAAGCTTTTGCATCCAAGACAAGCAATTATATACACAAGGAGAAGCAAACATATGAATGATCTTTAATAAAAGCATGCATGGCACAGGTCAATTTATCTCTTCAAGTTAAGCATGCAGTTCTAATCTTTCCTTAGCATGGCAAGGTCCGTTCGATAGTTGTGTCAGTGTAACTAGCATGCACATTTCTTTCATATACTTAGCATGGCAATGGTTCTATCTCTTTTAGGCAGACATATTCTCGTTCTATCATTTATGCAAACTTATCTTATTAAGCAAACAAGTATTTCAAAAACTCAGATTCATTATTAAGGCGTGCAAGAATCAGAGAATGAAGTTTTGCCCACTCACCTAGATCAGTCATCTTCTGGTTCAACAAGGAGCTCTCAAAAAAGATTTTCTTTTTGAGCAGCAAACCGATATCTCTTGGATACAGTGCCAACGCGGAGTGGGGCACTACAATGAAGTCCTTTTACTATTTTAGGATCATCCCGGTTGCACACATTTGGCTAGGTCCTTCACTGACGTATTGGTTCTTGATTGTACATATAAGACAAATAAGTTCAAGATGCCTCTCTTTCACATTGTTGGCTTCAACTCTACGGGAAAAATATTTTCAGTTACTTTTTTTGCTTTATGAAGAGTGAGAAACTTGAGGACTACACATGAGCGTTGGAAAAACTAAAAACACGTTACATTGGACATAGAGAGTCGTCTATTTTTGTTACTGACAGAGAATATGCCCTAATTAATTTTATAACAGTCGTCTTCCCTCATGCGAAAATACTACTATGCACTTGGCATATCAATCAGAATATCCAATCATAATGTAAGTTGAAGTTCGAACAGGTGGACGGTAAAATTGACATAGACTTTTTCGAGGAATTCTACAGTGATTGGTGTCATAGCTGCATTTTGTAATACGGTATCCGTATTTATGTCAATTTAATATATATAGTTATTGGAAGATTATACGTATATTTTGTCATACACTATATTAAAAAAAAAATTTACTACATTGGTATTATTCAAAACTTTCATATTTCATATGTTAAGAATAAGTTTATTAAAACCTTCAACCCATTTTTACACATGAACCCCTTAACAAAATTTGCAATTTGTAAATTTAACCTTGACACATATATATACATGTGTCTCCATGCATGTTGATATAAGGGTAATTAAGTAATTTTAATTCTTAACATAATGATTATGTTTAGATATTTTTCTTTTCTTTCTTTTTTTATATTTGATATATAGAAAGGGAGAGGGGAACCGGTCATTTCCCTCACTCTTCCTCTTCTCTCCCTCTCGGTTCCTCCTCTCCCCCACTGATCAACTTCTCCCTCGTCTCTTCCATCACCTCCCCTACTCCTTCTCCTCTCTACTGCTCCTCCTACTGCTGCGGCTACTGTCGCTGCTGATGTTGCTGTGGTGGCCGCTGCTCCGATGCCGCCGGCGGCCGCGTACCCCGCCGGCCACCTCGCCCTCCACCAGTCACCGCACCCTCCGTCTCTCCTCCAACAACCCCTTGCTCCTCCTCCAATCTTGGTATAGCACTAATTACTTCCCCAATCGCTTTGATTTTTAAACCTAGGTTAGAGTTTTGAAACTCTAAATTTTTGAAAATAGGAATACACAAAGAAATTGGAGGATTTGGGAAAGAAAATTTTTAGGTCTCACTCAAACCAAGGCAAGCCCTCCCCCATCTCTTTTTATTTGATTTAATTTTGCCTACTTATCATATTTCATTCTAGATTTATTTCTCTTAAAGTATGAATTTAGGGTGAGTTGTATATGGTGTATAGATATGACACGGACATGTGTATTGGGAGCGATTCGAACACGTGGACACAAGTGATAAGAAATGATAGCTTCGACACGTGGATGAAATATGATTCGGACACGTCGACATGGTTAAATTTTGTATTACGATATAGACACGAGGACTAGGACACAATACAATATATATACCGATATAATCGCATTGTAGAAATATAAAGTTAGTTTCATGTTTGATTTTATGTTAGGTATATATTTATAGGCCAATGGTTCATAGATATATTTATGACATTATAGAAATATAAAGTTAGTTTCACATTTGATTTTATGTTAGGTATATATTTATAGGCCAATGGTTCATAGATATATTTATGGCCATGAACAATATATAGGTATATTAAAATGCTTAAGTATATAGTGCTAGAAACACTTTATAAGAAAGTTATATCCAACGTCGAATGCAATATGCTTATGTGTAATACTAAGTTATTTTCTTAGTTATAACCAATACATAATCACATGTTGATGAATATGCACTATAGAAGCATATATCGATTTTATTTTAGGTTAACTAGTCCTATATAGTATAATCAAATTTAGGATGCTAGAAATGTCTAGCTAGATTGATGTGTGACCACTGTTTGGTAATGAATTTGGATGTAGAAGAAGTGTACTAAGATCCAATTGTTAATCAAAAGCTAAGGAGTTTTGGTCAACTACGTTATAAATCCATAATTTTAGTTTTAGGACCACATTGATCCAAAAATTAGTCAAATCAAACCAAAGAAACCTATGTTAAATTAAATTCAGCATATACGGAATAGGAATTGTATATTAATTTAGAAACTATATCCTAGAATGTTAGATATAGTGAGAACCTAGAACTTTTAATATTCAGAACATTTCCCTTTGCATACATGGACTATGTTATTGATTAAGAAATGTTATTCTAGATTATAGAATGATCAATACCTTACTAATAGGTTACTTGAATAGATTCATGTTTGAAAATGAATATATTTGTATTTAGTTGTTTGATTTAATTCTTGACTGTTCAATTTACTATAAATTATGTATTCTCTAAAATTCTTATTTAGTTAAATGTTGTAGTGAATATTACAAAACCATAGATTGCTAGCGTTAGGTATAATTTGTCCGAGGTAAGAAGCTAGACTACTTTCTTTTATATGTTGATATATATATATATATATATATATATATATATATATATATATATATATATATATATATATATATATATATATATTCAACTCCGTGTGTTCCGGTGTCGAGTTGTTCCACCAAAGGGGTCGGCGTACCCAGGGAATTCTATGGAGGGTTGCTCCAGGTCTTATATAAATTGTAAAATTTCTGGAGCCGAAATACAAAGGAGACTATGCCAAATTATTTAAGAATTTCGGGAGTTAACCAAATTTTGATATCCGAAAATATTATCGATATTCTCCAAATTGCATCATCATCATTTAGGAAACTTGTATGTGTTTGTGATTGCGATTGATTGTTGATTTCTTAGCTAGGGTGTACTACTTGCTAGTCAGCTGGTACGTAAGATATTCTGGTGTCGTAATTCATTCTCTTGTCTTTGTTTGGTGTAGGGGTGGACTACTGTTCTGATGACTGGTTACGGAATTTAGTTGACGATACAGATATTGATAGATATTAGATGTTATATGGTAAACTGATGTTTCATTGATGCACTATGCTTAGTAATTATGATTATGACTGTGATTGTGATTATAATTGTAATAATTATGAGTATGACCTATTATAACGTAAGTATAAGGCGAACACCTAGGAATTCACTAGAATAAAATCTAGTCAGAATCGTATTTTAAGTTAATGCATTAATCATTTTGAATTATCCAGTTCCTTTACTTTAGAATTTTGAGAATCCTACTTTTCATATTCTTATTTCATTTAACTTATTTTCTCCGTCTTTGACTGAGGGCTTGCATGTCGTTTGACGACCTAGTATTGTTCACTAGTTTTGTAGCAATATTCCAAAGAAGCCGATATCAAGTATTGAAGAACAGTTGGAGAGCAAGCTCGTGATGCTACTATTTTCTACGATCTACTAAAACCAGATTTATCCTCATTATTTATTAAACGTATAATTGTATTATTATATAAACTGGATAAATGGTTGTAATCGGGTAGAATAACAAATTTTTTATTTATAGTTTAGAATATCATGTGATCAACTTGTTATTTATTATATTATGCACCATATGACCTGTTATAATCCTATCCTAAAACCTTATGGGCGACAATCAGAAATACAGGTACAGGTGTATTCGTATGGTATGTAGCATGGGGATGATGTTACGTACCCGGCTCGTCGTATTCTGGAAAGCGAGGGGTGACAGGTCTTTTAGTGGTGGCCCACGCAGGTCTAGCTTTTCGAAAACACATGTAGGTCCCGAAAGATAAAGAACCTATGATAGGATGTAAGTTAAGCTTTTGAAGAGACCTATATAGGTTAAGTTCTAGATTCTAAGATATGTTCTCAGGAAAAGTCTATAAAGAACCTTAGAATAGAGAATACTCATAGGTTTATCTATGTTAGACTATGTTTCATAGATCCTTAATGGATTTTATATAGTGATCCTTTATAGTTAAGAATATTAAGGAATATTTGATATTCAGGGAATCAAGGGTAATATAAGGATAGACATGACCAGAAAATTTAGGTTAAGTAATTTAGAGAGCATTAGACAAGTACTCTCATTTGTTGGTAAGAGATTTAGGAAATTCTTTAAGAATCTCAAACTGGGTATCCATAGGAAACCTGGAGTTCAGATTTATCTAGAACTATTATATAGCTAGAAATCAAAAAGGGATAAGGGTTATGAAGCCAATATGCCAATGAGGATATAGACTTCTACTTAGATTTGGTGTAATATATATTATGGGGGTTATAGATATATAATATAACTTAGAAGAACTATCAGGTAATCTAGTACTAGCATATCTTGCTTAAGGAATAGGTATAACATATATATTGTATATGGTTATTTAAGGAATCACACATCGCTCTCTTGATATTATTAGTGTTTAACTCCTGACTCATTTCCCCTTTCTTATTGAAATTTCAGTAACTGATCATTTTACAAATTTGGCCTTCTTCAAAATTTCAATTCCCTTGTTTCATTCAATGTTTTGTCGATTAAAAATCTAGATGGAATTCTTAGTTTATCCATTCAATTCCATCTTTAGTAACAACCCAAATTTTGGAAACTGTCATCCATTTAATATCTATATCTATTACTCACTCATTGTTCATTTGACTTCTTGTGAAGCAATATTTTTATTGGACTTTCTGTGATTGAACTTCCTATGATGGAATGGTTATTTATTTGTGTCAAGAATTCGATAATTTATCAACTAATTTGACAACACAGAAGAACTCGCAGTCAATCAGATTGGATCATGAAAAGAGAAGTCGTTGCAGCTATCCGGACTGGCCATCTGGACTGGTAAGGCACTATATTCTCGAAACGTGATTCAAATATTTAATAAGATTTCGGAGATCAAAACATAATATTTCTGAAATGGATTTGAAGTTTGATATTCAGATTTTGATTTTGTTTTACCTCAATTTGGATTTGAAAATTATTGACTTGAATAATTTAAAATAAAATTTAATGCTTTTGATGGTATAGATATATGAGTATATCTTATATTATCTATTAGTTTTGATACTATGATAAAAGTAAATGTTGATGATATTGTGAAAAACTTGAAGACTTAAAATTTTAGTTTTAATTTTTTGTTTTGGATTATTAAGATTCCTGACATGTAAGGCTACTTCACAATCATAATTCCTTCTCATTCCATGGATATCAATGTCATGGTAGCAAAAGCTGAAGCCATGAATCCTGATAGTGAGAAGGTATCTTGATTTCAGCCATATGTGCGGTGGCATGGTACAAGATTGCTATATTACGTCAGAAAGCATGGAAAAGAAAATATAAATAAAAGGGGAACTATATGGTTATGGATTGAAACTATATTTTGATCGTTTTGTTGATTCTATAAAATTTGAAGATCCTTGATGATTAAGTAATTTTGAAGGTCCTTTATTTTGTGAAACATATAATGAATATATTTTTGAAGTATTCTTTTGAAATAGATTACTACTTGTATCTATAAGGTGGGTAGAATATTTTGATTACCTTTACATTGTCTTAAAAATCATATTTTTTAAAAATTTAAATTTCAAGGACGAAATTTTTGTAAGGTGAGTAGAGTGTCATAGCTGCATTTTGTAATACGGTATTCGTATTTAGGTCAATTTAATATATATAGTTATTGGAAGATTGTACGTATATTTTTTTATACACTATATTCAAGAGAAAAAAATATTTTTATTACATTGGTATTATTCAAAACTTTCATATTTCATATGTTAAGAATAAGTTTATTTAAACCTTCAACCCATTTACACATGAACCCCTTAACAAATTTTACAATTTACAAATTTAACCTTGACACAAATGTATACATGTGTCTCCATGCATGTTGATATAAGGGTAATTAAGTAATTTTAATTCTTAAACATAATGATTATGTTTAGATATTTTTCTTTTCTTTCTTTTTTTTATATTTGATATATAGAGAGGGAGAGGGGAACTGATCATTTCTCTCACCCTTCCTCTTCTCTCCCTCTCGGTTCCTCCTCTCCCCCATCGATTAGCTCCTCCCTCTTCCCTTCCATCACCTTCCCTTCTCTTTCTCCTCTCTGCTGCTGCTACTACTACTGCGACTACTGCCACTGCTACTGCGCTGTTGTTGTTGCTGTTGCGGCCGCTGCTCCGGCTTCGCCCACGATCGTGCATCCCGTCGGCCCCCTCGCCCTCCGTCGGTCACCGCACCCTCCGGCTCTCCTCCAACAACCCCCTTACTTCTCCTCCTCCAATCTTGGTATAACTCTAATTACTTCCCCAATCGCTTTGATTTCCAAACCTAGGGAAAGAGAATTTTAGGTCTCACTCAAACCAAGGCAAGCCCCCCTGTCACGCCCTGATCTCCCACAGGCTAATCGGCCGTCCCCGCTGGGCACGAATCACCGCGCCAGCGCTCCAACGCTCCAGCGGGATATTCGCTTCACCAATCTGGGCGTGATGCCGCACGAGCGTAAGTCGCGCCCATGCAATATCACGCCCCGGTCCCGAAGGTCTCCCGACCACCGTCCCGTCGGGCGCGAATCACCGTGCCTCGGCGCTCCCGCGGGGCATATAATCGTTTGCCACCGGGACGTGATGCCGTGCGAGCCTGGGGTTGCGCCCGCACAAGGCAACATCGTTAAAGTTTGGATATCATCGCATCAATCGAGTAAGCAGCGGAGGGACATTGTTGTAAGCATTTATCCATCTGAGTATACGGGACAAATCGAGGCATAGGGTTCTCGGAATACAATGGCATCGTTCCATACATTATGCCCCTCTATACAAAAGCAGCTCAAGGCAAACGAAACCAGATTTCCGGGTCTTGGGGATGAGGCACCCCTATCGCTTCCTCGGACGATCCAGCACATGCGAACAAGCAAACTGTTGGTGGGTCAGCACTTTTATAAGTACTGGTGAGTATAAACAACTGAACAGAAGCAACATTCACTAAAACCAACACTAAGTAATCATGTTATAAAATATTATATTACTAGTGATCTTTCTAGTTTTACCTATGTTCGTTACATGCAGCACAAGAATGAAGTCATATTACTTTCTTTTGAAAATATCTTTAAAAATAGTGTTCATATTCGATATTAGCAAGCAGGCAAGACAAGTCGATTATTCTATTATCAGGGTGTGCGCAGTGTGTCTCGTGAGCTATACTCAAAGACTCTAGGGATAATGCACCATCTAGGAACTATCCTCTATCAAGCCAACACAATGAACTAGCTATATGCTTTTCGGTTCCCGAGAAATTCAAGATCGGTAGCAGTAATCCAGCTAACCAATGACTCCTTTATTTGATACTATTAGCAGCTGCGACTCATGGTTGCTTTCCGCTATCTCTGTAGGAGCCGTGGCCAAGGTTCAGTTCTTCACCAATAACCATTTTTTGATCGATGCAAATGCATAAAACACTATCATATAAACTCTAGGATACAAACGAGACGAACCATCAGACCATCTATCTCTGTGCGGACTAGCCGCCCTCTCTGAACAAGTTCAAGCACGATATGGTTCTCTCGAAACACAAGCGATAGTGAAACATATTCAAGCAATCTCTTACTTTTAGACAAGCATTTCAGGTTCTCTTAGTTAAGCAGACAAGTTTGCTTCAAAGAAAAGCTATGTGACTTCTCTTATTAGCATGCAAAGACATGTTCTATCATTCTTCTTATGAAACTATCTTTAAGCAAACAAGCATTCAAAAACTCAGATTCATTATTAAGGCGTGTAAGAATCAGAGAATACAGTTCTGCCCACTCACCTTTGTTCAGTCATCTCCTGCTTTGTAACCCCCTCATTTATTTCTATAGATAGTCTGGTTTTGGGTTAGAAAATTTTGGTTTAGCTGCAGATGTTTGAGATTTAGAATTAAGGATGCAGATATCTGAGTCTTTAATAAAACCCTTGGAGTGCCCTACCGTTGTTGCAATATTCGGAGCCCAACATCAGCCCATAATTTCTAACAGATTGTTGCACTCTTGACTTGACACGCCAATTTAGGCGCTGGACTTTTCTGTCGCTCAAAATCATAATCCCTTGTGCTCTAATTTAATTGCATAATTTCCCGTATCCAAAATCTATTATTTAATCACGTGTCGTGCACCTGTGTCGTTGCCATCAATTTTGAGACACCAACTCAATCCGTTGAGCCAGACCAATTAAAGGGTCCAAGACTGACACCAAGCCTACACCATTCATGACCTTTGTGTCACTCCCAATTGAGATCCCATGTGCCCCCATTTAATTTAAGAGCACATGGCAATTTATTCTAATTAAATTGGGGATACCAACTTTGACTAATCCTATTTTTAATCCCAATTTAATTCCAATGCCCCTTTAATTAAGCCCATGCAAAACACACAACACCCCCTCACCCTACAAAATACCAAACACCATTTCTCCCACAAATTTTGCATTATTTCATATGTTTGTGCAAATATCCAAAATTAAGGAGCTTAATTGCAAATGTTGTAATATGTGTCATAACCTCATTGGTCAAGACCAATGAAGAAGCCTCACCCTCACTCATTGATCGGTCAAGCCCCTCCCCACTATTTCTTTTGGATGCTCATGTTAAATCCTCACCATCCATTCAAATTGGGGCTCATCCTCACCACCCATCCCTCACACACACCCCTATAAAACATCTCTTCCTACACTCTTTCCCAAGCATGCCCTAATCCCCAAACTTGGGAAACCCCACCCCCTCTCTCTCTCTTCTCCCTCTTCCACATACTCAACCGTAGGTTTATATTACTTCTTCTTCCTTTCTTCTTCTTCCTTTCTTCTTGCTTCTTCTTCTTCTCCTCCTTCTACTCCACTTCACAACCCCGGCCCAAACCAAGCCAAGCCAACCCCGGCCAGCTTCTTCCCCACCACCCTTAGCCGAGCTCCACCACTACTCTGGCTTCTTCTCCGACTGCCCCCCATGCACCACCGAGCTCCTCCACCCGCCGCACCTTTTCTCAGATTCACCCTCCACCTCCATCCGCGGCTGCACCACCGCCAAGACGAGACTCCACCCGAGCCCGCTGCCTCCACCGCCATTACCAGCGTGCTGCTACCACTGGCACCAACCTCTCCAGTTGAACGACCACCTCAGGCCATCGACCTCCCGCATCTTTATCATCATCACCTTTAACACCGCAACCACACACCAACGCCACCTCCACCACCTCGAACCCGCATCATCTCCAGCCGCACCACCACTCTTCACCACCACTCCACCATTCTCCAGCGGCTTCCCGTCGACTCCACACCCCGGCACCACCACGACCCCCTCCGATCAGCACCACCACCGCGTCGCCAAGGTGAATCCCTCCCCCTTACCTATGTTCATTTTAGTGTTTTATATATTGTTATTAGTTAAGATAGTTTTAGGGTTGGTTTTTATGCATGTGGAATTATTTTAGGTTGAAATAAATAGGTCATATTATACATTGATGGTGAAATGCTAAACTAAATATTTAAGGTTTAAAAATAAATTGATTGAGGACATGGAATATATACACGTGGTGGATGGAAATATGACATATATAATGAAGTTAGGATTTAATTGCCATATGAGATTTTAGGGTGTTGTCCTAATTAAAATATACATTTTTTAATATTGTTGATGGACAGTTTTAAAATTGTTGTGAAACGATACTGTGATTTTGAAACAATGATTAACAATGAAGGAATAGGTGATGGATTGTGTAATAGTGTGATATATCGAACCATTAGGCAGTGATTGAAATCTGAGAAATAGTAAGGAATTTGATCGAGGAATAGTTTTAAGGAGAATGATAGACGATTGTATATAATTGAGGGTTTAATAAATAAATTAATTGTTTATTTCGAGGATGACAGTAAATGTGCATGTTAACGTCGGTGCACACCGACGTAAAATCTGAGGAATAATCATACATAAAATACTGATGAACACCGTGATGAGTATAGTAGGATGGAGGATTTGTTTGATGATATAGTACAAATGTTTAATTGGATCAGATGTAACACACCCTTAGTTTACCTTGGTCAACCCTCTAGCTTCGTGACCATCTAACTTGTAACTAAGGTTGAACATATGATAGATGTGTGACGCATCATATTTCAGCTTCGTGATAGTTTATTGATTGATCTTGTATCTCGACTCTAGGTACTACGGGACCTGCGAACTTGGACGTTATACCGGATCCCCATCTTCAATAGCCGGATCCAGGTAAGTGTACCTTGCTACCCTGTATTTCAGTTACCAGATATTTATTGTTTCATTATATACATTGTGCGCATGTTTGTTTAAGATCGTTACTTCACGTTCGGATCACAATCAGGTGCAGACGTTCGTCGTAACGTCTCATAACAAATGCTAGATGTTCGTAACACCTTGATGTACGTACCTGTATATATTATACCCTAGGACACATTCATACACTGTTACCGTGCCAGATTTCCTGTACCCTAATACTGACATCATACCGGAGACTGGGACGACCTTAGGGTCGCGATTATTGATAGTTACTTCTGTGCGAAGAGACTGCTAGATAGAGGTTCTGGTTCAGCGTACAATCGTTGATCGCTTGGGAAGGGGAAGACAGTTACTAGATGTTTGGGCTCCTCTGCATGCGCTTATATATGTATATGTACTATTTCTGTAGTGATCCTATATCTAGAGTAGTTGTATGTGACTCTTTTCCCGGAGCTGTGGTACGTCCCGTGTGTTTCCGTGTCCGGAGCTACGGTTTTATTTTGGACAGCCCACGCGTCGAATATTGTCTTTAAACTGTGTCTCACTTAGTTGGTTATACAAGATTACCCCGTCGTTGCACTTGTACTTTCTGTTATACTTGGCATGCTGTATTTTTGTACCTTGTTACGTCCCTCTGAGGACCTGGTTTCCTTCCATGTTTAGGCGAGGAGGATTACCCAGAGGAGTACGATCCGGGTACGTATCCAGCAGCAGGACCCATTGTCGAGGACGAGGTCATCCCCGAGGACTTCGCCTGATCACTGGTAGTGACTTTATCCTTGGGACGGTATTACTATCTAGCTATCTAATGTCGTTCTAAGTTTTCTCATTGCTTACTTTCATTCCAGTATTTTGTACTAGCAGGTTTGTTCCCGTGTGACTACTCTAGTATTTGTACTATGATACATTTTCTCGTGATATTCCTTTATGCACATTAGTAGTTATGATTACCTCTATGTGCTCTTATATCTGTTGCCTGTGGATGAGATTTAGATTCACTATTTATGTGTTATGTGTTGGATTATTCATTATACTTTACAGCTTAGGTGCACTCCGACGGGCCCATTAGATTGGGATGCCCGTCGAAGTGTGCTGCTGGCCATTGCCACGTGACTCGGTTCCTTATCTTTGGAACTGGGGCAAGACAAGGTTTTTGTGGTGACCCATGTAGGTCCGATTTAAGTCGTCTTGGTCACCTGATTGTGCCAAGCGAGCCTGCAAATTAGGAATAGATATTAGGAATCTCATCTACAAGTTTGAAACCTTCACATGACACCTCTATCTCGATTTCTTTTACTAAATTGCATCTTGTTTATTTCCTCAACACTGATCGCAGTCATGACTTCTTTTCAGAGTTATGATTCTCTGTAGCGGATATATCACGCAGCCGGGCGATGTTCCCTGTGACGCAGGATCATCCGGGGAACCAAAATTGGGGCATGTCCTTTTGTTGACTCTAGTGCCCCTGGGAAAGTCATCGGGGCAGCCAGAGGTGCCTTCGGACGGGCATCAGACTCCGCATCAGGCAGGACTTGAGGATCAGAGGACCCCGAGTCAGGAGGAGCAGCAGCTGCCCCCCACCTACACCATTACCTCCTCAGATGCCCTATATGCCTTTCCCCACAGGGCAACCCATGGATGGGACACAGATATTTCAGATGGTATATGCGATGATACAGGCCCAACAACAGGTCCAACAGCAGGCTCAGCAGCAGGCCTAGCAGAGCCAGGCTGAGACCTTGAGGGAGAGTATCGTGACGGCCTTGGGGCAGGCGTCACCACCAGCACACCAGTCGACGATGGGGTCTGTCATAGACTTCCGTCGTATGATGCCATAACCTTTTGCTGGCATAGAAGAGCCGACAGAGGTCCACGCATGGCTCACCAGCATTCAGCACCAGCTGGAGGCTACCGACCTCCCCCGGCACCAATGGATGACTGCCGTCAGGATGCAACTCACTGGCAACGCTCATCACTGGTGGCTCTCAGAGGAGCAACGTTTGGGACTAGACCGGGCCACGGTAGAAGATTTCTCTAGGCTCTTCCAGGAGATGTACATACCCTCCACTGCCCGAGCAGAGCTTCGGGATAGATTTCAGAACCTCAGGCAGGGAAGTATGACTATAGAGGAATACAATGCTGAGTTCCTCCGCCTGAGAAGATTTGCACCATACCTGATCCCTACCGAGGAGGCGAAGGTTGAGAAATTCTATAAAGGTCTGAGTTTCGAGACCCAGAGGTTTATCGGGTCCATAGCCCCCACCTCCTACTCCGAGGTATTATTAGCAGTACGATGCCAGGACCGTATCAACAAGATGGAGGCCAGCCTGAAGCGCTCCTGTACATCGTCATCGGCAGTTCGAGTCCCGCAGGGAGGACCTGCGAAGCGACCACTGGTACATCAACAACAGCATAAAGCAGCACCCCTGCAGGGAGCTGTTATTCCCACATGCCATTAATGCGGCAAGAAAGGACATTTATTGAGGGACTGTCGACGGAGGCTGAGCGCTTGTTTAAGATATGGGTCGGACCAGCATGCAGTCCGAGATTGCCCAGACCAGAGGGCTCCAGTACAGATGGTTCATCGGCCAGCCTTGCCAGCATCGAGGCCATATCAGCAGCCTCCTGGACCGAGGCCGCCTTACGCAGGAGATGGAGCACTACGCCCACCAGCACCCGGGGGAAATCAGAGGAGGCCACCCTTGGCCCCACAGGCAGATCGATTCCAGCAGGCTCGACAGCAGCAGCCGAGGGCACCGGCACCGAGACATGGTCAGGCCTATGCGATGATTATAGAGGAGGCGGAGACAGCCGGAGAAGTGATCGCAGGTACTATCTTAGTAGCTTCATTACCAGCAGTAGTCTTATTTGATTCTGGTGCCACACACTCTTTTATAGCTGCTAGTTTCATGGCTACCCATAGAATAGCCACTGCACCCCTTCCGAAGATCAAGAGGATTCTGACGGGAGGTGGAATAGTACCGGTTAGCGACACTTGTAGATCATATTCAGTAGTTGTCTGCGGGCGAGAGATGCGTGCCCGATTTCTGGTCTTCTCCATGCCGGACTATGACATTGTCCTAGGCATGGATTGGTTGAGCCAATACCACGCAACGCTAGATTGCCGTCGTGGTTGTGTCATATTTAGACCCCCAGATCACCCAAAATTTGAGTTTCTTCGGGGAGCTCGAGAGCATGGTGTCCAGCCTACCCTAGCGACACATATATCAGAAGTTGAACCAATATACCCTCACTTTATATCAGAGTTTGAGGATGTATTTCCAGAGGATCTCCCAAGCCTGCCACCTGACAGAGAGATTGAGTTCACTATAGAGTTGACTCCTGGAGCCGAGCTAGTTACTTTCCCCATTTACAGACTAGCACCGAAGGAGTTGGTTGAGTTGAAAGTCCAAGTAGATGACCTCTTAGATAAGGGTTTCATACGGGCTAGTGTATCTCCATGGGGAGCACCCATTTTATTTATACCGAAGAAGGATAGGACGGTATGCTTATGTATCGATTACAGGGCGTTAAATGCTGTAACGATAAAGAACAAGTATCCACTGTCGCGCATCGATGATTTATTTGATCAGCTTAGTGGTGCATGTGTATTCTCGAAGATCAATCTCAGATCCGGTTATCATCAGATCAAGGTACGGATAGAGGACATCCCGAAGACGGCTTTTTGGACGAAGTATGGGCACTATGAGTTTCTAGTCATGTCGTTTGGTTTAACCAACGCGCCAGCAGTATTTATGAGTCTGATGAACAATATTTTCCACCAGTACTTAGATAAGTTCGTGGTGGTATTTATCGACAACATCTTGGTATATTCCAAGAGCCAGGAGGAGCACGAGAGACATCTCAGGATTGTGTTGGAGACGCTGAGGCAGGAGAGGCTGTACGCCAAGCTCAGCAAATGTGAGTTCTGTTTGGATAGAGTACCCTTCCAGGGACACATAATCAACGGAGATGGACTATCAGTTGACTCAGAGAAGATAGCTGCAGTTGAGACATGGCCAACCCTTACATCAGTTACAGAGATTATGAGCTTTCTCGGACTTGCCGGATATTATCGGAGGTTTGTAGAAAATTTCTCGAGGATTGTTGCGCCTATGATGTGACTGACGCATAAAGGCGAGGAGTTTACCTGGACCGAGGAGTGTCAGACGGCTTTCGATGAGCTGAAGAAATGTCTGACCTCAGCACCGATTTTGACACTTCCTTCAGGATCGGGAGGATTTGTAGTGTACAGTGATGCATCTGGGAGCGGATTAGGTTGTGTACTGATGCAACACGGCAAAGTGATAGCCTACGCATCGAGACAGCTGAGAGTTCATGAGAAGAACTATCCGACGCACGATCTAGAGCTAGCTACAGTGATATTTGTACTGAAGCTATGGCGATACTACCTTTATGGTGAGCATGTTGAGATTTACACAGATCAAAAAAGTCTGAAGTATGTCTATACGCAGAAGGAGCTCAACATGAGACAGAGGCGCTGGCTAGAGTTGATAACAGATTATGATATAGAGTTGTAGTACCACCCTGAGAAGGCGAATGTAATAGCAGATGCCTTAAGCAGGAAGCCAATGGCATACTTTTTGACGACTCAGCGGCAATTACTAGAGGTTCTTCAGAAGCTTGGGATAGAGATTGTATTGCCAGTCATGGATGGATAGATGGCCAGCCTTGAGGTTCAGTCCACATTGATAGAGAGGATCAAGGCAGCCCTACCTACAGATGCGAGATTTAGACGACTGCGAGAGAGGACAGAGGCCGGCATGCAGACGAGACTCAGGATTTATGAAGACGGAACATTAAGGTGTGGAGATCGCCTATACGTTTCGAGTGGCGAGCTACGCCAGGAGTTGATGACCGAGGCTCATAGCTCGATTTATTCTATTCATCCCGGGGGTACGAAGATGTACTGAGATTTGAGACAACATTACCGGTGGCATGGGATGAAGAGAGAGATTGCAAGATTCATGGCGAGATGTTTGGTTTGTCAGCAAGTCAAGGCTGAACATCAGAGGACTGCAGGACTATTGCAGCCGCTTTCCATTCCCGAGTGGAAGTGGAAACATATTACCATAGACTTTGTCACAGGATTCCCGCAGAGCCCTAGCAGGAAGGATACAATTTGGGTTGTCGTAGACAGACTCACAAAGTCTGCATATTTCTTGCCCTTCAGAGTTGGACAGTCCATGGAGATATTAGCTGACATGTATATGAGACAGATAGTACGACTACATGGAGTGCCTGTCAGCATTTTATCAGATCATGATTCCAGATCCACGTCACATTTTTGGCGAAGTATGCAGGAGAGTCTAGGAATTCGTCTCAAGTTCAGTACTGCATATCATCCACAGATCGATGGCCAGTCAGAGCGCATGATACAGATACTAGAGGATATATTGAGAGCGTGCATGATCGACTTTGGAGGATCTTGGGAGGACCATCTACACTTGGTGGAATTCTCCTACAATAACAGCTACCAGGCTAGCATACAGCTGGCACCTTATGAGGCACTGTACGACAGAAAGTGTAGGTCACCGGTATATTGGAGTAACGTGGGAGAGCGTCAGATACTTGGTCCAGAGTTGGTGACACAGACAGTGGTAAAAGTCAAGCAGATTCAGAGCCACCTGCGTGTAGCATAGGACAGACAGAAACATTGGGCAGATGTGCACCGCAGACCTTTAGAGTTCAAGGAGGGTGATCAGGTATTTTTGAAGATATCGCCTACTCGTGGTACCATCAGTTTCGGAGGCAGAGGCAAGCTGAGTCCGAGGTACATCGGATCTTTTGACATCTTGGAACGAGTTGGCGAAGTGGCTTATCGTCTTGCATTGCCTCCATCATTAGAAGGAATGCATGACGTATTTCACGTATCGCAGTTGAGAAGATACGTGGAAGACCCTAGCCACGTGCTTGATCATTCGGAGATTACAGTCGGGCCCAGTTTATCTTACGTAGAGCAGCCAGCGGAGATACTCGATCACAGTGAGAAGACTTTGAGAGATCAGACTATTTGACTGGTCAGAGTTGCATGGAAGCATCATTTGCCTGGCGAGTCTATCTGGGAGCACGAGGATTCCATTCGACAACGTTTCCCGTATTTATTTGAGGACCAAGGTACGAATTTATGTCCGTATTTGATTACCAGTTCGCTTTTAAATTCTCTTAGCTATTATCGTGCTTTACTTTTAATTTCGGGGACGCAAGTTTTCTAAGTTGGGAAGAATGTAAACCCCCTCATTTATTTTTATAGATAGTCTGGTTTTGGGTTAGAAAATTTTGGTTTAGCAGCAGATGTTTGAGGTTTAGAATTAAGGATGCAGATGTCTGAGTCTTTAATAAAACCCTTGGAGCGCCCTACCGTTGTTACAATATTCGGAGCTCAACATCAGCCCATAATTTCTAACAGATTGTTACACTCTTGACTTGACACGCCAATTTAGGCGCTGGACTTTTCTGTCGCTCAAAATCATAATCCCTTAGCCGAGCTCCACCACTACTCCGGCTTCTTCTCCAACTGCCCCCCACGCACCACCGAGCTCCTCCACCCGCCGCACCTCTTCTCAGATTCACCCTCCACCTCTATCCGTGGCTGCACCACCGCCAAGACGAGACTCCACCCGAGCCCGCTGCCTCCACCGCCATTACCAGCACACTGCTACCACCGGCACCACCCTCTCCAGTCGAACGACCACCTCAGGCCGTCGACCTCCCGCATCTTTATCATCATCACCTTTAACACCACCACCATACACCAACGCCACCTCTACCACCTCGAACCCGCATCATCTCCAGCCGCACCACCACTCTTCACCACCACTCCACCATTCTCCAGCGGCTTCCCGTCGACTCCACACCCCGATACCACCACGACCCCCTCCGATCAGCACCACCACCGCGTCGCCAAGGTGAATCCCTCCCCCTTACCTATGTTCATTTTAGTGTTTTATATATTGTTATTAGTTAAGATAGTTTTAGGATTGGTTTTTATGCTTATGGAATTATTTTTAGGTTGAAATAAATAGGTCATATTATACATTAATGGTGAAATGCTAAATTAAATATTTAAGGTTTAAAAATGAATTGATTGAGGACATGGAATATATACACGTGATGGATGGAAATGTGACATATATAATGAAGTTAGGATTTAATTGCCATATGAGATTTTAGGGTGTTGCCCTAATTAAAATATGCATTTTTTAATATTGTTGATGGAAAGTTTTAAAATTCTTGTGAAATGATACTATGATTTTGAAACAATGATTAACAATGGAGGAACATGTGATGGATAGTGTGATATATCAAACCATTAGGCAGTGATTGAAATCTGAGAAATAGTAATGAATTTGATCGAGGAATAGTTTTAAGGAGAATGATAGACGATGGTATATAATTGAGGGTTTAATAAATAAATTAATTATTTATTTCGAGGATGACAGTAAATGTGCATGTTAACGTCGGTGCACACTGAGGTAAAATCTGAGGAATAATCATACATGAAATACTGATAAACACCGTGATGAGTATAGTAGGATGGAGGATTTGTTTGATGATATAGTACATATGTTTAATTTGATCAGATGTAACACACCCTTAGTTGACCATTGTCAACCCTCTAGCTTCGTGACCATGTAACTTGTAACTAAGGTTGAACATATGATAGATGTGTGACACATCATATTTCAGCTTCGTGATAGTTTATTGATTGAGCTTGTATCTCGACGCTAGGTAATACAGGACCTGCGGACTTGGACGTTGTACCAGATCCCCATCTTCAGCAGCCGGATCCAGGCAAGTGTACCTTGCCACCCTGTATTTCAGTTACCAGATATTTATTATTTCATTATATACATTGTGCGCGTGTTTGTTTAAGATCGTTACTTCGCATCCGGATCACAATCGGGTGCAGACGTTCGTCGTAACGTCTCATAATGAATGCTAGATGTTCGTAACACCTTGATGTACGTACCTGTATATATCATACCCTAGGACACATTCATACACTGTTATTATACCAGATTTTCTGTACCCTTATACTGACATCATGACCGGAGACTGGGACGACCTTAGGGTTGTGATTGTTGATAGTTACTTCTGTACGAAGAGACTGCTAGATAGAGGTTCCGATTCAGCGCACAATCATTGATCGCTTAAGAAGGTGAAGACAGTTACTAGACGTTTGGGCTTCTCTGCACGCGCTTATATATGTATATGTACTATTTCTGTAGTGATCCTATATCTAGAGTAGTTGTATCACCCATGTGACTCTTTGTCCGGAGCTGCGGTACGTCCCGTGTATTTCCGTGTCCGGAGCTACGGTTTTATTTTGGACAGCCCACGCGTCGAAAATTGTCTTTAAACTGTGTCTCACTTAGTTAGTTATGCTAGATTATCCCGTCGTTGCACTTGTACTTTCTGTTATACTTGGCATGCTGTATTTTTGTACCTTGTTACGTCCCTCTGAGGACCTGGTTCCCTTCCAAGTTTAGGCGAAGAGGATTACCCAGAGGAGTACGGTCCGGGTACGTATCTAGTAGCAGGACCCATTGCCGAGGACGAGGTCATCCCCGAGGACTTCGCCTGATCACTGGTAGTGACTTTATCCTTGGGACGGTATTACTATCTAGCTATCTGATGCCGTTCTAAGTTATCTCATTGCTTACTTTCATTCCAGTATTTTGTACTAGCGAGTTTGTTCCCGTGTGACTACTCTAGTATTTGTACTATGATACATTTTCTCGTGACATTCCTTTCTGCACATTAGTAGTTATGATTACCTCTATGTGCTCTTATATCTGTTGCCTGTGGATGAGATTTAGCTTCACTATTTATGTGTTATGTGTTGGGTTATTCATTGTACTTTACAGCTTATGTGCACTCCGACGGGCCCATTAGATTGGGATGCCCACCGAAGTGTGCTGCTGGCCATTGCCACGTGACTCAGTTCCTTATCTTTGGAACTAGGGCGTGACATGCTTCAACAAGGAGCTCTTAAGGAAGATATCTTTTTTGAGTCAGCAAATTGATATCGCTTGTACATAGTGCCGATGTGGAGCGGGGCACTACATGCAAGGCTGTGGTCCATGCAGACGATAAGAGGTCTATGACACAGAGTAGCACAACTTGTCCGAGTACAGCAGAATAATAAATGCATAGGCTATTGGTAACAAGTTCACGGAGTCGTCAATAGCATAAGCATTGAATAACACAAGTATAGAAGTAAAGCAAACTCTTTATTGATATTTAATAAGTGTTACAGGCGGCGTATAGCCGAGATTACAGTTGCTCAAGCCTCTCTCTCTGAAACAGTAAAAGTGCGCCAAGTGGCTACATTTATGGAATAATACATAGGCGATGTTCCAACCTTATGTCTTGTATATGTGCTTCAGTTCCGGACGTAATGTTCCAAGGCTCCAGAGTGAACTCCACACCTTAGCACGCACGAAGGAGGCATCCGCACCGAACGAGGTTCTCCCGCACCCTGCAAGCAATCTTGTGGGTTATCAGTACATGAATGCACTAGTGGGGAGGCTACTCGCCCGCTCGACAAATCCAAACACGTTCAATAGGTTTCGTGCACCATCTATTAAGTTATCTTTCTATTCTTGCCTTAGGATCAGTTTTATGGCAATGATGAATAGCCTAACTCGTGTGGCAGTGCGCCGTGCGATATAAGGAACACGGCGAGACTTACTAACTTACTATCCGTTCTTCTCTGTCCAAGGTAAACCAAGTTAAATCAAGCACAAACATATATATATGAATTTAGGGGCAATAGCAGATGCAAATGCAAGTGTTGTGAGCGAGATTATGTTTCGGGTGCACGAGCATATAGGTTATCCAGAAGTGTTGCAGAGGATGTTCTAGTGTTAAGTTATGTTCAAGTATCTTATATCCATATCATTCAGGTGGTTCTGATTCACTGGATGCGATGCAATGACTCACACGCGGGTTGCCGCTAAGCGAGGATGACTTATCTATATGAACAGGAGTCGCTAGCATAACCATAAAAGTCGGGTGTAGTACATGAAAGAAAATGACATGCAACTCAAGGATCAGGAGCGCTACAGGTCATTCCTTCTAAAATAGGAGACTACTTTAGTCTATGAGCAAGAATGGCGTGAAGGATAGTTCACAGGCGATATACGCCATTCTGCTCGAAACAGGCAGACTAAACAGGTGTTCCGTCCGGATCGGATCGGCCCCAGTGCCCCGGAGACCGTCCGCAGGAACATAGATCCGAGAATCTCACTTGTTAACAAGTTGTCCACAACATGCAAGTCTTGGGTCATTCCATTTTCATAACCTGACATGATAATCCATGATTCTTGTTCTGAACGAGCATTGCTCCATGAGCTGTGATTCTTGATTTACTTGGCAGGATTCTCGTTCAGTGTTCAACTTTCCTTGATGCATTCCCCTGGCGCGGGGACTGTAACACCCCATTCCGCTCAAGCGGACTGCCGATCTAAACGGCAAAAGTGCAACGTCTCGACCCGCTTTGCTCAGGCAAGAATATTCGTTTGAGGCAAAGGATATCCAAACTTGTCCATTCAGGAGTTCGGCTTAGGCTTTCAGAGGATCGCTCGGAGTATAGCTCAACCGAAGCGAATCATTGTTAAGGTGGGTTGCTACAGTGAACTTATCTTTGCTTAGCCAACACACTTACAACATGGGACGATACATGCTAGTCGCTAGGTGAATCATCCCCTGCATGCTAATAAGAGTGCAATGCACTTATCTAAGGAAATAATCCTAACTTGTATTGCTTATGTTAGAACATGAAAATAAAATATTGCTTATATTCAGACCATCGCATGCTACCCTTCCTTGTGCAACTGGACCCTGCTATGCCTCGATAGAATGATATGTATATGCTCTTCTTAGTGTACTATTCACTTGTTTACACTGCACGACCCTAGATCATGTCGCTCGGAAAGTCCCTTTATGGTTTCACTCATCGGCTTACCTTCGGGACCGAGCTAACGTGAATGCTTATGTCTATATAAATACATGCTTGCCTGCTTACATGTTAACTTGTATTTATTAAAATTGATTCAATGCTTGTCGCATAAACTATGCCAAGACTGTGGTATGCTATTCATGTCATGCATTCATCTAGTTCTCCTCGGAAGACTATCTAATAGTCGTTCCGTGCAAGTATGAACCTGCAAGTATCCGGGACCATTTGGTCACCAAGGCAATACCCGCCCCAGGGGAATGCATCAAGGTAAGTTGTTCATTGAACGAGAATCATGTCAAAAAATTCACAAAATTACAGCTCGCGGAGAAATACTCGTTAAGAGCAGGAATCAAGATTCAAGTATCTCGTGTACTCGTGTATCTCGTATATCTCATGAAATTGGAAGACCAATAATTGTATGTCGCGAACAACATGGAAATAAGGTACAGTTCCACGGAGGTCACCGGGGTACTGGGGCCGATCCAGTCCGGATGGAACTTCGTGTGTAGTCCTCGTGTGCTGGGCGAGATGGTTTGTAGCGCCTCTTGTGCTTTCGTTGTATTCCATTCTCATCATGGACTAGGTCCTTTATGGCTATGCCAGCGACTCATATTCATATAGTTAAGTCATCCTCGCTTAGCGGCAATCCGTGTGCGAGTCATTGCATCGCATCGAGAATAACTGAACACCTGAACGATCATGGTATAACACACTTGTACATATGGAAATACTTTAACATCTTATGCAACACACTTGATAACCTGTATGTTCGTGCACCAGATATGTAATCTCGTACTGAAATACTTGTGTTTGTATATGCTATTGCCCCTAAATGTTATACATGTTAGTGCTTGAATTAACTTGGTTTGTCTTGGATAGGGAAGGACAAATGGTAAGTTGGTAAGTCTCGTCGTGTTCCCTCTTATATCGTACGACGCACTGCCACACGAGTTAGGCTATTCAATCTTGCCATGAAACTGATTCTAAGGCAACTAGAAAGACAACATAATAGTTGGTGCACGGAACCTATATTACGTGTTTGGATTTGTCGAGCGGGCGAGTAGCCTCCCAACCAGTGTATTTATGTACTGATAATCCACCAGATTGTTTGCAGGGTACAGGAGAACCTCGTTCGGTGCGGATGCCTCCTTCGTGCGTGCTAAGGCATGGAGTTTACTTTGGAGCCTTGGAGCATTGCGATCCGGAACTGAAGCACATATACAAGACATAATGTTGGAATATCACATGTACATCATTCCACAAATGTAGCCACTTGGCACATTTTTTACTATTTCAGAGAGAGAGGCTTGAGCGACTTGTAATCTCGGCTATACGCCGCCTGTAACACTTGTTCAATATCAATAAAGAGTTTTACTTCAACTTGTGCTACTCAATGCTTCCGCTATTGTCGACTCAGTGAACTTGTTACCAACCGCTTATGTGTTTTATAATTCTGCTGCACTCGGACAATCGGTGCGACTTTGTGGCTTAGACCTCTTACCGCCAGCCAATGAACCATGGCCTTGCACAGGCACGGCTCACGCTCGTGCGACATCATTCCCAGATGGGTCAAGCGATCGTCCTGCGGGAGCGCTGGTGCGATGATTCGCCTCGGTCGAGCGATACTCTGAGTGAGCATCTGAAATCCTAAGACAAAACTCCTGAAGGGCCAAGTCTGAAAATTCTTTTGCCTCAAACGAGTCTTCTCGCTGAGCAAAGCGGGTCGGGACGTTGCACTTTTGCCGATTGAATCGGCAGTCCGCTTGAGCGGAACGGATCGTTACACCCCCCATCTCTTTTTATTTGATTTAATTTTGCCTACTTATCATATTTTATTCTAGATTTATTTCTCTTAAAGTATGAATTTAGGGTGAGTTGTATATGGTGTATAGATATGACACGAACATGTGTATTAGGAGCGATTCGAACACGTGGACACAAGTGATAAGAAATGATAGCTTGGACACGTGGATGAAATATGATTCAGACACGTCGACATGGTTAAATTTTGTATTACGATATAGATACGAGTACTAGGACACAATACAATATATACCGATATAATCGACATTCTAGAAATATAAAGTTAGTTTCATGTTCGATTTTATGTTAGGTATATATTTATAGGCCAATGGTTCATAGATATATTTATGGCCATGAAAAATATATTGGTATATTAAAATGCTTAAGAATATAGTGCTAAAAACACTTTATAAGAAGGTTATATCCAACGTCGAATGCTGTCACCCTCACATTTCCATCCAAGGGTAATTTGGTAATTATCATGGGTATTAATTATTGAGGATTATTTATAATTAATATTTGTGCATGACATAATTTATTTATTATTGTATTATTATTTTGGACTTGTGTAGTTGACCTAACCATTTAATTAGAGAGCATGAAATAAACTTTTGGACTAGTCTAAGTTGAGCCCATGAATTAGGCCCATGGATTAAGAAACTTGATTAATTAGTGAAACCATTAGACTAGAACCTTCCCTCCCTAATTATTTCTTCATGAGAGGCCCCAAGGGGTATTTGTGACTTTGTACATTGCTTGGAGAGGGGTTTATGACCAGCCATAATTGGGAGGAGAGAGAGCTCTCATTTTATTTTTCCCCCAAATTTCTAGATCTATATTTTCCCTCTTCCATTTTTTCTCCATTCCCTCATCATTTCTCCACCAAATCTTCACCAAAGTCATTCTAAATTCATCATTGAAGCCTCTACATCAAGGATCTACAAGCAAGGAGCAAGGAGCAAGGAGGAGGAGGCCAAGATCTAGAAGGAGAGGAGCTACTTGTCATTTGGAACATTCTCATTGGGAATCCATCTCCCACTAGATACAAATCAGTTTTTTTCCTTTCTAATAGACTATAGATCTGAGATTTTACCATGAGAAACTATCCCACATGCATAGGCTACCCATAGGATTTGATTTGGAGTCATTTGGAGACCTACGGTGGAAGTTATGACCAAATTGGTGCCAATTTTGGGGGAATTTCGAGATTGACACATGTAGTGCTTGTCAATGGATCTAATAGATCTAATTTATACTTGATTGTTTGTTTGTATCTTGCGTCATATCCACAATTGGATACGAGTGGGCCGTATCTTGTCGATTTGACAAAATAGTCGATTTTGGGGGTTTTTCTCCGACATGGGGCCATGGGCATATCGCATGTTGACACGAACACGTAGACACTCTAATTTCTATACGTATTGTTCATAATATATGTATTGGACTTGTACGTGTCCTCCGGGATACGTTTGGTTGTGAGTTAGGGGCCGTATCGGAAGCGTATCATAGAAAAGTATGATACGAGTGCGGTGCACCTCATGTGTTTGTTGTTTAGCCCATTTCTCTATATGTGCATGTGTAATTATGTATATGTAAGCCCTTTATATGATATATAGTTTGTGTATTAGGGTGATTTAGATTTACGTATTGGTGGGTGTCTATTTGTGTATACTATAGGAGTATCTAGATATATAGAGCTATGTTTACATGTTTATATATATATATATATATATATATATATATATATATATATATATATATATATATATATATATATATATGTTGATATGTATGAGGGGTAGTACATGCATCTATGTATATAGATAGTTAGATATCTATGTGTGTGTACATATATATAGATATATACTTAGAGATATTAAGTGTATTTATGTATGTGTGTCTGTGTGACTTGGAGTGTTGAGCATTCTACTACCACAGCAACAGAGTCACTGTGTACAGATTGCACACAGTCTTGGAGTTCAGCAGGCTCAAAAATTATGTTCACTGTGTGCAGTTGCACATCTAAGTGAATAGATCAGCAGTATGTGCAGATTTCATACTGTTTTAGGGTAAACAGCAACCGAGCAGTATCAGTAACAGGGAGCAGACCACTGTACATATACTTACTTGAAGACTCACTGAAACGAGCACCTGAAGACTGAAGACTTACCTCAACTGAACATCACCTGAAGGACTGAAGGACTGAAGAACTGAAGACCTGAAGATCAACTGAACTGCACTTGAAGTCTGAAGACTCAACTGAAGATCAACTGAAGACTTACCTGAAATCTACCCACCTGCCTGTTGTGTACCTGAGGAAGCACACTTGAGAACTTGACACATAGTAAGAACAGAAGCTCGGTGCCAATAAGGTCCATCTCATACACAGCAACATGTAGGAGCTACAGCTGCAGGGAGCCACCTCAAGGCAGCATAATATCTCAATGTTCAACAGAGATCAGTCACTGTGTCCACTGTGCACACTTCAAGAACTCGACACGGCAGCAAGGGTTGCACACCTGAAGATGGACACTTGGAAACTCGACCAGTATCAGCAGCAGAAACCCTTAGGCAAGGGGGGACTGCACTGCACTGTGCACTTCGTGCACAAACTGTTGTTCACAGATTTTCAGTTAAGTATGTTCATTTCAGCAGGGAACAGCAAGAGGGACAGTTCAGTTAGTATTCCAGGTATCTGTCTGTGTCTTCCAGTTTCAGATTTTCGATTGGATTTTGGTATAGAGGTCAGTGTTGGATTCTCAGCTTAGTGTCTAGTTGGGTATTTGGTTTTCAGTTAATTTTAGATTGTTAGTTAAGTGTTGAGTTAGGATTTAGGTTTCAGTATTTAGTATCAACAGTTAGGAAGTTCAGTTGTAAGTTGATTAGTGTATTAGTGTATAGTAAGTAATTAGTATAAAGTATATTAGGGAGATAGTTATGTATACATTGTAGTATCTATTAGATTGGTTATCTACGTATAGATAACTAGTAAATATTAGATATAGTTAGTCAGATAATTATACTGGTGTATATAGAGATGTTAGCTAAGTATGGTTTTGTTAAGAGTCAATTATATATAAATACTTATATTGGATGATAGTTTTGGGTTGCCTTGGGATACCAAGGTATTCCCAAGGTATGGGTTGATACCAAGGTATTGAGATTGGGTATCAGGGTAGTTGTGATACGCATTGGCACAAGGCCAAGGTATCCAAATTAAATTATTTTGAGATATTATTATTATATATGACATATCTATATATATAAAACTATTTTTTTCATATTAGAAAACTTGCGTATCTTAGGATACGGCTTCTTGAATGCACTGTGGTGTGTTAGCTTAGCTAGCTTAGCATAGTTTCATAGTATAGCGACTTAGTGACTTAGCATTAGACTCTTGCAACCTAGAATGCATTAGTTTGACTTAGAAATGGCATATCGACCTAGAATTGCATCAACATTAGTTATTTTTATTATTAAACCTTGTATTGATGCAACATACCATATATAGGTTGTGAGACACCAGCTTGGGCATCGAGAGACACACTTTGCTCAGGACTTCAGGCGAGTACATTTCTCTGATTGTTTTCAATTCATAATATTGTATATATGCATGTTCTAGATTAGTATACATTGATTCCCGACACAGTGATTTCACGGACTGGTGCTATATGGATCCCGTCAGGCGGTGTTATCCCCTACCGTGTGCAACGGGTACCTAATGACATATATTTCATCGTGTGCATCGGGTATTGACTTTTATGTGCTTCTTGTGCATCCACTATTTCGTGTTCTAGTGTGACTATCGTGATCATGTACGTAACGTGTCGTGATTGGATCCATGAGTATTGGTTGGGGAGGGGGAGTAGGAGTTGGTTATGTGATCAAAGCCCTCTTGATCTCATATGCATGTTGATTATACACCTCACGTATAATGGAGTTACCTTTATACCTCATGTGCAACCTAAGCCGATCACATAACGAACTCGCACTCTAAAACACATAGTTAGTATTCTTGTTCTCTACTTGCAGTTATTCTTGTATTTTTCTTCCAGTTATTATTGTGCTTATAGTCTGTTCACTCAATATTGTATATTCTCCTGCTTGTGCATCTTGTATCATTTTTCTATTGCTTGTTATATATGCTCGATTATGTTATTGGAACTGCTTTCAAAGGTATGTACTTCGCTCCAATCCTGACTGGATATTTTTTCCAGATGATTGGCTAGAGGAGCTGTGTCCCACACATTACGGCCCTCAGGAGGGTGAGACTTTAGAGGACACTCTCCTAGAGCAGGAGGACATAGTACCAGTGACCGAGGAGGTCTAGTTTTGTTTAGTGATTTATTGTATTAGACTATTATTTTGAGGAGATTTACAGATGTATTATTATTTCATATTGAGGATCTTTCTTTCCTTCGTTATTCCATTCGTGCATTATTTTCCTCCTTAGTTTTGTTTTGTGATTGAGATTGATATATTTATGAGATACCATATTGCTCCTCCGATTGGAGTTGAGATGATTAACATGTACCATATTATATTGTTGAGATGTTAGATAGTTAGAAATAACCCAGACAGCGATCTACCGCCGATTCTGCGGCGTAGGCTGGGAGTAACCACGTACTCGTGCCGAATATCCGGGTGCGGGTCGTGACAAATGCAACATGCTTATGTGTAATACTAAGTTCTTTTCTTAGTTATAACCAATACATAATCACATGTTGATGAATATGCACTATAGAAGCATATATCGATTTGGTTTTAGGTTAACTAATCCTATATAGTATAATCAAATTTAGGATGCTAGAAATGTCAAGCTAGATTGATGTGTGACCACTATTTGGTAATGAATTTGGACGTAGAAGAAGTGTACTAAGGTCCAATTGTTAATCAAAAGCTAAGGAGTTTTGGTCCAATACGTTATAAATCCATAATTTTAGTTTTAGGACCACATTGATCCGAAAATTAGTCAAATCAAACCATTGGGACCTATGTTAAATTAAATTCAGCATATACGGAATAAGAATTTATATATTAATTTAGAAAATATATCCTAGATATAGTGAGAACCTGGAACATTTTTCGTTGCTTACATGAACTATATTATTGAATAACAAATGTTATTCTAGATTATAGAATGATCAATACCTTATTAATAGGTTACTTGAATAGATTCATGTTTGAAAATGAATATATTTGTATTCAGTTATTTGATTTAATTCTTGACTATTCAATTTGCTATAAATTATGGATTCTATAACATTGTTATTTAGTTAAATATTGTAGTGAATATTGCAAAATCATGGATTGCTAGCGTTAAGGTATAATTTTTTTGAGGTAAGAAGCTAGACTTCTTTCTTTTATATGTTGATATATATATATATATATATATATATATATATATATATATATATATATATATATATATATATATATATATATATATATATTCAACTGCGTGTGTTCCGGTGTTGAGTTGTTCCACCGAAGGGGTCGGCGTACCCAGGGAATTCTACAGAGGGTTGCTCCGGGTCTTATATAAAATATGAAATTTTTGGAGCCGAAATATAAGAGAGAGACAGCCAAATTTTTAAGAATTTTGGGAGTTAACCAAATTTCGATATCCGTAAATATTATCAATATTCAAAACCATAGACTTTAGTTACTATATATAATTTAGCGACGGACCTCCGAAAACTTTAATTTAATTTTAATTAGGGGACGATTAGCAAGAGTCCAGGATACGTAGGACATAGACACAAGTCACACAACTGAAATCTAAATTTAGATTCCTGATACCCTACTCTGTATAAGTTGAAAAAAAATATTTTCTAGAATTTGTGTCCTGGTATTTATGATTATTCCGAAATTGTGTTGGAATAAAAAAAACTTTGATACCTGCCTCCTGGATTATGAATGAGATAGAAAACATGTATTTTGTTATATCTTGATAATGCATTTTTGCATATTGATAGTGAACATGATATACAGAGCAAAAATTTAATGCAAGATAATAGAATAGGAATTGTTTGTAGTTTTAGGTTAGAAAGCATTGGCGGGGGAGAACAACTTGAATTACATATAGGAAATCCCGTAATATAATAACAACAACAACAGATGATCAACAATTAAGCTCTTTCTTAAGACCTTACAAATTGAGTGTGTGAGGCTTAGCTCACTTACCTGTCCTGTGTTTATACCTATTCTTGTAGTTATAAAACTATTTCGATTAAAAAGATCGATTATGTAAAATTGATATTATATCATGTTTTACTCACTGAATGTGAGAGGGCCGGAATCTAAGCACCGTGCCACCCTGCCTACCCAGCCTAATCCCTGGTTACGGGATTATTGTTGAAAAACTAGTTAAAGTGGATATTCAAAGAGTTGTTCTCCAAATTACATCATCATCATTTAAGAAACTTGTATGTGTTTGTGATTGCGATTGATTGTTGATTTCTTAGCTAGGGTGTACTGCTTGATAGTCAGTTGTTCTGGTGTCGTGATTCATTCTCTTGTCCTTGTTTTGTGTAGGTGTGGACTACTGTACTGATGACAGGTTATGGAATTCAGTTGATGATACATATATTGATAGATGTTAGATATTATATGGTAAACTGCTGTTTTGTTGATGCATTATGCTTAGTAATTATGATTATGACTATGATTGAGATTATAATTGTAATAATTATGAGTATGACCTATTATGACGTAAGTATAAGGCGAACACCGAGGAATTCACTAGAATAAAATCTAATCAAAATCGTATTTTAAGTTAACGCATTAATCATTTTGAATTATCCAGTTCCTTTACTTTGGAATTCCGAGAATCCTACTTCTTTTTATATTCTTATTTCATTTAACTTATTTTCTCCATCTTTGTCTGAGAGCTTGCATGTCGTTTGACGACCTAGTATTGTTCACTAGTTTTGTAGCAATATTCCAAAGAAGATGATATCAAGTATTGAAGAACAGTTGGAGAGCAAGCTCGTGATGCTACTATTTCTGGCGATCTACTAAAACCAGATTTGTTCTCATTATTTATTAAACGTATAATTGTATTGTTATATATATTGGGTAAATGGTTGTAATCGGGTAGAATAGCAAATTTTTTATTTATAGTTTAGAATATCCTGTAATCAACTTGTTATTTAATATATTATGATCCATGTGACCAGTTATGTAAACCCCCTCGATTAATTCTATAGAAAGTCAGCTATGGATTGGGAAAATTTTGGATTTTTCAGCGGATGTTGAGGTTTATAGTAGAGTGTCTGTTATTTTATTTAATTAAAACCTTGGCGCGCCCTATCATTGTTTAATTATTCGGAGCCCAGTATCATCCCATAAATTCTATCGGACTATTGTACTTCTGACTTGACTCGCCAATTTAGGCACTGGACTTTTCCGTCACACAAAAATCGAATCCGATGTGCTCTAAATTAATTGCACAATTTTCTGTATCCTAAAATCTATATTTAATTTCGTGTCGGACACCTGTGTCGTTACCCTCAATTTTGAGATACCAACTTAACCCGTTAAGCCGGACCAACTAAAGGGTCCAAGACTGACTCCAAGCTCCCACTATTTTTGACCTTTGTGTCATTTCCGAATTTTGAACCCAAGTGCCCCCATTTAATTTAAAAGCGCGGGACACTTTAAATTCTATTTAAATCGGGGAAACCAATTTTGTCTAATCCTATTTTAATCCCAAATTAATCCCAATGACTATTTAATTAAACCCATGCCAAACACCCAACACCCCCTCACCATGCAAATCACCAAACTCTATTTTTCTAATAATTTTTGCATCATTTTATGTGTTCGTGCAATTTTCCGAATTTAAGGAGCTTAGTTGCAATTTATTAATTTAGGTGTCCTCACCTTATTGGCCATGATTAAATGGAGAGCATACAAATCTTTGACTTAGTCAACAATTCCCTCTCCCCTTTCTTTGCATGAAGAAACCAAGCCTTCATGATCAATCCTAGCCCTCCAATTTAAATGGGAACATCCCCACCACACATCCCTCACACCCCCTATAAAACATCACCATCACCCTTACAACAAACCAAGCAGGCCCTAATCCCTAGATATTGGAACCACCTCCCTCTCTTCTCTCTCCTTCCTCCTCCATATTATTTTCCATATGTTACTTCTTCATCCATTCTTCTCCTTCCTTTCTTCTTCTTCTTCTTCCTTTCTTCTAGAGAGGAGCACCCGGCCGGCCGACTGATTCAGCTCGACTCCGGCGCTGCTGTGCGGCCACCCTCCGACCGGCTGACCCCCCGGCCAGTTCGAGCACCCCCGCATCCGTCCGGCGGCCGACTGCACAGCTCCGCTGTGCAGTTCTTCCTCCCTGTACGGTCTGCAGATTACCCCGTCTGGCCGACTGAGTCCCCCCAGGCCGGCTGACTCGCTCCGGACTGCAGCACCCGCTGTGCAGTCTTTCCCTCCCCCGGTCGGCTGACTCGCTCTGGTCTGCAGCACCCCCTCGCGACCGCTCCGGCTGTGCAGTTTACTCCGGCCGACCAACCCAGTCCGGCAGTGCCGCTCCGGCCCGCCCCATTCAGCCCCACATCTCCTCCCTGTCCGGTTACACCACCACCACCACCACCACCACCACAATCTCCTTACATCACCACTCGACCACCCTCCTCCGTTCCATTCGACCACCCTCAGCTCGTCCACCTCCAGCTTGTTCTCCGGCCATCACCCCTCCGGCCACCTAGCCTCGACGAGGTACCGAATCCCTCCCCTCTCTTGATTATATCCAGATTTGTGTTATTGATAAGTAGGGTTTATTTATATTCATGTAAGTTATTTTATCTAGGGTTTTATGGCTTGTTGGGTATTGTTGTGTGAAGGAGGAGGCTTAATGTGTTTTAGGGTTAAGGTAGGATAGGGTTTGTTATTTACATGGATAAAAATAATTTTTAAATATTTTGCATGGAGGTATAGGTTTAGTGTTTACAAATGAATTATAAAATGATAAAGGATTTTCATTGAAGGTTTAGGTTTTAATTTTTAATAAATGTTCGGGATATATTACATGGTGAGAAATGCTAAACAAATTAATGAGGATTAAATTATGGAGGTAAGTTTAGGGATGGTTCTTCATAAGTTTATAAAATAGATTTGAATAATAGACAGTGAGATTTAGGGTTTATCATATTGATTTATGTGCATGATAGTTTGTATGGATGAGCAGTAATTTTGGGTGAAATAGTAATGATGGTTGAGGAAGACTTAATATTTAATAAGTAATTACTGTCGAGGAATGGGCATACCTGAACTACTGAACCACGTGATGAATATGGTAAGAATGAGGATTGGGTCTGATGATATTATACAGGTGACTGATTTGAGATAGGTATTATTCGGATCAAGGAGCAGAGATCGAGGACTGTGAATTATTAGTTAACTATTTGTGTTTGAGACTGAGCTTAGGTGTAGATGTGTGGCGCATCCCTGTCTATCATGGAATAGATTATTGATTATTGGTTTATATCTCATCTCTAGGTACTGTGGGACCTGAGGGCTTGGACGCGGTACCGGGACCCCGATATCAGCAGTCGCACGCAGGCAAGTGTACCTTACCACCCTGTATTTCAGATTTTAGATATTTGTTGTTCTTTATGTACATTATACGCGTATTTGTGTTGACGTTCGATACTTCGCGTTCGGATCACAACCGGGTGCAGACGTTCGTCGTAACGTCTTAGAATATTTGTTAGATGCTTCATAATACCTCGATGCACGTACCTGAGTACATCGACACCCCAGGACACACTCATACACTGTGATCGTGCCAGATTCCTGTATCCTGATACTGACATCATGACCAGAGACTGGGACGACCTTAGGGTCGTGTCTGTTGTTATTTCTGTGTGTCGAGACTGTAGATAGAGGTTCAGGTTCAGCGCACGTTGACTGCTTGGGAAGGGGAAGACAGTTACTAGACGTTTGGGCTCCTCTGCACGCGCTTATATATGTATGTAGTATCTATGTAGTGATCCTGTATCTAGTGTAGTGGTATCACCCGTGTGACTCTTTGCCCGGAGCTGTGGTACGTCCCGTGTGTTTCCGTGTCCGGAGCTACGATTTTATTTTGGACAGCCCACGCGTCGAACATTGTCTTTAAACTGTGTCATACTTGTTTGGTTATGATAGAGTACCCTGTCGTTGCACTTGTACTTTCTGTTTACTTGGCTTGCTATATTTTTGTACCTTGTTACGTCCCTCTGAGGACCTGGTTCCCTACCAGTTTTGCAGCATAGACGATTACGGAGCACTTGGAGTACTGATGGAGTTGCATGTCTTACGGGCTTTGTACCAGGTACTCACATCACTTCTACCGGCATTATGGTTATTTTATATTGATTATTCATCTGCTATTGTAGCCTAGTTTTTATAGACTCATACTTCTTCTCAAGTCTATTCGAGTTAGTGTGTTATTGGGCGGCCGACTTTAGCACATATAGCTCTTTCTTGTATACTGTTGTACATTGTGGATTGAGACATAGAGGTTTACATTTATGGGATATCTAGCTAGTGCCTTTTATATTTTACAGCTTATACGTATTTGAGTCAGACCAGAGTCTGGTCGAATACGTAGCTGGCGTGTCACGTATTCCTGGTCCTACGTATTTTGGGACTGGAGCGTGACATATTTTTGTGGTGGCCCATGCAGGTCAGAATTAAATCGTCTTGGTCACCTGACTGTGCCAAGCGAGCCTGCAAATTAGGAATAGATATTATGATTGTTGAATAGGATCTCAATCCATAATCGATTTAAAAAAAAATCTTTGTATGTGATTATCGCCCTTGGACTGCCAATTTGCATTCGTTCAATCTTCGTCAATATCGCTATCCTTGTTTCTCGTCCCCTATTGTTCGGGAAGGCGAATGCTTGTGACTGATGATTTCCCTCCATAAGAAGATCGAAGACCAGACGACAGAAGACAGAATTCGTATACCTTTCTCTGAGAAGGTGGTTACCTTATCAGGATAGATTGATGGGTTCTTTGGATTCTAGAACTAGTGTAAAAGATTGGCAAGAGAGTTGGACCCAGTAGTACCCTACCCGTGCTTGAGCTAGCAGTGATCTTGGAAGTACTGAGAGCTGGAAGGATTGTTGATCATGACCTAGAATAATTTATGGAAATGCATAGCCTAATTGTAATCCCCTGATTTTCAAGAAAATTTTAATTATTGGATTTTTACATTTTTCTGGAATTTCTGGAATTTTCTGGGAATTTTCCCTAATTAAATTCAGGTTCTTTAATTATTAGAGGATTTTTAATTGTTATTAAATCATATTAAAATATTATGAAAATAATATTTTATGGTGTAAAATGAAAAACTAGAAATATGGTAATTTTCTGGGAATTTATTGGACCCCGGATAATTTTTAAAAGCCTAAAAACTAATATTATTTAATTACTTATTTATTTATTTATTTAAAGAATTATTTATTAATTATTACCAACCCGGCCCAATTCCCCACCCCATTGGGCGGCCCAGCCCGCACTGCTGTCGGGTCGGGTCGGGTTCATCAGACCCGAACCCGCCCGTTAACCGACCCGCATCCCTCTCTCTCCCCTAACCGACGACTCCCCAACTTCCCCCGCCGGCCGACCCGCCGCCTGATCGCCTCCCCGCGCCTGATCGCCTCCGAAACGGCCGCCGACCCTCCGGTCCCTCTCCCCCTCACCGTCCGCCTCCTCCTCTCCCTCTCGCAGCCTATATAAACCCCTACTCCACCGCCTCCGTCCTCCGTTCCCGACCTCGCCGGCTGTCTCTCCGCCCAGCGCCCCACCATCACCTCCGCCTCCCTCCGAGCAGCCGGACCCCCTAGCCCCGCTGCCTTTTCCCCGCTGCCGCCTTACTCCAGTAGCTCCGGCCGACGCTTCTCCGCCCAGCAGCAGACCCGCGCCCCACCAGCAGCGGCCAGAACCCCGCCGTGCCCCTGGCCTCGCCGTGAAGCCGTCGCCTCCCGCCGAGTTTCCCGCAGCGAGCCGCACTCCGGCGAGCCTCGGACACGACCCAGACGCAGAAGCCCTAAGCTGGACACGGGCAGGACACCGACGCAGAGACCGGACACAGAAACCCTAACCCTAGTGAACAGTACTCGGACACAGTGTATAGCGTGTCGGACACGATTCTGCCTCGGTTTTCAGACCTACTTCAGGTATTCATAACTTTTTGCTCGTAGCTCGGAATTCGATTTCGTAAATTGCAACGCGTAGCTTGTATGACCCTCTCGGTGTCCGGATAAACTGCTCGGGGCATCGCGTCCTGTGGTGATCGCACATCGCGATCCAAAAACAGGAAAAACCAACACCCTATTTTACCCCGGAATTGAGTATGCCCCGCCAAACGGGACGACCTGGTCGCATGCGGTCTTCACCGATACGTGTGCGTCGTTGATACGGACGTGCGAGCTTTCGCAGAAGCTGATTTGGATGTGCGTGCACACCGAAATCAGTGCATATCCGCAGACACCGCCCCGTATCCGTACTTTCTGTTTCTCGCTGTAACTTAGTGTACACAAGTCAGATCGAGACGAAACTTGCGCCATTGGACTCATGGAAATACGCTGGTCCTGTGAGCCAAGTTTGGTTCGATTCTGAGAACGTTGACAAAATCGTGTGTCGTGGGCCCCACAGGCTCCATCCGACGGGCAATTTTGAGAACGGCTCATCGGAATCCAATTCTGGAAGTTCCGTTGGGTTCGTATCATCGTTCCTGACCTGTTGACACTAAGTTGGACTAATTTTGAGACCTTTGACCCTGACTCATTTTTCGGTGCAAAGCGGCCCACAATTGGACCCCGCATTGACCCAAAAATGACGTTTCTGCCCTTGTCTCCAAATTGGACTCAAGGACAGGCATTCCTAGCTGATTGATGTGTTCTGGACCTGATAGTGACGTTTGTTTCAGCAACCGGAGTACTGCCTGGAAATCCAGCTGAAGCTCGAGCTACAACTGAAACAGGAAATCCAGGCAAGTGTACCTTGCCATAAAATGCAGTTTATTGATTCATTTTGATTCTCTTGCTTTAATTTCTGTGACTATGGTACTTGCCCTATCAAGTAAATTAAACCCAGGACACCTGACACAAGGCATGATACAGAATCTTCCTGATTATTCAAGGGGGTTTGTATAAGATATAGATTTCATGATTTAAGCTTTATTTTCTTAGAACTTATTAAATGACTGACTGCATTAGTTTCAATCTTGCGTAACATGAACATTGAGAACTGTGACGTGAGATTTCATTGGGTGGGGAGAGTATTACCATATCAAGGCTGAATATATATATTATATACTGTTATCTGGAAGTGTCCTAGTCTCTGACACAGAGCTTTGGCACCTGTACTGGCCCTTCGAGAAAACACTGCTATGGTTTCTTGTCACTGATCCTGTAGTAGTCTCAGCCTGAGTACGAATAATAACTCTCACTTGCATTATCACTTAGCTAGTTTAATTATTTACCCAGATTTGTTTGATAGCAACATCGGCATGCCACTGTCTTAGACTTATTAATTTATTGTGCTTCTCTTGTGTTTAACATCTTGATTGACTTGCATGTTCATTCACTGTATTATGGCTCGTATTCTTTTGTACTTTGTTACGTCCCGCTGAGGACCTGGTTTTGTTCTCCAGTTATAGCAGACGAGATCTACCCTGAGGTGTACGGAACAGGGGCACTACTCGGAGCAGTACCTGAACCTGAGGACGAGGTGACCGCTGAGGACTTCTCCTGAACAACTGCTTAGCCTTGCTCAGTCTTTATGGCAAAATGGACTTATTTCCTGTTTAATTAAACTCTTTATTTCCTGTCTTTGAGAACTTGTGTAAACAGACTTAATATCGGATTGTTCTCCGATTTTATTTTCTTTGTCTGGATGTAGTTAATATTTCTTTTGCTGATATTCTGTCTTTATCTGTGGATGAGATTAGTAAACCCTGACTCTTGTAATACAGCTTAAGTATGCCCGATGGATCCATTAAATTGGGTTTGTCCATCGGTGCATGCTGCTGGCCATTGCCACGTGTCCAGTCCCTCGTTATTTTGGGACTGGGGCGTGACACTAATGATGGAAACTAGTGGTTATATATGATAGCAATGCTAGGAACGATGATTATGAGCTAGAGGAGATAAAATTTTAGGATCTCACTTGGAAGATAATGATCGGATTCCAGGAATTCTAGTATGTGCTTGAGTGATACCATCATTGTACTTGTGACTTGGAGAGATGAATAACGAAAAGAAGAAATTCGAGGAATAAAATTTTTGGGAAAACCTTGAGGAGAAGAGAAATTATACATTAGGCAAGGAAACATTTTCTTTTGAGGATTGATGTTGAAAATAGAACAGGAGAATTTATCTTGAGGTTAAAGTCTAGACTATGACATTATCCTAGACATGGATTGGTTGAGCTAATACCACGCAATGCTTGATTGCCGTCGTGGTTGTGTCATCCTTAGACCACCGGATTACCCTGAGTTTGAGTTTCTTCAGAGAGCCTGGGAGCATGGTGCCCATCTACCTTAGGGGTATACAATGCAGGAGGTGAACCAGTGTACCACCATATTATATCAGGGTTTGAAGATGTGTTTTTAGAGAATCTTTTAGGCTGCCACATGACAGAAAGAGTTTGTTACAGAGTTGACTCCAAGAGCCGAGCCAGTTATTTTTCCCGTCTTCAGACTAGCACCGATAGAGTTGGCTGAGTTGAAGGTCCATAGTTGAGGATCTCTTAGACAAGGGTTTCAGTCGGGCTAGTGTTTCTCCAGTGGGAGTACCCATCGTATGGTGCCGAAGAAGGACGAGACGGTACGTTTGCGTATTGAATTCAGGGACGGTATGTTTGTGTATCGATTACAGGGTTTAATGTCGTAACGATAAAGAACAAGTACCCATTGCCGCACATCGATGATTTATTTGGATCAGCTAAGTGTATTCTCGAGGATCGATCTCAGATCACGCTATCATCAGATCAAGGTACGGAGAGAGGACGTTCCGAAGGTGGCTTTTCGGACGAAGTATGAGCTCTATGAGTTTTTAGTTATGACCATTTGGTTTGACCAAACGCGCCAGCAGTATATATGAGCTTGAGGAACAATATTTTTCACCAGTACTTAAATAAGTTCGTGGTGGTATTTATAGACGACATCTTGGTATATTCCAAGAGCCAGGAGGAGCATGAGAGGCATCTCAGGATCGTGTTGGAGACGCTGAGACATGAGAGGCTGTATGCCAAGCTCAGCAAATGTGAGTTCTGCCTGGATAGAGTTCCATTTCTGGGGCACTAATCACCGGAGATGGACTATCAGTTGACCCAGAAAAGATAGCTGCAGTTGAGACCTGGCCTATCCCTACATAAGTTACAGAGGTTAGGAGCTTCCTCGGACTTGCCGGATATTATCGGAGGTTCGTAGAAAATTCTCGAGGATTGTTGCGCCTATGACGCAACTGACGCGTAAGGACGAGGAGTTTATCTGGACCAAAGAGTGTCATGCGGCTTTCGATGAGCTGAAGAAGCGTCTGACATCAGCACCGATTTTGAAAGCATGAAGTACGTCTGCACGCAGAAGGAGCTTGGGATAGAGTTTGTATTGCCAGGCATGGATGGACAGATGGCCAGTCTCGAGGTTCAGTCTACATTGATTAAGAGGATCAGGGCAGCCCTGCCTATAAATACGAGATTTCGACGTCTACGAGAAATGACAGAGGCCGGCATGCAGACGGGACTCAGGATTCATGAAGACGGAACGTTGAGGTGTGGAGACCGCCTATATGTTTCGAGTGGCGAGCTACGCCAAGAGTTGATGACCAAGGCACATAGCTCGATTTATTCCATTCATTCCGGGGGTACGAAGATGTACCGAGACTTGAGGCAGCATTTCTGGTGGCATGGGATGAAGAGAGAAATTGCAAGATTCGTGACGAAATATTTAGTTTATCAGCAAGTCAAGGCTGAATATCAGAGGACTGCAGGATTATTACAGCCGCTTTCCATTTCTGAGTGGAAGTGGAAACACATTACCATGGACTTCGTCACAGGATTCCCGCGAAGCCCTAGCGGGAAGGATGCAGTTTGGGTTGTCGTAAACAGACTCACAAAGTCTGCATATTTCTTGCCCTTCAGAGTTGGGTAGTCCACAGAGATATTAGCTGATATGTATATGAGACAGATAGTACGACTACATGGAGTGCCTGTCAGCATCGTATCTGATCGTGATTCCAGATTCACGTCACAATTTTGGCAGAATATACAGGAGAGTCTAGGAACTCGTCTCAAGTTCAGTACTGCATATCATCCCCAGACTAATGGACAGTCAGAGCGCACGATACAGATATTAGAGGATATATTGAGAGCGTGCATGATTGATTTTGGAGAATCTTGAGAGGACCACCTACACTTGGTAGAATTCTCCTACAATAACGGCTGCCAGGCTAGCATACAGATGTCACCTTATGAGGCACTGTACGGCAGGAAATGTAGATCACCAGTATGTTGGAGTAACATAGGAGAGCGTTGGATACTTGTTCCAGAGTTAGTGACTCAGACGGTGGAGAAAGTCAAGCAGATTCAGAGCCACCTGCGTGCAGCAAAGGACAAACAGAAACATTGGGCAGATGCGCACCGCAGACACTTGGAGTTCAAGGAGGATGATCAGGTATTTTTGAAGATATCGCCTACTCGTGGTACCCTCATATTCGGAGGCAGAGGCAAGCTGAGTCCGAGGTATATCGGGCCTTTTGACATCTTGGAACGAGTTGGTGAAGTGGCTTATCGTCTTGCATTGCCTCCATCATTAGAAGGAGTGCATAACGTATTTCACGTATCGCAGTTGAGGAGATACGTGGCAGACCATAGCCACGTGCTTGATCATTCAGAGATTACAGTCGGGCCCAATTTATCTTACGTAGAGCAGCCAGTGGAGATACCCGATCACAGTGAGAAGACTTTGAGAGGTCAGACTATTCGACTGGTCAGAGTTGCATAGAAGCATCAATCGCCAGACGAGTCTACTTGGGAGCGCGAAGATTCTATTCGGCAGCGATTCCCGTACTTATTTGAGGAGCAAAGTACGAATTCATGTACGGCAATTGATTACTAGTTGTTTTAAATTCTTTTAGCTATTATCGTGCTTTACTTTTAATTTCGGGGACAAAATTTTTCTAAGTTGGGAAGAATGTAAACCCCCTCGATTAATTCTATAGAACGTCAGCTATGGATTGGGAAATTTTTGGATTTTTCAGCGGATGTTGAGGTTTATAGTAGAGTGTCTGTTATTTTATTTAATTAAAACCTTGGCGCGTCCTATCATTGTTTAATTATTCGGAGCCCAGTATCAGCCCATAAATTCCATCGGACTATTGTACTTCTGACTTGACTCACCAATTTAGGCACTGGACTTTTCCGTCACACAAAAATCGAATCCGTTATGCTCTAAATTAATTGCATAATTTCCCGTATCCTAAAATCCATATTTAATTCTGTATCGGACACCTGTGTCGTTATCCTCAATTTGAGATACCAACTTAACCCGTTGAGCCGGACCAACTAAAGGGTCTAAGACTGACTCCAAGCCCCCGCCATTTTTGACCTTTGTGTCATTTTCGAATTTTGACCCCAAGTGCCCCCATTTAATTTAAAAGCGTGGGACACTTTAAATTCTATTTAAATCGGGGATACCAATTTTGTCTAATCCTATTTTAATCCTAAATTAATCCCAATGGCCATTTAATTAAACCTATGCCAAACACCCAACACCCCCTCACCATGCAAATCACCAAACTCCATTTTTCCTACATTTTTTGCATTATTTTATGTGTTCGTACAATTTTTCGAATTTAAGGGGCTTAGTTGCAATTTATTAATTTAGGTGTCCTCACCTTATTGGCCATGATTAAATGGAGAGCCTACAAATCTTTGACTTAGTCAACAATTCCCTCCCCCCTTCCTTTGCATGAAGAAACCAAGCCTTCATGATCAATCCTAGCCCTCAAATTTAAATGGGAACATCCCCACCACACATCCCTCACACACCCCCCATAAAACATCACCATCACCCTCACAACAAACCAAGCAGGCCCTAATCCCTAGACATTGGGAACCACCCCCCTCTCTTCTCTCTCCTCCCTCCTCCATATTATTTTCCATACGTTACTTCTTCATCCATTCTTCTCCTTCCTTTCTTCTTCTTCTTCTTCTTCTTCTTCTTCTTCTTCTTCTTTATTTCTTCTAGGAGAGGAGCACCCGGCCGACCGACTGATTCAGCTCGACTCTGGTGCCGCTGTGCGGCCACCCTCCTGCTGGCTGACCCCCCGGCCAGTTCGAGCACCCCCGCATCCGTCCGGCGGCCGACTGCACAGCTCCACTGTGCAGTTCTTCCTCTATGTACGGTCTACAGATCACCCCGTACGGCTGATTGAGTCCCCCCGGGCCGGCTGACTCGCTCCCGACTGCAGCACCCGCTGTGCAGTCTCCCCCCCCGGCCGGCTGACTCGCTCCGGTCTGCAGCACCCCCCCACGACCGCTCCGGCTGTGCAGTTCACTCCGGCCGACCAACCCAGTCTGGCAGTGCCGCTCTGGCCCGCCCCATTCAGCCCCACATCTCCTCCCTGTCCGGTTACACCACCACCACCACCACCACCACCACCACCATAATCTCTTTACATCACCCACTCGACTACCCTCCTCCGTTCCATTCGACCACCCTCAGCTCGTCCACCTCCAGCTTGTTCTCCGGCCATCACCCCTCTGGCCACCTAGCCTCGACGAGGTATCGACTCCCTCCCCCTCTCTTGATTATATCCGGATTATATCCAGCTTGTTCTTCAAAATTTTAATTCCCTTGTTTCATTCAATGTTTTGTCAATTGAAAATCTATAATGGAATTCTCAGTTTATCCATTCAATTCCATCTTTAGTAATAACCCAAATTTCGGGAACTGTCATCCATTTAATATCTATATCTATTACTTACTCATTGTTTATTTGACTTCTTGTGAAACAATGTTTTGATTGGACTTTCTGTGATTGAACTTTCTATGATGGAATGGTTATTTATTTGTGTCAAGAACCCGAAAATTTATCAACTAATTTGACAAAGCAGACGAACCTGCAGTCAATCGGATTGGATCATGAAAAGAGAAGTCATTGCAGCTATCAGGACTGGCCATCTTGACTGGTGAGGCACTATATTCTCGAAACGTGATTCAAATATTTAATAAGATTTCGGGGATCAAAACATAATATTTCTGAAATAGATTCGAAGTTTGATATTCATATTTTGATTTTTTTTTACCTCAATTTGGATTTGAAAATCATTGACTTGAATAATTTAAAAACAAATTTAATGCTTTTGATGGTATAGATATATGAGTATATCTTATATTATCTATTAGTTTTGATACTATGATAAAAGTAAATGCTGATGATAGTTTGAAAAACTTGAAGACTTGAAATTTTAGTTTTGATTTTTGAATATATTTTGGATTATTAAGAATATCCTAACATGTAAGGCTACTTCACAATCATAATTCCTTCTCATTCCATGGATATCAATGGCGTGGTAGTAAAAGCTGTAGCCATGATTCCTGATAGTGAAATGGTATCTTGATTTCAGCCATACGTGCGGTGGCGTGGTACAAGATTGCTATATCACGTCAAAAAGTATAGAAAAGAGAAAATAAATAAAAGGGGAACTACATGGTTATGGATTGAAACTACATTTTGATAGTTTTGTTGATTCTATAAAATTTGAAGATCCTTGATGATTAAGTAATTTTGAAGGTCATTTATTTTGTGAAACATAAAATGAATATATTTTTTAAGTATTCTTTTGAAATAGATTACTACTTCATTTCTGTAAGGTGGGTAGAATATTTCGATTACTTTTATATTGTCTTGAAAAGCATATTTTTTTTAAAAAATTAAATTTCGAGGACGAAATTTTTGTAAGGTGGGTAGGGTGTTATAGCTGCATTTTGTAATACTTTATCCGTATTTATGTCAATTTAATATATATAGTTATTGGAGGATTGTACGTATATTTTGTCATACACTATATTCAAAAGAAAAAAATATTTTTATTACATTGGTATTATTCAAAACTTTCATATTTCATATGTTAAGAATAAGTTTATTAAAACCTTCAACCCATTTATACATGAATCCCTTAACAAAATTTGTAATTTGCAAATTTAACCTTGACACATATGTATGCACGTGTCTCCATGCATGTTGATATAAGGGTAATTAAGTAATTTTAATTCTTAAATATAATGATTATATTTAGATATTTTTCTTTTCTTTCTTTTTTTATATTTGATATATAGAGAGGGAGAGGGAGAGGGAGAGGGAGAGGGGAACCAGACATTTCCCTCACCCTTCCTCTTCTCTCCCTCTCAGTTCCTCCTCTCCCCACCGATCAGTTCCTCCCTCTTCCCTTCCATCACCCCCTTTCTCCTTCTCCTCTCTACTACTGCTTCTATTGCTGCGGCTACTGCCGCTGCTACTGCCTGTTGTTGTTGCTGTTGCGGCAGCTGCTCCGGCGCCGCCCGCGGCCGCGCACTCCGTCGGCCAGCTCGCCCTCCGCTGGTCACCACACCCTCCGACTCTCCTCCAACAACCCCCTTGCTCCTCATCCTCCAATCTTGGTATAACACTAATTACTTCCCCAATCACTTTGATTTTCAAACCTAGGTTAGAGTTTTAAAACTCTAAATTTCTAAAAATAGGAATACACAAAGAAATTGGAGGATTTGGGAAAGAAAATTTTAGGTCTCACTCAAACCAAGGCAAGCCCTCCCCATCTCTTTTTATTTGATTTAATTTTGCCTACTTATCATATTTTATTCTAGATTTATTTCTCTTAAAGTATGAATTTATGTTGAGTTGTATATGGTGTATAGATATGACACAGACATGTATATTGGGAGCAATTTGAACACGTGGACACAAGTGATAAGAAATGATAGCTTGGACACGTGGATGAAATACGATCCAGACATGTCGACATGGTTAAATTTTGTATTACGTTATAGACACGAGGACTAGGACACAATACAATATATACCGATATAATCGACATTCTAGAAATATAAAGTTAGTTTCATGTTCGATTTTATGTTAGGTATATATTTATAGGCCAATGGTTCATAGATATATTTATGGCCATGAACAATATATTGGTATATTAAAATGCTTAAGTATATAGTGCTAGAAACACTTTATAGGAACGTTATATCCAACGTCGAATGCAACATGCTTATGTGTAATACTAAGTTGTTTTCTTAGTTATAACCAATACATAATCACATGTTGATGAATATGCACTATAGAAGCATATATCGATTTGGTTTTAGGTTAACTAGTCCTATATAGTATAATCAAATTTAGGATGCTAGAAATGTCTAGCTAGATTGATGTGTGACCACTATTTGGTAATGAATTTGGACGTAGAAGAAGTGTACTAAGGTCCAATTGTTAATCAAAAGCTAAGGAGTTTTGGTCCAATACGTTATAAATCCATAATTTTAGTTTTAGGACCACATTGATCCAAAAATTAGTCAAATCAAACCATAGGAACCTATGTTAAATTAAATTCAGCATATACGGAATAAGAATTTGTATATTAATTTAGAAACTATATCCTAGAATGTCATATATAGTGAGAACCTGGAAATTTTAATATTTAGAACATTTTTCTTTGCTTACATAACTATGTTATTGATTAAGAAATGTTATTCTAGATTATAGAATGATCAATACCTTACTAATAGGTTACTTGAATAGATTCTTGTTTGAAAATGAATATATTTGTATTCAGTTGTTTGATTTAATTCTTGACTATTCAATTTGCTATAAATTATGGATTCTCTAACATTCTTATTTAGTTAAATGTTGTAGTGAATATTGCAAAATCATGGATTGCTAGCGTTAAGGTATAATTTGTCCAAGGTAAGAAGCTAGACTTCTTTCTTTTATATATATATATATATATATATATATATATATATATATATATATATATATATATATATATATATATATATATATATATTCAACTGCGTGTGTTCCGGTGTTGAGTTGTTCCACCGAAGGGGTCAGCGTACCCTGTTAATTCTACGGAGGGTTGTTCTGGGTCTTATATAAATTATGAAATTTCTGGAGCCGAAATACAAAGGAGACTGCCAAATTTTTTAAGAATTTCGTGAGTTAACCAAATTTTGATATCCGAAATATTATCGATATTAATAACCCTAGACTTTAGTTACTATATATAATTTAGCAACGGACCTCCGACATATTTATTTCAATTTTAATTATGGGATGATTAGCAAGAGTCCAGGATACGTAGGACACAGACACAATTCACACAACTGAAATCTAAATTTAGATTCCTGATAGTCTGCTTTGTATAAGTTGAAAAAAAAATATTTTCTGAAATTTGTGTCCTAGTATTTATGATTATTCCGAAATTGAGTTGGGATAAAAAAAAACTTTGATACCTACCTCCTGGATTATGACTAAAATGGAAAACCTGTATTCTGTTATATCTTGATAACACATTTTGCATATTGATAGTGAACATGATATACAGAGCAGAAACCAAATGCAAGATAATAGAATATGAATTGTTTGTAGGTTTAGGTTAGAAAGCATTGGGCGGAGGAGAACAACTTGAATTCCACCTACGAAATCCCACAATATAATAACAACAACAAAAGCTGATCAGCAATTAAGCTCTTTCGTAAGGCCTTGCGAATTGAGTTTGTGAGGCTTAGCTCACTTACCTGTCCTGTGTTTATACATGTTCCTGAAATTATAAACCTATTTCGATTAAAAAGATCAATTAGGTAAAATTGATATTATATCATGTTTTACTCAATGAATGTGAGAGGGCCGGAATCTAAGCACCGTGCCACCCTGTCTGCCACAGCCTGATCCCTGGTTACGAGATTGTTATTGGAAAACTAGTTAAAGTGGATATTCAAAGAGTTGTTCTCCAAATTGCATCATCATCATTTAGGAAACCTGTCTGTGTTTTTGATTGCGTTTGATTGTTGATTTCTTAGCTAGGGTGTACTGCTTGCTAGTCAGCTGGTACGTAAGCTGTTCCGGTGTCGTAATTCATTCCCTTGTCCTTGTTTAGTGTAGGGATGGACTATTGTACTGATGACAGGTTACCAAATTCAGTTGATGATACAGATATTCATAGATATTATATGGTAAAGTGCTGTTTCGTTGATGCATTATGCTTAGTAATTATGACTATGATTGTGATTATAATTGTAATAATTATGAGTATGACTTGTTATGACGTAAGTATAAGGCGAACACCGAGGAATTCACTAGAATAAAATCTAGTCAGAATCGTATTTTAAGTTAACGCATTAATCATTTTGAATTATCCAGTTCCTTTACTTTGGAATTCCGAGAATCCTACTTCTTTTCATATTCTTATTTCATTTAACTTATTTTCTCTGTCTTTGACTGAGGGCTTGCATGTCGTTTGACGACCTAGTATTGTTCACTAGTTTTGTAGCAATATTCCAAAGAAGCTGATATCAAGTATTGAAGAACAGTTGGAGAGCAAGCTCATGATGCTACTATTTTCGGCGATCTACTGAAACCAGATTTGTTCTTATTATTTATTAAACGTATAATTGTATTGTTATATATATTGGGTAAATGGTTGTAATCGGGTAGAATAGCAAATTTTCTATTTATAGTTTAAAATATCCTGTAATCAACTTGTTATTTAATATATTATACACCATGTGACCTGTTATAATATTATCATAAAACCTTACGGGGTAAAATCGCAAATACGGATACAGGTGTATTCATATGGTGCGTAGACTGGGGATGATATTACGTACCCGGCTCGCTGTATTCTGGAAAGCGAGGCATGACAATTGGAATCATGTATGGCGAGCCAGTACGAAAGACAGTTACGACGCGGCATGGTACTTGTTCAAAGAAAAGTGGGAGACGAGGGAGCCGACATGCATTTCTTATATCAAAGATACATGGCTAGAACCGCATAATGAACACTTTGTCTTAGCATGGACGAATAAGGTGAAACATTATGGCACAGTGACCACCAACAGGGTTGAAGCATGGCACGAAAAATTAAAACAACATCTAAGGTCATCGGTCGACAATTTTGTCTCGCTTGGCAAGCTATCAATTTAATGCTAGATCAAACGGTGAACGAGATTAAGGCATCATTTGAGATGAGCCTGTAAATTGCAAAGCATGAACATAGAAACGAACCCCTCTTGGATGCTTTAATGCTTGCAATTTCTCACAAGGCATTGGGCTTACTATTTGAGGAGATAGGTAGGTCAAACTTCGTGGGCTTTGATCTCAAAGTTTGTGGCTGTTTATATCGACATACAATGGGCCTCCCTTGTGCACATGATATTAACGAATATCGTCGTCAGTCTAGACCTATTCCGCTAGATGTTGTTGATCAACGTTGGAGGCAGTTGTCGATAATGCCCGTGGTGAAGAGTGACAATGATTTTTTTTTCTTTTTCACAAGTGAAACTCCTTCACGTAAGGTGGTGTGCCTCACTGGGAGCGGAGCGGGAGTCCATTGAGCTTAAAATCCAAGAAATTGCTAACCCCGTAACTACTACAATGCACGAGCCATCCAATGTTTCCAATCCTAAGGGAAGACCTCAAACAAGATTGAGTAGTTTACAGAAGAAAATGATGGAGTCAACTAAGAGAGATCCATCATTCTTTGAGCATATTGAACAAAGTTTAGAGCAAGCTCAGTCTACGAAACGGAAGAGTAAGCTAGCCTTTTGGACGAGTCAAAATTGGACTAGTTGACTGCTGAGAAGGTCCTGAACCATCATCTGGCCGAATTCGGGTAGTAGGAACGTCTTCCTTAGAGGAGGAAGCAGACGGAGGAGTAGTAGGAGCCACGTATTACTCGGAAGAGGAAGAAGACGGAGTAGTTATAGGAGCCGGTTTCTTCAAACGAGACTTGCGCGACGGTGCAGTAACTTGTCTATGTGGCTCGGGTTCGGCAATACTGAGTAGTTTCTCAACCACACGTTCCACATCGCGTTTCTTGCGCGACGATGCTGTGGATCGTTTTCTTTTCACAGCTACCGATTTACTGAAAAAGAAATAAATAATTTCAGATATACCGATAAACAACTGGGACTGTAAGAAAATTTTACATTTCAATTTATATGCAGGACTGTAGGAAATCCTACAGTCCATATATAATACATGACTGTAGTCTTTCCTACAGTCCTACATATACAATAGGACTGTAGTCTTACCTACAGTCCTAAATATACAATAGAACTATAGATTTTCCTACAGTCCTATATATACTATAGGACTGTAGAATTTTTCTACAGTACTGTAGGTTTGAAGCCCGACTTTCGGCGCTGTTCGATTTTTTTGAAACCAGAATCCTAATTTTTATGGTTCATCAGTTCGTTTATCAACTAAATTAGTTCTAAATAAATTTATCTAACTATTTTAGGCATTAGCAAGGATTCATGAAAATAAAATCAAATTTACACAAATAAAATCAAAACCCTAATGGAGGAAGAATATTGGATACATACATAGATTTTGAAGAAGGTTTTGGTGTCTCTGCTTGAAATCAAAACATTAATAGAGGAGTTGGAGAGAAATGGAGAAGAAAATTTGAATAAGGAAAGAGAGAAAGAGGTTTGGGAATTTGAAGAGAGAGAATAGAAATTTAGAATGAAGGATTTTGAAAAGGTTTTTTTTTTGGGGGGGGGGGGGGGGGGGGAGGGGGGAGGGTAGGCTGTCCTTAGTAAATTTGTGATGTCTTTAGTAAAAATTGTAAAAGTCTGGGTTGTCCTGAAGTAATGGACTGCCCTAAGCAAAAAACGTAGTCTTTAGAAATTGCCAAAAAAAAAGACTATTTCTAAATGCACTAAAAATCTTACTTAGGCTATTCCAAATTTTTTTTTAGTTATTTATAAGTTTGTCATAGAAAAAATTGCTCCAGGCTGTCTAATTTTTTTTTTCCCAAGACTGTCACAATGTTGTTATCAACATTTTTGACAGTCATAATTATTAGGATTGTCACTGTGTTGACAGACATTTTTAGAAGAAGAAGAAGAAGAAGAAGAAGAAGAAGAAGCGGCAACGGCGATGGTGCGGACGGCGGGGCGCGGGCGGCGGCAAACCGATGCCAGCGAGCGGGGGCATCAGCAACAGCTCCTCCTCCTCCCGCCGCCTCCTCCTCCGACGACTGAGATTATGACTAGGATTTGGGAAGGGAGGATTGGACTGTCCTAAGTAAATTTAGGACTGTTATGAATAAAAATTACAAAAATCTAGACTGTCCTGAAATAATGGACTGTCTTAAACAAAAATTGTAGTGCCTACAAAATTAGCGACACAAAAAAAAAACCCATAGATTAGGACAGATTCAGATTGCTGGAAAGGATTCAGAAGCCTAAGTCTAGTCATCAGATCACTTGGACTAAATTTTAACCGAGATGAGGATCAGTACAATCCTTACAACTTAATTCATGCAGCTTTTTATATTGATTTTAAATCTTGAAAAGAGTGACCGCCACAACACGAGCACTGATGCTTCCTGGAGATGTCAACGTATGACACTTGTGCTACAAATTTCAATGTTTACAAGGAGATGTGAACATCTTATTCACACTATTCACTATACAGAATATTACTTTGGATACCTACTTCCTGATAGTTTTGGTGGAATGATGCGAACCCAGCTGGCATACAGTTTCACCATCCAAACTGAAATTTTGATATGCACCTCTTAGTTGGCTACAAAAAGAAGAAAATTAGGCACTCGACAATATTTGAAATCAAAAAGAAAAACAATAATATTGTCCTCGTATCTCGAACAATTCTAATAGTGTAACAATTGCTTGATGGATTGTCAAAATATTGTCAAAATTGTGTTGCATCTTAATAATACAATCTATGGTACAATAATACTAGGCATAGGACAACAAAAAAAATTCTCTGGAATTTCTAATAGCAAGTTCAAAAACACCTTAGATATTGAATAATTAACAATACAGAATAAGGCTGAATTACAACTATGAAAATTAGAACAAAACTGCATTAACTGATGCAATGTTGCTCATTTGGATGCCTTTCTCTTCCTCTTTTTCAGCGGCTTGGACTTTTTAGCCTTTTTCTTGCCATCATTATCGTTGTTTATCAGATGCTCATATTCCTCCAGGGTTGCAAATGGGGATTGACGGCTCTTCTTATCCAACTTCCTTTTATTATTCTGGTGGGTCCCGTGGGATTCATCATCTTCATCACCACCATCACTTTCAGCAACATCACCCTCGTCACTGCCCACATCATTATTACCACCCAAAATCATATCAATATCATTGTCGTCATCTTCACTTCCACTGCCACCCTGTTTCTTTCCATCAGGGTGTTCAGTAGTTTCTGCATCACTGTCATTTCCGAGCAAGTCCTCATCGTCTTCATCAACAACTCTGTCAAGGTCATCATAATCGTACTCCCCTTCGTTGCCTTCTCCCAAGGAAAGATGCCCAGCCCCCAGCATGTTATCAATCTCCCCTTCATCTTCGCTCTCATCACTTGCATCTAATAATAGTTCTGCAGTATCATCATCACCTTCCAAAGCCTTATTCTTTTTTGCCTTTGGCTTCTTTGAGGAGCTTGTTTTATTCATGTAGAATCTGTGGAAAACCAAATCTTCTGGAGGCACGTCCTCCTCTGCTAGCTCAAGTATCTCATTCCCTATCAGATGGTGGTTCATATCAAGCTGGGGAAAGAACAGCAAATTTTATAGTTAGTAACCAACATTATGTTGCTTTAACCACACACTACCATAGAAATTTACTGAAAAAATAGATTGCATGTTCGTGAAGAAGTTAAAAGGGGGTTGTGTATAACTGTTGCCCAAAAGTGAAGTTTCAATGAAATTATAAAATCTGTATATAAAATATGAAAAAGGGAAATGGCCACTACAATGGAAAAAAGCTTATGTATGTGTGTGTGAACATTTGAGAATAATAAGCATGGGTGAAGTTGTAAAAACGGCACGATATTAAATATTGGAAGCAAAACGATTAATTTATTATGCTTCATCATTCCATAAACGCCCATGCTTAATTTCGTGGTTGATCTAATCATCTAAGTAATTATCTAATCATCTAAGTATATATATATATATATATATATATATATATATATATATATAGGAAGCTTCACATGCGGGACATTATATGCGGTAAAGTTACGGGATATTTCTCAAGAGATTTCTTGGGAAGGTAAGAGATTTCTCTCTTCAAAGAGATATTTTTGGAAAGTACTGAAGAGATTCTTTCTCTGTCCCTCTCTCTTCAAATCAACTAATACATGTTTTCGTTCTTCGAGTATAGAGAGCCATTTCTCCCACAGTATCTTCATGGACGAAAAGGTTTCGATGTTCCAATCCTTCTCCTCTATAGTGGATAGAGTAGGGAAGCTGCTGGAGGTGACAATGTTGACATTCGACGCAGCGAAGCTCTTAAGCAACTCTCGCGGATGTCCCGACTATGGCCCAACCGAACCCGCAAATGAAGCGGATTGAGTAGACCCACAAGTTTTGAGAGAGCGTAGTGAGGGCTGCAGTGAGTGACATGGTCCAAGCCCCGCCGACCGCATCTTCATCTTCCATGTCGAACCCTTCGTCACCGTACTCGATACCTCTCTGTAGTCAACCAGAGCCGAGACGTCCCCATCCCGGTGAACCAGCAGCCATCTCTGTGGCCGCGACGACCAAGCGTCCCCGTCCCGGTATACTCCCGCGCCGACCACTATCAAGAAGTAGCCTTTGCTACCGTCGTTGTTGCTCGGTACCGAATTGACGGCATCGGTTATGTCGGAGAAGTTGCCGGTCCCATCTTGTCTCACCTCAACAACAATCCCTACGAGAACCGCATCCCCATCTGGCTACTACAGGAGCCTCCGGCCTCTCCTCTCAAACATGACCAGCCTTTGCTCGATATCTCTATTGGCAAGGCAAGCCACCATCAGGACCGACATCGACTTCATCTACTTCATGAAACAACAGTTTCTTTCCACATAGTCCAAGAGTGTATGTGATTGCATTTGATTTGTTGGCAAACAATATAGCCATTTACGAGTATGACTTTCGAAAGTTAAAATATAACTCAAACATCTAGTACCTCAATACTCTATTTATAAAAAAAATAAAAACAAGTACAGTTTTTTTTTTTTTTGTATGATGATCCTTCTTATGCTTAAATACTGAGCCATCAACGTCAAATTTGATGAATAAATTACGGATGTCTCATGCTAAAGTTGTGGGTAGCGAGCCCGGGTTTTGGTGATGCCGGTCGGGTGGCACCACAACTAGGAAGTTCGGCCAGGTGAAGGCTCGAGGGAAGGGCTATATGATGCAACGACGTCTCGGCTCGGGTTGACTACAGATAGGTGTTTTCCATCGGGTACGGTGACGATGGGTTCGACGTGGAAGACGAAGACGCGGTCAGCAGGGATTGGACGAGGTGCCATGGCTTATATCGTTGGGAAGAGGCCATGTAGTTTCGAAGAGAGAGAGAGAGCAACAGCAGAGAGAAAATATATAAGAAGTAGGCTGCTTGCATGGGACCCACACTTTTTGGAAGGCGAGTCAGAGGCATCCCGTACTGTTCCCGTAAACACTGTATCGTATATGAAGGGAGCTATATATATATATATATATATATATATATATATATAAAAAGAAAAAGAAATAACAAGTCCGGATGCTCTATACTGGTGTTTCTTTAGATTTTTTAGCATCAGTTTTTTCATTGTTGAAAATTCATATAAAAAGTATTCCAGGAAAGCAGATGTGTTGGCACATCACCATGTCGTGAACAGATAAAATGAAGCTTCACATGAACTGTTCAAGCGAACACCTTTTGCAAATTGTTTACATGGCAGGAGAAAACAAATCTAGCACTTTGAAAGATGTGTCGAGTTCGCCCACTGAAACTATGTTATTTGAATTTGTTCTCCTTTCATAACTACAGAAATCTCCATGTCCAAGATATGGAAGGTGAAATATATCAAAAAGTTAGTCATGTTCATATTCTGTGTTGTGAAGTAATAATGTATTTATGAAGTGTTGAGAGTATTTAGTTCGGAGCTTAAACAAAAAAACAGATGGGGTGCAAGTTTTAATATGTTGGAATGAGGAGCAGCAACCGGCAAGCTACATCGTCAGGAGAAAAGAAATGTCAATAAGAATCAGGAGAGAACATTTCTTCAATGAGCACCGATGACATTTTAAATGGGAATATAGGTTAAGAAATAAACCTTTCTTGCTGGAGCAATTTGGGATCCACCATGCCATTTACCCTCTGCCTTCTTGTTAGCCTTTGGTTTCTTCTCTATGAACTTATCAAGAAAGGCATTAAGTGATAGATCGCTCAATGGATCACCATTGTAAACAATGTTTGCTCCTGAGAGTATTGTCCGAGCCATGGTTGCCACAGATGGATGCACATGTGAGGCCAATATAGTCAACTCCCAACAAGCCACACGATCTGCATTGCTGTAAAAAAGAAAGGGAAAGCTATCAAATGGTACACAATATACTGGGGTTAATAATAACAATAATAATAATAATAATGGCCATTTACAAATTTTCTGCAGAAATAACTAACCACATATTGCACTAAATCTTCCAATGCAACTATAAATAATGCCAATTGGAAGAAGTACAACAAAGAGGCCCTTTGCTTCTACGTGAACCCAACTTTTATACTACTTACCATAAACTGTTCAACACTTGAACTATACTAGTTATAATCTTCCAAAGTAATGAATGCCCCTAGGTAGGTATTTGTCTGAAAATGCTTCGGATAAGTTTTTGGCTAATTTCACTTAAACACCTTGAACTCACATTTTCCAAGTTGATACCCTAGATTATTTCTTTTTATCAAGTTGATAACCTGAAGTTCATTTATTCACTTAAATACCGCGAACTATATAGCTCTTTCAAGTTGGTCATAACAAAAATAAATCAAAAGACCAAAATACCCTCATTTCAGAAAAGGAAAAAAAACTACCCCGGAACACCTGTCGTGCAGGGGGGACAGCGATGACTGTGCAATGCCACTTAGGGTTAGGTTTCTTTAATTTAAGAAAGAAAATCTCATGTCTACAAACAATTTAGGTGTAAACAAAGTCAAACAGTCATCACATGACAACTAAGTGGGACAATTGACTGACAGAGGGTTTAACATGCAAAAACTTAAATAGGTCAAAGTATTTGGTTAATTGAAAAATAGTTAAGGTACTAAAGCGAAAAAATGTCATAGTTCAGGTTATCTAAATGAAAGTTAGCCTAAACTTTTAACCAATGTACTAAGTCACTAACCCTACAATGACTCATGAATTCAACAGCCTGGAGAGGTTAAAAATGTTATCCACTAATTCAATCAAAAGCATAAACTATGAGGATTGATGGCTTTCTACCAGTAGTTCAGCAACAAATGCAAGGACTATTAACAGTGACATGATGTAGCATCTGACAACACCATGACTCCAAAAGTGGTAATGTGAAAGTAACTTGAGGTTGAAACTTAAAAATGATTGATGAAGGAAAAAATGCCATCTTTAAGTGAAGTAATTTCAAGAAATGAAGCAGGTGTTTTGGGAGATATATATACCAGTAAGAAGGTTCACGATGCCGTGGATTGTAACCTACAGGTGGAGCAGGTCCGAGAGGTTTTTGATTTTGTTCTTCGTTACTCCCATTTGTACCTTTCGACCTTAACACATCACTCAAAATGTCTTCTCTGTCAGTGTTGTATTCCTCTTTACCATCTGGAATTGGTAACTCCACACCATTTATTCGGGAATTCAGTGTCTTGCTTGAGTGAGGATTGCTTGTATCATCGAGGTCTTCCATGATGTCCTTAAAGTACTCAAGCTCATCGTCAACAGACTCCTTTTGTAAAATCATATTCCTGCAAGCAAGAGGTATTTTCAGAATCTATTACTTAAAACACCAGTTAACCATTATGAAGACTATATATCATTCTCTTTTACAACTTACCACAAAGGTGGCTTTGCTTTAAGAACCTCAGACAATAAAAAAAGGCATCCGCACGCATATTGAGGAGGTCTCTGAAGTGCTACCTATCAATAGTAAGTATGTAATCAATGTTTAATGCAATAATGTGCTGTAGGTGATAAACTATAGCATACTCGGAAAAATTGGAATGATGTAATTAGGATGCTAGTTACAACTTTTGTTGCTGTAATCACTAATCAATTGTTTGGTTCCCACTTGAATGAAGAAAGCATGAGAAAATAGATATAAATGGTGTAATAAATGTTGTCTTGGGTGGTATTGCGGTCATTTTGGACGCAAATAAAAAATAAAAAGTTGAGGTATTTGGGGAGTTGATTCAACATTCGTTGCACCAATTCCACCGCTAACATTAAACCAAACATGGAAAATGATGTAAATGGTGCAACAAATGTAGCATGTATTTCTATTTACAGCCAACCAAACACCCGCTTAAAGAGTTTAACAGAATGCCAATAATCACAATGACGTTTTTCAAGAAAATTCTTTAGCACACAATATTGCAGCCGAAGTACTACTTTCTTTCAATTAAATTGATATAGATTTCAAATGGCATTTACTGGAAGTTGTGTATTACAGTCAGGAAAATTGAGTTGAAACACTAGGAATTTCTGTTTGATATAATCTAAGAAACTGAAAGTTAAAACACTAAAACTTCCAACAACCTAATAACTTCCGCCATTTGAAGAAAAAATTCTGAATTTACTCCTATTAAATTAAACAAGATGAATTCAAATGTTATCAACTGGAAGTGGATTTCATTGTTATTTCATGGAAAGCTGTGTAATAGTTTGTGTAACAATTTTAAAAAGATAAAAAGCTTGAAACAATTTATATTTAAAGTTACGGACAGTTCGCATAAACACAGACAGACAATGGATAGATAGACAAACAAATAAGTTGAAGTATAACAGTTTCCTTTGAGGGAAAGATAAAGCTTCACCATGTCAATCGGAAACCAAGAGTTTAAATTCTGAAAAAGTCACTAATAATAGTGATATTTATCACTTGTACTAATTCCTTAGGTCAATCAGATTGTAATTGAGGTAATACTCATTAAATTTTAAACTAATTATATGACATTATTGGGAAGCTGTGTGACCGTGTGAACCACTCAAGTGAATTGACAAACAACAGTTTCCACTGAAACAAACATGAAACTTCCCTAGTCAGTGTAAAAAAATGGAAGTTGAAGCAATAAGAAAGCGTGTAAGACATCATTTTTAGAAAGAAATAAAATGCCTTACCCTTTAAGAAAGTTCCTAAGAAAACCTAATAGGGATTGAATTACTATTTCATATTTTAATACACTGAAAAAGTGTGTGAGCCAATAACTATAATGGTGTTTGTCACTCAAACAAAATTTCATAGAAGACCAATTATAATTACATTGCTACTTTTATGGTATATTCAGATATCTAATGTCATTTACTGAAAGTATGGATGTTATATATGGCCTCAATAGAGAATAGAGTTGAGGAGGGTTTTTCCAACAACCTGCAAGATGCGCTTTGAGAAAGCTGATACCCTCTTCACATTAATATCATTCTTCATTGCTTTGGCCAATAGCCCAAGGAACATTTCAGGCTGAAATACCAAAAGTATTATAGTCAGATAGTAAGAGATGATTACACAGGAAAACAAAGAAAATATATACATTTCAGCTAAATTTATACCAAAAGTACTAGAATACATGCATGCAATTATAGAAGTAGAAAAAACTGCGACGAGCTTTCCAAGAGAATGGTTGCCTAGGGTGTCTAGATAGCAGTAAAATGTAGGCAGGGGACACACAGACAGCTCTCAAATATTTTAGAAACATCAAGGATTTAAACTCTAAAAGGCCCTGCACAATATATAAGCCTAGGGCGTCGAGCGCACGGGGGTAAGGCTTGTTGCTTGAATCCTAGAGGATGCACGTTCAAGTCCACGGAAACAGCCTATCCATATATATGGTGGTAAAGCTGCATACATCTTGACCCTCCTCAAACCATGCATATGTGGGAGCCTCGTGGCACTGGGACGCACTTTATATGTTACTAATTGTACAATGCAATTCATCATCATCTGTCAAGGCTATAAACAAATATTTTAGTCAACATGGCTGCATAATGGAAATTTATTCTGCTACACTAGAGGGCGACCCTACCAACAACAATAACTATGCAGATATTCGGTTAACTTGTAATAATATTGTCCTCCTGAGTTTAGTGAAAGCCAAAAATTAGGTACATGCTGGCAACTTTTTTTTCTTCACAGCAATGTAGTATATTTTCTTACCAAGAGAAGGTACGAACTAGAGAAAAATCAATTTAGTGTTTAGAGCATCTCCAACCCTATTGTCTTCTTTTGTGTTGTGATTCCTATGTTGCATGAGGCACAAGACAATGTCTTTCCTATGTGGCAAGATTATAATCACACAGGACAATGAGATAGAAAAGTGTTCTCCAGTGCAAATGTATTGAGAAAATAAAAACTGCTTTTTTCCAACTTCCAAGACAACTTTTCCACTTCTTCCTTTTTTTATAAATATTTTTATTCATAATTGATGATGTGGAAGTAAAGCATTGTGAAGTCCATTGTCTAGATCTAGACAACCAACTTCACATTGTCTTTGACATGTCATTGCCATGTCAACTTCACAATTTATTTCACATTTGCATTGGAGAAGGAATTTTGAAATAAGAAGTGATGATTCCTATGTGGCAACCATTTTTTTCCAAACTCACAACAGGGTTGGAAATGTTCTTATATCTCAAAGTCAGAGCCTACTTGACATATTCATTGTAGACTTCGGAAGATGCTTGGTTGGCAAATTAAACTTAAAAGCTTACTTCTGAACAAGACACCATCAGTGCATACTAACCCGAAATTTATTTAGAAGCCATATAGCGGACGAGGGCAGGAGTTTTTGTGAGGCTAGGCGGAACAAGGTACCTCCTAATGCTCGAGGTGCGAAGCCAAAGTTGTTGGAGTGGGTGGGTCCCCAACCTATGTGGAGAATACCTCGGAGTGAGACGAGCGCCATCCGTGTGTCGGAAAAACTCGGAAAGTGCATCGAGCGTCGTGTATTGGAACATTTATTGTAAACAAATATTATATTGGATTTTCATCTTTGACTTTAATTATATATTTATGATTGGATCTTTCATATATTTACTTTTCATATAATTGGATTTCCAATTTATGGTAAGCTAATTTATGATTTGATTTCCATTAAATATATGATTGAATGTAATTGGATTTCCATAAATATTTTTGGCTGCCATATATAGATTTCCATATGGAAATCATAATTCATGCAAGTGTTTATATAAAAGCTCATGCAATATACAACATAAGAAAAAAATAAGAGAAAAAAGGTGGCAAGAGTGCCATTGCAACTTTGGAGAGGAGAAAGAAGAATTGGAGGCCGTTTCGAAGAAGGAGATCAATTTGGGGTATTTCTCATTGTCTTTTTTCTTCGTTGTAATCTATTTTCTGTTCTAAAGAGTTGCGGTGATCCGTGTTGGATCGATGAGGAACTTGTAAAGGGTGTAATCTCTTTATTCCATTAGTGGAGGTTCTTCAGGGTTGGACTCCGATCGTCCCGTGATTTTTTCCATCTGGATTTTCCACGTAAAAATCTGTCTGCGATTTGTGTTTGGTGTTTTTTGGTTTGTGCGTTTTGCTCGGTTCTCTCGTAGGTACTCTCTGGTTTGGGGAACGGTTTCGGCGTTTCGTTCCCAATATTGTGGTATCAGAGCCAGGTTCTGGAATTTCAAAAGGGTGTCAGGAGTTGACAGACAAACCAGGGAGAAGAGATGGACGCGAAGCCGGTGCGTATAGTAAACCTGAACGGTACCAACTATCGTTACTGGAGGAGCAAGATGAAGGATCTGTTATTTGTCAAGAAGCTGCATCTACCAGTATTTGCTTCCGAGAGGCCCAAGTGACAAATCCAAAGAGGACTGAAAGTTTGAACATATACAGGTGTGTGGGTACATCAGTCAGTTCGTTAACGAGAACGTGTACAACCACGTTGCCAGTATTGAGCATGTGAGGACACTGGAGGATAAGCTGGAATCTTTGTATGCGAAGAAGACCGAGATAAATAAATTGTTCCTGATCCGGATGATGATGGGTCTGCGGTACAAAGATGGGACGTCCATTACGGATCATTTGAGTGAGTTACAGGGCGTGGTTGACCAGCTATCCTCGATGGAAGTCAAGTTCGACGATGAAGTTCAGGGACTATGGCTGTTGTGTACATTGTCAGACTCGTGGGAGATCGTATGAGTGTCTATGATCGCTTCTACTCCAGAAGGCGTGGTCAGTCTGGAGTTTGCCAAGAGCAGGGTACTGAATGAAGAGATGCGGAGACGTTCTCAGGCTACTTCATCCACATCCCACTCAGAGGCGCATGTTTCAGAGAGCCACGAAAGGGGTAAAAGCAGGGATCTAGGCGGTGGCAGAGACAAAAGCTGGAAAAGGTCCAAGGGTCAGTACGAGGACTCGGAGTGTTTACCATTGTGACAAGAAGGGCCACATCAAGCGAAATTGTTTCGCTTGGAAGAGAGAAGAAGGACGACAAGGGGAAGCAGGATGAGAACACTACAACGGCGGCCTCGACACATGGAGACGATCTGATCATTGTAGGGGATGCGGTAGTTATGAACCTCGCCTGCGATGACAACTCTTGGCTGGTGGACTCAGGTGCTTCAGCGCACGTATCTCACAACATGGCACTATTTGCTACTTACACAACAGGCGACTGTGGAGTGTTGAAGATGGACAATGGAGATGTGTCGAAGGCAGTTGCCATTAGAGATGTACATTTGAGGACAAAGACGGGTGCAGTTTTTGTTCTGAAAGATGTTCGCCATGTCCCTGATATTCGTTTCAACCTGGTGTCGGTTGGAAGGTTGGATGATGAGGGTTTCTTCAATCTCTTCGGGAACAGTCAGTGAAAGCTTTCCAGAGGTTCGATGGTGATTGCCAGAGGAAGCAAGAGGTCCGGACTCTACTATATGGAAGGGAGCGCACAGGAGGCACATGAGGTGAACGCAGCTACTGATGCGTCTACCGAGTTGTGGCACAGGCGGCTCAGCCACATCAGCAAGAAGGGGATGAACTACTTGGTGAACAGAAAAGTGATTCCAGGACTCAAGTCTACAAAGCTGGAGAGGTGCACACACTGTTTGGCGGGGAAGCAAAATAGGGTGTCTTTCCAAAGTCACCCAAGTTCAAGGAAGCCGGCGTTGCTCGAGTTGATTCACTCGGATGTTTGCGGTCCTATGAAGGTAAAATATATTGGTGGTGCTTTTTACTTTGTAACTTTTATCGATGATTGTTCCAGGAAGGTTTAGGTCTATGCCTTAAAGACCAAGGATCAGATGCTGCCCACTTTCAAGGAGTTTCAGGCCTCCGTTGAAAGGGAAACATGCAAAAATCTGATATGTGTTCAGTCGAACAATGGCGACGAATATATCGGTCCCTTTAATGCATACTGCAGAGAGCAAGGGATACGACACCAGAAGACTCCGCCAAAGACACCTCAGTTCAATGGTGTAGCGGAACGGATGAACATGATGCTGATGGAGGGTACGGTATTTGCTATCAGAAGCAAACTTGTCGGACAACTATTGGGGTGAGGCTCTTTACACAGTTGCTTATATATTAATTTATCTCCTAGTGCTCCTTTGCAGGGTGATGTGCCCGACAAAGTGTAGTACGTCAAAGAGCCGTCATACAATCACCTGCGAGTGTTTGGTTGCAAGGCCTTCGTGCATGTACCGAAGGACGAGGTACAAACTTGCGCCGAAGACGAGGCGGTGCGTCTTTGTCGGCTACGGTAGGGATGAGTTTGGCTATAAACTCTACGACCCAGTGGGAAGAAAGCTCTACATAAGCAGGGACGTGGTATTCGTCGATGATCGGACCATGGCCAACACTCAGGATTCCGAGATGCCTTCTGAGGCTGAGGAATTGCCTGAGTTAGTCATTTCGCTTCGAGCAGTTTCCAGAGGACATAGCAGAGGATCCAGTTATGGGGGAGCCAGTACATGAAGTTGCTCCCAACCTTGATCATCAGCTTGTTGATAGTGTTCAGAGTGATCTTCAGGAAGATGAACATGCCGAGGAGGCAGTTCCCTGAGGAGGAGGCTGTTGGTATACAGCCAGCACCAGTGGTTCCATTGAGGAGCGATAGAGAGCGTCGACCATCTACGAGATACTCACCGGGTGAGTATGTGCTACTAACTGACGGAAGAGAACTCGAAAGTTTCACAGAGGCTATGGAAGACGAACACAAACGAGTGGATGGAGGCCATGCAGGAGGAGATGAGTTCCTTGGAGGCCAACTCTACTTATGATTTGGTGCGGTTGCCAAAGGGCAAGAAAGCTTTGAAAAATCGATGGGTGTTCAGAGTGAAGCAGACATATGATACAACTCGGTCTCGATACAAAGCAAGGCTGGTAGTTAAAGGCTACGGTCAACGAAAAGACGTAGATTATGATAAGATCTTTTCGCCAGTCGTCAAGCATTCTATTCGGGTGGTGCTAGCATTGGCAGCCAGTTTCGACTTGGAGGGTCGAGCAAATGGACGTGAAGACGACATTCCTCTACAGTGATCTTGAGGAGTTGTACATGGAGCAGCCAGAGGAATTATGTGAGAAGGGCAAGTCATACTTGGTCTGCCAGTTGAGGAAGAGCTTGTATGATCTGAAGCAGGTTCTGAGGCAGTGGTACATGAAGTTCGAGTCATTTATGGGGGAGCATGGTTACACACGGACGTCGGACCACTGTGTATTTGTGAGGTACTTTGTCGAGGATGATTTCATCATTTTACTGCTCTGTGTTGATGATATGCTACTGGTGGGTCGGAATGCCACTAGAATAGCGAAGTTGAAGCGCCAACTAGACGCGACCTTCTCTATGAAGGATTTGGGCGCAGGAAGACTATTCTTGGGATGGAGATCAGCCAAAAGAGATAGAGTCCAAGCTTTTACATTTGTCCCAAAAGAAGTACATTTACCGCGTACTTCAGCGTTTCGGGATGGACGGGTCGAAGAAAGTGAGTAACCCCCTTGCGGCTCACTTTAAGTTCACTGAGAAGCAGTATCCATCTACCGAGGACGAGAAGGAAGATATGGAGCGGATTCCGTATGCCTCAGCTGTGGGGAGTATTATGTATGCTATGGTGTGTACGAGAGACCAGACATCGCTCGCGCAGTTGACACAGTTAGCAGGTATACTTCCAATCCTGGAAGGGTACATTGGAGTGGGGTCAAGTGGATTCTACGATATCTTCAGAGCACTGCCGATTGGAGACTTTCTTTTGGTAGTTACGAGCCGAAGCTGGTTGGGTATACCGACGTTGATATGGCTGGAGATGTAGACATGAGGCAATTGACTTCGGGCTATGTGATGATGTTTGCTGGTGGAGCAGCATTGCGGCAATCGCGGTTGCAAAAGTGTGTTGCCTTGTCAACGACAGACAGTACATTGCGGCGACAGAGGCTTGCAAGAAGTTGTGGATGAAGAAGCTGCTGCAGAAAATTGGGCTAAAGCAAAAGCAGTATCATTTGCTTTGCGATAGTCAGTGTTATTCACCTTGTGAAGAATCAGACATTTCATAGCCGGTCCAAGCACATTGAGACCCGGTATCATTGGATACAGGATGTTGTGGAAAAGAAGGAAGCAGCGTTTGAGAAGGTTCATACAGATGACAACGGAGCAGACATGTTCACAAAGATTCTTCCAAAGAAAAAGTTTGAGTACTGCAGACGATCGGCGGGATAACCCCCTCCACATAGTTGTGAAGGGAGAGATTTGTTGGAGTGGGTGGGGTTCCCAACCTATGTGAAGAATACCCCGGAGTGCGACGAACGCCATCCGTGTGTCGAAAAAACTCAAGAAGTGCATCGAGTGTCGTGTATTGGAACATTTATGGTAAACAAATATTATATTGGATTTCCATCTTTGACTTTAATTATATATTTATGATTGGATCTTTCATATATTAACTTTCCATATAATTGGATTTACAATTTATTGTAAGCTAATTTATGATTTGATTTCCATTAAATATATGATTGAATGTAATTGGATTTCATAAATATTTTTGGCTTCCATATATAGATTTCCATATGTAAATCCTAATTCATGCAAGGGTTTATATAAAGGCTCATACAGAAAAAAATACGAGAGAAAAAGGTAGCAAGAGTGCCATTGCAACTTTGGAGAGGAGAAAGAATGATTGGAGGCCGTTTCGAAGAAGGAGACCAATTTGGGGTATTTCTCATTATCTTTTTTCTTCGTAGTTGTAATCTATTTTCTGTTCCAAAGAGTTGCGGTAATCCGTGTTGGATCAGTGAGGAGCTTGTAGAAGGTGTAATCTCTTTATTCCATTAGTGGAGGTTCTTCAGGGTTGAACTCCGATCGTCCCGTGGTTTTTTCCATCTGGATTTTCTACGTAAAAATCTCTCTTTCTGCGATTTGTGTTTGGTTTGCTCGCAGGTACTCTCTGGTTTGGGAAACGGTTTTTGCGTTTCGTTCCAAACAAAAGTGTGGGCTACACCTTATTGAAGCGAATACATTCTTTTAAAAACTTCTTATCGTGATTCAGGTAATTCAGAAGGCATTTCAGAATAGTAGTATTAGAGAAGTAGCTTAGAACAGAAGACAGCTTCTTTGCACAAGTCAAATAGCCAAAGAATAGATAACAGAACAGTAGAAAAGTGCAGGATGACAGCATACTAGAAGTCTAGAACACAATTCAGCGTTGCAAGTGTCATTCATTTCAGCAAAAAGAACTGAATAACAAAAATAGAAAATCACGAAAAATTCAGCAAAGCAGGAGAAAAAAATTAACCTATCACAAATTCAAAATGCATCAGTTTTGAGCCACGAGACTCTAATTATTTGCATGAAAATAGAGTTCAAAGTTTAATCACAGGATCAGTAATACTTATTTGCATGAGAGAAGATATAGATTATAGACATGAAAATAAAACACAAAGTAGATAGATTATTAAAACTGCAAAATATTTTAAAGATTTGAAGGGGAAAAAATACAAAATATGATATTTTTTTTTTAAATATAAACCAGGGGCCTTGACAGCTTGCTATGTCGACGGGTTGGAGGAAGCAGAGTGACAGCGTCTACTGGCGACACAAGAGTTTGGTGGATATCGGGAAAGATGAAGCAGGGTCAGAAGCGGCGGGTTGCTGTCTTGCTGGATGAGATAAGAGAGAAGGGTTGAGAAGGGCCAGCGTCAATGAGTTGGAAAAGGAGGTTTGAGGAAAGAATTGGGAAAGTGGATTGGGGAAGAAAGGTTGGGAGAGTTTGTCAACGGTGACTGGTTATCGTTTACGGGTAAAAGTTAAAACAAAAAACCTAAGTTCTTCTGGACCCGCCACATACACCCTTTGCGCCTAGCAGTCTAGGTGCACTTTCTGGTGCAGCCAACCCCTCAGGTTGTGGTGTGAGCCAGTTGTGCATCCCTCGCGTCACAGGCGCACACCTCAAAGCACCCTTGACAACACTGCTTGGAATAGCAGATTCCCCTCATGCTTGGAGTAACATATTCCCCTCCTGCTTGAATAACAGATTCCCCCAATGCTTGGAATTACATATGGGGTCCTTGCAGGAACGTGGAGATTATCAGCCAGCGTAAGGTCTTATCCCTGAGGGGTTGGGATTTCAGGTCTTGCTGCTGACCCTTGATTCAATACCAATTGTTTATAAGCCCCATATATCATCATTCCTTTTTATTATAAACTATCCATTCATATCGCTTTAGAGAACTTCCTCACAGTATTCTCTTTGTGGGAATCAGAATATAAGGCCACCAGTACGTTATCTTCTCAATATACTAAACTCGAATGCACTCATTCCAAGCATTAGAGAGTATCATAGAGCTGAAGTGCCTGCTATATGAATAATTTCCGCTGGTATTGGAAGCCTTGAACATGTTTACAGGATCCACTATAATGGTTGAAATACAATGGAAGAAAGTTCAGGTACATTTGCAATGGGCTTGCAGTTGAAGTTTAATTCCTTGATTTGGCTGCTTTAGGATAAGGAGGAGAGACTCATAGGGGGCTAAAACCAAGTATATAGACCATTGTAGGGCTGACATTATTCGGTTTTGGACCGAGAACCGAGCTGAACCGAATAAAGAATCCAGTTAGGTTTGGAAAACGTTCGGTTCAGGTTTGGTTGTGGAACTACTCGTATTTGGTTCTCGGTTTCGGGTTTCCAGTTCGGTCCAAACCCAAAAAGAATTTACTAAATTACCTAAATACCCTCACATCTGACCCTAGTGTGTGTGTGTGTGTGTGTGTGTGTGTGTGTGTGTACCTAACCCTAAACATTTTTCATTTCTCCTCTCTTGGCTGCCAACCTCTGAGAGGAATGAGAAACCCAAAACCCAATTCCATTTCTTAATATATTCATTACTCGACCACTCCTACTTTGCACTATTTATCAAATTTGCATTTTTTGATATATTTTAATCACAAGCCCAACTTTAGGCATGGCCTATTAAACAGTAAAAAAAAGCCCAACCGAACAAACCGCACAAACCAAACCGATTATATCAGTCCGGTTACATTTCATCTCGGATCGGGTTTGGTTTGAACTTTTTGGATTTCGGTTAATTGGTTTTGGGTACTTCGGATTGGTTAAAACCGAATAGACCAAATGCTCTACTCTATACCATGTTGTTAAAGCTCACACAAACAGAAAACAACCTTAGAAATTAATCTTAGCTAGGCTCAGGCAAGCATCAGGAAAACAGGAAAAAGATGAAGCTAGATTGAGATATCATAAGGTGTAGAATAAAATAAATAAATAAAAGGCACATGATCCAATGAAAATTAAGGATTTCCATAAAATAACACATTGTGGAGCTGGATTAGACTTAAACATAAAACTTGATACATAATGCAGGAAGTAAAGGAGTGAAAATATAATTACCTTAGAAGAATTCACAGCTGCAGGAGTCAGAAGCTTCGAATACAAAGCACGATAGAATCTGTCACTAGCAATCTGATTCTTCGAAGAAATTTGATATAGAAGCATCAAAGACTGAACCCCTACATTAAAATTTTCGGAATGGACCTGAAAAATGAAGTATAAAGGATAAATGATGTGCCACTATCTTACTTTGATTATAGCTAAGATACTTGTGCCTATGTCCAGCTTAGATACTCACCAATCTGAAAAGGGTCGGTGTTTGAACCTCTATAATATCATCAGCCTCATCACTTGAAACAAAGGGAAATGCCCGGTTAACTCCCTGTTCGTTATGGATAGCAGGAATACGATATCAAGAAAAAAACAATGTAAATATCACTTTTAACATTTAAATTAAACAAATCTAAGAAAAATACTACCAGAAACAATATTGAAACTAAAAAAAAAAAAAATAGTGCATAGAGCAAGTATGAATTTGCTTTTCTGAATTCAAAGCAGTTCCAGAAAAGTATAGTTCAAAACGCGGTCTCAGTATCAGACCCCTCCTATGAGTAATGGCTTCTCGGCAGAGTTTTTTTTGGCTTTTGTGTGTGTGTGTGTGTGTGGTGGTTGGGGGGGTGGGGGGGTGGGGGGGGTGGGGGGGGGGGGGGGGGGGGGGGGGGGTTGAGTGAGTCGGTTTTTGACACTCCAATCCAGATCTAAAACGTTCAAAATGTATCGTTTTGAGCTAATACTTAAAAAGTTGCTGAAAAAGTAATCCAAGCTATATTTGCACACAAAGGTGGGAACACTGAACAAAAATATATGAACCACGTAATCTTAAACAGACAAATCTAAAGAGCAGGCACACTCTAAAACTAATGTTGTCTATATGGTATACCAGATATACTGTTTTGTGGACGCACCAGAATAGACAAGCAGATATCAATGTTGGTCTTGTCTACATAGGGTTGTGTTGTGTCAGTGTCAACTCATACACAGAAAAACACAAAAAAGATGCCAAATCACAGTCCGCATTAACTTTATAATGTAAACAATATATCTATCAAGTTGTATATCCTTTGGCAATAAAGCATTCCTTTCAGTGACTTTTACACAATATAAAAAGGGACTTTAGTACAAGAAGAGATGAACAATCATTATGTTCGCCATGGGAAAATCAGCCCACAGATTAACACTAAGAACTATTTTTGTATTGATGTAGACAAGTTGTACTTATACTCTTCACTGAGATTTTACAATGCAAACTTCGAACAATTACAAAGATTCTGAGGAAGTCTATCGATGGAAGCCTAACCAGCGCACGGTTGTGTGCCTCGCTAACGAAACAACCCGAACTTCAGGGGATGACAATGAACTTGGAAGAAGGAGCTCTTCTTGTCATCAGATGCTCTGAACTCTTCTCGTCTTCTGATGCTCTCCTTTCTTTTTCTTTTTTTAAGGTCTGGATTTTATGTGCTGTGGAAAGTCTATGTTGTTTGTTCGGCCAGCTCGTGGGTCTTTTATAGCACTTCCTAGGGGAAATATCCCAGGGGACATGGGATTGCTCGTTGATCCCACGTTCGCCGCAGAGATAATACATGATCTCCATTATCTTCTGTGGCAGTCGGGCTGCGTATTCCACGGAGACTGGGTCTTAGTGGCCTACGTGTCCTTTCCATTTAGCTAGGAGTGTGACAAGGATGCAATTTTGACGGTGATGATGGAGTCGTAGAGGGGTCACATACATCGAACTGATCATCTTGTGAGGACCGCAATTTATGGGACAGTGGTGTTTGGTCGGAGGAGGTTGGCCCACATGGTTTGGATTTATTGCCTTGAACTGGGATGGTCTGCTTATGGACAGGTTTGGCTTCGTTGATGTGGCGGTCTACTTAAGGAATGCGATACGATTGTCTACTTGTTCGTGGGCCGCAACTCTGTAAACCGGTATGTCCCTTCAATGATGTAGGGCTGATCAGGCTGATGATGTTCATTCTCCATATTTCGAACGGCCAAGCTGTGACAATCGGGTGAGGTACCTTCGAAGGTTGACGTATAAAATCTGCGTGGATTTGGCTAGCCCGAAACTTCTTGCATAATCTAGTGCATCGACGATCATAGTAGGCCAATAATAACCGAGATGCTTTAATCGGTCTTGTAGTCTAAGAATGGTGTGCATCACAGATCCCCTCGTGAGCTTCTTGCAGGGCCTTCTTAGCTTTCGATTTGTATAAACACCAGAGTATCATCCCTCCATATGATTGACGGTAGAGCATGTTAACCGTTGGGTCATAGAAGAATCGAGGGGAATGTCTTCGAATAGAGGCAGGCTCCATATTATCATCATGCAAGATTCCATGCACCGCGTAGTCGATAAAGGGGAACCGTCAGTCGCGGGCCTCAAAATTTGTCGACGTTGCGTGGACCTCCTTGATTTAAAAATTGTTCTTTGTACAGAGGAGTTGTCGAATAGCCAATGTCACCGAATGGTTCGTTTTGATTAGCAACATCTAGGAAGCTGCAAGCAGTGCTAGGACATCAGCTTACGAATTTTGTATGCGTGAAATGTGGTCGATGAAGAATCCCTTAAAGATATCGGGTAGCTTGAGTGCCGCTTGATGGTACGGGATAAGGTCTTCATGGTGTACCTCATATTCTCCCTTACTTGATTGACGATCAATTTAGAGTCACCGTAGGCCTCCAAGTGTTTGATTTCAGTTGATGGACAATTTGAAGACCTATAAGTAGTGTGTCGTACTGTCACATTGTTTGAACACGTCACATTGTTTGAACACGGCCATGTCAATGAGTAGACGCGGTATATAATGAGGTTATCTGGTCAGACAAAGAATCTTATATTGTCTTTTGGACTGGTCCTAGATGCACTACCAAAGAAAATCCGCCAAACTTGCTCACTGAAAGTTATATTGAATTCCAAGATCTCACCTAAAATGTCGTCATAAAATTTAGAGGTTTTCGGGATGGGATGTGCCACCAAGAAATCCGTTGACGCTTAACCTTTGATGGCCTTCTAGGGGACCAAGGTCATGTCATACTAAGATAATAAGATAGCTGATGTAGCCAATCGGGAATTCAACACACTTGGCTTCGTGATGAGTACACGCAAGAGATTGACCCTAGAGATTACGTGAATCGATTGCCCGATCACGTAATGTTGCACCTTCTGGATAGCAAAAATCAATGTTAGGCACTTTTTTTCAACCGAATTATATCAATGCTCGGTGTCGACCATCATTACGCTGAAGTAGTAGTAAGCTTGGTCGTATCCTTCTTAATTTCTTTGTGCCTAGGACGTGGTCCATTGCTCGGACGTAGAGTAGGAATGGTCAACCCGTAACTGGGGGTACCAAAATAGGTAGGTTCAGCATATATTATTTGATATCTTTGAATGCTTTCTGGCATGCATCATCTGGTACAAAGGTAACGGCCTTCTTGGCATCATTCTGATAGGTTTACGATAAATCTCTTGATGTATGACAATCTTCCTTGTAAGCCTCTGAGCTCCTACAGATTCTGGTGGCTGCATCTCCACGATCGCCTTGACTTTATCGGAGTCAAGGTTAACACATTTTGAGGTAATCACGAACCGCACAAACTTTATGTTGGACACTCCCAAGAACATCTTCGCAAGATTCATCTTCAGTTAATGAGCATATATCATGTCGAACATTGTTCCTATATCGCTCAAATGATCTTGTTTAGAGTGGCTCTTCGCTTTGTTATCATCAACTTAGCACTCCATTGTCTTTTGCAACAATTTTTGAAAGATTATACTCATTGTGCGTTGGTATGTTGTGACGACATTCTTTAGACCAAAGCTCATCACCGTATAGCAGTATACTCCCAATGGCGTTAGGAAGGATGTGTGCTTCTCGTCTTACGGGTGTATCTTGATCTGATTGTATCCTGAAAAGTCATCCATGAAGACATCTGCTCAAACCCGCAAGTGTTGTCGATCATAACGTCTCTCATTGGTAGTGGAAACTCGTCCTTCGGACAAGGTGTTCATATCCCAAAAATCAATGCACTTGGATTTTCATTACGGGGACTACATCGGCCACTCAATCAAGATGTTGCTCCTAACGAATGAAATTGCATGCGAGAAGCTTCTTCACCTCCCCTTAATTGCTTCCATAATGTCATGACAGAATCGACATTGACTTTGTGCCCTCCTTGATATTCAGGTAATGCATAACCCACGGGTCTAAGCCGGATATGTCTTTGTAGCTCCAGGCAAACACTTCAATGTACTCCCTAGGAGTTCTTGCTTTTCTCCTTCGAGGAGTGATTTCCTAATGAAGATAGGCTAGGATGATCAACTTCACCTACATCGACATGTACTTCGTCTTTTATGGGAGGCTCGTGCTGCTCGAATCGCATCTCCCACTAGGCTTCCATTTGTTGCGTACATGGCTCAATTCAAAAGGTTCAGGTACAAGGCCCGCAGTGTTTGATTGATTGCCAGTCGACAACTGTCTGAAGAAGGATTCGATGCTTACGTCTGACTCCAAAGTCGCTGAATCGGATAAATGCAATGGCAGAGTTGTTTCTTCTGATGAGGAAGAGGAAGGAGGTGAGGTCGACCACCCTAATCCTCTTCTTGTCTTGTTGTAGTAGTTGTCAGGCTTGGGCGAAGGACCACGGGGCAAACAGCGCCCTTTGCCGAAGTTCAATCCCCCTTCCAATTATAAGTTGTCGTATATCTTCCTCTTTATGTCGTATATAGACTGACTGTAATGAGGAAACTGAGGGAGTTCTTCCTCTTCACGGCTAGTCATGAGTGTTGTCGCACATTGATCCTTCCGTCCGAACAAGATTGGGAGGTGGTTCTCCTGAGTCGTCGGTCGTCGGGAGCACGAAGAGAGACCCTTCCCTTGATTTTGGATATGCTCCGGCTTGAAAATTTGATGTAGGAGGCATATGCAATGGTGTGTTATGATACAAGGAAGACGAGGACTTACTAATGATATCAGTATCTTAACAGCTTCGTCATGACTGTGTAATTATAAGCGATATTTTTATTGATAACCCAGTCACACTCATTTACTGGGACGACATCCATCCACAACATTGCACTCATAACCATCAAGGTATATAACTAGGAGTAATGTAGAAACCATCTTCTTGTTCGGCGCTGACCTCATCACTACTACTGCCTCAGCCACCTTGTTATTTTCGCTTCCAGGAAGAGGGTCGCGTCAATAAAGTAGTTTTCTACCCCCCTTGAAATGAGCTTTGTCAGCAAAGCATGTTCCGACTATCCCTTGTTTGTCCACATACTTAAACATTGGTGGAGCGTGGAATTATTGTTTGAAGGATAATACATGCCTCATCGGGCTGTTGTGGTTCCTCCGCGGCCTGGTTGTACGGATATATCCGTCCATACCATGTCTTGGCCGGGGTAGAATTTGGCTCTATTGCCAGGTATCTATACATGTCATGTCACTAAGGCTGCTCATCGACGCTCGGCTTAGAAATGACGTTGCACGGCTTAGAAATGACGTTGCACAGCTTGCCCTTTCGTTGTCGTCGTATTTGTGAAGTGGATCTAGGTGTCTCCTGTCACGCCCCAATCTTCCTCAAGTTCGATCGTCCCCTCTGAACGTGAATCACCACGTTACAGCGCTCCAACAGGACAATCGTTCTCATCGAGACGTGATGCCGTACGAGCCTGGAGTTTCCCTCGCACAAGACGATACCTTCAAACGTCATAGTTACCATCGAAACAACCATGTTGCAGCGAAAGTCAAGTATTGTGTACCAAGCACACATCAGAGTATACGCAGAGAAGCTCTCAACGGGTCCAAATGAAAATACCACAAAGGCAATGCAACACTCTTACTCTTTTTCTTGCTCACAAAGGTACTTACCGTTCCATACATCATGTCCAGTATATCCAAGCTGAGCCATTACATCTGCGTACCTGAAAATAATGCCCACAAATGTGGGTAAGTACACAGCCGTACTGGTGGACGGGGTAACTCACTTGTCTAAACCGACACTAAGTAGATAGTGAATGCAAATAGTTATATGGTGATCTTTCTACTTGAATCCTAGATTCATTTCATGGCAGAGGTATGACATGTTAAGAAAAACTGTCAAGCAGGTTAAGCATGCAACTCAAGCAAATATACTAGCAGTTATATCCAACTCAAAGTAAGACTAAGCATGCAATCCGTTCTACTTAAACCCGAAGCAAAGCGTGAACCTATCGAACCACAACTCACTCCAAGCCTCTAATCTATCGAATCACGCCACAAGTCAAGCCTCGCTAATCCAATCATCGATGCACACACTCTTGCCCGAGGCAAGGTGGCGCCGCCGCCGACATGAATGCACAAACTCAAACCGAGCTAACTCTTATCTATATGAAGGTCACTGGCCAAACCATAAAGGAGTATCCAACTGCATTTCGACCCCGATCCATCACTTAGTAGCTAGCCCGCCTGGTGGTCTCGAAATGGCAGTACCGCACCCATAGCACGTTACCATTTGTTTCTTCCATGGCCGAACGGTTTCGGTGCCCCGGAGCCTATCCTGTTTGAGAAAACTAAACCATGTGCACAACAGGTTGTCCGTGACAAATGCAATACTCCAACAGTAGATACGACGAGAGAATCGAGCCTTCTCGTCCCACCAAACAATACTCACCTCGATCCATCAAATTCATCATAACCATTCTCCAACTATAGCCCAAGGAACCATCTCAAGTTATCTCCATTAGGCACTATGCTACTTCTCGACACAGTGCATTGATCGGTGCAACACTCCTCGCTCCGAAAGCTCCGTTGCACAATGCCCCAACAGTAGCATAATGCCCTCTCCGATACAGTTGTTCGATTTCGAACCGCAATTGCACGCTTTGCTTGACAAAGCGTCCAAATTGATAGTCGTGCACGGATGCACGCTCGCTCGCCCGCCCGATGAAACGTTTCGCTTCTCCAACCAAAATGATCGACTCAAAGCTCCAACTGCCCAACGCAAGTCCAACTCAAGCCACAAATTCTATCCAACCAAACGACGCACACTCTGCACGCCACAGTGCGGTGTTTCCAATATTCCAGCCCAAGTGTTCAAACCATTACGTGTGTTCCATATTATTAGGCATGAAGGAGTATAGGAGAAGAGATAGAGCCAACTCACCAAGTCTGAATCCGCTAAGCACTTTGCCTTGCCGATACGGTCAATTCATTGAATTCGTGGTCCAATGCGAAGCACAATCTACTCAATTGGTATGACCGTGCGAGCAGGACGTGCTCTCCAAATCATCCGACCGATCGGACTAAGAAAGACGGCATTATCGATCCAATCCCGCTATCCCAGTACTGCTCTGAATGAACACTTGATTCCATCAAACTCCGGACGCAATCTACATATGAAACCAACTCAAATCAATACTTGCTCCCAAATCCAACAAATCGGAATGTAACCAACCATTGCCTCGTTTAATTCGACTCAGCGTAATGCACCGTACGGTTGCGGGACATTACATAATATACCATTTAGAATAAGGTTCGTCCTCGAACCAAACCAGTATCCATTCATTTCTCGTACGCCGCTTGACCATTTCATAACTCTGCTCCATGCAACTCACATTCCCCTGATCTAGACTCAACATCTCGCTTTGCGCTGAACGCTCGCACAAATTCCATATTCCCGCATCCTTCTTGCATCTCAATTCGAATTCAACATATCGCTTAGTTTGGATCATACACATATTTAAGGCGTCTCCGAAATACATGCATTTTAGCCGAGCTTAGCGATAGTGAATTTGGACAAGTTACAAAGGTATCTTAATGTCCGAGACATTCATCGCTTCACTCTTGACTGAACCGATCCTAACGTTCATCCCATAACTCATTCGCACAAGCGTTATTCTCAAATACGATGATTTTTCTCTGACGATCTCTCCACCTGACTCAAATCAGTTCGTGTTCCGACTCAATCCATTTTCTAGCAAGATCCAACATACACTCCAAGTCATTACACATCCCAAGTGCAATGACTATTCTGCAAGGTCCTATTATCCAACTATTTCTGATTTATTACTAGCATCGTCAAAGCTCAACCAACCAAACTCTAGCATGACTCCAATCGCATCATGGTCCGCATGCACCGTCTCCAAATATCATCTCATGCTCCGAACGATCATCACAACTGACACTATCCCAGCTAGACGACTTACCCAAACATCGCAATATGCTCTTAGATCAGCTCGGCCCAACATCTCTGCCTCAATCTCAATACCTCTAGGTAAACATCTATATTGAGGTTCATGTGATCCACGAAGATTTCACCGCCACGTCATAGGAATAGTGTCGCCACGATTTCGACGCGGACACACTCGCCACAATTCCTAGGTCGCGCATGAAAAAGTTCTTCGTGCTGCTTCCACTGCCTCGAAGCACAGGATATCACCTTCGCCCTCTACATGAGCACGTACCGCAAACCAAGTCCGATTTCATCTTGTAGATCTGAGGCACATCTGTCCCATCCGGTAGTGCAAGAATTTGATCTGAACGAGCCACGGCCTAGTTACACGGTAGTCGATTCATATGAATGTTATTACCTTCCGTGGCACGACGAATCAGAGGTTATGCCATTTTCAAAAATCTGCGACTCCGAATCTTATCAGTTGGCTTAGGCCATTTTCACCTTCGCTTCGATCTTCTGGCTGCATCTTCAGCTGAAGGCTATCCCAAGGATCTCTCAAATCCAAGACTCGGTCACTTAGGTCTATATTCAACATACATCACTCGCATCCACCCTCGACGCATTCCTAAATGTGCCGTCGCAAGGGTCATTCTATGGGTTTACAATATTCACTTCGATTTGGCGATCAAGTCTCTAGGGTCAACGGTTCCGAAGCTACGCTCGATAATTGTAAGTCATCACGATGGACAGTTACTACGAACCATGCTATATCTCATCTGCAAATCTGAGCCATAACCCAACTATTCAATCCGAACGAACTTCTGAATCCGAGCACTTCATGCACTACCTCTGACAATTTGTTAACCAAACGCCGCCTAACCATCTAGAGTCTTACTATCTATCCAAACCACAAATCGAGAACTGCAGTCGGTGAAACCGTCTTCCATCACTCCACCGTTCTGTCCTGAATCCATCAAATTCCGAACCGCCTTGTTTGACTTCTCGCACTACTACTTGCAACAATTTTCGAAACCATAAACTTACTCCGTTGCTTATCCGTATGCCATGCTTCGCACTGCACGTCCAACTTGCTCGAGCGGCACAGTGATTTGCTTCAATGTTGCTCTCTCTCGTTCAGTTATCCTCAAAAGTCCATCCGCCACAATCCTTTGTCCGCGTTCCATTCCTTAAGTCCGTCTTGATTTCTCCGCGTCTGATTCGTCCATAAGCTTTGGATGACTTGTGCACAAGTTCCAATACAATCTTAATACCGTATCGCCTTCACTTGTTGCCTCGATCCGCCTCAGTACTGCAAGTGTTAACTTCCAATCTGACTTAACATCAACTAGACTTACCTCATATCCGTTCACGTCTTCCGGATAACCCGTTCACCATCGTTGCACCGTTTCGCCAAATTTTGCTTCCGCTAAACTCCGAGTCAAATTTCTCGAGCGCCAATATCCAAAATTCTAGCAGTTCGTGCGAACCCATTGCATTGCTCCTCCAAAACCAAACCGTGTTCCACTGCTCAACCAACTGCTCCCTTGCGTTGCCAAAATTTGTAGTATGTGTTCGCTACTCTTCGATACACCCATCGCTCACGCATGCGTGTCCCAACTGTTTGTTCTTTATGCCCGACTCTCTTTGCATCCATGAATGCTCCACCGAACTTCCAAATCGTGCAAACAAACTCTGATATTCAACTTCACATTTAGCCGATCTCATCTTGTTTCCAATACTTGGTCCGCATCACTAATTCGAATTCCAAACACTTGTTCTATTGCTTGTTCCATTCTCGTCCAACGAAACTTCCATTTAATACGAGTTCCTTCTTGATCGCTCAAGTCCAACGCATCGAAGAATACCTGATTCAAACTCCGTTGCACCAATTTCTGACATAATTTTGCACTAGCCTATCTGTTGCGAGCAAACACATCGGTTATCTTGTTCCGAACATTTCCAACGTGCACAGTACTTCGTAGCACGCATATACCACTTAGAAATAGTCGCTCTTGTGCCAGACTTACTCTGCGTCGACGATCATCTATTCCGAACCAGCTATTCTGTGGAGATACTGTCGATCACAACTTAACGTTCGCTTGCTCCATGTTCCAAAATATCACTCAGCCGATTAGCACAAACCAACTTCCATTTCCGTTATCCGCGTCTGTTGCGGCAATTCCATTGCTGTCTATCCAAAGTATTCCGACGCCACGATTACTAAGGGTTATACCATATACCACTCAGATTCAAGTCACTATTCGCATTACACTTTTTTGCACTGATCCATGATCCGTTCAAGATATCCATTCTGAATGATCCTGCCATTCACAACTCAAAATCTGCCACGAAACTCAGCCAACACGTGAACCATCTAACTCTTCTGTCGATCTTGTTCGGTGTAACTTGCGCCATGTTCCATTCTTGATACTTCCACTATTTCTCAAACCGTCCGACACTTTCGCTACACGGGCAACCCGTGCAACGATCTCTTCCAAGTAATCCAAGCCAATACCCAACTGTTCCACACATTCGCCACACGAGCAACTCGCGCAACTCTCTCTGATATACCCAGCCAAAACTCAAACTACGTCCAACACCTTCGCTACACGAGCAACTCGTGCAACGTTCCATTCTCATATGTTGTTTCTACTCGCAGCATGCCACATAACCAATCTCGTCTGACAACCAACTGCTCAACTGATGCAACCAAAATCTCCTCGAACAACAAGCCAAACCAACGCAACGACACATCTCAACTTGTTGCACGAATGCAACAACGCGACAAAACTTGTTGCACGAATGCAACAACGCCAAACGATGCTACACGATCTATCGAAAACCAATGGAAGCCAACGCAACGAACAATATGCACCCACAACCAAATAATATATAAACTTATTGCATGAAACATCCAATGCGACACCGAGTAGAGCCAAGAGCCAAACGACACGCGAAAGCTATTTACTGGTTGTGATGAACCAAAGGACAAAGTCCGAAAAAGAAACCGGACGCTGATACCAATTTGTCACGTCCCAATTTTTCGCAAGTTCGATCGTCCCCGCTGAACGTGAATCACCACGTTACAGCTCTCCCACAGGACAATCGTTCCCATCAGGACGTGATGTCGTGCGAGACTGGAGTTGCGCTCGCACAAGGCGATGACGTCAAACGCCATAGTTATCATCGAAACGACCATGTTGCAGCGAAAGTCAAGTATTGTGTACCAAGCACACATCAGAGTATACGCAGCGAAGCTCTCGAAGGGTCCAAATGAAAATGCCGCAAAGGCGATGCAGCACTCTTGCTCTTTATCTTGTCCACAAAGGTATTTACCGTTCCATACATCATGTTCCGTATATCCAAGCTGAGCCACTACACTTTCCTACCTGAAAATAATGCCTACAAACGTAGCTCAGTAGACAGCCGTACTGGTGAGCGGGATAACCCACTCGTCTAAACTGACACTAAGTAGATAGTGAATGCAAATAGTTATATGGTGATCTTTCTACTTGAATCCTAAATTCATTTCATGGCAGAGGTATAACATGTTAAGAAAAACTGTAAAGCAGGTAAAGCATGCAGGCATGCAACTCAAGCAAATATACTACCAGTTATATCCAACCCAAAATAAGACTAAGCAAATAATCCGTTTTACTCAAACCCGAAGCAAAGCGTGAACCTATCGAACCACATCTCTCCAAGCCTCAAATCTATCAAATCATGCCACAAGCCAAGCCTCGGTAATCCAATCATCGATGCGCACACTCTTGCCCGAGACAAGGTGGCATCGCCGCCTACACGAATGCATAAACTCAAACCGAACCAACTCTTATCTATATGAAGGTCACTGGCCAAGCCATAAAGGACTATCCAACTGCATTTCGACCCGATCCAGCACTGAGTAGCTAGCCCGCTTGGTAGTCTCGAAATGCAAGTACCGCGTCCTAAGCACATTACCATTTGTTTCCCCAATGGTCGAACAGTTCCGGTGTCACGGAGCCTATCGCTTTCAAGAAAACCAAACCATGTGCGCAACAGGTTGTCCGTGACCAATGCAATACTCCAACAGTAGATACAACGAGAGAATCGAGCATTCTCGCCCCACCAATCGATACTCATCTCGATCCATCAAATTCACCAAAACCATTCTCCAACTATAGCCCAAGGCACCATCTCAAGTTATCTCCATTAGGCACTATGCCACTTCTCGACAAGGTGCACCGATCGGTGCAACACTCCTCACTCCGAAAGCTCTGTTGCACAATGCCCCAATAGTAGCATAATGCCCTCTCCGATGCAGTTGTCCGGTTTCGAACCACAATTACACGCTTTGTTTGACAAAGCGTCCAACTTGATACTCGTGCACGGATGCACGCTCGCTCGTCCGCCCGATGAAACGTTTCGCTTCTCCAACCAAGATGATCCACTCAAAGCTCCAACTGCCCAACACAAGTCCAACTCAAGCCACAAATTCTATCCAACCAAACGGCGCACTCTATGCACGCCACAGTACGGTGTTTCCAATGTTCCACCTCAAGTGTTCAAACTATTATGTGTGTTCCATATTATTAGGCATGAAGGAGTAGAGGAGAAAGGACAGAGCCCACTCACCAAGTCTGAATCCGCTAAGCACTCTGTCTTGCCGATACGGTCGATTTTTTGAATCCGTGGTCCGATGCAAAGCACGATCTACTCAATTGGTATGACCGTGCAAGCCGGTTGTGCTCTCCAAATTATCCGACCGATCGGACTAAGGAAGACATTATCGCTTCAATCCCGCTATCCTAGTACTACTCTGAACAAACACCTGATTCCATCGAACTCTGCACGCGATCTGCACATGAAACCAACTCAAATCAATACTTACTCCCAAATCCAACAAATCGAAATCTAACCAACTATTGCCTCGTTTAATCCGACTTAACGTAATGCATCTTGCGGTTGCGGGGCATTACATCTCCCACTGCTCATCTGCGAGGATATCTGGGTGGACTTATATAATCGCACCCGTCTTCATCGTGAAAGGTAACAAGTTATTGGTCAGTCGGCCAGTCGGTGCTAGATTGATTATTCTAAGCTCCCCAATAGAGATCAGGATGACCCGCCGAATTTAAGAAACACCATATTGGTAGTGACCTTATGTTCTTCGTATAGATTGACCACCTTCGCATCCACCAAAGCCTGCATGTTATCTTTTAGCAAAAAGCACTTAAATGTTGGATGTTGCACCATCCAATGGTAAAAGCAATATCGCGGCTCGTCGATACGACCCACTTCATCGGGACACTTCCGGCAACTTCAATTGGTTGCCTTTGAGAAACGAATAGAATACGAGGATGGCTTCGTCATCCCTCAAAGAGTATTCCTTCTAGAATCGATCATTCAAAGACCCGGTTATAGGCCTTGTTTCGCCTCCTTCTGTTGAGTGGTTGGCGAGGGCCTCTTTCCCCTTCTAACGGAATGAGGATTGTCCATGTGGTCGTCAATCACCACCCATGGTACTTAATAATGGAAGCCTACATCTTCTCTACAGCTCGTTCGGCACGGATAGCATCGCTCTTAAGTTCCTTTCATGTAGTGAACTTGGTAGTGCCCAAACAAAATTTCACAGGAGAAAGTTGTTCATGCATGCGTGCAACAACATACGTTTTGGCACGTCCGTTGGACAACTAAGATAGAACCGCTTGATGTAGTCCTTTGTAGATTCCACTTCCTACTGAACAATGTTGATCAACATGGATATTGAACTGTGTTTGATCAAGTGAACATGGTTACCTCAGTGTCTTCCTCGTAGAGATGCTTGAGGAATTGTGTCTCCATGTCCTTAAAACGATGAAAGACTCCAGAACTAGTGAAAGACGACCCCTTTCAGTTTGTCGACAAACAACCTTGTCATGATGGCGTTGTTGCCCAGCACTTCTCCAATTTGAGATTGAAAGTAGAATATATGTTTATTAGATATGGCTGAAGCGCAGGAGGCTTGAACTTCGGGTGACTAGGAGCGTCCTCCCAATTGATGGGATAGGGCTTGTCTTTGTGGGCATGTGATTCTAGCTTCGCCACTATTCTGGATATATCAAAGTCACGCTCTCCGCAGGTACCGAACTCTCTGCTACGGATTTATCAAGCTCGACCGGTGATGCTAAAGGAACTCCTTCCACAAGGCTGTGTTGATTAATAAGTTGTCACATCATGTCCCGGAGATCATCAACAGCGGCATCGCGGGCTGTATCTCGTCGCTCTATAGCCTGTAAGCTTTATTAAACGTCATCAGTGCTCTCCTTGGCCATGTTGACGAATAGTCTGCACTTCCCTATTGAGGGGGTTGTGAATGATGAAGCATACAGGGAATTATCTTCATCAAAGTTGGACGAGGACTCAGCCAAGGGTTCCCCAAAGGTGGAGGCGACAGACTGGCTTGCTATGACAGTATTGTCTTCGACCTTGTTCATTGGCAAGGCCCCTCCGGCTGAACTGCCCCTGCTCAGTGCCCGGGTTGTATTCCGAGTCGGAGGACCCGCGAGTTGTAGCCAGTGGATGCCCGGCACCCCCAGCATACTAGATCGCCGTGAACTGAAGCTTGTAGTGTTGGCGAAGGCCATCAGAGGTTCTTTTACATCTTCGAGATATGACGGCTTGCGACAATGCTGTCATGGGACCGCCTACAGTGGGGTAGGTGTGGACAATTGCCTGAAGATCGATCGCCTCGGAAGAACTGCTTCGCGGTTGGGTGCCACCTCAGGGAAGAAGCAGCACCAGTTCATTGGGATTTGATGACACCAGCCCGTTGTTGGGACCTTACGCGTTGCATTCAGATAGTCCCACAGATGTGGTCCCACAGGTTAATGGCAAAGAGTCCTGCGTATATGACCTACAACCATTATTGGGTTATAGGGGCAGAGTAGTACATCTCCCAATGAATAGAAAGCAAAACAGCCGCATCATAAGAATGATACAATCGAACTTGAATACGGATACCCACACAGGGACCAGCCTTCAAGGTACCACCACAAACTAGCGCCCTTCCGTGCGCCCGTGCTGTTGGATGGGGAGAACTCGCAGCCAAGATCCGTCCTTTGGAGAGGAATTGTATTGGCCCTACTAGAGGCCATGGTATTCCCACAGGGTTGTTGTCTTCTACGAGGTCCATTTCTTTTAACACCAAGGAGCGCAAGAGTCCCTAGAGACGCATCAATGTCACCAAGATTAACCCCCTTGCGACAGTTTTTCACGACTTGTGAGGACTATAAAGTGCCGCTTGATTGAAAAGTCCCTCAAATTCCAAGAGGGCTTGGCAAGTTGTACAGAGCAATGTCACCTTCATATGGACATGGCAGGCCTACGAGAGCATCATTGTAGTGGATAGTCGTGGCCTTCCCAACACTTGTCATCGTGGCAATGGGAGCTACTTCGGCCTCTATAGAGGAATCAGAGCTTGCAACAATGCAGCTGGTCGCACCATCGGTAGTCTTCCGTGAGACCTATCGATGCTTGCGTGCAACCATTAGGTTTCGATAGCCTGAAGAGATTATATGTTCAAACCGTTGTTGATCGAATGCAAATTATGCAACGATCAAGGACTTGATAGTGGTTCCCAATAGCTCACTATTGGAATGTGACACCACCTTCTTGTTGGTGGAGAAGGACTTCCCTAGCAGAGTCACCAGCTTGTTCGCCATGAAAAAATCAGCTCACAGATTAACACGGAGAACTATTTTTGTATTGATATAGACAAGTTGTACCTACACTCTTCACTGAGTTTTAACAATGCAATACTTGCACAATTACGGAAAGTGTATCGATGGAAGCCTAATAATTGTGCGGTCATGTGCCCCGTTGATGAAATGACCCGAGCTCCGAGGGATGACGATAAACCTGGAAGGACGAGCTATTCATATCTTCCGATGCTCTTAACTCTTCGTGTCTTCTGATGCTCTCCTTTTTTTTCTTTTTTAAGGTATGGATTTTATGTGATATGGAAAGTCTCTACCGTTTGTTTGGCTAGCTCGTGGGCCTTTTATAGCACTTCGCAGGGGACAGTTCCTAAGGGGGCGTGGGATTGCTTGTTGATCCCACGGCCGTCGCGGAGATAGCACACGATCTCCATTATCTTCTGTGGCGGTCGGGATGCGTATGCCCAGTCCACGGAGACTCGGGTCATGTTGGCCTACGTGTCCCTTCCATTAAGCTATGAGTGGGAACATGGATGCATCTTTGACACTAATAATGGAGTCATAGACGGTGTACATCGAACGGGTAATCTTGTGAGGACCATGACTGTATGGGAATGATTTTCTCTCTTAGGAGGTTGGCCCGCGTGGTTTGGCTTCACTGCCTTAAAGTAGGGTCGGTCTGCTTGTGCGCTGGTTTGCCTTTGTTGACGAGACGGTCTACTTGAGGACCGCGATAAGGCTGACTGCTTATTCGTGGGTCGCGACTCTGTAAGCTGGTATGGAACTCTGAAAGTTGCTCATTTCTCTGCAGGCAAACTTCCATTTAGGGCTACTGGGGCTTTGTGTGATCTCTTTTGTCCCGGAACTCGTTCAAGAAATGAACTATATTCCATTCCTTTTTAGGCACAAACACATTATTTAGCAAGGAACCTTACTGATACAAAGTATTAAACAATGATTTCTTCACCGAACTGTAGCACACACTTAAAGTCGTACAAAAATAAAAATAAATGCAAAATCTGGCACCTGCGTGCTTGTAAGAACCAGACTGTCATATTTTAGATATCAAAACTGTAGAACCTTGTGTTGTGCTCAATTTAGGGCATCCAAACTTTGTTATACTTTAGTCTCATAAAAAGGAAAGAAATGCAGGTAAAGTACAACATACTACTAAATTTCAAATATATACATTTGTTAGATCACCAAAATACTTTAATCGAAAAAAACAAAAACTTACAGTTAGCAGAGAAGATAGAAGCCGAGAATCCATCTCAACATGTGACTCCGGAGAATGCTTTATTTTGCTGTTATTCCTTCCTTTTTTGCTTTCCCTTTTTACCATATGTTTATCATTTTTACCTTTCTCTTGCACCTTACCAGCATGGGCCTCTGAAATCAAGACCTGAAATAGGAAGTGCCAATGCAATAACATCCACTCCCCCAAAAGTCAAGAATAATATACGACTTATGAAACTAGATAATACTGGAGGGAAAACAGAAGGAATTTAGGAGATAAAACTAGCACTCGATGAGATACAGAGCAGGCATCTGAGTACATGTGTACTCAGGAACTACAATCAGAACCAAGGCTGCCTAAGTAGGGCTGTAGGAGAATACCTTCTTAAAAGAATATTTCGCAATATTAAGTGAGAGAGGTAGAAGAGAATAGAAGGAAAAGGGGAAAGGAAATATTACAATTATCATAAACAAATATCATTTATTAGCAGTACTTCTTAATTAGTTGAGAGTATGACAGCCAAGTACTACTATCGTTATTCCTTCTTTTCCTTCATATTTCATTTTAAATCTCCATACTTTCTACAGGTCCTTAAAATCTTGCCAGCAGCCCCTGAGATGTGCATACCCCTGGCTTCTGTTATAAAACACCAGTAACCCCAAACGTGGAGCCTGTTCAAGATGTTGATTTTCCAAATGAATTTGGATAGAACTACCAGCGAGATCCTTATAAGGATTATATGTTCCAACAACCACCAGATAAAGTGCAACATCATGGCCTTATCTTAAATAGTACCAAATGTAGAGCAACATCATGGCCTTACCTCTACTAAGCAAACAGCTATTTGAAATTACATTTAGTGTCAACCGTCTGAGACATTCAGAGAATAAAAAGTAGAATAGTAGTTTAGGCCAGAGAAGATAAGATATTACACATATTTCGTCCTTCAACGGAAATTAAGCTTACCCAAAAAAACAAAAAAAGGGGAAACAGATCAAAGGAAGATCAGAATGTTAGATAGCCAAGAAAATGCATTTGTAAATACTAAACCAGAAAGAAAGCATGATCATGAAAAGCATAATTTAATGTATTAGACTATAAATTTAGAGCATTACCTTGAACAGTGCAAAGTATACATCTAGCAAGCGCTTTGCTACTTTAGGTCCATCGCCTTTTTTACTAAGAAGAATTTGACTCAAGAAGTTAATCTGCGGTAAAACATATTTTATAGTTCCGTCAGCAGGACGTTTTCATCTGAAACTAGGGGTGTGTGTGTGTGTGTGTGTGTGCGCCCCCATGAAGGAAGGGAGATGGGTAGGGGTTGTCACAATTTATTGCTTTCAAAGATCATAGAGGCAGATATGAGAAGTCAGAAAAGTGACTTTGGTAAGAATCATTTTGGATTTCCAGTCAATCAAGATTAAATTGGATTCTGAAATCATGCCATGTTAACTTCAGAAATCATCCAGTAGTCCAGTATGGCTTTCATACATAAAAAGGAAAGGGGGGAAAAACAATTTCTCCATAAATAGCTTCATTTCATATTGATGCAATAAGTTTTATGCTAGGAGTTGGCAACCTAGCAAGAACAACCCTCCTTCTGGGAATAAGACTGGCAAAGAAAAAGAGAAGGCATGGGCATTATGCACAATGAAGTTAATAACTTTCATACATGTGATGACAAAAACAAGAAGTCCACAACAATAACAGAGCCTTCTTAAATCTTTTAGAATGCTCCATTAGCAACAAGAATCATGTTCTTCCATTCAGTACTTTTAAGGGCCATAAGCTCTGTTACATTAGTAACCTACCATATCGAATTGATGTCCCTCCAATTGATGTTCATTCTGGATGACCCCTAATCCTAGAAACTCCAAGTAGGATATATCCTACATATGGGTGCATCTCTTGTTTCATTGCATTGTACAAATCGTCTCAGAAAATTATCTTGTATCTTAAACTTAACTGAAGCCACCGCTAGCTTTCCACACCACACACATCTCTTACACTATTTCCAAGTTCCAATTTTATTCCCACTTATTCATCTCAACATTCTAATTTCAGCTATGTTCATTTAACGGGCAGTTTCTTGATTGAGGCAAAATTCTAACATAAAAAAGTGTGTGATCTCAAAGCAATCTAATAGAAATTTTACTTCATTTTCAGGGGTATGCAATGTTCACATAGAACTCGAGAAGCACCTCTATCCTAAAGCATCATGCTCCCGGTCTACTAACATATCTTCCTCGCTCTCATCATCATGATGGACGCCTGATCCTAAGAACAAGATGGTTATCCTTAGGTATATATCGGCTATACTAGGGAGGGATTGCTCATTCCTTCTTGTAGTTCTGCTAAAGTTACACAGTTACAATTCTTATATTTCTCATCTTCTTCTAAAACTTTTCTCCACATTTCTATTTTAGAAATAGATACTTCTCTAGTCTCATCATCTAATATAATATCGTCAACAAACTACATGTATTATTGAAACTCATCCTAAACATACATAACTATCGCAGAGAGAACAACCTAAAGTCAAGCCTCAATATAAGCTTATTTTTTAAAGAAAATGGATGAGTATCTCCTTTAACCATTATTATATTATTTGCAACTCGCACATCTTATTCCACTCCAGACTCTGTGCACTCTTCTCCACCATAGAGGATCGCCATCTTATTATGAAATGTAGGGACATGTTAATATCTTAGAATTTCTTCCATACATAGGGAATGCAAAAAATTAGCAGTTATTGTTGCAAGTGTAGCTGCAACTAATGGACATATTTTATTCTATCCTGGAACCTTTGTTCTCCTCTTTGTAACTCCTCTTGAGGACGTTTATTCTAATAGTTCAAGGTGCCTCTGTCAAAATAATATTGCTTTCTTGACTTAATTATTTGCTAATTTTCTTACTAAGTATTCATTATTCCCCCACACAAAAATTGGAACTTTACAAGATGCTCTTTTTGGCACACCTACCATTTGGAATTCTTTGTTCAAGCAGTCTTTTGATGTCAGCCCTCTACCTTTCAAACTTATACCTTCTTCCTACACTATACATTGTTCCATACACGTTAGTTTTCCAATGTTACGCTTCTCTTTCTTTATCATCATATCTAGACAGTAGTAACTTCCCTCCTTTCAAATTCTCACATCTAGTTTCTAATCTATTCTCACCCTATTCTTGTTCCCACTCTTAAGATAGATGTATATAACAAAAAAAAAATTTGTTTTGTTCAAATGTTTACTGCCCAGTGTGACTTGACAATCTGTATTCTACTCTATCTACCTTCTTCTAACAAAGTATTATATTCGACTTAATTTGTATCCACTCTTAAAACAAATTGAATGCTCAACACATTACAAATTGATGCTCAACACTTCTTGAAACATTTATTTGGTGTGACAAGGTCATTTTGCAATATCATATCAATTAACATGTCTCCAACTTCACTTTGTTATTCATGATTCAGGACTTCCTTGAACCATGTTAAGTCCTTCATAGCTTATGACTAGCAAGGTTCAAAGTATCGGTATCGGAATCGGACCATTCCTATGAGTATCGGGATCGGCGGTATCGGTAGTATCGGCGGTTTCGGATCGGAGTATCGAATTTTTTGGTATCGGAAAGCAAACAACTATTAGTAAATTATTAACATTTAAAAGAATATATTTTATACATTTATGCATAATTTAAAGTATTTTCAGTATTGTTTCTTAGTATTTTTGATATTGAATGAAATAGTAGTCATCCTTGTTGATTGATTTATATGCGATAGATAAGTTTTCCTCTTTTATATGTTTTTACAACCTTACTATACTTTTACATCCTTTCTAATTGGTCTTTTTAATTCAAATTTTTTTGCCGAATTGACTGAAAAAAAGACCTCTAATGTCGGTATCAGTCAGTATCGGGTATCGGTCGGTATCGGATCGGGACATGCCAAGCTGTATCGGTATCGGCCGTATCGGATCGGTATCGGCCGATACTTTAAACTATGGACTAGATACCATATAAATGATTAACAAATAACATAACTACCCAGGTATAGCTAATTAATTAAAATACACCAAACTATATAATATATCAACATGGCACTCTATAAAATTCTATCCAAAAAAATCAAAATACTATGATTACAGGTAACATGACATTCCCCTGGACCCTGAAGCATACAGTTACAAACTTGCAAATAACTTAAATGTAATCTGATTGACAAATTGTGTTGTATACTATTAATAATGGCAAGTATTTTGTAACTAGATTTCAAATGATACCTAATTTTTAGCAATGTAGGTACCATATACTTGTATATTAATATTAGAACTGCATGCACACGCTTAAGCGAATAAATAGTGTCATAGGCAAGATGTCCACAACTAAAATTGGATCCATATAAAAAAAATCACAATACATTGAAAATATCATGAAAGAAACACAAAGAATTACTAGGAATAAATTTTGGTCCAAGATCCATGTACATTCTCAAGGAAAAATCAAATATACACTCAAAGAAAAAAGTATTTAGACCAGAAAATCATCACATGGAACCTAGTACACAGATATTGATATATTCAAATCACAAATAGGAGAAATATTATTCAAAATAGGAGAAATATTATTCACGCTAGAATTAAATGTCAAGTAGAAACATAACAAGATGGCCATTAAGGATTATGGGGGAGCATCAAAGGAGGTAGTACTTAGGATTATGGATTGGAGGAGGAGAGAATAAAGAGTGGGATTTGGATTCGGGGAGGGTGAAGAGTAAAGTATTTGCTTAAAATCATGAGGCAGGGGAAGGGAGGAACCTGGATATGGGAAAGAAGGTAAGAGCTGGGCTGTTGGCACAAAAAGGAAGTAAAATCACCTGCTAATCAAGCAGAAAACCAGTTAGTTGGAGAAGGGACAGAGTAAGTGCTTGTTGGAAGAGAACATATGTGGATTCTCAAATACAGCGTTAGGAGGCATGTCAAGGCAAAATGTATTAGTTGAATGCATGGCCTGGCTTCACAATTAGAATCCACCAGTGAAGTGCAACATGTCCAGTAATGCATCAAAATTGAGATGGAACCAAGGTTGTAAAAGTTGTTAGGCGCTAGTCGGGCGGACACCGGACGCCTAGTCCGCCTAGATAGTTTAAAAAGAAAAACTTGATGAAAATTGCCGCAATTGTCCATAAAATCCGAAAACAGCATAGAAAACGTGCATAGTTGGGAGTCATGGGGCACGCGCCTAGGCTGATTTTTAGAACATTGGATGGAACCACCAATTACAGGTCAACCGATGTATTACAATTTACACCATAATCCATATGGGAAACATCAAAAGTCGTTTAGCCTAACACCTCCTAGCATGTGAAACGTCGAACCTGCAGGTTAATATCTAGTGCACAACAGGATATATAAAGTCAATGTGTACTGCAATACACAGATAGTGCAAATATCATATAAAGTCAACACTTAGTGCAATACACACAGTGCAATATAAAGTTTGTGATGATTGAAATATGAGGAAGTGAATATAAAAAAATAGTAAGCCTAAACTGGTGCAAGTTTCCTCGAAGATTTATTCAGAACCAAACAAACAGTTCTTTATTTGACCATGCATGCCTGGCAAGGTACCATGCCTGCCTGGTAAGGTTGACCATGCTGGCCTGGTAAGGAAGAAAAGCTGGACAGCTAATCCATTCACATAATGATTGAACACTTTGATGAAATTAGAAAAAGGAAAAGCTTCAATATCGATGGTGGAAATGATAAAAGCATACAGCTTGGTATTTTGCTCGCAGTCCAATATGCGGTCTGAAGATAAACGAATCAACCTCTTCAATCACCACTGCCTGAAAAGATTTTAAAAAAAAGCAACAAATGGCATGTCAACTTAAGAACTCGATGTGCACAAATTATGTAAAATGCTTTTAGCATCTTGCTAATTGCATAGTTTCTGACAAGATTAATGGGCACTTCAAACTACTGAAAAATCAATAGTAGTATATTTCAGTTATAGCCAGTGTTAGATGAACTTATTTAACAGCAACCATAGGACTTGTTCCCTTGAATATTCTGGGTTTCTCTTTGCAGATCACTAGCTAGTTAAAGGAATGCATATTCTATTGTACTTGAAGTATGTATGAGTACAGTGTGAACCAATACAAAAGATGAAGAAATGAACCATCCTTAACTAATGCAATGAAATTGGAAAACCAAAAACTATGCATTCCCTCTTCTTCTATGCTGATGGACAACACATAATACTCAATGGCTGCTTTCTTAGTGAGATCAAAATCATAACAGATAATAATATATTTTATATACCTCTAACTAATGCTTTGCCAAAGGCTTGAAAATCATACCAAAAATTTCAGAACAGGATTTAATCGACTTCTGACAAGTTTTAGCAGGCAGTTTGCCAACTTATATTACCAGTATCGAATGAACACAAACCCAACATGACATTATCCGCTAGAGTACATATTTCTGCATTCATAAGTATATAGTAAGAAGATAAAAGATATGGGAAGGGCATTAAAGGAGAGTGATTTCCATTAGCAGCTAATGTATAGGGCATGGCTGGCACTAATATTTTAGTTGTCACCGACTAGATAGTTGCTAATTTCATGCTATGTTGCACAGATACAGAAAAATGGTCTCCATCTGATCCGTGTACATACCTTATCCATGTCCGTATTCGTGCAACATAGGTTTCATATGAAACAGGAACTCTCGGAAATGATGTCTAGGCAGCAACTAGGGAGCATTAACAACATAGTGCACAAGCAGACACCTATGTGATTACAAGTTCCTTCTGATGGAGAAGAGGATAAAGTTGATCGAGAATAAGAAAACGAAGAAAAGAAAAGAAAAAATGCTCTCTTTTTACAGCTATGTGAAACAAAATACTGACGAGAAACCTTTAAGAAGTGGAGTTGAACCATTATTAACTGGATGTCGAAGGAAATACCAAAAATTAAACAATATGTAAAATAGAGTCAATAGACATCAAATGATTGTTCATGTGAAGCAATAGACATGATTGCCATTGTGACCTATAGTAAACATAATCTGTCTTATGTTCCTGGTTCAAACCTCTTGTTATCTTTGATCTTATTTCAGATCCATCTTGAAGTTTCATGTTCGATATATAATGCCTTCTTTATTCCATAAATTAAATTTCAATATGTGCTTTGCAAAGCAAGTCAAGAGGAATAAGGGTTAATAGGAACGGGATTTAAGCATGCCTTGCGGAAAAAAAAAAACCATATAGCCATGAGATTTATGCTTTAAGTTTTTTCCACCCGTCAATGACTTTTTCTATCCCCATCAATCATCATTGACATCCAAGCCCGTCTGTATGAAAACTTAAACAATGTAAGGAGATCATTGCCAAGTCAAGCAAATCCCACATTGCAGGATGCACAAAGTCTAATAGTTGGAGATATTATAATCCTGATGTGGATGGCGCACATACATAGATAGAAACTAGGATCTTCTATAATGTTGAACAGTATAAATCTACTGAATGCATCCTGGCCACTGGGAATGCATAGGACCCTCACAGAAGCATGAAGAAAAATGGTTGCTTCTAGAATGTGTACCAAGTTGCTGCATAGGAGTTGAATTTTGTGTAGTTTGTTTGTGTTGATAAGATTTCGAATTTCTTTTCCTTTTCTTCAATGCTGTTTAATACAAAGATTTTGCACTCCAATGGCAGTATAAATCTACTGAATGCTTGGAGGTATTCTCTTCACTGAGGTACTTGAATAGGAATTCGCCTTACAAACACCTGATGAGGACTCTACAAGTTTGGTTTGAGTTCTTCCGAACTAATTTATTGAGTTTGGTTTATTTTTGGATTGGATCTATTTAAAGTCAAGTTTTCTTAAGCACCAAGCCTTGTATACCTTAAGGCTCATCAAATCCCAATCCTAGAACCTACTTTTTTTATTCAAAAACAACCCCATTTCAGCCCCTAAAGCTTGGATGCACAATAGACTCCGACCTCTTTCTTCGAGTAAAATCCCTATAACAATACCTAGGATCAACTTCTCCCACTTTTACTAATTTATACAATACCCATAATCCCAGTTTCTCGATCTTATTAGTTTCCAAATCATGATACAATTCCAATACCCTCTGGAACATGGAAGATCAGCATCGTTTGGTGTGGTTGTCCTACATAAATACTTAAGCAGAATGTTCTCCGCAAAAAGATGTTTTGACAAGTCAAACTATACAGTTATGATTAACTTTTCCATAAACATGCATTAACATTTGCAAAACCTTTTATATGAATATAATTATTCTCCTGAATAAAATATATCCGATACCATTGAAACAAAAACCGCATGATGCTAATAGTACCTATAGAGTCGAAAGTTCGCCCTTCGTCGGTATCAATATTTGTTAGAAACAAAGATACAAAACTTGGAGACCATTCTTACCTATTGAGAATTTTTGAAGATGTTTAATGTAGTTTACTTCACTAATATATTTGTATAGCATCATGATGTCTTAGACTCCAGTATGAGACTTTCGCTTGGTGTGACTGTAAGGCTTGATACTTGCATCTTGAGGATGTGCTTTAGAGTGGTTGAGTCTCGGAAATAGACTCCAAAAAATGAGGCTAATTGTGTACATATTGGTTCTTCCCAAATCCAGAATAAGCGTGAGCTTCAAGGCACAGGGATGAAAGCTTTTTAGCCTCAAATATACACAACTGGTTGTAGACTGAACAACGGAACCCTTTGAATTTTGAGCTTAGTTATCTTCTTGTTTTAAGTACCATACAAGTATAACCTTTAGTTGTCATCACCTTAGATGTGTGATTGTAGAGTTCTAATTTCTATACATCATTACATTGTAAGGTGAAGCCTGAGAGCACTCTCAAGGCAATTAAGAGGGCCGTCTCCATGTAATGGCCAAATCCTTATATTTCAGCTATAGGCTTGGCAACAAATTTTCTATCAAAGAACTCAAGCTGTTTATTAAGTCATTCAAATCCCAAATATACATATACAAGAAAATTGGTCAAGGTAGAGCTGATCATCAGCTGCTGGAAACTCAAATGGTAGGCTTGATTACTCATGCATCAACCAAGGTTCTTGTTAAGAACCTATCAGATATGACTGATGACAGATACCACAGGCCCATGACATCGGCACATGTATGTCAGCTCTAAAGGCCTACCGAAGTTAAGCCATCTATATGACAATATTCATTATAAATTAGAACAAATCCAACAACCACTTTCATTATTTTCTAGTAGTAGGTTTTGTTCTTAAGTTTTGAGGACGAAACTTTTTCTTAGTTGGTTATTGTGTAGTGCCCCGCTCCTCATTCGAAGGCATTTTGTTGGCAATCCTATCGATATCACTTGATCGGGACATATTGAATTAAGACCATTCCTCTCTTTGGATTGGCTTCTTCGAAATCATGTCTCATATGCAGTGGATTGTGTCTTGAAGAAGAGCTTTATATAATAGTTGATTTCTCAAACATTTTCACAGTTCATTTTTGTTGTAGCTTTCGCTGTTGGTTTTATGAATACATTTTCGTGGATGTTTTCGATGGTTTTCATTGCTTGTGTTCATCGATTTACGCATTCATATCGAATTCTAGAAAAAAGAGAATATTATTGAGGTGCAAATGCAGGTGACCGTGTAGGCAAAAAGCTAGAACGTAGCATTGGAGATCTCTTTCTCTCGACAATTCTCCAACAGTGAGTAGCTTTGATCCTTCTTTCCTTATCTTCACACATTAACAAAATGACAATCTCTGGTTGCGTCCATTGATCAATGATACCGTTAATAAAAAGAATCAAGATAATAGAGAGTGACCTTATTGTTGCATGCTTGTCATATAAATGTGTGTTTAGTACTGTGCTAAGTAGAAATGAATTCATGGATGAATGTTACAACAAGTAGTATGAAAGTTACGAGGGCTCGAGGAAGGTAGAATACATGACTTAGAATATGTTGCGTAGATATATCAGTGTTTCTGTTGTCTCGCATGTTATGTTTATTAACTTAGTTTCTTAGACATGCATAGTCATGGACAACTTGTGAACAAGATTTGGTTTCTCGAATGGTTGTCGGAACAACGGGACCGATTCGGCCTAGGGGAAACAAGGGATAGTAGTATTAAGTACTAGCACATGTATTCGGGACCTTCGGTGGGGCTAGCTATCTGCACGCAAAAGGATCGTCGTTTTACCATAGATAGTTCAAGATGGTGTGTCACCAGTAACCTTCATATAGACATGTTGCATTGTTAATAATGTCTATCCGAAGGAAAAAATATGGTAAGTTATAACTGCAAGAAAAAGAATCAGTCGTAGGTAAGAATCACCATTGGGTGATGCATATTATGTGTCATATTTTTTGTGTTTTGATTTTATAAATTGAACTAAGGAAAGATAGAAAGATCACAATAATGTTTGTTTCACATTATTATCTTATTGATTTTGGTAAGGTGGCTTAATTCGTCGTCACCAGTGCATTTCAAATGTGCTGACCCACGTCTCCATGGGTGTTGCGAACCAAAGAGGCGTAGCGAGGAGCTGAAGGCCCGTATCGTCCAGGAACCAAAATTTGTGCATACTTCTTGTGAAACTTCTAGTTGTTGTTTGAAGACTCCCACCAAAGGTGTTTATATCTTTTGTTTCTAGTAGATGTGATGTATGGAATGATGTATCTTATTTTGTTGTTCAAGTTATAATCTCGTACGGCACACTTTACTCAGCTATGTATCAAATGTGGATTATCAATAAAAAGAATTATCTTCTTCTGTGTCATGTTGTTATTCAATTTCTCTGCTTAACTCTGTCACACACAAACACGCCTTATACAAGCACAAATTAGACTTCTACGACATCACATCAGGTGGTGACTTATCAATTCGACAGAATCGGGATGTGACAATCAGGAGATGATGCTGCCAGAGGATACTATCCTGGTGAGGAGGATCATCCACACCAGACGCGGCATGAAGGAGTCTTTCAGAGTTAACCGAAAAGGTCAATGTCCAAGTACGACAAAGTGGTCCAATCAGAAAAATGGCCAAGCCAAGTTTTCCCACCTCAAGTTCTAGATCCAACAGGAGTTGGTTCCATCCAGTGATGGGAGTCATGATCCGAGAGGATCACTTAGTTGAGTTTTTTTTTGGCACCAGATTTAGTTGGTTGTTACAACCAAATCATGGTGGATTAAACTCATCAGATTCATTTTATCCAACAAGATTGTAGGAGATTGAGTTGAGATTGGGTGGTTACAACATATGCAGTTTTCAGCGAGATCATGGAGATTTGTTTTTTTTGTTTATTTGTTGCTATCTTGTGCAACCTCTTGGAGACCCTCGAGGGCCTTTAAATCATCCAATAATTAATGAAAGCTTGCCTCCTCTTTTAAGAAGAGATTCCACAAATTCCACTTACATTTCTTTTTCTACTTATATGGATCAATCCTACATCTGGGACAGCCCATCAAGGTTTAAAACTATAAGACAAAAGTAGTGTCAACTATCTAAGCAGAGACATAAAGGTGTTATCAGATAAATCACCAAAGAGCTAACCAGTAGAAAAAGGCTGCAGCCAAATATGCTGGCAGATTTACCTTCATATTGGGATGGGTAGATAAAAGACAAGATAATTGATACCCAGCACCAGATGCTGCCTTCCTCTCTGGATCTCCTAGCTGCATATAACCAATAATCAAATCATCTTCAGCACTTGACATGCAGCAATCAAACGTCCCTATAAGGAACTGTGTCATCAACAACTGGCACCACGTCACTCACTTTATTAACAAGAGCAGAAAGCAATCTACGTTCTTGTTCAGATTTACTCTTCAAAAGTGTGTACACTGTCTGCAAGAAATAGAAAGAGGAATGAGACTAATATTTTAACATATTAAGCTCCTTTGTGTTATGTAACAAAAAATAATCATACTGGAAAAGGATATGTTCCATAGATATTAAATAAACTATGAACCAAATCCACCAACAAGTGACAAAAAAGCAACATCAGCATACCAACAAAGTACTGCTTCAGCGGGGCAATAAGATAGGATAAGATTTATTAGGTATTCAATCAGAAAAGTAGCATTCTAGAGAAAGAAAAAAATTGGCAAGAATAAACCAGTTTATAACTCCTTAGTCATTTATACCACTTGCAACACGGAACGCTTCGGAGAGCAGAATGAACAAGAGAACGCAGTACACAGGGTCTCGATATGCAGCAAATGTGGAGTTGAATTCTTCTAAGGCAATATGTTTATCCGGAAAGTAGAACATTGTTCAGGAACAAATATGTAATATAATACAAACTTTATCAAGCAATATGAAATAGCATCATCGAAAACTCAAACTAAAAAAGATTCAATAGTACCAAACAATCCTAGCAATAATGTCTTTTCATCAAGAAGTAGCAAGTCAAATAACCTAAAAACTTTCAACAGAAAAATAACTAAAAGGACTAAATCTTCCCTTTAAATATTGTCTTCGCTTGTTAGAATGTGGATCACATTCCAATTACTCGGCCTTCCATATTCCTGGATCTGGAATGCTACCTACATGGTAAATTCAAGTAACCATAATCTATATGCTCTTTGAAAGAAATTAGGTCCCTAAGCTGCCTTTGGGTCGTATTAGGAGTTGTTTGTATTAGGTGCTGTTCTTTTCATTTAGATTACGAGCCCTCATTTGAACATCCAGGATTGTTCGAAGGGTGTTAAATTGTCTTGTGATGCCTCAGTGTGGTAAGGAGTTTGAGCCAAGAGGGTCATCCATAGAATATTTTAGTGAGAGACCGAAATACTGCACATACAAACGTGAGATCTCTGTCGAAGTTCAAGCCTTGAGGTATTGGGGTCACCATTTGTTGCTTATGGAGTTCATTTATATCATGACCATCAACATCTATGATATTTTAATTCCCAAATAAGGATATCAGAAAGTTAAATAGGTGTTAGTACATGCCTGTGCTCAAGCATGTTCAGAGTTGCAAATAAGCCTGCTTATGCCCTTAGTAGGGTGGTAGCCCTTCCCCATTCTGAACGTCAAGGTAATTAGATTAGACATCACTAATTAATATCTTACATGCCGATGTTTCATTGACAAATAATACATAATGACAAACTTTATCCCAAAATATTGATCAGCTATATTTTTTGAAAAATAATACATCAATTAAAACATTGATCTAGTTACACGTGAGGGATATATACCCAAGGGAAGTCGCCTATGCATTCCCAGCACATCTTAGAGAGATTATTTGATCTGGGAGTAGCATGCAGGTGGTGCAGCGGTCATTTTGGAAGAGATAACACCATTGCCATGAGGGATGTGACAGTTTCTATGTGTTATACCTGTCAAGTAGCAAAGAGCATAAGAAAAATGCGGGACTGTAAACTCCTTTGTCAGTACCACTTTTCCCATGGAAAGATTATTAACTTTGTTTTGGGTTCTTCTCAAGACACTAATGAAACATGACTTCATACTTGTTGTAGTCAAGTTCATCAAGTTCATGGTACAGGAAAATACCAAAACCCCAAGAACTGCCGAAACTACCGAAACCAAGCAATTTAAAACCGCCCCGAACTGCCAAGTAAGAAGGATTTGATATTGATTTCGATACCAATACTGTGAACTATTTGTAGTATATCAACTTTCAAAGAAGGCAAAATTTAGGCCACTTAAAATACCCTCAATTATGGAACTTTGCAACATATTTGTCACGACCCGCGTTTTGATGATCGGACACGAGTACGTGGGTACGTCCAGCCTACGCCGCAGTATCAGCGGTAGAATGTTGTCTAGAATCACACAATAATATATGTTGAGTTATGTGTAAGTTGAGTTTAGTCCCACATCGGGTAGACTAATAGGGAGAGGACTTGCCTCTCCTATATAATGTACTCCCCTCTCTTCTTAATGAAGAAATCAATCATTCACATTCTACATGGTATCAGAGCCATACCCCAAGGATTTCAAACCAAGGATTTGGGATCGTTGAGCTATTTTTTGGGCGTAGAAGTCACACGGGGTAATCGGAACATTGTAATGTCTCAGAGAAAATATGTACTTGACATCCTAAATAATGCATGAATGATGCAAGCTAAGGGAGCAACCTCACCCATGGACCCAGGGATAAAGTTACTTCCCGACGAGGGGGCACTGATGACCGATCCGGATCAATATCGTCAAGTAGTTGGAAAACTCAACTACTTGGTCGTTATGACTCGTCCAGACATTTCCTTTGTCGTCAGTGTTGCAAGTAGATTCATGTCTTCATCACGAGTTCCACATTGGGAGGCATTTCTCATAATTGTGCGCTATCTAGTTCAGAATCCGAAAAAAAAAATTCGGATGGAGAATAAGGAGCATACTTATGTTGAGTGCTTTACTGATGCTGACTGGGGTGCCAGTCTTACAGATAGACGGTCTATATCTGGCTACTCGGTCTTCATTGGTGGAAACTTTGTATCATGGAAAAGCAAGAAGCAGTGTGTGCTCGCACGATAAAGCTCGAAAGCGGAATATCGAACAATTGCTCATGGCACAACTGAGGTGTTATATCTGCAACATCTTCTACAGGAACTGAAAGAAGCAGGATATAAAGCAGCAGATATATGATGTGATAACCAGTCTACTATTTATATTGCTACTATGTATTTCATGAAAGGACAAAGCACATTGAAATCGACATTCACTTTGTCCGTGATGGATATCAGAAAGGGATGATAAAGTTTTACCATGTGAGGTTATATAGCTGATATATTTACAAAATCTCTTCTAGGTCCTCGGGTTCAATTTTTCTGTTACAAGCTGGACATGATTGACATCTATGCTCCAGCTTGAGGGAGGGTGTTGAGTTATGTGTTAAGTTGAGTTTAGTCCCATATCGGGTAGACTAATAGGAAGAGGGGTTAGCCTCTCCTATATAATGTACTCCCCTCTCTTAATGAAGAAATCAATCATTCACATTCTACAATATCCAACAACTCACGCAATAAGTATGAAACAATTATAATACTCGGTTCACATTTCTAAGAAAGATATCACGAGAAGGATCCATTAATAAAAACAAAATGGTCTATAGTTCAAGTCCAAAATTTAGGTAAAACAACTCAAAGAGTCTAAATTCAAAAACAAACATCATAGTCTACAGGAGACAAATCCGGGTAATACTAGAAATATAGAAAACTAGCTAACTAAAGAGTCACAGTCTAGAACTTCGCTGCGAACCCTCCCTGAAGCTCCTCCTGGGACCCATAGTATGTAGAGCACAAGTTTTCGATGTCATCTCCTAATATTTTCAACATATCTATGTCAGGATTGGAGCGAAGTACAAATAAATGAAAGCAGTTCCAATACATCGTAGAAACTATAAGACAATAATAGCAATGAAAGACTGTAACATGAGAGAAGGCAAGAAAAGTAAAGAGGAAACTGTAAATGGCATATGTCGACAAGCATGAAGTAAACCAGAAAAATATTGACGTGATTTAAAATAGCACCTTCGACATCTGATTGGCTTAGGTGAATCAAGGTCTAAATAAGAATCAGGCTCAATCATACGTAAAATGCGTGAATAGCCATCCACAAGGTCTACACTACAACATGGTCTAAATACAAGACAAATCCGGGTAATACTAGAAATATAGAAAACTAGCTAACTAAAGAGTCACAGTCTAGAACTTCGCTGCGAACCCTCCCTGAAGCTCCTCCTGGGACCCATAGTATGTAGAGCACAAGTTTTCGATGTCATCTCATAATATTTTCAACATATCTATGTCAGGATTGGAGCTAAGTACAAATAAATGAAAGCAGTTCCAATACATCGTAGAAACTATAAGACAATAATAGCAATGAAAGACTGTAACATGAGAGAAGGCAAGAAAAGTAAAGAGGAAACTGTAAATGGCATATGTCGACAAGCATGAAGTAAACCAGAAAAATATTGACGTGATTTAAAATAGCACCTTCGACATCTGATTGGCTTAGGTGAATCAAGGTCTAAATAAGAATCAGGCTCAATCATACGTAAAATGCGTGAATAGCCATCCACAAGGTCTACACTACAACATGGTCTAAATACAAGATTGATCACATATCTAACTAGTGCTTCCCCATCCCCGATTAGTAAGCATGATCTCGAGTCACGACACAGAGATCACAACGCAAGTTCTAAATGCAAGCACGGTGATCGCGGTCTATATAACAATATGAAAAAGCAACACATCATGACTAGAGATCCAGAGAATATCAATCCGTGTAACAAGCATGTCAGAATTCAATTAAAACATAACTAGAACATGAAATATAGAAAGTATCAAGATACTGAAAACAATCAGAGAATGTACTTGCTTGTCGTCCTGAGTGGATGATACAGGTCAGAGTCCGTACCGAAATCCAAGTAACCTATATTATGAATTTACTGTATCTATAGGTGTATGGAAAGCAATAATGAACTTATCTAACTAGTGGTTAGGTTTCTAGGTCAAATTGGGTTTATACAAGATGGTATGGTAATAGGTCCAATACCTACTTGATAGATGGATAATTAACTACACTTGTTATTTACAATTGGTATCTTGATACCAATATCAACTCATGATACTATCATTACATTCTAGGATACTCACTTGTATCCTACACTAGTTACCTTTATTACTTACCTATAGGATACCTTATCTAGATACTAAGATACTTGTATCTTGGTATCTCATATAGTTATTTATATATACAAATATAGTATTACGTAGCAAGGCAACCCATTTACCTATAGATATCACCTACGCATATCCTAGGATGCCAACAACCTCAAGGAAACAGAATACGCACTAACTATACTCTCACACTCAAGGTAGTCAAAGGCGCAAGGCGCACTCAAGGCGCAAAGGGTCCAAATTGCCCGAGGCGCAAGGCGCGCGCCCGAGCGACACTAGGCAAAATATATATATATATATATATATATATATATATATATATATATATATTCACATTGGATTTCTACATTGATAAACATGTGTGCTTCAAATTCTCCCATGTCTAGGTTGCAATCACTTTGAATTGAGTGAGAGAGAAAACAATAAAAAAAAAGTACATCAGTTCAAAAAACAGTCTAAAAACAGTACAACAGTTAAAAAAATAGTCTAAACATGTTATTTTTTCACAAGATTTTCAAGGCGCGCCTAGGCGCGCCTTACCTATTCCAAGGCGCTCGAAAAAGGCGCACCTAGGCGCGCCTTAGGTGCGCCTTAAGAATTGCGCCTTGCCTGGATTGCGCTGAGGCGCTGCCCTTGCGCCTAGGAGCAAGGCGCGCCTGAGGCGCGCCTTTGACTACACTGTTCACACTAACTTACCTATTTACTAGATACTAGACTTGTATCTTGGTATCTTGATACCTTGATACTTACCAATATACTAACACTTACACTCTAGGATACTCACTCGTATCCTACTTAACACTCACATTTGCACTCAAGATGGTGCACAATGCAAAGCCCCTAAGCCTATTGCTACTGCAGCTTTATCTCAGCTTATTGAAGCTGCTACTACTGCTGAAATTGTTGATGCTGCTGCTTACTGCAGCTTCTTACTGCACCTCCCCCTCTAACACACACACAAACACACACACACATATATATACACGCACTCACTTCCATATAGTATATCACTCGCACTCACCATTATATACCAATACCAATTGGTATTCAAGATACACAAAACACTACTCATGATACCAATTTGGTATCTCGAGCTGCACAACAACAATACCCATATTCTCACATATACCCATGGTATCTTGATACCTCTAACACACTAAACCATTGATTATATAGATCTAAAATATATCCATTGACATATATGAAACCTAGAACATAATGAATAATCTATATATCTATTTATATAGCATATCCATTAGTAAGTATATAGTATATATATCTAAAGGTCACATAGACACCTATAAATACAATCACTAGTATATATTAAATTCTAATCATGCATATCACGTAGTTTCTTGACACCACACTAGGTATCCTTTTTAGGACACCTAGACACAAGCTCACCTCAAACATGACACAAAATTTCTTTGGGGACACAACACAAACACTTGGTGGATACCAATCCACTAGTGTTATAAATCAATAATTAAAACACCTAGATCTATTACCTAGGAATCCATTAGAACCTAGTATTACCCTTAGAAAGTTAGGTCTAGTTATTTGTGGATTTCCTATAGGTTTTAGATTAGTTATCCTACCATAGAACTAAAAAGGAAGTGGTAGTTACCTAATTGGGAAGAGCTCACAATGTCGATACACTCAAAAGCGGGCACAAAGGAGAGGAATTTGGACAACAGCACTTACTTGTGCTCCTTGCTAGCTCTACTTGAGCTCCCAAGCTTTAGCTCCAAGTTTGGTAGAAAGTTGAAGAGGGAATGGGTTGATTTGGAATGGTGGCGAAGGAATTAAGGTTTGAGAATTTGGAGAAGATGAAGTTGAGAAGAAGAGTGGAATGAATGGGTGGGGGTGTGTTTATAGGTGTTGGTTAGCTTCTCATGTAAGCCTCTATGATATTTACTTTGAAGATGTGGGATGACTAATTATAAGTTTACCCCTAGATATTTTAAATGAGTTGATATTTAGATAATAATATCTAGATATTTTAGGGATTTGAAATATCTAAACACTAATCTTCCAATAACCTAAACCAAGATTAACCCTAACCTAAATACTAATTGGGATTAATTAACTAGTCAAAATATCTAGATATTAATTAATCATGACAAATGCAATAAATAATTAAAAATTTAAAAATTTTAAAAAATGGAGGTTACAAATCTACCCTTCTTAAAATAATTTCGTCCTCGAAATTTAAATATAGATACGACACGAAAGGAAGTAATAGAAAGGTACCTCATGGTTCAAAAAGACAAGGGTATCGCTCATACGTCTCGTTTTCTCTCTTCTAGATAGATATGACCTATTTATCATAATCATCTCTATTGTTGTAACCCTAATTTATTCATGGTCTATGAAAGTCCTATCTAAAATTGTTTATGCATAAAATTTCATTGTTAAAGGATCATTTCTTTGGTTATCAAACAAACATAGCTATATACTCTAATGGTCATTATATTGCAGTCTTTATCAAAGGTTTTACTACTTCAATACTTAACATAAAATTTTATAAATTGTAAACTATAAGATGTTCTGGAATCAAACAGATCAATACTTGGAATGAATTGAGAAGAACAAAACCAGCTAATACATCATCAGTAGGCTCATAATAATACTCTAATCCTAAGTACTAGCACAATATCGCACTAATTACGAAATCGGGGCCTGCGTAGGCCACCATAAAAACGCCACGCCTCGCGTCCTGATGATCGGATACGAGTACGTGGCTACGTCCAGCGTACGCCACAGTATCGACAAAAAAACGCTGTCTAGAATCACACAATAATATCCAACAACTCACGCAATAAGTATAAAACAATTATAATACTTAATTCACATTCTAAGGAAGATATCACGAGAAGGATCCATCAATAGAAACAAAACGGTCTATAGTTCAAGTCCAAGATTTAGGTAAAACAACTCAAAAGAGTCTAAATTCAAAAACAAACATCATAGTCTACCGGAGACAAATCCAGTAATACTAGAAATATAGAAAATTAGTTAACTAAAAAGTCGCAGTCTGGAACTACGCTGCGAACCCTTCCTGAAGGTCCTCCTGGGACCCGTAGTATGTAGAACACAAGTTCTCGATGTCATCTTCTAATATTTTCAACATATCCATGTCAGAATTAGAGTGAAGTACAAAGCAATGAAAGCATTTCCAATACATCGTAGAAGCCATAAGGTAGTGTCACGTCCCAGTCACAAAATATCGAGGGACTGGACCCGTGGCAATGGCCAGCAGCACACACCAATGGGCAAACCCAATTTAATGGACCCATTAGAGTGCACTTAAGCTGTAAAACAACAGTTAGGGTCTACGACACAAGTCACAGTCTATTCTAATCTCATCCACAGAAGGTAATCACAGATCAATGCCAGAATAATCAAAATAAAATATAATCTAACAAGTCTCAATAAAAGTGTCTCGGAGAACAACCCGAGAATAAGTTTGATACATCAATTCAATAGACAGGAAATAAAGTAACTAGAAACAGAAATAACTAAGTATATGAAGCCAATACTCAGGAGAAATCCTCTGGCACGACCTCGTCCTCGGGTTCTGGTACTGCTCCAATGTATGCTCTTGTCACGTACACCTCGGGATAAATCTCCTCTGCTAAACCTGGGGTCCTCAGGGGACATAGCAAGTTACAAGAATAACTCAAGCCAAAATAGATACAGTGCAATAGTAAATGAATCAATAGGGTAAACTATGTAACCAGCTATGTGAGATACAAGTGAGAGCATTAATCATACTCAGGCTGAGACTACTATAGGCTCTGTGTCGGGGAAACCCATAGCAGCATTTTCTCGAAGGACCAGTACATGTGCCAAAGCTCTGTGTCAGAGTCTAAGGCATCTCCAGATAACTATATATATATAATATAATCAGCCTTTCGTATGGTAAGTCTCTCCCCACCCAATGTAATCACACGTCTCATGTTCACGATGTCTCATGTCCATGTCACGCAAGATCATGACCTCTAACTGATGTAGCGAGTCTTAATGATAGCTTAAGCATATACAATAAAGTCCATGTCATGCATCATGTACCCTATACAGAATCAACATGAATAACTCAGGAAGGTTCTGTTACATGAATAGTGTCAAGTGTCCTGAGATAGACGTACTTGATAATGCAAGCATGAAGATATATATAGTATCTCGATATCAATTTCTAGTGACGTTACACGACCGCGTACGGCGTCGACACCCGAATGTTATTCAGACACTAAGCAATGTCACACGGTCTTAGGTTGAACATTTATATCAAGAGTATATATATATGTACAAAGAACTCAAGCAAATACTATAACAGGAATCACTGCAAGTTGGCAAGGTACACTTGCTTGGTGTTTGGTTTTCAACTGCGGCTCTGTTATTCGTGAAATCTTCAGGAACGTCTCCGGATGCTGAAACAAACATTATCATCATGCTCAGAAGATATCAAATACCTAGATTTGCATGTCCATAAGTCCAATTTGGACACGGACAAAAGTGACAGTTTCTGGTCAAAGTGGGGTCCACATGTGACCCACTTCGCACCGAAAAACGTGCCAGAGACAAAGTTCTCCAAATTCGTCAAACTTAGTGTCTACAAGTCCAGAACGACGATACGAACCCAACGGAATGTCCAGAACTGGTTTCCGATGAGCCGATCACAAAATCGCCCGTCAAGTGGAGCCGTGGGGCCCACGATACGGGATTTTGTCAACGTTCTCAGAATCGAACCAAACTTGGGTCACAGGACCAGAAAAATACTACGAGTCCGATGGCGCAAGTTTCGTTTCGAAACGACGAGCACACACAAAGTTATAACGAGTTTCAGAACAGGACCGATACAGGACGTTGTCGACGGATACGCGTTGATTCTGGTGTGCACGCACATCCAAATCAACTTCCGCGAAATCTCACACGTCTGTATTAACGACGCACACCTTTCGGTGAAGTTCGCACACGACCAAGTCGCCTCGTTTAGCGGGGCGCACCCAGTTCCGAGAAAATCAGGGTATTTAAATAACCAAGTCTTTGGCCATTTTCACCCTCGAATTAAACCCAATCTACAACACCAAACACGAGATCGCCTCCTCTCCATGGTCAAATTGGAGAGATCTTCGATGCACGTCCCACCAATCGTGCGCGTTGAGGCAGAGCTGTAGTTGCGCGCAGACGACGCGCTTCTCTTCGGGGACCTCTAGCAGAGCGAAGTGATCTTCAAGTTCGGCCAACCAATCTAGAGCAACGACTGGGTTCTCAGTCCCGTTGAATGGAGTGTTGCAGACTTTCTTGAAGTGGCCAAAGTCGAAGGCAGTCACGTCCCTCGGCCTTGGAATTTGCGGCGTCTCTACTTCAAGCACGGGTTGTTCCACCGGAGTCGCTAACGTTGCCGCGGAATGGTTGAAAGCCAAAGTCTGAACGATCTGTTGCAGGGCATCTACCTGCTTCTGTTGGACTGAGAATCGTGCTTCTATATTGTCTTGAAACTTGAGCTGACTCTCCTCCGCCTGCTTCTCGGCCCGTTCGTAGCGAGCCTCGTCCCTTTGTTGGTTTGCCTCCAACATCCGCAACATTTGTTGGACGGGATCGATGCTTGGCACGACTCGCTGGCTCTCTGAACTTTCCGAAGTGCCCGAACTACTTCCTTGGCCTTGTGTTTCGTCCGGTGTTTGCGCTGCAGATTGCGCTGGAGCCATTCCTTCAAAAGAAGGTAAATTACATTAGGATCATAATGTATTATGGACTTATTGCATGAACGTATCTCATTTTGGCCTAGCGAGTTCAAGAGTTCGCACAGAAATTTGATCGTTAAAGGAACTTTTCCAGTGCGAGTCTAAGGAACTTGAATCTGTGCTCTGATACCACTATGTCACGACCCGATTCCGTAGAATCGTTTGAGGCGTCCCCCGAATCGTGACCGCCGTGCGGGCCTGGGGTTGCGCCCACACAAGGCTTTAATGATTTGCATAACAAGCACATATTCAGAGTACGCAGATAAATTGAAACACAGATTTGAAACATGGAAAAGTTCTCTTTATTAATAATAAACATCTATTACAAACTCTTGAACGAGTCAGCTATTTTGTCGCACGGGCTTACAAAAGTGTTGACTCAAAATGAGATAGCAGTCCTGTACATTACATCCCTTTACTAAACTTCAAAAAAAATGTATAGACCTCCAGGCTGGAGGACGGCTTTGCCACGAAGCTGCATTTGTGTATATTGAGTGCAAGCTTCTTCTTCAAGTACTTCAAAAGCTGCGCGGTCAGGATGCGCCTACAGCTGGACTGGATCGGGAAAGACGACTTCGGCTCCTCGCTCGGTTCGCCTTAGTGCGGAGAACCTGTTTCAACGAGGGTCAGTATGTCGAAACATACTGGTGAAGGCGAGCTAAACCCAACTATACCAATCAACACGTTGTTTTAATGAAGCATGCATATTTTTGTGGGTTTCTATCTTGCCTTAGTTCATTTACAAGCAACAGTATATATATATATGATACTGAAATGAACTTACCACCGTTCGGTAGATTTTACCTGACCGTCTGAATCACCTGCACAATACTTACCATGCCTTCCCTGCCACGAAGACACAAGTTAGTTTGCAACAGGTTTAAATATACAAAGGGATCACTGGCATGATGCCACAAAGGGACGGGTTATAGTCTCGGGACAAGAATGATATGCAACGCAGGTGGCGAGCCCCGCTACAGAGCATCACGTCCATGACAAACGACTATACGAACTCTTCCGCCCGGATCTGATTGGGCCCAGTGCCCTGGCGACCGTCCGCGGAAGCCAAAATACCTTGTGCACAAGTTGTCCGTGATCAAGCATGATTTAGTTCGAATCATTTCATACGAATTTCAAACGAATATGGACAAGCTCCATAGCACAAACGGTTTTACATAGTCTTACAGATCAATCTATGCCAAATCAAAGTGTGTTCCATATGCATAGCACAATTTATAGAAGAAACATGTATTCTAACTAAAATTGAAACTATGATGAACATTCCAAACGAACAAGCATGGAGTGTAAGTAATCGTTCCCAAGTTGAATGACAAGCAATACAATCCAAGTTTATTCCCTTTTTATCTTGGTATCTTTTATTATTACTTGGTATCATTTGATCGGGGCAACAAGGATGCAAGATATGGGTGTGAAGACTTGGAAGCAGGGCTAGCTAATCGGGATGGTAGCCACTCACTTAGATGGTTGGAAGGGAGAAGGAAAGAGGCGCTTCACGACTCCGCTCGCAAGCCGCCTACTGCTCGTTCACCTGCATCACGAACAGCTCGATCAATACTCCTTCCACTCTTTCCAATCTCGGAATTGAAATGCAGTGCAATGAATGAAAACAATGAAATCCATCGAAACCGTTCAAGGAAAACAAGCAAATCCAAAAACCAACTCAAAGCACGAAAGCAACAAGAGACATCGAAATCCGAGGCAATAAAAGATAACAGCGGAGAGGTCCCTCCTGACTCTGCCGCTAAGCCGATCCTTGGGGCGCGGTCCACTGAATATGGGAATCGATTCCGAAGAAACAAATCCATAACGAGGACGAGTTCTTGTTTCAATCTATCCCGATCGAACGATACCATCTTGTGTTTCTTAGCCGCGCTCCTCGAATAGGAGGAACGGGGCGCTACAGGGTTCGGGTCGGGTTCGAGTCCGATCCGACCCATTAGGTCTTGGGTGGGTTCAGTAGGGTTTAGGCCGGTCCGGTTCGGATCAGTTGGACCGGGTTCAGTCCGGTTCAACCCGGTTTAATTAAAACAGGGGTTTTAAGCAATTTGAAAATAGTTTTTGAGCCCAATAAATTCCAGAAAAATTACACATCAAATAATTAATAATACACCCAAAAATATAATTTTTGTAATATTTTAATAATTATTTTAATCCATAAAAATATTAATCCTTGAAGGACATTTTTTAATAATTAATTAAAAATTACCGAAAATTCCAGAAAATTCATTTTTAAATTTTTTTAAAAAAACAGGGTGTTACAATCTGCCCACCTTAAAAGAATTGCGTCCTCGCAATTAAAAAAATAACCGACAGCAGAGATGACGCGGTTGTAAGACATGTTCGAAGCACGACACAAACAAAGAATCATGATCAAGGAGAAATCGAAAGATGAGGGTTAAGCAAAACACCTAAAGTATTTCCCTATACAATAAAAGTTTGGTAATTCAAGAGTAAAGAAATCTGGTTAGAGCAAGAAAAACTACAGCTTAGGAAAACTTAGGTTATCAATTACTAACAAGTTCAAAATACTAGGTTTAATGCTAAGGAAAGGAATTAACAGGCTAGTGCTATGGCATCTCACTAGGAATAGATATCTATGAATAACTTAAATCTTACGTGCATTCGCTACTCCACGAGTCTGTGCGTCCTCCATCGTCATCACATAAGCTTGTCCGCGTCCTTGTGGTGGTACCCTCTGTTGTTGATGGGCCTGCTGGAAGAGTGCTGCTTGAGGTGCCAAGGGTGGCCTCGGCTGATATCCTTCCGGTGCTGGTGAAGCTTGTCGATTTACTATCGGTGCTCCTTCTCGAGGCTTAGGGCAATCCCTCACTGAATGCTGATTGCATCCGCAAGCTAAACATAATCCCAATTTACGTCGGCATTCCTTGGCAAGATGGTCTGCCTTGCCACAATAGTGGCAAGAATGTAGGACTAGGGATTTGGATGCAGCTCCCTGTGGTGCTTGATGCAGGTGAGGTTTCTTTGCAGCTTCTCCATGTGGTGCTCTTGCTGGTGCTGATGTGAAAGGCCGTTTCAGGTTGGACTCTCTCCTGGTGACGCGCTCCATGCGTCGGGCTGCAGCAAGGACGTCCGTGTATGAAGTAGGTGCAACGGATCTGATCAATCTCTGTAGCTCAAAGTTTAGTCCGTCGAAGAACTTTTCAGCCTTCTCCTCTTCGGTCGGAATCAGAGTAGGGGCGAAGCGACCCAAACGGATGAATTCTACATTGTACTCCTCCACTGTCATCTTGTCTTGAGTGAGGCGATTGAACTTGTCCCGAAGTTCCGATCGAGCAGTAGATGGAATGTACATCTCCTGAAAGATTTTGGAGAACTCCTCCCAAGTGACTCGGTCTAGTCCGAGCCGTGTCTCCTCAGATAGCCACCAATGATGCGCATTGCCCGTCAACTGCATCCTGACGGCAGTCATCCAACGCTCTCTTGGAAGCTCAACTGCTTCTAATTGATGTTGAGTGTTTGTGAGCCACTCATGAACTTCAGTGGGCTCCTCCTTGCCTGAAAAGGTGCGGGACTTCAGTTGGCAAAAATCGGTGATAGAGCCCGTCGATGGCCGTCGAGCTGGTAGGTTCGCCTGCTCCAGTGCAATCACTATGCTATTACTCAGATTCTCTGCCTCGTGACGCTGAGCCTCTTGATGAATCTGTTGTTGAACTTGCATCATTGCGCAGAACATTTGAAACATTTGCTGACCATCCATATGTTGTCCTGGTGGAAAGGTAGGTATCTGTGGAGGAAACTGCGGCGGTGGTGGAATATCGTCTCGCCGAAATCTTGAGGTAGGTCGACCTGCTTGATGGCTTTGTTGAGCTGATTGACCTCCACCTACTGGTGTCACTTCATCGTCGTAGGTGACATCTGCAACTTGTGGTATTCCGGCGGGAGTCTCGTTGCATGCTTGTGAATCCATTACTCTGCATCCAAAATAAACTATGAGAAGCGTACAGAAGAATCAATGAAGGATGCAAGTAAATAAATTATTTTGAAGTCGATATAGAGGTCAATGACGACTCAAACAAGTGGATGAGATCCTATAACTTATCCTATCCTTATCGCAGGCTTGCTCGGTCCCTTAGTTGAAACCGAAACAATTTAGTCGTAGACCTGCATGGGCCACCACAAAAACCATGTCACGCCCCAGTCCCAAAATATCGAGGGACTGGACCCGTGGCAATGGCCAGCAGCACACACCAATGGGCAAACCCAATTTAATGGACTCATTAGAGTGCACTTAAGTTGTAAAACAACAGTTAGGGTCTACGACACAAGTCACAGTCTATTCTAATCTCATCCACAGAAGGTAATCACAGATCAATGCCAGAATAATCAAAATAAAATATAATCTAACAAGTCTCAATAAAAGTGTCTCGGGGAACAACCCGAGAATAAGTTTGATACATCAATTCAATAGACAGGAAATAAAGTAACTAGAAACAGAAATAACTGAGTATATGAAGCCAATACTCAGGAGAAATCCTCTGGCACGACCTCGTCCTCGGGTTCTGGTACTGCTCCAATGTATGCTCTTGTCCCGTACACCCCGGGATAAATCTCCTCTGCTAAACCTGGGGACACAATCCGGATCCAGGTCCTCAGGGGACATAGCAAGGTACAAGAATAACTCAAGCCAAAATAGATGCAGTGCAATAGTAAATGAATCAATAGGGTAAACTATGTAACCAGCTATGTGAGATGCAAGTGAGAGCATTAATCATACTCAGGCTGAGACTACTATAGGCTCTGTGTCGGGGAAACCCATAGCAGCATTTTCTCGAAGGGCCAGTACATGTGCCAAAGCTCTGTGTCAGAGTCTAAGGCACCTCCAGATAACTATATATATATAATATAATCAGCCTTTCGTATGGTAAGTCAGTCTTTTCCCACCCAATGTAATCGCACGTCTCATGTTCACGATGTCTCATATCCATGTCACGCAAGATCATGACCTCTAACTGATGCAGCGAGTCTTAATGATAGCTTAAGCATATGCAATAAAGTCCATGTCACGCATCATGGACCCTATACAGAATCACCATGAATAACTCAGGAAGGTTCTGTTACATGAATAGTGTCAAGTGTCCTGAGGTATGACGTACTTAATAATGCAAGCACGAAGATATATATAGTGTCGCGATATCAATTTCTAGTGACATTACACGACTCCGCGTACGGCGTCGACACCCGAATGTTATTCAGACACTAAGCAATGTCACACGGTCCTAGGTTGAACATTTATATCAAGAGTATATATATATGTACAAAGAACTCAAGCAAATACTATAACAGGAATCACTGCAAGTTGGCAAGGTACACTTGCCTGGTGTTTGGTTTTCAACTGCGGCTCTGGTATTCGTGAAATCTTCAAGAACGTCTCCGGATGCTGAAACAAACATTATCATCATGCTCATAAGATATCAAATACCTAGATTTGCATGTCCATAAGTCCAATTTGGACACGGGTAAAAGTGAGTTTCTGGTCAAAGTGGGGTCAACATGTGACCCACTTCGCACCGAAAAACGTGCCAGAGACAAAGTTCTCCAAATTCGTCAAACATAGTGTCTACAAGTCCAGAACGACGATACGAACCCAACGGAATGTCCAGAACTGGTTCCGATGAGCCGATCACAAAATCGTCCGTCAAGTGGAGCCGTGGGGCCCACGATACGGAATTTTGTCAACGTTCTCAGAATCGAACCAAACTTGGGTCACAGGACCAGAAAAATATTACGAGTCCGATGGCGCAAGTTTCGTTTCGAAACGACGAGCACACACAAAGTTACGAGTTTCAGAACAAAGCAGATACGGGACGTTGTCGGCGGATACGCGTTGATTCTGGTGTGCACGCACACCCAAATCAACTTCCGCAAAATCCCACACGTCCGTATTAAAGGCGCACCTTTCGGTGAAGTTCGCACACAACCAAGTCGCCTCGTTTAGCGGGGCGCACCCAGTTCCGAAAAAATCAGGATATTTAAATAACCAAGTTTTTGGCCATTTTCACCCTCGAATTAAACACAATCTACAACACCAAAAATTGAACAAAAATAGGGTTTTGAAACTTGGTCATAAGGTCTAAATTACTGTTCAAGTGGATTTTGAAAACAATTAACAGGTTGCACGCAAAACGATCGTGAACTTATGAGTTCGGGACGAATTTTTGAATTTTCAGAAAGGGGGTTTTTTTCTGATTTTGCGTCGCAATTTGCGACCGACACAGGACGCGATACCCCGAACGAGTTGCACGGGTTTCGAGGGGGGTCACGCGGTCTTCGCACAGGATTCGACAGAACAGAAAACGGGACAACGTACAGGGAGTTACGAGAGCTTGAAGAGGGGTACCTCGCTGACTTTTTTGCGACAGGGTGGGGCGGCGCACGTCGACGGTGACTTCGGGTTGCTGCGGTGTTCGCCGGAGGTAGCTGCGGCGGAGGGTGATGGCGGAGAGGGTTTCGTCGGAGGGGAGAAGCGGCGGCGAGGGACTGGTGGAGTCGGGGCGGTGGCGGAGCGGTGATGGTGGCGGTGGAGTGGGGTTCCTAGGGGGGTTTTATAGGGAAGGGGAGAGGGAGAGGGGAGCGGGGAGGCTGAAGGGGGGGTCATGGCCGCATTGCCGGGGGGGTCGTGGGGTCGTGACCCGCGGGCGGGGCGGCAGAGTCGGCTGGGAAACGCGGGCGGAGCGGGGTCGTGCGGATGAGGGGAGAGGGGTTTGGGGGCGGGTCGGGTTCGGGTCCGACCCGATCCGACCCGTTAGGTCTTGGGTCGGTTCAGTAGGGTTTAGGCCGGTCCGGTTCGATTCAGTTGGACCGGGTTCAGTCTGGTTCAACCCGTATTAATTAAAACGGGGGTTTTAACCAATTTAAAAATAATTTTTTGGCCCAATAAATTTCAGAAAAATTACACATCCAATAATTAATAATACACCCAAAAATATAATTTTTGTAATATTTTAATAATTATTTTAATCCATAAAAATATTAATCCCTGAAGGACATTTTTTAATAATTAATTAAAAATTACCGAAAATTCCAGAAAATTCATTTTTTAAAAATTTAAAAAACAGGGTGTTACAGGCAGTAATAGCAATGAAATACATGAAAGCCTGTAAACATGAGACAAGGCAAGGCAAGTAAAGAGAACTGTAAACAAAGTAAATATGGCATATGTCGACAAGTATGGAATAAATCAGAAAAACATCTACGTGATTTAAAATACTACATTCGATATGTGATCGGCTTAGATGAATCAAGATCTAAATAAGAATCAGGCTCAATCATACGTAAAGTGTGTGCCATCCACAAGGTCTACACTACAACGGGGTCTAAATACAAGATTGATCACATATCTAACTAGTACTTTTCCATCCTCGTTTAGTAAGCATGGTCACGAGTCACGACACGGAGATCAAAATGCAAGTTCTAAATGCAAGCACGATAATCGCGGTCTATATAACAATATGAAAAGCAACACATCATGACTAGAGATCCAGAGAATATCAATCCGTATAAGTATAACAAGCATGTCAGAATTCAAGTAAAACAAAACTATAACATGAAGTATAGAAACTATCAAGATACTGAAAACAATATGGGAATGTAATTATCTGTCGTCCTGAGTGGGTGATACGGGTCAGAGTTCGTACCGAAATCCAAGTAACCTATATTATGAATTTACTGTATCAATAGGTGTATGGAAAGCAATAATGAACTTATCTAACTAGTGGTTAGGTTTCTAGGTCAAATTGGATTTATACTAGATGGTATGGTAATAGGTTCAATACCTACTTGATTGATGGATAATTAACTAGACTTGTTATTTACAATTGGTATCTTGATACCAATATCAACTCATGATACTATCATTACATTCTAGGATACTTGTATCCTACACTAGTTACCTTCATTACTTACCTATAGGATACCGTATCTAGATACTAAGATACTTGTATCTTGGTATCTCGTATAGTTATTCATACATACATATATAGTATCACGTTAGCAAGGTAACCCATTTACCTATAGATATTACCTATACACAAGTATCCTAGGATGCCAACAACCTCAAGGAAATACAATACGCACTAACTATACTCTCACACTAACTTACCTATTTACTAGATACTAGACTCGTATCTTGGTATCTTGATACCTTGATACTTACCTATATACTAACACTTTCACTCTAGGATACTCCCTCGTATCCTACTTAACTCTCACATTTGAACTCAAGATGGTGCATAATGCAAAGCCCCTAAGCCTATTCCTACTGCAGCTTTATCTCAGTTTATTGTCGCTGCTACTGCTACTGAAATTGTTGTCGTTGCTGCTTAATGTTGCTTCTTACTGCCCCTCCCCCTCTAACACACACACACATATATATATACACACGCACACTTCCATATACATATCTACACACACAAATGTATGTGTATCACTAACACTCACCATTATATACCAATACCAATTGGTATTCAAGATACACAAAACACTACTCATGATACCAATTTGGTATCTCAAGCTACACAACACCAATACCCATATTCTCACATATACCCATGGTATCTTGACACCTCTAACACACTCAACTATTGATTATATAGATCTAAAATATATCCATTGACATATATGAAACCTAGAACATAATGAATAATCTATATATCTATTTATATAGCATATCCATTAGTAAGTATATAGTATAAATATCTAAAGGTCACATAGACACCTATAAATACAATCACTAGTATATATTAAATTCTATGCATATCACGTAGTTTCTTGACACACACTAGGTATCCTTTTTAGGACACCTAGACACAAGATCACCTCAAACATGACACAAAATCTCTTTGGGGACACAACACAAACACTTGGAGGATACCAATCTACTAGTGTTATAAATCACTAATTAAAACATCTAGATCTATTACCTACGAATCCATTAGAACCTAGGATCACCCTTAGAAAGTTAGGCCTATTTATTTGTGGATTTCCTATGGATTTTAGATTAGTTATCCTACCATAGAACTAAAAGGGAAGTGGTAGTTACCTAATTGGGAAGAGCTCCCAATGTCGATCCACTCAAAAGTGGACACAAAGAAGAAAATTTTGGACACCACACCACTTGCTTGTGCTCCATGATAGCTCTACTTGAGCTCCCAAGCTTTAGCTCTAAGTTTGGTAGAAAGTTGAAGAGGGAATGGGTTGATTTTGAATGGTGGTGAAGAAATTAGGGTTTGAAAATTTGGAGAAGATTAAGTGGCGAAGAAGAAGAGTGGAATGAATGGGTGGGGGTGTGTTTATAGTTGTTGTGGTTAGTTTCTCATGTAAGCCTCTTTGATATTTACTTTAAAGAGGTGGGATGACTAATTACAAGTTTACCCCTAGATATTTTAAATGGGTTGATATTTAGATAATAATATCTAGATATTCTAAGGATTTGAAATATCTAAACACTAATTTTCCAATAACCTAAACCAAGGTTAACACTAACCTAAATACTAATTAGGATTAATTAACTAGTCAAAATATCTAGATATTAATTAATCATAAAAACTGCAATAAATAATTAAAAAAATTAAAATTTAAAAAAATGGAGGTTACAATAATACCCCGTATAACTTTCGGGGTCATTTATTACTACAACAACAAAGCCTTGTCCCAAATTTTTAGGGTTGGTTGTTTGAACCCTCTTCTTCCATTCGACTCTCTTGAGGTACATGGCCCATCCATATTATTCTTTAACACTTTAAATCATATTCGTCCACACCTACATCTACTCCTAGCGTCTCCATCAACTACTATATCATCGCTCCTTACGGGTGCATCTACTGGTTTTTGTTGTGCATGCCCAAACCACCTAAATCGGTTCTCTCAACTTGTTCTCAAGTGACGTCACTTCTAATTTTCCACCGATACACATGCAATTCACTAGCTTTGAATTATTCCGTTACATCATAGCCTACAAAGTTAAAATGATTATAGTGTTTGTAGTTTGTTTGAACTTATTTTCCTTCAGTGGTTAACAGAAAAATATGATAAATGAAAAATACCATATTGCCCTCTTATTAAATGATGATAGTATCCTATGTTTGTTTGATGTCCATATTTCTTTTGTTTTTATCACAATCCAACTTTTATACAAAACCATTAACTATTTTAACAAATTACACTCTAACCCTTAACCAAAATTTCTTTAACATTTTTGTAATCACAATGAAACCCGCATCTTCTTCAATCCGTCTTCCAAATCCTAAACTTGACCGAAGTTTTACATAATTAGGGGCGGAGCAGAAGTGGAAGGAGGACGAAGGGTGGGGGGAGGGGCGTGTTGGTTACGAGGTACCGCTCTCTGGCTTTGGGTGTCAACGCTCCCGCTAACACAAGGTTTGGGGAGTGGAAACTGTACACACCACTAAAGAAGCCTGCTTCTCAGGATTAGATTTAGGTATATTAGTCCGTAGTCACACAATGTTTCCTTTCTAGCTCTACGTAAGAAAACAATGTACTTATTTTAATCTGAAAAGATTAAAGGAAGTTATTTTGATGACTTTGTATCATTACTCTCCTATTCTGCACTTCCTTTCTAGCATTAGCATTTCCTTTCTGACGGAATTATCCTTCCTCGTAATATAAGCTCCTGTTCTTTTTCTATTTTTGCATATAAGCCCAACTACTTTACTTGTTTGGAAATTTGTATTTCATTTAAATTTCAGCATCAAATGTCATCTCAAACTACTTTGTTTTTTATGCTCGGCTTACAAAGAACAAAAATGGTTGTTTTGTGAAGAGATACACGCAGACATAGATATCAGAATCCAGGCTTGGTCGAAGGGTTGACTTTTGAATTGTTAAAAGATTGGAAAATAGATGGAAACTTGGGAGATTATGACTTGCTTATGACAACAAGGTGGTCTTTTATAAGCAAGGTTCAAGAGGTAGGACCGTACGAATTGCAGATTCATGAATGAAATTGGTTTTATTCTTGGCAATTTCAGTTTGCAAAGAGGCCAACAGAAAGCAGTAATTAAATAATTTTACATCAAATTTCAAGTTTATAAAAATAATAACAATTCTAAAATAAATAACCTAGAAAACACAAGTACTGAATATGTCAATTATCTGAGATGAAATAGCAAAAATTATTGCCAACAGAACAATAAACCTGCCATGATAAGGAGATGGCTGGCCAGGCCAAACAGAACATAAGAAACTGAAGAAATAAGTGAAATTTGACCTTCATTGCTTTGTCTTTGAGATTAGGTAACATATCCTTCAATGCATCCTCAAGAGCAATAACAAACCGTTCATATCTACATGAATGAATGCTTAAAGTCGTTAAGGCGTATACAACACAAAAAATAGAAACGTGTAATCGCACAATCAAGACAGTCCTACAAGGCATTCAATTTGGAAAGTTGAATGCAAAAATTATGGCACATAATATGCAGAAAGGAAAGGAGCCAGAGTCATTATCCATGACCAGAATTAGAGAACAAGTGAAGTTTTTATGCATCTGTGTCATGAGCCCACTAAAGGTGACTCAAAAATAAATAGTTCACACACACTGAGGCGTACATACACAGAAAAGGTGATACAATATTTTATAAGTTGATTCTATTATGCATAGTAGTGTCCAAGTAAACAAAAAAAGGGAATAGGTACACATACATTCTTTTTCACGACTAAGATGCAGGCATCATTTTCAAAAAAAATTGAGATAATAAAAGTGAATAAAAAAAGTCACGAATATTCATGCATTATAAAATCTTAGAAGATGCCAAAAGATTCAAACCTTTGCTTCAAACATTCCTCCCAATGCCAGAACAACAAAAGAGAGTAGCCATCTTTTGTTTCAGGCAAACTATCTAGGGGCCGTTGGATAAGAGTTTTTAACTTGCGATCAGGCAACAACCTGTGAAACAAACAGTATTCAAATCCAATAAAAAGAAACGGCAACCAACAACTGCTAACCCATTATAAAATGGTAGAAAACATCATAGAGATAACCAGATAATGCAAACATAGGATAAAATAGAACATAACTTTGCACTGAAGTATCTAAATCCTGACTGTTGGCAACAATAACGCCAAGGAAAGCAATAGCACACGTCCTTAACACTAAGACTTGGTGGCATTCAATCCTAGAGGATATAAATATGAAGCTAATTGAAAGTATGCCGGAACTATGTTGACCTTGTCACATACAAGGAGAAAATTATAGCCCTTTATCTATCATTCTACGTAGAGAGAGAGGACACTGACATCAAGGAAAGCCTTTCCCAAATATCTAGCTTGGCTCTTTCACTAGTGGAATTCTTTGATTCCATTCTGCTATGTTTGGATTTTTGAAGCATTTCCTAACATTAGCAAACACCACGTGGTCCATATCCTTTTTACAGCCCTAGCAGCTCCTTTAAGCAATGCTATCACTCCTATTGATGTGTCTTCCATCAGTATCTTATATAGTACATGATAAACATTTTCTAATATGGTACAATATACTGTGTAACCAATATGATTCATTAAACAATATGAAGAGAACAAATATCCTAAGATATACTTTCCATATCAGACGACATGATATGTATCACCAGTTACAATGTATCGGTCAATATGAAAATTGTCAAAGTTAAACTGAAATTAACAAGTTAAAAATACACTTTTAAGTGGTCTAGTAATTAAAGGTTTTGTGGCCAAACACTATAACTTTAGAACTTGAACAAACACCCACACAGCCCTCCAAAATCATTTTCAACTTCCTCTCCAAAGTCCAAATAACATCCTCTTCTAACTTGTTGGACGAGCATTTCCTTTCCGACATCCTTATTCCAAGCATCTCCAGCAATGACATCCAACATCCAGTTGTCCACAACTATTTTTCTAAAAGTTTAATATGTTATACATAATCAAGAAATCAGAATGCATAATAGAAATTTTTTAATGTCAACTTAAGGTTGACTACAAGCTTTTATTAATGCAATGATGCTATTCATGAATGATAACATGTGTAATACTAATTTTCGATTTGTTGTTCTTAATTAGCAACTTTACAATGAACTTGCCAATGCTTGATGATGCTTTGCATTGTTGCTTGACATTAGATTTATCTATATATGCATAAGTATGTTACTCTCCAACTGCCATCCTTATTGTTATGAAAACTATCAATCTTAGTACATGTTGATATAGGCTGCTCCGATATTTATTATTGAACTTTCCTTATTGTTGTGAAAAATCTCACTCTTAGTACACCTATTGACCATCAATATAGGCTGCTCCCTTATTTATTATTGAACTTTTGTCAAGGGAAAATTTAATATACTCTGTATTGTCATACTAATTTCAATTTTTTTAGATTCCGTAGCATTTTTTCCTGTTTTAAACCTTCCACAGTTTCATCAACTATATTCCATCAACAAACACACACATGGACATTCATCCTGAATGTGCCTAGTATGTTCAAGCACAACTAGTTCAAAGAGGTAAGAACTTAATGTTTATCCTTGATGCATATGGTGAAGGAAAATAGAGTTGCATCTCCACTAATTGACTCTCAATAGTCATACCTCTATGTAGATATTCAATTTAGCCAAGATTTGTTTCTTCTATAATCACAACCACATCATCATCTGAGAATCCTTAATATTAAGTTGGAAGTCGGAGGTGAATCCCTATCATAAGGGGTAGCTGCATAAGTAATATATTGAAAATTTTGACGGTGGGTAGCTGCATAACGCCCAGATGCCACTTTTTACCGCATTTTAGAACACCGATCATAAGTTGGAAGAGTTAGAAACTGGAGGTCGCATGACGTGAGGATAAGATGAGAGAACATTGTCTTATGTGTTTGGATATTTGCAATATAGACCAATAGATGTACCACTTAGGAGCGCAAAGATATGAGCAAAGTAGTTGCTATAGTTACGGATAGGAGTAAAAGAACTTGAATTGAAGTGTAAAGAAGGATATTGTTTTGTTAAGTTTACGGAGTACATGGGCCCTTAACTGAAATGAATGGACAAGGATTCAAATGGCCCCTCCAAAATTGGGATAAAGGCATTGTTCTATGCACTTTGAGTATCAATCAGGGACCTTTTTGTAGTTATGAGTCATGGTGACAGTCATTTCAGGTTGATCAGACTCCAATGTCAACCATAACAGACACCTATATCGGATAAGTTATCGAGTTACATTTAATGTGCTAAGATTCTGAATCCGGTAGATATATTCAAAACTTGAATCTAACAGGATAACCTGATAGGTTCTCCAACAAATTCCTTGAGCCCTACAACAGAAACAAAACTCAAGACCGACGAAAGGGTAAGGGTGGTAGCTTAAGGTGGTCTGGAAGTCCTCGTACAGATATTCAAAGGATAGTGAACGCCTATGTTGTCACAGGCAATGCCTAGGTGCGCCTAGGCGTGCATGTTGGAGTGGTCCCGCCTCGACCTGGAATTCCCCTGGGTGAGGTTTTGTTCGTCTAGGTGCGCCTAGGCGCCCGCCTAGAGTCGTCCAGGAAAAAAAGCGCGCCTAGGGTCGTCTAGGGTCGCCCAATTATGCTTAGTATCCTTCTTGTTGAATATTGGTTATTTCATATTTGTTGCTTCTTATATTACTTTTATACTTAATGTTTATTGCTTAATGCTTATTAGTTATACTACATATTTGTTGTATGCATAATTGCAAAAAAATTTGATTCAAGAACAGCGGATCATGGACGGACGCCTAGGCGAGACGGATAGCACGTCGCCTCACCTCGCCTAGCGCCCAGTACAACATAGGACTGAACGCTTTAACTCACCCCCACCACTTTTTTTCCTTTTAAGGTGCCAAAAAGTTGCTATGGTTGTCAATTTGGTCCAAATTTAAGTTGCTTCAGACATTCTGGAAATTCGACTTCGCTCCAAATTACCTAAGGCCTAAACAATTCAAATTTACCAAATTATATTTTCAAGTGAGGGGTGCATTTGATTGCAATGTGGAAAATATGTGGAAAAGCAATTAATTCCACGGAATTACTTTCCTAGGAAAAAAAATTCCGATGGAATTTTGAAAAAAATTCATGGAAAACCTAATTTGGTGTTTGATTGCCATTATTTTCCTATGGGTTGGACACAAGTTCCATTTTCCACCATTTTGGAGGAAAATATGAAAAATGATAGTTTTTTTGGAAAATAATTTCATGAAAAATATAAGCTATCAAACACAACAATTAGTGAAAAATTTGTGATGGAAATATTTTCCATGGAAAAGAAGCCCAATCAAACAAAGCCTGAATTTTTTAATCATGGTAATTGGTTTCAAACTCCAACACTGTCCTACTGCACATATGTTGACCATCATATCTAGGCCCCCCGAATCTCTAGATACCCCATAAAGAGCATAAGTTCCATAGCACAAATTTCAAATAAAAGTACTACTCTTACAAAATCTCCTATTTTTAGTTATCCCACAAGATGATAAAAATATATAATTAAGATCAAATATAATTACTAGTATAATTACTAGTATAGTTTTAACCCATTATTGTGCTAACAATAAAACAAGTCGACCCTATAGTTTTAACCCACTATTGTGCTTATTAGAGATTCTCTTATGCCTTATGAATATTCGAGATTTTCATGTGGACTATCACAATGCTTATAATATTTTCTTTAAAACAAGACAACATTTATGATTTCCGGCATGGCATATCAAATATAAAGTACAAAAAATTGTAAGATACTACAGGCTCTGAAGACGGTTATTCTGTTTACCTAAGCATGAACAATTCTTTCAAAGCTTCAAAGCCGGTAAATGCGTAGCGCTTTCCGACCTTGGATGTCACCATTGCTGCATAAGAGGAAAAGTTTTTTTAGAATTGACCACGGGTGACAACACGCAACAAGGGATAACCGAACTAAAGCAGAATCAACTAAAAGATGAATCGAGCAGAACCCATTCCTTATATGATCAGCAAACTTTGACATGAAAGATCAAGTGCCACAAACATACATAACAAAGAAGGTACAAGTACTTGAGATCCTAATATATATTGAAGTTTTGGAAAGTTCCTGTGTCCATGTAGTCAAGTATCTCCCACATCTAAATGTAGGCATACATAAGCTAATTGTACTAAATTCTCCAACCTCTGAACATCGCCAGCCATAAGACAGAATTTCATGGCAACTAGAGCAAGTTAATTATTTTTTATTGAGTAATCTACTTGTAAAAACAGATGCTCACATAGCTAGACAGAAAACCACTTAATCGTGTTCTCTAAAGCAATTCCCGCAAGTAAGTTTCTATAACAATTTGATATACCTCATATGTTACTAAACGTCAAAATAGATACTTAATAGTAAGGTTGTCATCAGTGACCACATTTCGTCCACAAAACTATAAGCAACTACATAAAAATCCAAATTTTTGGAATAGCATATTTGTTCCTTTTCTTCCATTCAGCTCGGCTAGGGTCAGATCCTCAGTAACATTAGTAATTAAGAATCTACAAGTATCCTTTAAAAACAACGTTCATGATCTCCATTTGATAAGCTTTAATAAAGAAGAGAAGGCACTTTTCCTTAAAAAATTATGAATGTCACTGGGTTCTCTACTTGCTAGATTTCTTTACAGGAGCTCCTACAGAGTTCGGTTGTTCATAACTGTTCACAATTTGCAGTTTCTAACTTTCTATGGCTACTTGTATGGAAAAATTTCTACATACCCAGTTTAGTAAAGGTCGTGAAGGAATTTGCTTCCAACCTCAATATTCTTTGCGTTTTCTGTCCTTTATATCTCAGTAGTTTCCTACAACTAATAGTTTCTACTGAATTGAAGTGAGCCCCAATTCTGAAATCGTCGATCTTCATCTGAATTCCAACAGTCCATCATCAAATCTGGTAGTTCATTGCGCAGCAATGGTCAACAATCAGAAAAAATAGAGAACCAACATTAAAATGATGCACATTTTCAATTAGTTCTCTTCTTTGTGTTTCAGTTCTTATCCGTTACTATTTCCCCTGTTCTCCACAAATTCCTCTTTTAGACCTCTTACTGCTATTCCTGTTTTCTAGTAGTATTATGTTCCTCCTAGTACTCATTTTCTCCAGCCTCCCCTCTCCTTAACTTTTCCACCTCCCCTCCTAGCTCTTTATTCAATTCATCTTCCCCTCTTATCATCCGTTACTATTTCCCCTGTTCTCCCAATTTTCTCTTTTTGACCACTTACTGCTACTCCTACTTTCTAGTCTTATGTTCCTCCGACTACTCATCTTCTCTAGCCTCCCCTCTCCTTCACTTTTCCACCTCCCCTCCTAGACTTCTCTTTATTCAGTTCATCTTCCCCTCTTCTCTTTTTCCTCTCCTTCGCTTCAAGCTTTTTCCATCTTTTACTGAAAACTACCTTCAAGAATTTGAGATTCAGTTTATTAGGATCACTAAATGACCAGAAAATAATTGAAATGCAATTTCAATTCCCAAAACGATCATACAACCTCCAGTAGAGATGTTACCACCATATATATTTACAGCAGAGAAAGAACAGTCGAGAAACTCCTTAGTTAAAGACTGTAACAGACTATTGCAGGTACTAACAGTTCCAAGAACTTATCGATTACACCAACTACAACGAAAGCGATCACCACATAAATGTAGATTAACAAATACACTAAATCTTAGAGAAAAAATGGTAATTGATATAGGAAGGATGAAGAGAGGGAATTTAAAAGGAGAATGTACGAGCAGATGCTGACTGCAGCGATGTCTGACTTCATGTGTGATCTTGTGATCTTGCTCCCTGATGTCAAATCAGCTAACACAGAACCCTCAAATTGCACAACTGATGGGCCGATGGCTACTCGCAACATCATCAAACACCTCCACAGAGATGTTACCATACATTGATAGTACATCAGAAAGCAAGCAATTAAAAACTCAAAGAGTTGCAATGCATAACAGAAGAGTTCATCCATAAAAAGTTACTAAAACTGATCTAACAGACAACAGGTATAACTAAATTGGTCACCACATGACAATAGATCAACAAAGAGGCCCAATTATATCGAAATGGCAATTGGAATGGTGACAATTGACATGAGATGAATCGACAGACATTTCAAAAGTATGGCCATATAATGATAATGACTAGCAATATGTGTCTTAAAATGTGATCTTGCTCTCTGATGTCATGCGGACAACAAAACCCTGAGCTATGAAAGATAAGCAAGAAAGATGTGAAGGTGGTAGGAAGAAATATAGTTCAGAAGTAGGTGGGAACACAGATAAACAAGGAAAAGGGAGCAATTTTCTTCATTTTCTTCTTAGTGTATCCATTTCTCATTCCTCTTTTCAGTTGTAAATATTGAGTTAACAGGAGTTGTGCAGTTGTAAGAGTAAGTAAGGACCAACATATATCTATTTATTAGAAGTCTTGGAAACATAAAGGTTCTGATTGGCCTCTAATTTGGAAATCCTAAACAAAAAAGAAGTGATTAGTATGATTTTTTCATTCCAACAATTACATGTGGCAGGTTATTAACTTATGATCAAGTCTTTTCTAACAGAACTAGTTTGCAGACGTAGCTCTCCTCGGTGGCAAAATTCTACACCAAATATCAGAGTGACATCAACTAATTTGGAGCAAATTCCTTTCTGAAGAAACCCAAATATAGCATTTAAGATGCTATACTTTCTAAATGGTGCATGTTGTTAGTTTAAATGTTTCTTCTATAGCAGACAATCGAATGGGGATTAAATGATTCATAAAGTGCAAACTGTCTTACCTGGGTTACTTCACTCTTGACTTGCAAATTCACGAAGAAAACCATGTCAACAATCTGATGGTCACTTCTACATGTAACATAATTACATAACTTTGGCAAATAGCATCACCTATGTTGTATGCACACAAATATAACACGACATAATACAGACAATACAATATGACTTTAGTTTCACATGTCATAGTTTGCTTTGTCGTGTTAGCATCGTACCCAATATGTGTCAATTACAACCCGACATGGACACGCAATGAAACGCTTGTGCTTCCTAGACTATCACACTTTTGAGGAACAAACAAACTAGTCTTTTAGTTGTATCTCTGACTCAAATTGGTTCGAAAGATCACACTGTAAAAAAAATCACTCTATGGCATCAAATCAATACCAATTTTCTTTGGAAATCAAATGGGATATGAATGAAATATCTGAATTTGGGTCGATATTTGTATTACTAAGCCTTTGTTTGAGGTTGCTTTGAGTCCAGGTCCTAACCTAACCCGGATAGGTGCAAAAAGGTGGGAGATTTTTTGGTATGGGAACAATAATTGTGATTGGCTAATCTGCTTGATCTTTCCCCGGCTTATGTCTCGGAAGAAAAATTGTTTGATACCATCTTCTCTATGGGATAGTTGATGATCTACATAGTGTTGAATAATCACTGGAAGGATATTTGGCTTAGTAAATTAGTTCAGAATACATTATTGTAAATTTGTTCATTCCTTAACTCCACGGCGCTAGATCAATTATCCACAGGTTTATTCTACTTTGCCAAATTTCACATGCATTGCCAATAAAAATACTAAAAATTGTAATGTTCTTCGGACCCATTTGGCATGATGCTAGAACCTTGTTCAGAGATGTTTTTGCTGGTACTGATCCAGATTTGGATGATCAAAGGTCATCATTGATTAGCTTTCAAAATAGTATTTTTTTTTTAATTATCCCAATTCGAGAAATGCATGGTTCAAGATAATCTACTCGGTTCTTGGTTTGCCAAACCGAAACTGACCTCTCATACACATATAGGTTTGGAACCCTAGTAGACAAGTCGTAAGACCATAGAGCTGCTTATCCTCTTTTACTATAGTATCTATAAGTAGAGAATTTAATATGATCAAGACGTCATTTTGGTTCCTTCTAAATTCAGGCAACTTACTCAAGAGACCGTCGAGCGACCTCAGGTTAGCGATGGGGTTATCCTCCACGAGGCAGGTGAACGCCGACACCTTGTCCGCCGAGGTCCCGGACCTCGCGGTGGTCTCGAGCAGCCTCATGTCCCCGCTCTTCCTCCTCGTGGCCTCGTACTCCCTCGTGTACTGCTCCATCAGCCTCACCCCGAGCTCCCTCTTCCTCCCGGCCAGCGCCTTCGCCTCCTCCACCCCCTTCGCCCCCGGCCCCCTCCTCCCCTCCTCGCCAAGTACCTTCCGGTCGAGCTCGTCCGCGTCGGTGTACCATTGTCCTGACAGCGAGCCGGCCTTCATTAGCGGGAGCGGCTTCGGCGGGTCCTTGGAGCTGGAGGGGCGGGGGAAGGGGTCGATCTGGAGGGGGTGCGGTTTGGCGTCCTTCTTCTTCTTGGTGGTGGTGGCGGTGGCGTCGTGGGGGGTTTCTAGGGTTAGGGTTTTGGGGGTTTTTAGGATTTTGGGGGAGTTGATGGGTCCGGACTTGAGGAAGTCGGAGTCGTCGAAGCCGGAGGTTGTTGAGTTGGGATTGGGAGGGGCGAGCCCGAGGGAGGAGGCGAAGGAGGCGACTTCCGACTTCAGGAGGTCGACTTCCGAGGAAGTGGGTTTCTTCGGTTTCGTGGCTGCCATTTTCTCTCTCTCTCTCTCTCTCTCTCTCCCTATGTTCTTTGGGAGGAGACGAAGGTGGGGCAGCAGCAGCAGGAGAGGTAGGGTTCTGCAGGGGTTTCTTGTGCGACTGGGCTGGAATGAATTTAGGGCTAATAATGATTGGAATGGGCCTTAATTGGCCTGTTTTGAAATTTATACTCATCCTGTAAGAGGCGGAGCTGAGTAGGTCGGATCAAAAAAGAAATTCAAGTTTACCGAAAATCATGCTTGGAGTGTCGGCCCGGGACATTATCAGACGAACAGAATGATCAAGCTAGTCTAGCACACACAAAATAGAAAAATCCACTTTCATGGATTTGAAGTTGGATTTAAATATTCTATGTATGCGAAATCAAATTAATGAAATCATACATTTAGTTAGGCCGCCTTGTATTTGGATTTTGAAAGTGAATAATGATTATTTTCCAAATCCAAAACAATAATTTGGATGATATTCTACATCCTTCACTCAATCCAGATTTGGGAGAAAGCAAGTTGGATTTTTTTTTTCATGATTTGATTGGTTTATTAAATATTTAAATAACACTAATCAATAATTAATTAACTAATAACTTAATTAACAATTAACTAATATTCATTTAACATTTTAAATATGAAATTTTTATTCTTAATTAATATAAATATGTTGTTAGGATATTTAATTATTATAGTTAAAAAATATTTAAATATATAATACTAATAGAAATTTATAAATTAACTAGATAATGAATTTGTATGTACTATCATATTATTATATAATTAGAATATTTAATTAACTAAGATGATTTATTAATATTTAAGTCAATTAATTAGTTTTCCAAGTTATAATTAACTAATAAATAATTGTGTTCACAATAATCATAACTACTTAGTAATTATGATTACTAGTTAACCATACTATTTTGTTAATTAGATATTTAGGTAATTAAAACTTAATGAATACTAGTTAACCATAATAATAACGATCATTAGTAAACCAAATTATTAGCCAGTTTGAATCATCAAATTGTTGTTAACTGTAATATTTGTAACATGCATTTTGTATATGACTCTGTTTCTTTTAAGTAAAGATGTTTATTTGCATTAAAAAAAATAGCTACTTAATAACTTTATAAAATTATAGTATTCAATTAGTTAACAATAATATTTTATAAATATCAATTGTTTATATTATTAGTTAACCATAATATTTTCTCTTGTAAATACATCATACTATCCAAACAAAAAAATTTGGATTATGTCTACTTTCAATACATAATCCCAACTTTACCCAACATCTTTTAATCCAAAATCCTAAAACCATAATTCAATATTTTGACCAAAATTCAAATCTGGATTTCAAAATCCAAATTCACTTCATAGTTGTTACCTAACATGTCATAAGGGCATGCTTGGTAAATGGTAAGCGAGAAACAATTTGGATTTGCACTCTCAAGAAGTGAAAAAAGTGCTTGAAATTCATGCACTTTCTTGTCCCCTCTAAATCCTAAAACTTGTTTGGTTAGCTAAAGAGTAAGAAAGTAGGAGAGTACATATAATATTAAATATGAATTACTTTATTTAATAAATTAGTATTTGCATTAATAATAAATAATTAACAATAACTAATGGTTAAATAAGAATAATTAATCATAAATATTAACTAATTAGTAAAAACTAATTAAATGTATTAAATATTAATTAAGTATCTCATTTACTAATTTGTTATCCTAATTACATAATAATATAATTATGTAAAACGTAATAATATAATTATGTAATATTCAAAATGTTAATAGACTATTTATCAATTTAATTAACTAATCATTAATAAGAACAAACTAATTTAATTATTTTAAATAATAATTAAAGGAAGAACATGTTAATGATAAAGAACAAAACTCAAGCTATTACCATTGAAAAGTAAGCATTTATTTGAACAACAGAACCTCGGAGGATGAATAATTTCAAATAGAAGTCAAGTAAAGTGATTCACACTAGCCCAATATATGCAATATTCTACCTACTTGGAAAGGTACACATATGAGTCCTTGTATACATCGTTTGGCTTGTAAGAAAACTCATGCTCTGTTGTTGTCACTACCACATCATAAAATAGGGGTATTTTTGTCATTTTATTTATTATAAGTATTGTGTGTATTTATTTTAAATAATTGCATGATATGTGTATATATATATATTATATATATAGTGTTCTTTAATGCATGAGTTAGTAGACTTGACCTAGAAGCCCACTAGATGAACCACTGACCGAAATATAGGATTATGGATTTAATTCGTAATATTCAGGATTAATTTTTGAGGATTATAATTTATTACCGTAATTTTATTTAATTGTTGTACCTTACTGTTGCTTCGATATTTGGAGCGCTACATTAGCTTTGGCCTTCCAACAAATTTTGCACATTTGTCCTAGACGTGCCTGTCTTCCATTTCGACCTTTGTGTAACTAATAAATATGCTTTCTTGTGCTTCATTTTAGTCGCACAATATTCGTCGCAGACGTTTATTTTTAATTCCAAATAAATCTAACTTTGTATCTTTGTGCGTTCCAATCGAAATTGGAGACACAATCTTGACCCATTTTGTGCAACCCAAATTATGATAATATTCTATTCTGAGTCTTCTACGTCCATGATATTTGTGTCCCACCTAATTTTAATCCCATGTACTTCCAATTAATTTTAGAACATTATTTACATTATTTTTAATTAAATTGCTGTAAGGACCCAACTTAACCCAAAACTAGACCCAACACCAAACCAAATCCCCATTTACACCCTCAAGCTTCATACTAAACACCACACATTCTTTTTAGCCACTACATCACACCAAACATGATATTTTCCCTCATCAAATCCCAACTCCCACTTTTTGTGCAATTTTTTAATTTCTGGGGGCTTTCATGCAAAAATGCAATGAGGTGTCACCACCATATTTGTAGTGCCTCAAATCCCGATCCGACCGGGATGTGCACTATATAATTGGGCTTGTGGCTAGTCCGTCCGAGTATGCTTAGATCTTGGGCATCTTCTTACCACGGACGAAATGCGATGATCTTTTCCAACTCATGGAAAGGCCTCTATTGAAACGAGTCCAATAGTTTTCGTGTTTGGTTGCTTGGTTTTCTTGATTGCCGCTTTGGGATTTGATTTGGTGTTGCTTTCGAGTTGCTTGGTTTTCGCTGCTGGTTTTATTGATTGGAGCTTGAATTTTGGGGAGTTCGGCAAGGAAGGATAGGCAAGAATTCTAACTCGGTGCTCGTGCTGTTGCAGGTCCGCATAACTGACGTTTGATCATCGCTAGGCGGGATTCCTTGTTTCAACAACTTTTCCCTTAACCAGTGAGTGGTTTGGTCCCTTCTTTCCTACTTCTTCACGCCAACATCTCTAATGTTTCAAACGTTCACTCGATGATGCCCGGTTGGACGCCTAGGAAATGCTTAGCCACAATGCATGCCAGCCACTAAGAAAGGAACATGGGAATTGTAGACTAATTTTACTATATGCTTGCACACCTTATAACTTGAGTTGGTTGAAAAGGGAATTTGGTTGTTGGTTGCGGCATGATGCCCCGGATAGAGTTTGGACCCATGGGATATCAAAATCGGAACACCGTATTGAGAAAATATGAACTATTGCATAAGATATATATTGCTGCTTTACTTTATCTGTTTAATTCGATGCATTGTATGAGATATAAAATGTTCATGCATTTGCATGGTCTGGGACAACTTGTGCACAAGGTTTATCATTTCCTCGAAACGGCTTTCCGGGGCACTGGAACCGTATCGATCCGGAGGGAAATATTGATTCGTGCTAGTCACGATGCATTGCGGGACCTCCAGCAGGGCTTGCTACCCGGGCTGATAGGGCGCGCCGTTAATGCTTGGAATATGTCCCTAAGGTGTCGATCACACCAATGACCGCATAGAATAGAACACATGCTAATTTATTGTCTTGTGCAGATGGTAAGTATACTTGTGTTTCGTTGCAGGGAAGGCGTGCATCGGTTGAGTAAGCAATCGATGCACTGGTTGGATTCAATGCTATTTTCATTCCTATCAAAATATGCAACTGATATGAATTGAATTCACTTGCTTCTTTATAGAAGTCATCTTAATGCATGCTCGCCCCTAATAAGCTAGTGTCGATTTAGTCGAGTGGGTTCATCCCGCTCATGAGTACAAGTTGAGTACTGACCCACATTGTGGGCAACTATTTCAGGCACTTAGATGGTGCAACGCTAGTGGATAGATGAAGAGGCGTTAGGAGCACCTCTATTTTGAAGTATAGTTGGAGTCAGTTCATTTTGGAGGCTTAGACTTTCAACCTATACAAGGGCGTAATGTATGAACGACGGGGACTATCTGATGGAGTGCGCCCTGCATTTTGAGTTATCTTTTCTAATGTAATTCAAGTAGCTGAGAAGACGCATCAATGTAGACTCTATGTAACTTACTCTGAATTATCAATGAAAAAGTATGTTTCTTCCTGCACTTGTGTTCAATTATCTGTGAATGTGTTTCCTAAATTGTGTTTCAAAGTGGGTTCCTATAACTGCGAGTTCTTGCCTTGTACGAGCGCAACTCTAGGCTCGTACGGCATCACGCCCCAGCGAGGACGAATCGGTTCCGTGAAGGATCCAACGATGACGATTGACCCTTTCGGGATCGGGGCGTGACAATATTGGTTAAGGCACATGAAGAAATAACCCCCTCCCTCATTGACCGGTCCTGTCACGCCCCAGTCCCAAAATACGTATGACTAGGATACGTAACCATGCCAGCCGCCCGTATATATGGCAACTCCAATATATGGAAACCATATATACGTGCGTACGCTGTATAATGAACAATAGTTCACCAGTGGTATAACTAATCACAAGTCACAGGGTAATATCTAAATCCCATCCACAGAAATCAAATAAACATGAATAACCAATAACCATGTAACTAGAACTCAATAACAAATATCTAAAGAATGACAGTCGGGTGGAAACAAATCCACTACCGAAATAGAATATAAAAGAAACCAGATACACACCATATAAGAACAACATCTGACAATCACGAGGCTCGAAGAGAAGACCTCCTCAGGATATACGTAACATGCCTGGATCTGCTCTCCTGCGAATGCTCAAGAACATATACACCTGGCAGGGGACCAGGTCCTCAGAGGGACGTAACAAGATACAGAAAAACAACATGCCATGTATGTAAATACTGAATAAATAAAGGGGGTGTGCTAACCATCTAAGTGAATGCAATTTAAAGACCTTGTAGTACGCATGGGAATGTGTAGGCTAGACATATGCTGACGTAATTCACCAATCGTCATGACTGGCTAGTATATGTGTCATATGCCCCCAGACGCATGGGCACTCTGCAATCGACCATGAGGGGCATGGTACGAAGGATATAACATCATGGAGGGGGGTGTCCCATACGCCTACTAGTAATCTTTCTCGCCCAATGTAGATATACAAGTCGTAAAAATGACGTGGACATCTCGAACTATGATGCAAGTCTCAATAAAATAAACACCTGAGCTAAATACCGCTACACGTGTTGCTCACACTGATGGCCAGTCGCACATGAGGCACGCATCCCTACATGTACTCACTCTGTGACGTGTAATGATACATGTTAAGGCCTGAGAAGTTATATCAATACTTCACAACTTTAGGTGGGTCTTCTAGACACTAGGTCAGACACAAGTCCTAACGTCAACGCCTTCGTTGACTGCACCCGAGTTTTCTAGGACGCGCACATTATATTTAAAATAGATAAACATGTAACTAGCAATAACTGAATTTAAATAGTACAATAAGGCAAGGTATACTTGCCTGGCAAGAGCTGCAAAATATAATGTCCAGATGTCAAATGCCAAGAAGTCAGAAACTATGGCCTCAGAAGGAAAGTCTACGGATGCTGAAATAAACATCACTAACAGTTTTAGAAAATATCAAATGGCTAAAAACGCCTGTCCTTTCGTCCAATTTGGACACAGGGGCAAAAATGACAATTTTCGGTCAAAGCGGGGTCCACATGTGGGCCACTTTGCACCAAAAAATGTGTCAGGGTCAAAGGTCTCCTAAATTCGCCAAACTTAGTGTCAACAAGTCCAGAACGTCGATACGAACCCAACGGAACTTTCAGAATTGGATTCCGATGAGCCGGTCATAAAATCGCCCGTCAAGTGGAGCCTGTGGGGCCCACGATACGGGATTTTGTCAACGTTCTCAAAATCGAACCAAACTTGGATCATAGGACCGGCGTATTGCTACGAGTCCGATGGCGCAAGTTTTATCTCGATCCGACGTGTGTACACAAAGTTGCAGCGTATTCCAGAACAGGCAGATATGGGATGTTGTCGGCGGATACGCGTTGATTCCGGTGTGCACGCACATCCAAATCAACTTCTGCGAAATTCCGCACGTCCGTATCAACGGCGCGCATGTTTCGGTAAAGACCGCGTGCGACCAAGTCATCCCGTTTGGCGGGACGTACTCAGTTCCGGGGTGAATCGGGTCATTATTTTTCCTATTTTTGGATCGCGTGCCGCGATCGCCGCAGGACGCGATGCACCGAGCGGGTTGCACGGGCATCGAGAGGGTCACATTGTCACGCCCCGGTCTCCCGCGAGCTCGATCGTCCCCGCCGAACGTGAATCACCACGTTACAGCTCTCCCGCAGGACAATCGTTCTCATCGGGATGTGATGCCGTGCAAGCCTAAAGTGCGCTTGCACAAGGCCAAAGCTTTGATACAAGGGCAAGTAAGCTATTCGATATTGAAGCAGCGGCACATAACATTGCAGAAAAGTAAAGAACTCAAATGGCATATGAAAAATAGTCTCTTTTATTGATAATCGAAAGTGTTACAAGCGGCGCATGGCCGAGATTACAAATCGCTCAAGCACTCTTCTCACGATTACAATAACACCGTTCCATACATTATGTCCCTTTATACAAAAGCAGCTCAAAGCAGACACAACTCGATGTGGCTCCAGGCATCGACTCCAGATTTTCGGCTCATTGGGATGAGGCACGGCTATCGCTTCCTCAGACGAACGAGCACCTGAGAACAAGCAAACTGTTGGTGGGTCAGCACTTTATGCAAGTACTGGTGAGATAAAACAACTGAACAGAAGCTACACCCCCTGAAACCCACACTAAGTAATCATGTGGCAAAACATTGCATTACTAGTGATCTTGCTACTTTTACTTAGGTTCGTTTCATGCAGTTCTAGCAGAGTCATATTACTTTGTTTGGAGACATTCTTTGAAAACATAATCAAACAACCAATCAATCGAGGCAACCAATTCAAGCACGAGGGATCCTGTTCTGGTGTGCGCAGCGTGTTCGGTGAACTATATACACGGATTCTAGGGACAAGCAGCGTTAGGGACTATCATTCAATCTAGCACACAAGTTAACTATCAATCAGAAGTCGGTCCCCGAGTAACTCAGGATCGGTAGCGGTAATCCAGCTAACCAATGACTCACATTCTGATCCTATTAGCAGCTGTGACTCATGGTTGCACATTACTGCCGAAGCAGCCGTAGCCAAGGTTCAGCTCTGCACTAATAGTCATTGTCCGACCGAATGCAATGCATGAAGCGCTAACAGGAGGTCTCTACGATGCAGACAAAATGAATGAGCAGGCATGAGCATAAACTCATATTTCTTACCCCATGGCCGAACGGTTATCCCTGCAACAAACATACAAGTTAGCAACAATTGCATAAACATATATGTTTTACCGTTTCTTTAGTTTCCTGTCTGTCTCTGCATCAAATAGTTAGGTATGCAAGAAGGCTAGCCTAGCATGCTTCCTAACGACCTGAATGCAGCTTATCTCCATACACTTCTCTAGTGCAGACTCAACTCTTCTCAACAGAAGCACCGCCTCCCTCTAATAGCTACGCCCCCCTGGATCCCGAAGGACCGGAACTTCAGGGCGCACTATTAGTCTTACCCCATCGCATCTCCATCCTCCCTTCCAATATCCACGCCCCGAGCTCAGGGCGCGTTATCAGTCTCCCACATTTCGTTTGTCCTCCATCCACCGCAAGCTCCCACATATCACTTTGCACATCTCTTTCACAATAGCACACAACATGACAAGCATATTTCTAATAGCCGCACCCCTTGGCTCCGCCCTAGATCCCGAAGGACCGGACGTCAGGCGGGCTACTAGTCTAGCACACACAAGACAAGCATTTACTCTCGCATCGAAACAAACATTCAAGACAAGCCATATGAACATGTTGACGAGCAAACATATGAACATCTTTTAGTTGAGACTAGCATGGCACGGGTCTATATCACATCAAGTAAAACATGCAGTTCTATCTTCTTAGCATAGCAATGGTTCTATCTTATTTTAGACAAGCATACATATTCTCTTAGCTAGGCAGCATATTCGTTTCAGTGACAAGCTATGTGAGTTCTCTTATTAGCATACTGAGTCGGTTCTATCATTTCTTATGAAAACATTCTTCTTATGCAAATAAGCATTTAAAACTCAGATTCATTATTAAGTCGTGCAAGAATCAGAGAATGCAGTTCTGCCTACTCACCTTGATTAATCGGTCTGGAACTCTCCGAGAAGACTTCCGTTCGAGCAAGCAAGTCGATCTCACTTGTACATAGCGCCGACGCGGAGCGGGGCACTACATACTTACCCACCAATAAAGAGTTTCGTCCTCGAAACTCAAGAAGAAACTCACGAAAACACAAAGCAGCGATAGTCCTCATCCCTCGCCATCCCAAATCAAATCTCTAGCAATCTTCTCAAATCACAAATCACATCTCAAGCAATGAAAACCAAATCCAGAAAACTTTTGCCGACACTTTAAGAATATTTACGGACTCATTGTATGGAACGTTCATTGTATCTCACATTAGGCACATCTCAGAGTTGGAAGCAATGGAATGGGCAAGGAATCGAGTCGCTCTGATACCATTATGTCACGCCCCGGTCTCCCGCGAGCCCGATCGTCCCCGCCGAACGTGAATCACCACGTTACAGCTCTCCCGCAGGACAATCGTTCTCATCGGGATGTGATGCCGTGCAAGCCTAAAGTGCGCTTGCACAAGGCCAAAGCTTTGATACAAGGGCAAGTAAGCTATTCGATATTGAAGCAGCGGCACATAACATTGCAGAAAAGTGAAGAACTCAAATGGCATATGAAAAATAGTCTCTTTTATTGATAATCGAAAGTGTTACAAGCGGCGCATGGCCGAGATTACAAATCGCTCAAGCACTCTTCTCACGATTACAATAACACCGTTCCATACATTATGTCCCTTTATACAAAAGCAGCTCAAAGCAGGCACAACTCGATGCGGCTCCAGGCATCGACTCCAGATTTCCGGCTCCTTGGGATGAGGCACGGCTATCGCTTCCTCAGACGAACGAGCACCTGAGAACAAGCAAACTGTTGGTGGGTCAGCACTTTATGCAAGTACTGGTGAGATAAAACAACTGAACAGAAGCTACACCCCCTGAAACCCACACTAAGTAATCATGTGGCAAAACATTGCATTACTAGTGATCTTGCTACTTTTACTTAGGTTCGTTTCATGCAGTTCTAGCAGAGTCATATTACTTTGTTTGGAGACATTCTTTGAAAACATAATCAAACAACCAATCAATCGAGGCAACCAATTCAAGCACGAGGGATCCTGTTCTGGTGTGCGCAGCGTGTTCGGTGAACTATATACACGGATTCTAGGGACAAGCAGCGTTAGGGACTATCATTCAATCTAGCACACAAGTTAACTATCAATCAGAAGTCGGTCCCCGAGTAACTCAGGATCAGTAGCGGTAATCCAGCTAACCAATGACTCACATTCTGATCCTATTAGCAGCTGTGACTCATGGTTGCACATTACTGCCGAAGCAGCCGTAGCCAAGGTTCAGCTCTGCACTAATAGTCATTGTCCGACCGAATGCAATGCATGAAGCGCTAACGGGAGGTCTCTACGATGCAGACAAAATGAATGAGCAGGCATGAGCATAAACTCATATTTCTTACCCCATGGCCGAACGGTTATCCCTGCAACAAACATACAAGTTAGCAACAATTGCATAAACATATATGTTTTACCGTTTCTTTAGTTTCCTGTCCGTCTCTGCATCAAATAGTTAGGTATGCAAGAAGGCTAGCCTAGCATGCTTCCTAACGACCTGAATGCAGCTTATCTCCATACACTTCTCTAGTGCAGACTCAACTCTTCTCAACAGAAGCACCGCCTCCCTCTAATAGCCACGCCCCCTGGATCCCGAAGGACCGGAACTTCAGGGCGCACTATTAGTCTTACCCCATCGCATCTCCATCCTCCCTTCCAATATCCACGCCCCGAGCTCAGGGCGCATTATCAGTCTCCCACATTTCGTTTGTCCTCCATCCACCGCAAGCTCCCACATATCACTTTGCACATCTCTTTCACAATAGCACACAACATGACAAGCATATTCCTAATAGCCGCACCCCTTGGCTCCGCCCTAGATCCCGAAGGACCGGACGTCAGGCGAGCTACTAGTCTAGCACACACAAGACAAGCATTTACTCTCGCATCGAAACAAACATTCAAGACAAGCCATATGAACATGTTGACGAGCAAACATATGAACATCTTTTAGTTGAGACTAGCATGGCACGGGTCTATATCACATCAAGTAAAACATGCAGTTCTATCTTCTTAGCATAGCAATGGTTCTATCTCATTTTAGACAAGCATACATATTCTTTTAGCTAGGCAGCATATTCGTTTCAGTGACAAGCTATGTGAGTTCTCTTATTAGCATACTGAGTCGGTTCTATCATTTCTTATGAAAATATTCTTCTTATGCAAATAAGCATTTAAAACTCAGATTCATTATTAAGTCGTGCAAGAATCAGAGAATGCAGTTCTGCCCACTCACCTTGATTAATCGGTCTGGAACTCTCCGAGAAGACTTCCGTTCGAGCAAGCAAGTCGATCTCACTTGTACATAGCGCCGACGCGGAGCGGGGCACTACACACATAGCCTACACGATGCAACTGACGGAATTGAAAACGGAAGTACGAGAAGTTAGAACTGGTTACCTGAACAGGGCTCCGTGGAAAGAATTTCCCGTGTCCGAGGAGAGATGCGACACGATGTTGATCGTGTCCGTGCTGTGTCCGGCTCTGAAAATATTGCTGTGTCCGGTTCTTGGCGTGTCCGGAGCTAGGGCAGCGGGTCATGGCCGAGCTGGGAGAGGGCGGAGCTCCGGGAGTGGAGTCAGTGGCGTGTGGTGGCTCGGGGTGGCTGCTGGGGGTTCTGAGGCGGAGTTCGGGGAGGCTGTACACAGGGGTCGGGGGCTGGGTCGTCGTGGATATCGGGCGGGGAAGGAGAAGAGGGAAGAGCCGCTGGTGGTGGTGGAGGGTAGTGGCTCGGAGAGGGAGAGGAGTAGGAGGTGTTGGGGAGTCGTCAGGCGGAAGGCGGCTGAAGTCCGGCGTGGCAAAGGGGTCGACTGTGCTGTCCAGGCGAGCAGGGGTGAGGGAGATGGTGGCCGCAGAGGCGAGCTGATCCGGAGGTGGTGGCGGTGGGCGAAGCTGGATGTGGTGGAGGGTCGTCGGAGTGGTAGGAGGAGGTGACGTTGATGATGGTGGCGGTGGTGGCTCGCTGTGATAGGGGTGGCGGTGGTTGCTGACATCGTCGGGGGGGTACCACGGTGAGGAGGAGAGGTAGAGGGGGCGGAGGCGGGCTGAGGAGTGGAAGGGGGAATTGTACGTGGGAGGGGGGGAAAGATGCAGTGGTGTTGCCGCTGTTTCTTTCTTATTCTTCTGTACTTTTTTTCTTTCCTTTCTTTCTTTCCTTTCCTTCCTTACTAAGTTTCCTTTTTCTTTAGTTTCTTTTCTTTCCTTTCCTTAGTAACTTTTTAGTCTAGGTGCTGCTGCTGCGGTTTCTTAAGTTTGGGAATGGTTTTGGTTTTGGACAAATGGGTTTGGGCTTATGGATTTTGGGTTTTGGGTTTGGATCCATTAGGGATCCAAACCCACTATCTTTTTCTTTTCTAATCTAATTAACTAATATATATACATATATATATATATAATTATATATATACATATATATACCTATAAAATTCTAGAAAAATATATTTGTGCACACTATTAAGCTAGCAACTGTCCACCGGGTCTCCTACATGAAATAAATTAGAAAAAATTTATAATGGCTCCAAAAATCTCCTAGATGCACAAACACTTTAAATAAAAATTAAATAAAATATATTTCATCTATTTAGCCACTAATTAAAATAATTAATTAATATAAAATAATTAAAAAAATAACTAATACGGTTTTCAGGATTTGGGGTTTCACAATCTACCCAACTTATAAAAATTTCGTCCTCAAAATTAAAACTAAGCCACGGTAGAAGTCAAAGATGGCAATAGATATAATTTCACAAAGTAATTTATATCTTGGTTTACGAATAGGTTCGAAAAATGTTTACGCATGTCGTCCACACGCTTCCAAGTAGATTCTTCTGGCGCGCCATGCTTTCATGCTACGCGGACCAAGGAAATAGACTGATTTCTCAATGTCTTTTTCTCGATGATCAAGGATTCCCATGGGTTGCTCTTGATATGACAAGCTCGGCCTAATGGTGATCTCTGAATGGTTGAGAACGTGACTGCCGTCTGTCATATATCGCTTGAGTTGCGACACGTGGAGTACATCAAGTATTTCCTCAAGTGAAGGTGGTAGCGCAAGTTGATATGCCACTACTCCCACTCTTTTTAGCACGTCAATGGTCCAATATACCTTGGACTCAATGTAACGCCCCATTTGGTGTTTGACAACATCGCCTTGTACGAGCGTAACTCCAGGCTCGTACGGCATCACGTCTCAATCAGAACGATGGTCCTGCGGGAGAGCTGTAAACGTGGTGATTCACGTTCAGCGGGGACTATCGAGCTTGCGGGAGATTGGGGCGTGACACTCAACTTGCTGCGTCCTCCGAATCAAATGGTGTCTCTAGTAGATGATATCTTCAAGAAGTCATGATCGTCCTCTTTGAATTCCAAGGGACGATGATGATGGTCTGTCCACTACTTCTGTCTGTCTTGCACTACTCGCAAGTGTCCTTGTTTTTACTTAACTGTCTCTACGGTGTTGACTACCAACTCTGGTCACGTGAATCCTTGTCTGGTAAAATATTGTCTGGTATACCGTGCAATCTTACGATTTGTCTCAAATAAGTAATGTCTTCATAGCTTCAGAGTAATTACGGCGGTTGCAAGTTCCAAATTCTTCTCATGTACTCATAATTGTCTAGATGCATATACCATTACCTTGCCATCCTGTATTAATACGCATCCCAAACTTTTTCCTGATGCGTCTGTAGATCACAACCGCCTGATCCAGATGGAATAGTCAATACGGGTGTTGTGGTCAGTCGCTTCTTCAACTCCTCGAAAGCGGCTTGACACTCATTGGTCCATAAAAATTCTTAATCCTAATAAGTCAACCTAGTCATAGGTGCTGCTATCCATTCAGGAGTTAGTCAATTGTTCATTCAGGTGAAATCCATTTAGTCTCCTGTCAACATAATGATACATTCTTGATCGTAATACTTGGGTTCTGAACTTGACCTAAGTTACGAGGGAAAATAAAAATTTTATGCTGCCATAGTGATGCACGTATCAGGAACGTAGTAAAACATTAGGTAGGTAGCGAAGGTCAATCTAAAAATAGCATAGTTTTAAACTGCAATCTAATCTAATAATAGGGTTTGGTAATTACCTAAGAAACAAACAGAAATGGCTACAGAAATAATACACTTATCGTATTTATACTAAGCACGAGGTTTCGTCTTTCCGAAATAAGGGAAGACGGAAAACAGTAATCAAGAGTTCAAGGGGAAGGTAATATATTAGAAGTGTAGGGATCAAGGCGTTTAAAGGATTCAAATGGGAATTGTCAAAACAGTTGTGGATTGAAATGCTATTTTTGGTAATTCCTATTCACACGCTCGTATCAGTACAGTTACGTAACTGATACGATATGCTTAGACATATCTAGAGGGCAAGTACATCTGTCTACTAATCACTATATATCTCAATCCACGTAAAGTAGTTATGCGAAGGGCGAATCAAAATGCACTAAGGTTGATCAGACCGTAATACACTAATTCTGAATAGACAATTGTATTAGTGGGGTGGATCAGGCCCCAATAACACATGTGTCATGAACAAGCTCGATAAAGAATAAGCTTGCAAAACTAGGCTATAATAGCATCATAAGTCAAGGTAGGACAGCAAATTTAAGTATGCTAGATTATGATGAGAGAAATTACAACATAATTCACAATCACAAAAAGATAAGACTCAACAATCTCTACAGTTATTATTCTAATTCCTTGTCTAAGTTACTAGTTGACCAAACAGAGGTATGGCCTTCTAAGTTCTACAATCTTAACATAAACTATAGGTTGTCTGCCTAAAACATTGATTTCAAGAAAGTCTGCGTAAAGTAGGGGTTCAAGGTTGTCTGCGTAAAACAGAGATAAAATAAATTTGGCGTAACGCATGGCTTCAGAGCTATCCGTGTAATAAGTCTGTGCGTAGTAGTCTGTGCGTAAAAGTCTGAGCGTAAAAAGTTTTGCGCTAAAATCTGCGCAAAATTTAGCGGGCGTAAAGTTTTGCCTAAAAGTCTGCCTGCGAAAAGTCTAACATTCGTTGCAGCGTAAAGTTGTACGAGAAACTCATGAGTTTGTCAGTTGAATTAGTGAATCCTGACATCTGACAAAAGTACTGCACAACGATCGAGTGGTCGGTTTGTGATGATGAATTTGCACGGGGACCCAGGTTGTCGTTTAGTGACTGATTGGATACAAGTCATTTACGCTTGAGGTGAGACAAAATCAGATGTCCTGTCAGAAAGCTGTTTCTTTTTGTACAGGGCTCGAGGCGTATCTCTGCCTTTAATGCACAAGATTGGGTCATGGCTGGGGAAAGCTAAGGCTGTGAAAAAAATACGCTCACATCCTATCATATGTTCTACGCCTAATCAGGTCACTCTAGGCTGGTTATCTGGTCTTCATGAATCATCAGGTTTATGTAGGGCAGTTACCTACGTGGTTTTTAGGACGTGTCCTATACAGGATAAGGAATACTAAGGGAAAGTGGATAGCAGTTATTATAACTGCAGCGTAAAGGAGATAATCTTCTGCATAATTTGGCTTTTATGCCAACAATAAAGTCATTTGGCTTTTACGCCAACTAGGCAGTTTGTTTGGCTTTTATGCCAGCAAGGGTCAAATGGGTTTTACGCCAACAAGGGTAAAAGGGTCTCTGGCGTAAAACTGGGTTTATCCAAACATAGGATGAGTTCTCAGTTTTAATATTCAACCTTGGATTTCTATTGGTTCCTTAAGACTAGGGTCAACACTATGGTTAAGTCTCTAACTAATCCTAATAGTGTTTATACTACTCTCAAGTCATACATAAAATACGTCAAGGGATAATGGTAAGTTAAACTATAGGTAGTGAGGCTAGGGTTTATTAGGTAATATGGAAGACTAGGGTTTATTTAGTAGTCTGAACTTAATGATACATCCATGTCCTAGTTGTGTTCTTAATAGGAATACTACCCTAATTATCCTTCTATCAACAGGGATTCCTATATTTTAGAAGGGGCTATAATTAAGGAATTACCAGGGAAGCACATGAATCAAGCAGGATGCAATTATGTAAATAGGACAGACTGGAAGGAAGATAAGTCATAGTTAATTATGGATGAGATCCTATCCTCTAATCCTAGGTGCAGGCTTGCTCGGTACAGTAACGTAACTGAGACAATATGCTCTGACCTGCATGGGCCACCACTAAAAACATTGTCATGCCCCAGTCCCAAAATACGTAGGACTAGGATACGTAACCATGCCAGCCGTCCGTATATATGGCAACTCCAATATATGGAAACCATATATACGTGCGTACGCTATATAATGAACAATAGTTCACCAGTGGTATAACTAATCACAAGTCACAGGGTAATATCTAAATCCCATCCACAGAAATCAAATAAACATGAATAACCAATAACCATGTAACTAGAACTAAATAACAAATATCTAAAGAATGACAGTCGGATGGAAATAAATCCACTACCGAAATAGAATATAAAAGAAACCAGATACACACCATATAAGAACAACATCTGACAATCACGAGGCTCGAAGAGAAGACCTCCTCGGGATATATGTAACATGCCTGGATCTGCTCTCCTGCGAATGCTCAAGAACATATACACCTGGCAGGGGACCAGGTCCTCAGAGGGACGTAACAAGATACAGAAAAATAACATGCCATGTATGTAAATACTGAATAAATAAAGGGGGTGTACTAACCATCTAAGTGAATGCAATTTAAAGACCTTGTAGTATGCATGGGAATGTGTAGGCTAGACATATGCTGACGTAATTCACCAATCGTCATGACTGGCTAGTATATGTGTCATATGCCCCCAGACGCATGGGCACTCTGCAATCGACCATGAGGGGCATGGTACGAAGGATATAACATCATGGAGGGGGGTGTCCCATACGCCTACTAGTAATCTTTCTCGCCCAATGTAGATATACAAGTCGTGAAAATGACGTGGACATCTCGAACTATGATGCAAGTCTCAATAAAATAAACAACTGAGCTAAATACCGCTACACGTGTTGCTCACACTGATGGCCAGTCGCGCATGAGGCATGCGTCCCTACATGTACTCACTCTGTGACGTGTAATGATACGTGTCAAGGCCTGAGAAGTTATATCAATACTTCACAACTTTAGGTGGGTCTACTAGACACTAGGTCAGACACAAGTCCTAACGTCAACGCCTTCGTTGACTGCACCCGAGTTTTCTCGGATGCGCACATTATATTTAAAATAGATAAACATGTAACTAACAATAATTGAATTTAAACAGTAGAACAAGGCAAGGTATACTTGCCTGGCAAGAGCTGCAAAATATAATGTCCAGATGTCAAATGCCAAGAAGTCAGAAACTATGGCCTCAGAAGGAAAGTCTACGGATGCTGAAATAAACATCACTAACAGTTTTAGAAAATATCAAATGGCTAAAAATGCCTGTCCTTTCGTCCAATTTGGACACAGGGGCAAAAATGACAATTTTCGGTCAAAGCGGGATCCACATGTGGGCCACTTTGCACCGAAAAATATGTCAGGGTTAAAGGTCTCCTAAATTCGCCAAACTTAGTATCAACAAGTCCAGAACGTCGATACGAACCCAACGAAACTTCCAGAATTGGATTCCGATGAGCCGGTCACAAAATCGCCCGTCAAATGGAGCCTGTGGGGCCCACGATACGGGATTTTGTCAACGTTCTCAGAATCGAACCAAACTTGGATCATAGGACCGGCGTATTGCTACTAGTCCGATGGCGCAAGTTTCGTCTCGATCTGACCTGTGTACACAAAGTTGCAGCGTGTTCCAGAACAGGCGAATACAGGACGTTGTCGGCGGATACGCGTTGATTCCGGTGTGCACGCACATCCAAATCAACTTCTGCGAAATCTCGCACGTCCGTATCAACGGCGCGCATATTTCGATAAAAACCGCGTGCGACCAAGTCGTCCCGTTTGGCGGGGCGTACTCAGTTCCGGGGTGAATCGGGTCGTTGTTTTTCCTGTTTTTGGATCGCCTGCCGCGATCGCCACAGGATGCGATGCACCGAGCGGGTTGCACGGGCATCGAAAGGGTCACATAGCCTACACGATGTAACTGACGGAATTAAAAACGGAAGTACGAGGAGTTAAAATGGGTTACCTGAACAGGGCTCCGTGGAAAGAATTTCCCGTGTCCGGGGAGAGATGCGACACGATGCTGATAGTGTCCGGGCTGTGTCCGGCTCTGAAAATGTTGCTGTGTCCGGTTCTTGGCGTGTCCGGAGCTAGGGCAGCGGGTCATGGCCGAGCTGGGAGAGGGCGGAGCTCCGGGAGTGGAGTCGGTGGCGTGTGGTGGCTCGGGGTGGCTGCTGGGGGTTCTGAGGCGGAGTTCGGGGAGGCTGTGCACAGGGATCGGGGGCTGGGTCATCGTGGAGATCGGGGGGGAAGGAGAAGAGGGAAGAGCCGCTGCTGGTGGTGGAGGGTGGTGGCTCGGAGAGGGAGAGGAGTAGGAGGTGCTGGGGAGTCGTCAGGCGGAAGGCGGCTGAAGTCCGGCGTGGCAAAGGGGTCGACTGTGCTGTCCAGGCGAGCAGGGGTGAGGGAGATGGTGGCCGCAGAGGCGAGCTGATTCGGAGGTGGTGGCGGTGTGCGAAGCTGGATGTGGTGGAGGGTCGTCGGAGTGGTAGGAGGAGGTGACGTTGATGATGGTGGCGGTGGTGGCTCGCTGTGATAGGGGTGGCGGTGGTTGCTGACATCGTCGGGGGGGGGGTACCACGGTGAGGAGGAGAGGTAGAGGGTGCGGAGGCGGGCTGAGGAGTAGAAGGGGGAATTGTACGTGGGAGGGGGGGAAAAGATGCAGTGGTGCTGCCGCTGTTTCTTTCTTATTCTTCTGTACTTTCTTTCTTTCCTTTCTTTCTTTTCTTTCCTTCCTTGCTAAGTTTTCTTTTTCTTTAGTTTCTTTTCTTTCCTTAGTAACTTTCTAGTCTAGGTGCTGCTGCTGCGGTTTCTTAAGTTTGGGAATGGTTTTGGTTTTGGACAAATGGGTTTGGGCTTATGGATTTTGGGTTTGGATCCATTAAGGATCCAAACCCACTATCTTTTTCTTTTCTAATCTAATTAACTAATATATATACATATATATATACCTATAAAATTCTAGAAAAATATATTTGTGCACACTATTAAGCTAGCAACTGTCCACCGGGTCTCCTACATGAAATAAATTAAAAAAAAAATTTATAATGGCTCCAAAAATCTCCTAGATGCACAAACACTTTAAATAAAAATTAAATAAAATATATTTCATCTATTTAGCCACTAATTAAAATAATTAATTAATATAAAATAATTAAAAAAATAACTAATATGGTTTTCAGGATTTGGGGTTTCACAGGTCCACTCTCTCCTCTCTCCCCTTTTTGTTTGTACCCTCTCCCTCCATGTTTAATCTTGACCCCTCATTCAAATATAACACCATCCTCACCACACACACCATCATATATATAATTCCTCATCCTAACCCCTTTCCTAATGCCAACCCCATCCCAATGAGGCATATGGCCGGCCCTAATCCCTAGGCTAGCATCAACCTCTTCTCTTTCATGCTAAACTCCTCCATTATATTTTTACATCATCCCCACCATCCTTCTTCCTATAACCAAACCTAAACCTAAACTTCATCATCAACCTCCCCATAATCTTTCTCCACAACCCGACCCCATATCCGGCCGCCGAGCCCCGCTGTCAGCAATCCCGACTCCGGCTATCCCCCTGGCTACCCTGTCAGCACCGTTACCAGCCCCGGTCATCCTCCACCACCGCACCCGACCGACTCACCTCCCTGTTCTCTTCCTTCCTCCGTCGAGTCCCCCACCAACGACAGCAGCTGCCGGACCTCCTCAACAGCAGCCACAGCAGCCATCTGCAACCATCTCCAGTCACCTTCCCCCGGCCACCCACGACAGCATCTACATTCCACTACCGCCATCACCTACACCATCATTAACATCATCACCCGCACCATCGCGTCTCCCCGGCACTCCTCGACTGAGCACAGTCGACAACCACCCACCTTCACAGTAGTCTCCCCTGAGTACAGCCGCTCACCACTACCACGTCTTCGCCTGAGCTTCCTCCGGCAGCATCGACCTGTTCACTATTATCATCATCATCATCACCATCATCATCACCTTCATCATCATTATCATCATCATCATCACCTTCATCATCATTATCATCATCATCATCATCAACATCATTATCATCATCATCATCATCATCGTCGTCGACCCGTCCCACCTCGCCGGAGACGACCTGTAGCAATCACCCTCGACCTCGTGCACATGCATGCTAACGCACAGGTTCGGGCTTGCCCTCTTCGTGATTTTATGTGCATGTGTGAATAGTATAGGGTTTAACATATTGCTTCATGGTAAGTTTAGTTGATGTGATTTCAGACCCGTGTCGGTGGACCTAATGACTAGTGTGCGTATGCGTACGCGTATGTGTATAATAATTAAATTGGTGTATATATATATATATATATATATATATATATATATATATATACATTATGTGGGAATAGATTGCTAGTAATATGTATAACTGTATTATAGATGTTAAATGGCCATAAGTGTTAGTAGTAGGTATCCCGTGTTTACATTTGACTGTATAACCCTGAGTATTAGTGAACTGCCTGCCTTGTGTACACTGACGTACTGGCTAGACATGTGTTAGTAATTGACTGTCTGATTATGCACAACATTAAAGACATGAGACCCGTGCAGTTAGACACACACTTGGCCCTGTTAGTTGACCAGTGTCACCCTAGCGTAATCTCCGAGTTCAGTATATTTATGATTGTGTGTTAGTATTATGACTGATGCTATAATATTGTATTATATTATGTCTATAGGACTGTTGGATTATTCAGACAAGACTTCGAAAACAGGATATTGGTATTGCCAGCAGAGGACCACATGCAAGTATATTCTCTGACAGTTTTTATTATGTTGATCATCTCTATGATTCTAGTTGTATAGCGTACATGATTCTGACACTATGTATACATGAGTTGGCATCATCGAAATCGGTCACGAGGAGTCGTGATTGGAATCCATCGTGCTAGCTGGAACGAGAAAATATTAGTAGATTATGTGATCATACCCAACTCTACATGAATCATAGCTCACTCACACCTCACGTCGGTGCAGCCTGACCATTACATGCCTCATAGTCTGTTATGTATGATTAGCCTGACTATTGCTTGCATCATAGCTATCCGGATGGTTAGCCTGACCTTACATGAATCATAGCTAGTCATATATAGCAAGCCTGATCAGTCCCAAGCCGATCACATGATATACTGATGTTTCACACACTTATCTAGATAGTCTATACATGCATTTCTAGTTTATTGATCTAGCATTTCCCTATGTTCTAGTTATTGTTCTAGCATTCACTTATATTCCAGTTCATTGTTCTAGCATGCACTTGTATTTATGTTCATTGCTAGTTATACTATTGATGATGATATGTTCTCCAGTATTCCTTATTCCAGTATTTCATTATTTCCAATATTTCTTATTGCTAGTATTTATATTCATCTTGTATTTTTTTACACTGTATTATAGTTTTTGTCAATATACATGGAACTGCTGTTAGTGCTTGTGCTTTGTTCCATCCTGACTGGAAATATTTTTCCAGACTGCGACTTATAAGACTTGTTTCTGGCATACTTGGAGACTTGGATGTAAGTGTTTGCAGGTTAGATTATTTTTATTGTTTAGACTTGTATTGTGTTCATTTATTTTTTTTGATATCTTATCGTGCTTTAGTTTCTGTGATTGAGTATTTCCATATTATATTGTGATATCTGTGTCTCCTTATGGAGTTGGATATTCGTGTGAGATTGATTAGCTAGTATTGTGACATAGACAGCGTTCTACCGTCGATGCTGCGGCGTAGGCTGGACGTACCCACGTACTCGTGCCCCTATATCAGGTGCGGGTCGTGACTGTTGCTCATGCTTTATTTTTGAAGTGTGCGTCTTGTAGAAAATATTACGCAATACTTACCCTAGATATTAGTTAATTAATTGCCCATTTTATTAACTAATTTTTAAAGAACTAATTGAGTATCTTAAATTTTTCCCTTAACATTAATTAAGACTAAATATTTAATATAAAAACTAAACCATTATTTAAATGTTGTTCAGTTACGTTGGATCTATTTATTATTTATTTAGGACCATCTATGAAAATTTAGCTAGCACTTGGACCTATTCCGTGTCGGCACGTTCATGACCGATACGTCGACTACAACTAATTTTAGGCAAATACACTATACTTTATGTTCTCTATATATTATAAATATTGTCTTTAGTGTTTTTATAGTTAGGAATCATATTGAGACACGAGATGGCTTCATTATATCGTTCATTGGTATCGTTATTGTTTCCTGAGTCATGGAAGGAAAAAATACTAAGTAGATATGTGGTCAACCCATATTGATTGGATTGCTTGTTCATTGCGGATTGTCGTCATACACTGCACGTGTGACCGAACTGTACCCTCATTGTAGATAGCCATTGATTCAATATGTTGTATTACCCTAACGGATCACATATCTAGAATAGTATTTCATACACACGAGATGATTACTGTTTCTTGTACTTGATTATTGTTCACATGTTCATTATTGTAGCATGATTAGTTAGTATTTCAATTTCATTATTATATCATAGTCGTTATATTCCTATTGCATTTATTTTCTTTAGCTTTAGTTTGTATGGTATAATATTATTGTGTAGTTGTACTTTGTTTCAATCATTACTGAATATGTTGGAATATCAAGATACTCTCATCCAGGCCTCGTCCAGCATGTTCATCTAGAGCGACCGAATATGGCCCTCTAATATAGAGGGCCCTAAATTTGAGAAGTTCTTTATTATAAGATTTTTATAATAAATAGTTAAATAAGGTAAAGTGGGGATGTAGTTCAAATGCTAGAGTGATTGCTTTACATATGGGAGGTACAAGGTTCAATCCCTTACATCTTTCTTTATTTTATTATAATATATTTAATTTTCTTTTTCATATGTAATGTCTTAAAATTTGAATGAATAACTTGATTAGAAATACAGAGACATACATATACAGTAATATTTTAATTAATTTTTTGAAAAATAGCTTCTATATCCAGAAACCTCTAGCCTCTACTAGAAAAAAAATACAGGTTTCAAGAAATAAATCCATATATTATTGAACAAAAACTTAGTTAGTAAGTAAAACATAAGTTTTTTGGGGAAAAATGGATTTTAATTTTTTTTTCCGATACGTATTATTTGAATTTGTTTTGTTAAAATAGCTTTTACATGCCAAAAACTTATAGAATTTGTGGAAAAATATATAAGGTTGAAACTTGGAAAAAATAACTTGATATATTTTTTAACATAATTATAGCAAGTAAAACACTAGCTTTTAAAAAAATAAAAGATGGTTCAAACAAAAATGTCTTCGAACCATTTTTTTTCTAGTATCAATATTAAACATTTTGATCAATATGTTTCGTCTTCTCTTTGATAACAAGCTCATTCTGCAAATGAGTTTATGTATATTTTGTATATTTGAGTAGTATTTTTCTAATATTTAGACGTTATAGTTGTTCGATCGATACGATTCTTATCATACATGAAAGTTAAACGATATTCTCTTATTAATTTTTATTTACACATGCGCAATTTTTTTAAGAAAACTAAATTAAACTTAGCGTGATTAATATATGATATCAACATTTTTTTTACGTAAACTAGGGTCTTATTTTCAGTTTTTTGAATTGAGTCCTTTGATTCTCAGGTCGGCCCTGCTCCAATGGAGCTCGTGCCTATAATCATGGTTAGTTATTTTATCTAGTTATTTTTTCTTCCTGTGAATAGTTTTCGTCTATTTCCTTCTAGATCTTCATATCGTTAGTTGATAGTTAGAATTATGGATGGCATACTTGTTCTTGACCATTGATGATTCAGAAGCATAGATAGCGTGTTACCACTGATGATGCGGCATAGGCTGGACGTACTCACGAACTCATACCCAACTATTCGGGTGCGGGTCGTGACACTCTCCGAAAATGGCGAGCTTGGTCCTCAAGGCCTCATACTCTCGCAAAATAGTTTATCCGATTGAACTCAATTCCATACTCATTAACACTCCTACCTCCTTGCTCCAGCCTCATAAATTGGCTCTCTAGAGCCTCTCTGGCTACGACTGGGAATAACTTCCTCTTTAAGAGGGTCTTAAAGGTGTCCTAAGTAGCCCTTGACACGTGCAGACTCGCCTCATCTCGATACCAGGTTCGTGTTATATCATTCAACTAAAGTCCAACTGCCTCAATCTTCAGATCCTTAGAGACCATGACTGCTCTCAAAAGTCGCTTCACACTCTCTATTTATTATGCCCCAGAACCAGAACACTGGAAAGTAAGGGAGAGTGAGACAACCTACACTATACAAAGTACACCATTGCGTTGCATGATGGTTATGGATGTACAAATCGACAAGTGGGAGGACGCTAGCAAGCAAGAGACGTCGATCCTAAGGTCGACGAGTACTAACTCTCAATCCATCAATAACATATACAAGACAGGAAAAGTAGAAAGGCGTCAAAAATAGTATATCATATACGATTATGTAGCATGTAGGGCAAAATGTTACAGTAGTAGAGTACTAAACCATATATGACCATACTATTATACATGGTCTAATATACACAATCATGTTACCGAGGTCGGAGGGAACATGATCCCAAAATACAGAGCTACATTTGCTCTAGGCTAAATGCCACAAAATGAATAGAAATAAAGTGAGTGGAAAAGAATAGAAACCCACACTCGCCTTAGAGCCTCTGATCTAGTGTGGAGCATTCAGCGGAAGGTACGACAGATTATCAGGCTCCACGGATAAAACTGGCCAAGCAAAACAAAGAGTCCTTTTGTCACGCCCCAATACCAGAATACGGAGAATGGTGGTATGACACGACCAGCTACACACTACGGAGTACATAGGCCCCCCATAATACAATCAATGTTGTAGAATAAACAAGGGGGTGCATGCTACAATCAAGTCTCCAAGGGTCACATAGAGCACCTATGTCTCAATCATTCAAACAAGAAGGAGTAAGCATAGAACATGTAAGATAAAGCAATAAGGCATCCCAAATGATCTACCAAAATATTCTGGAACTAGCTATGCAAAATGGTAAGCTAGTTAAGTAGCAAGAGTACATGACTAAAATCAGCTGCAGTCTAAATAATTATAATCATGTAAGGAAACTAAAGTCCAGACTAATCGGCTAACAGGTATCGATGGCTAAACGTCCAAAGTAAATGAATGTACAAGTATGAGTGGCAAAGAAAAAATCTACTCGTCTCTCAATGGCCATCCGTCTGGTGCGCGCCATCAATCAAAGAAATATATGCTTGATCCTCGGGCTCTGGCTCTAAACCTAGCCATACAAAACTAGTGGAGTTAAACCCCAAATAGCAAGTACCACAAGGAAGCACGAATGAAGAAACAAAACCCAGATCAAAGCATGAATAATGCATGAGTCAAGAAACATAGGCGCATATCCATCATCGAGGCAATATGACACTCCTACACCAAACAAGGACAATGAGGGCCATATCACTCTGAGATAGAATATGTCCTCTAATTTTGGTCAATCTAATTCTTTGCATCATAGTTTCGGTTCATAGCCTATGACAGAAAAATAGTCCAATCCCACAACCAAACAAGGACAAGGATTGGACCACCGCACCACGATAGTCTACGTCCCTAGACTACTAGCAGAAGATATAATATACAAACAAGTTCAATTTATGATATGCCAAGCAATTCTATGGCTTACTATGTGTAGTTTGGGTTATCCCAGTAATAATGCATAATATAGGAATCCTCATGTCGTGTTATGTTCGACCAGGGCTAACCGAGCCAATAATAACACGTAGCGTGTAAAATATGCACCGGTCCCCCGTAGGGCCACCGTGCTAAAATTGTCAATAGCAGTTCCAGACCTCCTATAGGGAGATGCTGGCTCGACAAAATAAAAATCTGATAATGCACTCCACTAGTGCAGATGATATACAGTATCTGTGGTGCCTAGGCTTGGGTACCTCGATAAGTATCTAAGGGCGACTGTCATGCACAATCTCGAGATATTGTTTCCTTCTAATGCTCTATATATTTTAGTTGTCTAGTTAACCCTATATTTATTGGGATCACATACCGTAGCCACATGATTATTTTCCCTAAATGTCGTACTTGGTACAAGTACGCCAAGTAAAAATCCACATTGTTACTCGAGAGATCAATGTAGATTCATCCAATCATGATGCAACAAATCAAAAAAATAATATCCTAGCCACGCTATGGCTACTGACCAAGTATCATGTTCGTGCCAAAGAAAACAGGAACGCGTAGCATATAGCACATAGCATATAGCAAGATCAAGTCGTACCTCGGTGCACAAGTAAGCCAAGTAGCACACTCAGTGCAAAAGGTGTATCAGCAAAGATACAAGTAGTCAGGTCAGTATAGCAGGCCTAATAGCTAATCATATGAAGTTCTCTTGTCACATAGAATCATATTGCTCAGGTCAGGTATGCATAGTCAGTCCAATAAGTCCTATATTATTTTTGTAATATGTAAATCAGGTCAGTTGCATGATGGGTGCCTCTATGGCCATGTTTATCACATAGTCCAAGTTCATCACATAGTCTAATTTTTCCTATGGCTTCATCAAGATATCTCAGGTACTGGTTACTATTCATAAAAATCTTGGCATTGCAGATCACTTAGCTCTTTGGTACCCACAACTTACTAGGGTTAAGAAGTCTAGAGAAAACAACATACCAACACACAATCGTCAAAATGAACAATGTACGCACGTAGGATCATAAGAGCGCACAAATAGCCCAAAACGGCAAGCAATGCACAAAGTATAAGGACATGGCCATCGGTCTAAAAGTACACTTTCTTTTAGACGAAGGGATGCGCACACTGCAAAAGTACGCATGTCACGCCCCAGTTCCAAATATAAGGAACTGAGCCACGTGGCAATGGCCAGCAACATACTTCGGCGGGCATCCCAATCTAATGGACCCGACGGAGTGCACCTAAGCTGTAAAGTACAATGATAAAAACCCAATCACATAACACATAAACAGTGAAACTAAATCTCATCCACAGGAAACAGATATAAGAGCACATAGAGGTAATCATAACTACTAATGTGCAGAAGAGAAATAACACGAGAAATGTATCATAGTACAAATACTAGAAGAGTCACAGGAGAACAAACCCGCTAGTACAAATACTGAAATGAAGGAAAGCAGGAAGATAACTAGGAACGGTATCTGAAAACTAGATAGTAATACCGTCCCAGGGTAAAGTCACTACCAGAAATCAAATGAAGTCCTCGGGAATGATCTCGTCCTCGGCGACAGGTCCTGCTGCTGGATATGCTCCCGGTCCGTACTCCTTCGGGTAGTCCTCCTCGCCTTAGCCTGGAAGGAAACCAGGTCCTCAGAGGGACGTAACAAGGTATAAAAATACAGCATGCCAAAGTATAACATAAAGTACAAGTGCAACGACGGTGTAATCTAGCATAACCACCTAAGTGAGACACAGTTTGAAGACAATGTTCGATGCGTGGGCTGTCCAAAATAAAACCGTAGCTCCGGACACGGAAACACACGGGACGTACCGCAGCTCTGGACAAAGAGTCACACGGGTGATACTACTACTCCGGATACAGGAACACTACAGAAATAGAATATATACATATATATAGCGCGTGCAGAGGAGCCCAAACGTCTAGTAGCTGTCTTTCTCTTTCTAAGCGGTCAACGATTGTGCGCTGAACCTGAACCTCTATCTAGCAGTCTCGTCATACTGAAATAACTATCAACGATCATGACCTAAAGTCATCCCAGTTTTTGGTCACGCTGACAGTATCAGGATACAGGAAATCTGGCACGATGACAGTGTCTGGATGTGTCCTAGGGATATGATGTAAGCAAGTGTGTACATCAAGGTATTGCTAACATCTATCACTCGTTACCAGATGTTACCGATGAACGTTTGCACCCGGTTGTGACCCGGACGCGAAGTAACGGTTCTAATCCCAAATGCGCACAATGCATATAATAAATAAATAAAATATATGGTAACTGAAATACAAGGTGGCAAGGTACACTTGTCTGGATCCGGCTGCTGGAGATGGGGCTCCGGTACAACGTCCAAGTCCGCGGGTCCTTAGTACCTAGAGACGAGATACAAGCTCAATCAATAGACATTCGCGAGGCTAAAATAAGATGTGACACACGTTTAGTATATGTTTAAACCTCTGTTACAACTCACATAGACACTAAGCTAGAGGGTTGACCAAGGTTGACTAAAGGTATGTTACATCTAATTCGATTAATCACCTGTACAATATCATCAAACAAATCCTCAATCCTACTATATTCATCACGATGTTCAGTAGTTCAAGTATGTTCATTCCTCATATTTTACCCTGGTCTTCACAGATGTTATCATGCATATTTAAAATGTCATCCTCGAATGAATTAATAATTTTATTTATTAAACCCTCAAATATATATAACCGTCCTTTAATTGTTCAAACACCCTAACACATATACGTTTATAATCCTCTATCAATTTAGTTATTAGTAACCAAAACCTCAACCAATGAACAACCTAATGATATCCCAATACATCTCATAACAAATAACCTGCTCCTCGATAATTATCAATGTTTCAATATCACAGTACCATTTCACAACATTTAAATCTGCTCATCAACAATAATCAATATGCATATAATAAATTAAACAACAACCTAAATTCTCATACCTAGCATTCATAAACCCTACTCTCAATATATATATTATTCTCAACCATTAAATCTATATATTTTATAACATCAAACCATAAATAATAATGCATTCAAAACCCTAAAACCTCATATTAACATCTTAAACCCTAAAACCCAATATATAATACATAACCTAACTAAGTTATGCAAACCCTAAACAAAATATAAAACTACACTACATAAGTAGAGGGGAGTGTTCACCTTGGCGGTGTGGTGGTAGTGCTGGCCGGTTGCTGTGGTCGACGGTGGGTGGCTCGTCGCTCGTGGGCCGGTGATGGTGGTGGTGTTAATGGTGATGATGATGAGGATGATAATGATGATGATGATGATGAGGTCGGAGGGGGAAGAAATGTGAAGGCGGGTAGCAGTGGCTCGCCGGAGTATCAGAGGTGGAAGGCCGGAGATGGTGGGTAGCAGCGTGTGGTGGAGCTCGGTGGTAACAATGGTGGATGGAGGAGGCTCGGTAGTGCTGGGCTGGGTCATGCGGTTGATGGCAGCCGCGGTTGGATGGCACGATGGATAGAGGTGATGGTGGTGTTGGATGTAGGGGCGGGTTGTCGACGTTGGCACTGCCGGAGAAGAGGTGCAGCGGGTGGAGGCCGGTGATGGCTGTTGGAGGCAGCGAGGGTGTCGAGGTGGGTGATATCGAGCGAAAAATTGGCTGGCCAAGGGGGTCGTGACGGCCTGGGTGAGCGGGAGACTGACGTTGGGTGGCCGGAGAAGAGGTGCAGCGGGCAGTTCATGGTAGCAGTGGGTGGAGGAGCTCGGTCGTACGGGGGGGGGGGGGACAGTCGGAGAAGAAGGCCGGAGTAGGGGTTCGGCTGGTGGTCGGGGTATTTGAAGTAGGAGAAGTGGAAAGGAAGAAGAAGACGAATAAGAGAATGGGGATGGAGAAATATTTTGGCTGAGTGTAATAGGAAGAAGGATGAGAAAGAGAGAGAGAGAGAGAGAGAGAGAGAGAGAGAGAGAGAGATAGGGGGTAGGGTTTCCAATTTTTTGGGATTAGGGCCGGCATAGGAAAAAGGGAAGTAAAGGAGAGATTAAATAGGAGGGGTGTGTGTTGAGTGTGTGGTGAGGATGAGTCCCCATTTTGAATGGATGGCTCAGATTCAACATATAGGATTTGAGCATCCAAAGGAAGAGAGAGATGGTGATTTGACCGATCAATGGTTGAGGAAGAGGGTTTCTTCATTGGCTTGGACTAATGAGATGATGACACCTATTACCACTTTTGCAAATAAGCCCCTTAACTTTTGGATATTTGCACAAATATATAAAATGATGGGAAAATGGTGTTTGGGAAGTGGTGTTTGGTATTTTATAGGGTGAGGGGGTATTGTGTGTTTTGCATGGGCTTAATTAATGGGGTATTGGGTTAAATTGGGGTTAAGTTGGGATTAGTCAAAGTTGGTATCCCCAATTTAATTAAAATAAAATATTATGTGCTCTTAAATTAAATGGGGGCACATGGGGTCTCAATTTGGAGTGACACAAAGGTCATAAAAGGTGTAGGCTTGGTGTCAGTCTTGGACCCTTTAATTGGATCGGCTAAACAGGTTGATTTGGTGTCCCAAAATTGATGACAACGACCAAGGTACGCGATACAGGATTAAAATTGGGTTTCGGATACGGGAAGTTGTGCAATTAAATTAGAGCACAAGGGATTATGATTGTGAGTGACGGAAAAGTCCAGCGCCTAAGTTGGCTTGTCAAGTCAAGGGTGCAATAATTAGTTGGAAATTATGGGCTATTGTTGGGCTCCGAATATTGCAACGACAATAGGGTGCACCAAGGGTTTAAATACAGAACCAAACAACTGCAACAAATTTTTAAACCTCAAAAACACTAACGCTACAACAATATTTCTAACTCAATTTAGTCTAACTAATTTAAAATATTTGAGGGGGTTTACATCCTTCCCAACTTAGAAAAACTTTGTCCTCGAAATTAAAAGTAAAGCACGACTAATAGCTACGGGAATTTAAAAGTAGACAGGTAATCGAATGCAGTACGTAAATTCGTACCTTGGTCCTCAAATAAATACGAAAAATGCTACTGAATAGAATTCTCGTGCTCCCAAGTAGACTCGCTTGACGAATGATGCTTCTATGCAATCCTGACAAGTCGAATAGTCTGACCTCTCAAAGTCTTCTCACTGCGATCGAGTATCCCCACTGGCTGCTCTACGTAAGATAAACTTGGCCCGACTGTAATCTCCGAATGATCAAGCACGTGGATAGGGTCTGCCATGTATCTCCTCAACTACGATACATAAAATACGTTCTACACTCCTTCTAATGATGGAGGCATTGCAAGACGATAAGCCACTTTGCCAACTCGTTCCAAGATGTCAAAAGGTCCGATGTACCTTGGACTCAGCTTGCCTTTGCCTCCAAATCTGATGGTACCAAGAGTAGGCGATATCTTCAAAAATATATGGTCACCCTCCTTGAACTCCAAAGGTATGCGGTGCGTATCTGCCCAATGCTTCTGTCTGTCCTGTGCTACATGTAGGTGGCTCTGAATCTGCTTTACTTTCTCCACTGCCTGTGTCACCAACTCTGGACCAAGTACCTGACGCTCTCCGATGTCACTCCAACATACCGGTGACCTACACTTCCTGCCGTACAGTGCCTCATAAGGTGACATCTGTATGCTGGCCTGGTAGCTATTATTGTAGGAGAATTCTACCAAGTGTAGATGGTCCTCCCAAGATCCTCCAAAGTCAATCATGTACGCTCTCAACATATCCTCTAGTATCTGAATCGTGCGCTCTGACTGGCCATCAGTCTGTGAATGATATGCAATACTGAACTTGAGGCAAGTTCCTAGACTCTCCTGCATACTCCGCCAAAAATATGACGTGAATCTGGAATCATGATCCGATACAATGCTGACATGCACTCCATGTAGTCGCACTATCTGCCTCATATACATGTCAGCTAATATCTTCGTAGACTGCCCAACTCTGAAGGGCAAGAAATGTGTAGACTTGGAGAGTCAGTCTACGATAACCCAAACTACATCCTTCCCGCTAGGGCTCCTCGGGAATCCGGTGATGAAGATACAAGCTCAATCAATAGACATTCACGGGGCTAAAATAAGATGTGACACACGTCTAGCATATGTTTAAACCTCTGTTACAACTCACATAGATACTAAGCTAGAGGGTTGACCAAGGTTGACTAAAGGTATGTTACATCTAATCCGATTAATCACCTGTACAATATCATCAAACAAATCCTCAATCCTACTATATTTATCACGATGTTTAGTAGTTCAAGTATGTTCATTCCTCATATTTTACCCTGGTCTTCACAGACGTTAGCATGCATATTTAAAATGTCATCCTCGAATAAATTAATAATTTTATTTATTAAACCCTCAAATATATACAACCGTCCTTTAATTGTTCAAACACCCTAACACATATACGTTTATAATCCTTTATCAATTTAGTTATTAGTAACCAAAACCTCAACCAATGAACAACCTAATGATATCCCAATACATCTCATAACAAATAACCTGCTCCTCGATAATAATCAATATTTCAATATCACAGTACCATTTCACAATATTTAAATCTACTCATCAACAATAATCAATAAGCATATAATAAATTAAACAACAACCTAAATTCTCATACCTAGCATTCATAAACCCTACTCTCAATATATATATATATATATATATATATATATATATATATATATATATATATATATATATATATATATATATATATATTATTCTCAACCATCAAATGTATATATTTTATAACATCAAACCATAAATAACAATGCATTCAAAACCCCAAAACCTCATATTAACATCTTAAACCCTAAAATCAAATGTATAATACATTACCTAAATAAGTTATGCAAACCCTAAACAAAATATAAAACTACACTACATAAGTAGAGGGGAGTGTTCACCTTGGCGGTGTGGTGGTGGTGCTGTCCGGTTGCTGTGGTCGACGGCGGGTGGCTCGCCGCTCGTGGGCCGGTGATGGTGGTAGTGTTAATGGTGATGATAAGGATGATGATGATGATGATGATGATGATGAGGTCGGAGGGGGAAGAAATGTGGAGGCGGGTAGCAGTGGCTCACCGGAGTATAAGAGGTGGGAGGCCGGAGATGGTGGGTGGCAGCGTGTGGTGGAGCTCGGTAGTAACAATGGTGGATGAAGGAGGCTCGGCAGTGCTGGGTTGGGTCAGGCGGTTGATGGCAGCCGCGGTTGGATGGCACGATGGATGGAGGTGAAGGTGGTGTTGGATGTAGGGGCGGGTTATCGACGCTGGCACGCCGGAGAAGAGGTACAGCGGGTGGAGGCCGGTGATGGCTGCTGGAGGCAGCGGGGGTGTCGAGGTGGGTGATGTTGAGGGAAAACTCGGCTGGCCGAGAGGGTCATGACGGCCGGGGTGAGCGGGGGATCGATGTTGGGTGACCGGAGAAGAGGTACAGTGGGCAGTTCATAGTAGCAGTGGGTGGAGGAGTTCGGTCGTGCGCGGGGGGGGGGGGGGGGGCAGTCGGAGAAGAAGGCCGGAGTAGGGGTTCGGCTGGTGGTCGGGGTATTTGAAGTAGGAGAAGTGGAGAGGAAGAAAAAGAAGAAGAGAATAGGGATGGAGAAATATTTTGGCTGAGAGTATAATAGGAAGAGGGAGGAGAGAGAGAGAGAGGGGGTGGGGTTTCCAATGTATTGGGATTAGGGACAGCATGGGGAAAAGGGAAGTGAAGGAGGGATTAAATATGAGGGGTGTGTGTTGAGTGTGGTGAGGATGAGTCCCCATTTTGAATGGATGGCTCAGATTCAACATGTAGGATTTTAGCATCCAAAGAAAAAGAGAGATGGTGATTTGACCGATCAATGGTTGAGGGAGAGGGTTTCTTCATTGGCTTAGACCAATGAGATGATGACACCTATTATTACTTTTGTAAATAAGCCCCTTAACTTTTGGGTATTTGCACAAACATGTAAAATGATGGGAAAATGGTGTTTAAGAAGTGGTGTTTGGTTTTTTGTAGGGTGAGAGAGTATTGTGTGTTTTGTATGGGCTTAATTAATGGGATATTGGATTAAATTGGGGTTAAGTTGGGATTAGTCAAAGTTGGTATCCCGAATTTAATTAAAATAAAATATCATGTGCTCTTAAATTAAATGGGGGCACATGGGGTCTCAATTTGGAGTGACACAAAGGTCATTAAAGGTGTTGGCTTAGTGTCAGTTTTGGACCCTTTAATTGGGTCGGCTAAACGGGTTGAATTGGTACGCAAAGGAAAAGTTTATGTGCACTTTCATATAGAGAATGCGGTTGACGTAATTGATAGAGGAAAATAAGCTCGGCGTACTTTTATGCCAAAGCGGAATTGGTGCAAATGTATATGAGTTAGAGGAAAATAAGCTTGGAGCAATTTTATAAAAGTACGTGACCGACACACTTTTACACTAAGACTATTCTTCTTCCCGAAGATTGTAACCCATTGATGGTTCAAGGATTCAGTTTATTCATAGCATCTTCATTAAAACTCCAAATCAAGTGAATCAAAAGTCAAAATCACGTGAAATTCAATTCTTTACAACATAGAACAAATTATTTTCGAAAATACTAAGTTTTTAGTAATCTTTCCCAAGAAGTACAATAAAACCCTAAAATTTGAAACATAGATCTATTCCGTTCTAACCATCAAAACCGAAAATGCCAAGTACTAAAGATATAGAGGAACACAATATACATACTATAAACTAAATAAATGCAAGGAGAGTCAAAGAATAAAAATAGACAATGAATCATGTTTTTCCATGTGTGCAAGATGTACTTGCCTAAGATCCAAGGAAATGAAAGAGAATAAAATGAGTAGAATAAGGGAAGAGAGATAAAGAAAAGGGTTTATATAGGGTAGGGTTAGGATTCTAGCCATTGGTTAAAGTCATGACTCCTTCCGAGCAATCATAGCCACAAAAACAACCATAAACCAAGCTCAATAGAAAAACGGTTCTGGTCTCCAAGGCACCTGGCGGTCATGCCAACAAGCCGTATACGCAGTGATACGAATATCGAGAACAAACAATTCTAGTCTCCAAGGAGAATCAAAGTGGCATCTTTACCCAACTTAGAAAAATTTTGTCATCAGAATTTAAGCTCAAGGCTAGCTAGAAATATCAGAACAAGCACTACTCTAATCACATGCATATCTACACATATAATCAAGCAACTAATCATGCAAAATAAAGAAAAGCAACATCATGCCACATGGTGATTGACGATCACGAAACTCAAGAATTCGAAGGCATAATAAAAAATATAACTTCTGAGTCGAATATGTGCGAATATCGGGACCTGATTTTGTCCTCACGCTCCCACGTTGCTCCCTCAAAGAGTGATGATCTCAAGCGACACGAACATGACGGATAGTCCGGTTCTTGAGCACCTTCTCTCCCCTGTCCAAAATGGATATAGGTTGTTCCTCGTAAGATAAGTTGGTACCAACGACTAGCTCAAAATGATCGAGAATATGGCTCAGATCCGGGATATACCTATGCAACTGAGATATATAAAATACATCATGCACCTCGTAGAGCGAAGGCAAAAAGGCAAGGAGATAAGAAACATCGTCCACCCGCTCGAGAATGTCGAATGGACTGATGTATCACGGACTAAGCTTCCCGTGGGCCCCAAACCTAATGTCTCAACGGGTGGGCAAAATCTTCCAAAATACGTGGTCACCGATGTAAAACTCTAAAGGTCTGCGATGATGATCTGCCCAATGATGATGCCTATCCTGCACAACCTGAAGTCGCTCTTGGATCCGTCTGACAACCTCTATCGTCTGAGTGTAGGGGTACAACTCGGGTGGGCTAAACCCGAACCCGACCGGGTGAACCCGTTTATGTGTTGGGTTAGGGTTGAAGATACTTGGGTTTGGGCTCGGGTTCAGATTAAAATATTTGAACCTGATCAAAAATCGGGTTGGGCTCGGGTTCATGTGTTGGGTTACTTTCCTAAATAAATATTTAAACCCTAAATTTCTCCACCCAAACTCTTTAACTCATTTATATTTTGCAATAATTGAGGGTTGACTGTAATTAAATTATGTGTTTAATATTGCTCTTGTTTAAAATTATTTTAAATATCATATAAGAGTCCGATAAACCCGTTGGACCCGACCCAACCCGATCCTACGGGCTTGGTCATGGGCTACATATGTTGAACCCGATGTTAGGTCGGGCTTGGGCTCGAGTTAGGCTTATGATTCATTGGGTTGGGGTCGGGTTGAGCTCGAACCCGACCCAATCCGCTCAAGTTGCACCCCTATCTGAGTGATCATCTCTTGGCCCAACATCTTCCGCTTCCCAAAATCATCACATGCTAATGATGACCTGCACCTCCTTTCATTCAATACCTCGAAGGAAGCCATTTGAATACTTGTCTGATAACTGTTATTATACGAGAACTCAACTAGATGAAGATAATCTTTCCATGACCCTCCAAAATCCAAAGTGCAAGCCCGTAGCATATATTCCAAAGTCTGAATGGTTCTCTCTGACTGTCCATCTGTCTGAGGATGATAAGTTATGGTGAACCTCAACCTAGTGCCCAAACTCTGATGCAAGCTCTGCCAAAAGCTAGAGGAAAACCGGGTGTCTCGATATGATACTATACTCACTGGAATCCCGTACTGCCTTACTATATGTCGTATATACATCTTTGTCAACTATTCTGTGGACTGTCCTACTCTGAAAGGAAGAAAATGAGCTACCTTTGTGAGTCAATCCACTATCATCCAAATTGTATCTCGACCAGTCGGGGATCTGGGTAAACCGATCACAAAGTCCATCGTGATATGTTTCCACTTCCATTACGGAATAAGGATCGACTACAATAGTCCTTCCAGTCTCTGCTTCCCACCCTTCACTTGTTGACATACTAAACATCGAGAGACGAATTATGCTATCTTCCCTTTTATTTTGTTCCACCAGAAACATTGCTTGATGTCTTGATACATCTTTATGCCACTTGGATGAATAGAATATTGAGAACTGTGTATCTCGGTTATAACTTCTTGTCAGATATCTCCACTCGGAACACAGAGACGACTTCCAAATCTAAGTGTTCCATCTTCTTGAATTGTCAACTCCTTCCCGAGATCGAATTCAAACTCTGCTTGAAGCTTCTGAATCTGTGGATACTCTGCTTAAGCTACTCTAATTCTTTCTACTAAAGTAGACTGAACCTGCAAGTTTGTCACACCCCAGTCCCAAAGAATACACGGGAATAGGCTGTCACGCCCCAGTCCCAAAATGCCGAGGGACTGAGCACGTGAGCAATGGCCAGCAGCACGCACCGATGGACAACCCAATTTAATGGATCCATCAGGGCATGCTTAAGCTGTAGTCTAGCAGTAATATGTTACAAGCCTCAGGTATTTCTAATCTCATCCACAGAAATAACACAGATTAATGCCAGAAAATAAATGCAATAGACATAAGTATGCAATATCAGATAAGGTTATCTCGGGAACAAATCCGAGAATTATTCTGTTACATTTAAGGAAAAATAGACAGGAATTGAAATGCTGAAAATGTAAATACTGTGTAGTTGAAGCCGGTGCTCAGGAGAAATCTTCGGCCACAACTTCGTCCTCTGTTCCTTGTTCTGCTCCAAGGAGTGCTCCGGTACCGTACACCTCTGGGTAGTTCTCTTCAGCTGTACCTGGGGACATAATCCGGATCCAGGTCCTCAGGGGACAGCAAGGTACAGAAAATACAAGCCAAAATAAATACAGTGCAGCAGTTAATTAAACAAGAGGGTAAGCTATGTAACCAGCTAAGTGATATGCAATATGAGAGCAGCACTAGAACTCAGGCTGAAGCCACTACAAGCTCTGTGTCGGGGAGCCGGTAGCGGCAATAACTATGAATTACACTATGTTATACACTATATTTTATATATAATATCAGCCTGTCGTCTGTGTGTCTCTCCCCACCCAATGTAATCCCACGTCTCATGTCCACGATGCCTCATGTCCATGTCACGCACGATTATAACTAATGCAGCAAGTCTGGTAGCTATGAATCAAATGTCTAAGAATGTAAAGTCTATGTCATAAAACATGCATCCTATACAGAATCACCTTGAATGTCTCAGGAAGACTCTGTCTCATGAAATAGTGTCAAGTGTCCTGGGTTCTGGTGTACTTGATAGGACAAGTACGAGAATTATCGGGTCTCGATATCCATGTCTATGTGACGTTACACAACCCCGCGTACGGAGTTGGCACCCGACTATGATCGGACACTAAGCACGTCACTCGTTTCCTAGGTTAAGCAGTTAAAACAAGTTACTTATGGATCTACCAGAATTCAAGTAAAATTACTATAACAGAAATTACTGAGAATTTACAAGCTCTATGTTCTCACTGATGCAAAATTAACCCAGAAAACATATAGCAAGCTGCAGCGTTTGGCAAGGTACACTTGCCTGTGGTTCCTGTTCCAATTGCGGCTCTGACTTCAGCTGAAATTGCAGGCGGTACTCCGATTGCTGAAACAAACATCACCATCAGATTCAGAAAATATCAATCAGCTAGAAACGCCTGTCCTTGAGTCCAATTTGGAGACAAGGACAGAAACGGCAGTTTCGGGCCAAAACGGGGTCCACACGCTTTGCACCGAAAAATGCGTTAGGGTCAACGGTCTCCAAATTCACCAAACTTAGTGTCAACAGGTCAGGAACGATGATACGAACCCAACAGAACTTCCAGAATTGGATTCCGATGAGCCGATCACAAAATCGCTCGTCGAGCGGGGCCTGTGGGGCCCACGACACGCGATTTCGTCAACGTTCTCAGAATCGAACCAAACTTGACCCACAGGACCAGCGTATCGCTACGAGTCCGATGGCACAAGTTTCGTCTCGATCTGACGTGTGTACACAAAGTTAGGGCGTGTTCTAGAAAGTACGGATACGGGGCGATGTCCGCGGATACGCGTTGATTCCGGTGTGCACGCACACCCGAATCAGCTTCCGCGAAATCCCACACGTCCGTATCGACGAGGCGCTCGTGTCTGTGAAGACCGCGCGCGACCAAGTCATCCCGTTTGGCGGGGCGTACTCGGTTCCGGGGTGAAACAGGGTCTGGTTTTTTTCCTGTTTTTGGATCGCGGTGTACGATCACCACAGGACGCGATGCCCCGAACAGTTTATCCGGACACCGAGATGGTCATACAGGCTTCGCAACGCAATTTGCGGAAACAAAAACGGAGCTACGAGCAAAAAGTTACGCATACCTGAACCGGGCTGAAAAATCGAGAATTCGAACATGTCCGACACGTGTCGGATACGCGGATTAGGAATTAGGGTTAGGGCTTTCGGCCGGCAGCGGGGACGGCGGCTCTGCGGCCAGGCGGAGGCGGAGGCGGAGGGGACCGGCGCAGCGCGGCGAGGCGGTGGCCGGGCTCGTCAGCGCTGCGGTGGCCGGAGGCGGCTCGGCTCGAGCTGCTGCGGCCGCTGCTGTGCTCGCTGCTGTTGCCGCCGGCGGTGCTGCCGGAGACGAAGAGGAGGGGAGGAAGAGGGCGGCGAGGCGCGGAGGGGTGCTGCGGGCGGTGGTCGACGGAGGCGCAGCGGCGAGTGGGTGGTGGCGGTGGCGGTTCGTGGAGCTGGAGCCGGCGGAGGGAGGATTATATAGGGCGGTGAGCTGGGGGGGTGGCCGGGTGAGGCGGCCAGGTGGCTGGGTCGTGGGGGCGTGGCCGGCCAGCGCGGCGCGAGGCGGGCGGAGCGGCGCCGGACGCGGCGCGCGACGCTGGGAGGGCAGCGACATGGGAGGAGAGAGGGTGCGGGCGGGTGGCGGGTCCGGGTCGGGTCTGCTGGATCCGACCCGACCCGCTAGGCAGGGGGCTGGGCCAGGTTTGGGAAATGGGTTTGGGCTGGGCTCGTGGGCTGGGCCGGCTGGGTTGGGTTATATATAAAAAAAAAAAAATAATAATAATATTTAAACCAGTAATTATTTAATAATTAAATAATTAATTAAATAATTAAATTTAGGTGCTTTAAAAGTAGGTCCGGGGTCCGATAAATTCCAGAAAAATTGTCCTAAGTCCAGTTTTTCATTTTACATCCAAAAATATTATTTCCATAATATTTTAATATCATTTATTATCATTTAAAAATTATTGAATAATTAAAACCCTACTTTTTTATTTACAGAAAAATCCCAGAAAATTCCAGAAAATTGTGAAAAAATCCAGTTTTTTAAAATTTTGAAAATTCAGGGGGTTTACAATCTACCCCCCTTAAGAGGATTGCGTCCTCGCAATCAAAGAATAACCGGTCAGCAGAGATGACACGGTCGCAGGTATCGTTTGAAAGCACATCACAAGGGACTTCAGGGAAATACCGTTTCCCTAAAAATTGAAAGTTTACACTTTCCAGGAAAATCTAGTTAAAACTATAACTTTTATGAAAACCAGGTTGTTATTAACAAGTTGCAAATTACTAGGTTGGGGCTGAGGTCACGAACCAACGGGCACGAACTACACAAGACTAAAACGGATAACTATAAATCACTTACTCGCATCAGCGTCCTGCACAGTCAGCGCATAAGCTTGTCCTCGTCCTTGAGGTAGATTCCTCTGCTGCTGCTGGGCTTGCTGGAAGAGTGCTGTTTGAGGAGCCAGAGGTGACCTAGGTGCTGGCAAAGCTGTTGGGTTTGCCCTTGGTGCTCCATCTCGATGCTGGGGACAGTCCTTGGCTATGTGTTGATTGGTGCCGCAAATCAGGCACAATCCCAACTTGCGTCTGCAGTCCCTCTCGACATGGCCTATCTTGCCGCAGTAGTGACAGGTAGGAAGGGTCTACAAAGCTGCCCTGGGTGGCTGGTTCGTGTGAGATCTCTTTGCAGATTCTCCCGGTGATGATCTGCCTGGTGCTGTGGTGATTGGCCGCTTGAGGCGAGACTCTCTCCTGGTGACGCGTTCCATGCGTCGGGCTGCAGCAAGAACGTCGGAGTATGATGTTGGTGCGACGGACCCAATTAGTTTCTGCAGCTCAATGTTTAGTCCGTCGAAGAATTTCTCGGCCTTCTCTTCCTTTGTCGGGATCAGGGTTGGGGCGAAGCGGCTCAGACGAATGAATTCTGCGTTGTACTCTTCCACCGTCATAGTATCCTGAGTGAGGCGATTAAACTTGTCCCGCAGTTCTGATCGTGCGATAGCCGGAATGTACATCTCCTGGAAGAGCCTGGAAAACTCTTCCCAAGTGACCCGGTCTGGTCCGAGTCGTGCCTCCTCAGACAACCACCAGTGGTGCGCGTTGCCTGTCAACTGCATTCGGACGGCAGTCATCCAGCGTTCCCGTGGAAGCTCAACTGCTTCAAGTTGATGCCGTATGTTGGTGAGCCACTCATGAACTTCTGTGGGCTCCTCTTTTCCAGAAAAAGTGCGGGGCTTCAGTTGGCGGAAGTCAGTGATTGAGCCTGTAGATGGCCGTCGAGCTGGTAGGTTGGCCTGCTCCAGTACAGTTACGATGCTGTCCCTCCAGAAGTTAGCTTTGCGACGCTGAGCCTCGTGTTGGACTTGTTGCTGTGCTTGCATCATCGCGTAGATCAGTTGGAATATCTGCTGCCCGTCAATCGGCTGTCCTGGTGGGAGTACGGGCGTTGGTGGAACGAACTGCGACGGAGGTGGAATATCATCGCGTCGGAATCGGGAGTTAGGTTGACCTGCCTGTTGGCTCTGTTGAGTTGGTGGAACTTCTCCGACTGGTGTTACTTCGTCGTCATAGGTGACACCTGTAGCTTGTGGGGTTCCGGCGGGGGTCTCATTGCATTCCTGTGGGTCTATTTCCCTGCATCCAAAATACCCACTAAGAGGCGTACAGGAATCAAGGCAAGATGCAAGTCAATAAATTAATTCGAATACGATACAGATATCAAAAACGATTCAAGCAAGTGGATGAGATCCTAAAACTTATCCTAGTTTTATTGCAGGCCTGTTCGGTCCCTAAGTTAAAACCGAACAATTTTAGTCGTAGACCTGCATGGGCCACCACAAAAACCATGTCACGCCCCAGTCCCAAAATGCCGAGGGACTGAGCACGTGAGCAATGGCCAACAGCACGCATCGATGGACAACCCAATTTAATGGATCCATCAGGGCATGCTTAAGCTGTAGTCTAGCAGTAATATGTTACAAGCCTCAGGTATTTCTAATCTCATCCATAGAAATAACACAGATTAATGCCAGGAAATAAATGCAATAGACATAAGTATGCAATATCAGATAAGGTTATCTCGGGAACAAATCCGAGAATTATTTTGTTACATTTAAGGAAAAATAGACAGGAATTGAAATGCTGAAAATGTAAATACTGTGTAGTTGAAGCCGGTGCTCAGGAGAAATCTTCGGCCACAACTTCGTCCTCTGTTCCTTGTTCTGCTCCAAGGAGTGCTCCGGTACCGTACACCTCTGGGTAGTTCTCTTCAGCTGTACCTGGGGACATAATCCGGATCCAGGTCCTCAGGGGACAGCAAGGTACAGAAAATACAAGCCAAAATAAATACAGTGCAGCAGTTAATTAAACAAGAGGGTAAGCTATGTAACCAGCTAAGTGATATGCAATATGAGAGCAGCACTAGAACTCAGGCTGAAGCCACTACAAGCTCTGTGTCGGGGAGCCGGTAGCGGCAATAACTATGAATTACACTATGTTATACACTATATTTTATATATAATATCAGCCTGTCGTCTGTGTGTCTCTCCCCACCCAATGTAATCCCACGTCTCATGTCCACGATGCCTCATGTCCATGTCACGCACGATTATAACTAATGCAGCAAGTCTGGTAGCTATGAATCAAATGTCTAAGAATGTAAAGTCTATGTCATAAAACATGCATCCTATACAGAATCACCTTGAATGTCTCAGGAAGACTCTGTCTCATGAAATAGTGTCAAGTGTCCTGGGTTCTGGTGTACTTGATAGGACAAGTACGAGAATTATCGGGTCTCGATATCCATGTCTATGTGACGTTACACAACCCCGCGTACGGAGTTGGCACCCGACTATGATCGGACACTAAGCACGTCACTCGTTTCCTAGGTTAAGCAGTTAAAACAAGTTACTTATGGATCTACCAGAATTCAAGTAAAATTACTATAACAGAAATTACTGAGAATTTACAAGCTCTATGTTCTCACTGATGCAAAATTAATCCAGAAAACATATAGCAAGCTGCAGCGTTTGGCAAGGTACACTTGCCTGTGGTTCCTGTTCCAATTGCGGCTCTGACTTCAGCTGAAATTGCAGGCGGTACTCCGATTGCTGAAACAAACATCACCATCAGATTCAGAAAATATCAATCAGCTAGAAACGCCTGTCCTTGAGTCCAATTTGGAGACAAGGACAGAAACGACAGTTTCGGGCTAAAACGGGGTCCACCGGTGGGCCCGCTTTGCACCGAAAAACGCGTCAGGGTCAACGGTCTCCAAATTCACCAAACTTAGTGTCAACAGGTCAGGAACGATGATACGAACCCAACAGAACTTCCAGAATTGGATTCCGATGAGCCGATCACAAAATCGCCCGTCGAGCGGGGCCTGTGGGGCCCACGACACGCGATTTCGTCAACGTTCTCAGAATCGAACCAAACTTGACCCACAGGACCAGCGTATCGCTACGAGTCCGATGGCGCAAGTTTCGTCTCGATTCGACGTGTGTACACAAAGTTAGGGCGTGTTCCAGAAAGTACGGATACGGGGCGATGTCCGCGGATACGCGTTGATTCCGGTGTGCACGCACACCCGAATCAGCTTCTGCGAAATCCCACACGTCCGTATCGACGAGGCGCTCGTGTCTGTGAAGACCGCGCGCGACCAAGTCGTCCCGTTTGGCGGGGCGTACTCGGTTCCGGGGTGAAACAGGGTCTGGTTTTTTTTCCTGTTTTTGGATCGCGGTGTACGATCACCACAGGACGCGATGCCCCGAACAGTTTATCCGGACACCGAGAGGGTCATACAGGCTTCGCAACGCAATTTGCGGAAACAAAAACGGAGCTACGAGCAAAAAGTTACGCATACCTGAACCGGGCTGAAAAATCGAGAATTCGAATCGTGTCCGACACGTGTCGGACACGCGGATTAGGAATTAGGGTTAGGGTTAGGGCTTTCGGCCGGCGGCGGGGACGGCGGCTCTGCGGCCAGGCGGAGGCGGAGGGGACCGGCGCAGCGCGACGAGGCGGTGGCCGGGCTCGTCGGCGCTACGGTGGCCGGAGGCGGCTCGGCTCGAGCTGCTGCGGCCGCTGCTGTGCTCGCTGCTGTTGCCGCCGGCGGTGCTGCCGGAGACGAAGAGGAGGGGAGGAAGAGGGCGGCGAGGCGCGGAGGGGTGCTGCGGGTGGCGGTCGACGGAGGCGCAGCGGCGAGTGGGTGGTGGCGGTGGCGGTTCGTGGAGCTGGAGCCGGCGGGGGGAGGATTATATAGGGCGGTGAGCTGGGGGGGTGGCCGGGTGAGGCGGCCAGGTGGCTGGGTCGTGGGGGCGTGGCCGGCCAGCGCGGCGCGAGGCGGGCGGAGCGGCGCCGGACGCGGCGCGCGACGCGGGGAGGGGAGCGACGTGGGAGGAGAGAGGGTGCGGGCGGGTGGCGGGTCCGGGTCGGGTCTGCTGGATCCGACCCGACCCGCTAGACAGGGGGCTGGGCCAGGTTTGGGAAATGGGTTTGGGCTGGGCTCGTGGGCTGGGCCGGCTGGGTTGGGTTATATATAAAAAAAATTTAATAATAATAATATTTAAACCAGTAATTATTTAATAATTAAATAATTAATTAAATAATTAAATTTAGGTGCTTTAAAAGTAGGTCCGGGGTCCGATAAATTCCAGAAAAATTATCCTAAGTCCAGTTTTTCATTTTACATCCAAAAATATTATTTCCATAATATTTTAATATCATTTATTATCATTTAAAAATCATTGAATAATTAAAACCCTACTTTTTTATTTACAGAAAAATCCCAGAAAATTCCAAAAAATTGTGAAAAAATCCAGTTTTTTAAAATTTTGAAAATTCAGGGGGTTTACATAGGCTATGTGGCAATGGCCAACTAATACGTCTCCGAGGGATTACCCAATTTAATGGATCCGATGAAGCATACTCCGCTCTCCTAAATACTAACAAGTTCATTACTAACATCCAACAGGTAATGTCTAATCTCATCATAATATAAACAAGAAGTACTGAAATAAATGCTGGAAAATAAACGCAAGTCTGAAATATCATAGTACAATCCAAGATATGTCTGGTGGAAACAAACCCACTACAATGACGAAATAAGAGTACTGAAAGGCTGATAAAAGAGTAATGACTAGGTATCGGCTAACTAGATAAGGATGCTCCAGTCCTAGGCGGAAGGTCTACCAATGATCAAGGAAACTCTGATGGTAGCACCTCTAGCTCCTCCTCGGATGCGTACCTCGTCTCCTGCCCAGGTCCGTACACAGTGGGATAATATGCCTCGTCCAAATCTGGAAGGAAACCAGGTCCTCAGAGGGACGTAACAAGATACAAAAATACATGCCATATATAAATACTGAATAAAATAAGGGGTGTGCTAACCATCTAAGTGAATGCAATATGAGAACAACCTTGGTACGTATGGGTAGGTGTAGGCATAACGTCCACACTCCGAAGAGGGAGGTATCTGTACATGTAATGTCCATCATTCCGAAGAATAAGATATCTGTAAATATATATACGTCCGTATCGCTCCGAAGAACACAGTATCTGTATAAATGAAGTTATTGGATCCGTGGCTCCTTCGGATACTACGTATTCTAATGTGTGTATCCCATACGCCTACTAGTTATCCTCCCCGCCCAGTGCAAATATACAAGTCGAATACACGACGTGCATACCACGTAACTATATGCCAAGTCTTAACTATTAGATAACCCTGATTATGTACTAAATCGTGATGTATGTCACACGCACCGATAGCTAGTCGAGTATACGAACCCGCATCCCAATATGAGTTTTTTACCGTAATACATGTAAGAGTGTCAGGATCTAGGAAGATATCAGGATATCCTCACAATGGTGGATGGGTCTGCTAGTGACTAAGTCAAATACACTACTCATCGACATACTCGTCGACTGCACCCGAGTCAATCTCGGATGCGCACAATTATATAAAATAATTGCAACAAGATATCATACAACATTGCATAATTTAAATTAAACAGTAAATATGGCAAGGTATCTTGCTTGGGTCCTCAAGTTGCGAGTGCCAATAACCTGCTCCTGAAGTCTCGTCTGAATAGTCTAGCAACCCTATATATATAATATAATATAATAATACGATCATCAGTTACTATAATAGTACGTACAGGAAATACTACGCTGCTCTTAGGAACTGACGCAAGGGGGTCTTAATTGGGCAACTAACAGGGTCACATGTGCACGCAGCTAAGACGTACACGTGTCATATCCTCAATTACCGTGTAGATCAAGACAACGAAATACCAAAAATTTATGACGAAACTAATCAACATATAACACAAGAATACCAGTCCTAACTATCATGTTAGAGTGCACCAGGTCAATGTCTAGGCTTTTAGGTCAACACAGTGTTCACATTAATTAATTATTTTTATTTGAGTAATTACTTAACATTAATTACTAATTTTAACATACACACGTATATTGCACCTAGGGATTCATGTTACCCGTGTCCGTTCAACGACACGTCGACACCTCGACTCATGAAGAAAAAGGGTAAAATAAACATGTACCTAGTCGTGGCCGAGCGGGGGGAGGGGGGGTGGGAGGGGGTCTGTGCTCGTCGGCGGCCTGTTCTCCGACGAGGGGGCGGAGCTCCGGCGTTGCACGGTGAAACAGCAGCAGAAGTAGTAGCCTCGGCAGCGGCTCGCAGCAACGGTAGGAGCTGTAGCGGCAGGCAGCGGCAGGCAGCGGCAGCAGTGGCAGCGGCGGCTGGCGGTGGGGGATGGTCGTAGGGGACGACGGCTAGGTGGCGGTGGTCTAAGGCGGTAGTGGTCGGCTGTAGATGGGAGCGGGTGAGGGTGATGATGGGGTTGATGATGACGGAGATGGAGGAGGAGGAGGCTGACTGGTTGACGTCGACGGGGGAGGGGGGTCCAGGCGGTGCTGGGTGGCTGAGACGGTGGCAGGCGGCGGAGGTCGGTGGTCAGGCGGGCTGGAGGTGATCGGGGGAAAAGAGGAGGCGGGTGATGATGTATGTAAAAATTAGGGTTTCGGCTAGGTGTTATTAGGGTTGAAAAGAGAGAACAAGTTGTATATATATATGAGAGAGAGAAAGGGGGTCCTCCTAGGGAATTGGGCCAACTAAGGTTTCTTGGGGTGGGGAACATGTTCACATGAGGGAATGTAGGGTATATATGGGCTAGGTTGGGTCTAGTTTTGGGTGAGGTTGGATTCTTACACTAATTTAAATAAAAATTAGTGCAAGTGATGCTTTTTAATTAATTGAAATTATATGGGATTAAAATTTGGTGGAACACAGTCTTCATGGACATAACAGACTCAAAATAAGATACTGTCATAATTTGGGTTGTATGAAACAGGTTGAGGTTGTGTCTCCAATTTTAATTAGAACGAATAATATACATAGTTGGGTTTATTGGGATTTAAAACTGGACATTTATAATGAATATTGTGCGGCTAAAATAAAGCACAAGAGAGAGTAATTATAAGTTACACAAATATCAGAATGGAAGTCTGGCTTGTCTAGGAAAAGTGTGTAAAATTTGTTTGAAGGTAAATGCTAGTGTAGTGTTCCAATTATCGAAGCAACGATAAGATGTACTAAGTGATATAAATATTGCACAATTATTCTAAAACACAGTGTTCTAATTCTAATTGGATTCAAACTAACCCTAGTCTCTCTATCTAAGCTAAGTAGACCTAAATTTGGTCGAGGGGGTTTACTATCTACCCTCCTTAGAGCATTTTATCATCGAAATTAAAACATACATATGGTAAAAACTATTGACTGAAATGAAATGCTACTACATACCTAGGCCTTCGAAAAGATGGGGATAACGCTATCAAATATCATCATCTCGTTCCCAGGTCGACTCGTCTGGTGCATGATGCCTCCATGCGACACGAACTTGTAAACCCCTTCACCCAAAATTAGGGCTACTTGGCATAGATATAAAATTAGGTCTAATTAGAATCCAATTAGAATTAGAATACGATAATTATTTAATTATGCGATATTTTATATCGCTTAGCGCATCTTACCGTTGCTTCGATAATTGGAGCACCTCACTAGCCATTGCCTTTCTACAAATTTCACCACCTCATCCGAGACATGTCTGTCTACTATTCTGACCTTTGTGTAACTTATAATATTGCTTTCTTGTGCCATATTTTAGTTGCACAATAAAAGTCACTGACGTTATTATTTTTTATTCTAAATAAATTCTAACTCTGTACCCTTGTGCGTTCCAATCGAAATTGGAGACACAATCTAGACCATTTTATACAACCCAAATTTTATTAATATTCTATACTGTACCCTCTACGTCCCTGACACTTCTGTCCCACCTAATTTTAAACCCATGTACTTCTAATTAATTCTAGAACATCGTGCTAATTCAATTTAATAAATTAAATCCAATTTCCGTCTTTGTGCAATTTTTCCAATTGTTGGGGACTTTTATGCAAAAATGTATTTAGGTGTCTACACCATTGGACAATACGTGAATAAACCCAATTTTCCCTTTACGTGATTTTTTCCATAATTCTCGGAATATGCAACGCACACATCGTCCCCCATTTAAATTCTAGCCTTGTATTTAATTAATGTGATTTCTAGCCCTCCCAACATCCCCAAGTGAGCCCAAGGCCCATCCCAAGGGGTGTTGACCAAGCTCTACTCCTAGGTCAACCCCCAAACCCCAAATCCCACATATATAAATGCAACTTTCCTCCTTCTTTTTATTTTTTAAAACCAAAACCTAGATTTACAACCCATCCGACCCTTCTCCCCCTACCCTACTGTTCACCCATCCCCTACCTCTCTGCCGACGCCGGAGCTCCGCCGGTGCACCGCGTCTCCAGCCGCCGACCCATCAGTCCTATCGATCTCCTCCCTCCATTCTCCCCGACCCCCCAAGCCCGCTGGAGTACGACCCCGACTGCAGCCACCACTCCCATCACCACCCTCGTCGACGACCCCACAGAGCCGAGCAGCCCCGACCTCTCCCCGATCTCCTTCTCCCCTTCCCGGTCTACCACGACCGCCTGACCGACCCAACCTTCGCCTGAACGGCCTTCCCCCTCGACCTCCTCCTCCCTTCTCAGCCTCTCCCTGGCCGGAGCAGCACTGGGCCACCTCTCCTCGCCCTGCTCTCCTCCTCGACCACCCCCTCCTGCACCACGACTCCCTGAACCCCTCCTCCTCCACGAGCTCCTCCCTGTCCTCCTCGTCGACCGGACCACCCCCTGGCCGGAGAGGCACCATCTTACCACCATTACTATATCCTCTTCCACCACCCTGTCCCTCTCCTCCTCCTCCTTCTGGCCGGGCCGCCCTCCCCCACTAGCTGGAGTAAACACCATTGCCAACATCATCACCACCACTAAACTCCAGTGTAGCCACCACCCAACAGCTCCCTGACCTCCACTCCTCTTTGCTCTCATCCCCCTCGACCTCCATGTCCACCACCCATCACCGCCACTGTCCTTCCCTCACCGGATCTCCCTTGGTCGGAGCAGCAATCACCCCCATAATCATCATCATTACCATCATCTATTATCGTCATCAACATCATAATCATTATTATCACCATTACATTAACATTCATCATCATCATAATCATCACCCTATTATCATCCTCGTCATCGTTGTTATCATCATCATCACCATCTCATCCTCGCCAACAACGTCGTTATCACCTTCGTTGTCCTTGTCATCATCATCCTAGTCATCATCATTATCGTCTTTGTCATCACCATTGTCCACGCCATCATCATTGTCATCACCATTGTCCACATCATTGTCCTCATCGTCATCATCACCTTCATAGTCATCGTCGTTATCATCGTCATTACCATCATCCACATCATCAACATCCTCATCACCATCGTCTCAGTCATCATCCACGTCACCACCATTATTATAAATCCCCTCATCATTCTATCATCATCACCATTGTAATCATTATTACCATTATAACCCTACATCATTAACATAAACACCATCATTGACCTAATCATCACCTTAACCATAATCTAATCATCTTATCGTCGTCATCATGGAACCGTCACCCTTGCCCGACGACCCGCAGTAGTCACCCCCGATTTTCGTACCTGCACACGCTGACCCCGAGGATCTATTGGATTGGTTCTACGCGACTTCTGGAGCAGGCTATTGGTACTTCGCAGCTTCCTTGCCAGGCAAGTATACCTTGCCTTTGTTGTAATGTTTAAATTCTGTATTTTAGCTGCCTGTTCATTGCTTTAGCTATTATAACTTTGTACGTCCGAGATAGACTCGGGTGCAGTCAACGAATGCGTTGACGTTAGGACTTGTGTCTGACCTTGTGTCTAGTTGACCCACCTAAAGTTGTGGAGTTATTGGTATGACTCCCCAGGCCATGACACGTATCATTATACATTATAGAGTGAGTTCATGTAGGGACGCGTGCCTCATACTCGACTGGCCATCGGTGTGAGCAACACGTGTAACAGTATTTAGCTTAGTTGTTTATTTCTATAGAGACTTGCATATAGTAGGAGATGTCCACGTCGTATTCACGACTTGTATATCTTTATTGGGCGGGGAGGACGACTTATAGGCGTATGGGATACCCACTTTCTCTTGCAGATTTCACACTCGACGGAGTGATATGGACGTTATATACTATGCAGATTTCACGTTCTTCGGAGTGTTATGGACGTTATATATTATACAGATTCCCCGTTCTTCGGAGCGGTAGGACGTTATTATATTGCAGTGCGCCCTTGTATTGGGGGCATATATGGCATATACTAGTCAGTCATGCCGATTGGTGAATTACGTCAACATATGTCTAGCCTACACTTTCCCATACACTCAAGTTGTCCTCAAGTTGCATTTCACTTAGATGGTTAGGTCACCCTTGAGTTTTTATAGTATTTACTTTATGGCATGCTTCTATGTATCTTGTTATGTCCCTCTGAGGACCTGGTCCCTTTCCAGGTGTATTGTTCATGAGTATTCGCAGGAGCGCAGATCCGAACTTGCTACGTATATTGCGATGAGGTTTTCTCTTCGAGCCTCGTGATTATTAGAGGTTGTATTTATATTGTATTTGCCTTATTTATTCCATATTCTAGTTCGGCAGTGGATTTGTTTCCATCCGACTGTCATCTTTAGATACTTTTCATAGAGATCTAGTTTCATAGCTACTGGCCATTTAATTATATTAATTTTATGGATGAGATCTAGATTATACCATGTGACTTGTGATAGATTTTATACCACTGATGAATTGTTATTCATATTACAACGTACGTGTGTTATGGTTTCCATATATTGGAGTGCCATATTCATACGGCTGGCATGCTTACGTGTCCTAGTCTTACGTATTTTAGGACTGGGGCGTAACATATTTTTAGTGGTGGCCCATGCAGGTCAAGAGCATATTGCCTCGGTTACGTTACTATCCCGAGCAAGCCTGCAAATAGGATTAGAATATAGGATCTCATTCACATCTGACTATGACTCACCTCCCTTCCAATATGTTCTATTTTGAATAGCTGTATCCTGCTTGATTCATGTGCTTCCCTAATAGTTCCTAGAAGTATAGCCTTCCCCTAGAATATAGAAGTCCCTGTTGTTAGATAATAAGTAGGGTAATCTTCCTATTAGGAGTAACTAGAACCCTGACATGTCACTAAGTTTAGAATATTTAAGTAAACCCTAGCATCCTTATCTAAAGAATGGCTTACCATTATTCCTTGACATAATTATGAATGACTTAAGAGTAGTATAGGCACTACTAGAGCTAGTTAGAGATTTGACCCTAATGTTTGACCCTAGTATTGAGGAACCAATAGAAATCCGAGATCGAATGTAGGGACTGAACCTAATTTGCATAGTGAGATAGTGTTAGGATATAGATCCTTGTCCTGATATTAGCAGACAGTACCTCAGGGAGCCCAGAGCAACGAGTATGACATTCCCCTTGATCATACTTCAAACACGGAGATTTGCTCGCCACCTTCCCCTTAGGAAACCATGATATTATCTTGAGTCCCTCTATTTTAATTGCATATCTTGTTCCCTTGTAAACTTAGCGCTCGCTATAATTGTGCGACAACTAATTATGTTCTTCGATTCTTCATCTTTCAATTCGTGCCACCTAATCTTCTGATTTTAGGCCAAGTGATCTTATTCTATGTTAGGATATATAGTTTGCTAGGATGATAATTATAATCTTGAACTTTAAATTTTGTGCGTGGTAGTTAAAACTTGATAGTTTGAGTTGTTCCTTTAGATTGTGATCTGATTATTCTTAGTTTTAAATCGCGCAATTTGTATCCGTAACTCGATACGAGTTATATTTCCCTTTTTTCTCTTAAAGGTCATTAACTCTTCCATTCTTACTATTGACACTTGTATTCTATGAACACTATGATTAAGATTTAAGATGACCATTACCTACATGATATAATAGGAGACCCTAATAAGTACTAAGATCCGTTCCTCGTATATTCCAATAAGAATTTATACTTTATTTACAAGAATTTTATTAATTTGTATGATCCCCTTAAGACTGCCACAGAATTAGTTTATTATTTTAAGTTGGGTAGTATGCCTCACAACATAGTACCACATAGCCCTATTGACCCATTGATGAAGTATAATAGGATGACACAACTTTAGACTTGCATAAGAAGATAGTGTTTATTCAGATTATAAAAATTAAAGGTCCATACCCTTATTTGGTCGACTAGCGACTTAGACAAGGAGTTAGTATGACAACTGTAGAGATTGTAGAGTCTTGATTTTGTATCTTGTTTGGTTTTGTGAACTTAAATTATTTTTGTACCTCCTTTCATCAAAATCCAGCATATTCCTATATTCTAAACTACCTCGACTTATGATGCTGTTACAGCCTAGTTTTGCAAGCTCATTCTTTTATCAAGCTTATTCATGACATATGTATTATTGGACGCGTACACTAATACATTTCAGAATCAGTGTACTACGGTCTGATCAACCATAGTGCGCTTGGTTCGCCCTTCGCATAACTACTTTACGTGGATTGAGATAGATAGTAATTAGTAGATGAATGTACTTGCCCTCTAGATATGACTGAGCATATCATATCCGTTATATAACTGTACTGATACGAGCATGTGAATAGGAAGTACCAAACTAGGATTTTAATCCACAACTGCCTTGACAATTCCCATTGAATTCTTTAAACGCCTTGATCCCCATACTTCTAATCTATTACCTCCCCTTGAACTCTTTATTATTGTTTTCGTCTTCCATTATTTCGGAAAGATGAAACCTCATGCCTAGCATAAGTTGATACACAGATAGTATTAGATATACCTTATAGGCCAATTATATTATTTGATGATTATTTTGTAACCAAGGGCATATCACATGTAATATATTTGGTGTTAAATTTTTTGAGGATTGAGTAACAGGATTAAGTAAATTTGAGGAATAAGATTTCTTAAATATAAGGGACTTATATGATAGATGGATAAATTCTAAGTTGGGTAGCCGTTGCATTATCAGCTTGAGAGAAATTTCTTTAGATTATGATCGGGCAAAATTTGATTGAAAGGTTCAAGTCATTTTAATTTTTAGAATTTTAGACGAATAAGCATGAGAATGAGGATCAATAAATTTCAATTTTTAGCATATGATTTGAATTTTGAGAATTAGGGGTTGAATCATCGATTTAAATCTTGAGAAAAAAATAAATAGAACACTAAATATGAACATGGTCGGATTGAATTCTAAGATTCGATGATTTGAATTAAGAATAAAATTTTGAGTGTTGTATTACCTATTTGAAATATTGAGGATGTAAATTGAAAGTAAATTCTGAAGAGTACGAAATTCATAAGTTGAAAATAGAAATAATATTTGATTATAATTATTTTCTAAAGGAGATTATGATAATTGGAGATTGCGATATAAAATTTTGAGGTGGGATGTCATATATATTTGGATTAGATTTGGATGTGATCATTTTAATTTGAAAAATTAAGAAGATAGTGCGATGTATTAAAGTTTAATTTAAACAATGGTTAATCTAAATTAAAAGTGATTGCGATGGATTTAAATAAGTTTTAGATATTTGGCAGAGACCGCGATTGACTCGCCTTATGTACAAATGGGAAGGAATTATCCAATTATACCCTAGTTTAATTTCGAGGACAAAATTATTTTAAGTTGGGTAGATTGTAAACCTCCTCACCCAAAATTAGGGCTACTTGGCATAAATAGAGAAATTAGGTCTAATTAGAATCCAATTAGAATTAGAACATGGTAATTATTTAATTATGTGATATTTTATATCGCTTAGCGCATCTTACCGTTGCTTCGATATTTGGAGCACCTCACTAGCCATTGCCTTTCTACAAATTTCACCACCTCATCCTAGACATGCCCGCCTACTATTCTAACCTTTGTGTAACTTATAGTATTGCTTTCTTGTGCCATATTTTAGTCGCACAATAAACGTCACGGACGTTATTATTTTTTATTCTAAATAAATTCCAACTCTGTACCCTTGTGCGTTCCAATCCAAATTGGAGACACAATCTTGACCGTTTTATACAACCCAAATTTTATTAATATTCTATACTGTACCCTCTACGTCCCTGACACTTGTGTCCCATATAATTTTAAACCCATGTACTCCTAATTAATTCCAGAACATCATGCACATTCAATTTAATAAATTAAATTTAATTTTCGTCTTTGTGCAATTTTTTTAATTGTTGGGGACTTTTATGCAAAAACGCATTTAGGTGTCCACACCATTGGACAATACGTGAATAAACCCAATTTTTCCTTCACGTGAATTCTTTCCATAATATACGAAATGTGCAACGCGCACATCGTCCCCCATTTAAATTCTAGCCTTGTATTTAATTAATGTGATTTCTAGCCCTCCCAACATCCCCATGTGAGCCCAAGGCCCATCCCAAGGGGTGTTGACCAAGCTATAATCCTAGGTCAACCCCCAAACCCCAAATCCCACATATATAAATGCAACTTTCCTCCTTCTTTTTATTTTCTAAAACCAAAACCTAGATTTACAACCCAGCAGACCCTTCTCCCCCTACCCTACTGTTCACCCATCCCCTACCTCTCTGCCGACGCCGGAGCTCCGCTGGTGCACCACGTCTCCAGCCGCCGACCCATCAGTCCTATCGATCTCCTCCCTCCGTTCTCCCCGACCCCCCAAGCCCACCGGAGCACGACCCCGACTGCAGCCACCACTCCCATCACCACCCTCGTCGACGACCCCACAGCGCCGAGCAGCCCCGACCTCTCCCCGATCTCCTTCTTCCCTTCCCGGTCCACCACGACAGGCTGACCGACCCAACCTTCGCCTGAACGGCCTTCCCCTTCGACCTCCTCCTCCCTTCTCAGCCTCTTCCTGGCCGGAGCAGCACCGGGCCACCTCTCCTTGCCCTGCTCTCCTCCTCGACCACCCCCTCCTGCACCACGATTCCCTGAACCCCTCCTCCTCCACGAGCTCCTCCCTGTCCTCCTCGTCGGCCGGACCACACCCTGGCCAGAGAGGCACCATCTCACCACCATTACCATATCCTCTTCCACCACCCTGTCCCTCTCCTCCTCCTCCTTCTGGCCGGGCCGTCCTCCCCCACTGGCTGGAGTAAACACCATTGCCACCATCATCACCACCAGTAAACTCCAGTGTAGCCACCACCCAATGGCTCCCTGACCTCCACTCCTCCTTGCTCTCATCCCCCTCGACCTCTATGTCCACCACCCATCACCGCCACTGTCCTCCCCTGACCGGATCTCCCCTGGCCGGAGCAGCAATCACCCCCACAATCATTATCATCACCATCATCTATTATCGTCATCAACATCATAATCATTATTATCACCATTACATTAACATTCATCATCATCATAACCATCACCCTATTATTATCCTCGTCATCGTCGTTATCATCATCATCACCATCTCATCCTCGCCAACAACGTCGTCATCACCCTCGTCGTCCTCGTCATCATCATCCTAGTCATCATCATCATCGTCCTTGTCATCACCATTGTCCATGCCATCGTCCTTGTCATCACCATTGTCCACATCATCGTCCTCATCGTCATCATCACCTCCATAGTCATCGTCGTTATCATCGTCATTACCATTTTCTACATCATCAACATCCTCATCACCATCGTCCCAGTCATCATCCACGTCACCACCATTATCATAAATCCCCTCATTATTCTATCATTATCACCATTGTAATCATCATTACCATTATAACCCCCCATTATCAACATAAACACAATCATTGACCTAATCATCACCTTAACCATAATCTAATTATCTCATTGTCGTCATCATGGAACCGTTACCCTTGTCCGACGACCTGCAGCAGTTACCCCCGATTTTTGTACCTGCGTACGCTGACCCCGAGGATCTATTGGATTGGTTCTACGCGACTTCTGGAGCAGGCTATTGGTACTGCGCAGCTTCCTTGCCAGACAAGTATACCTTGCCTTTGTTGTACTGTTTAAATTCTGTATTTTAGCTGCCTGTTCATTGCTTTAGCTATTATAACTGTACGCGTCCGAGAGAGACTCGGGTGCAGTCAATAAATACGTTGACGTTAGGACTTGTGTCTGACCTTGTGTCGAGTTGACCCACCTAAAGTTGTGGAGTTATTGGTATGACTCCCCAGGCCGTGACATATATCATTACACATCACAGAGTGAGTTCATGTAGGGACGCGTGCCTCATACTCGACTGGCCATCGGTGTGAGCAACACGTGTAACGGTATTTAGCTTAGTTGTTTATTTCTATAAAGACTTGCATATAGTACGAGATGTCCATGTCATGTTCACGACTTGTATATCTTCATTGGGCGGGAAGGACGACTTGTAGGCGTATGGGACACCCACTTCCTCTATGCAGATTCTACACTCGACGGAGTGATATGGACGTTATATACTATGCAGATTCCACGTTCTTGGGAGCGCTATGGAAGTTATATACTATGCAGATTCTCCGTTCTTCAGAGCGGTAGGACGTTATTATATTGTAGTGCACCCTTGTATTGGGGGCATATGTGGCATATACTAGCCAGTCATGCCGATTGGTGAATTACGTCAGCATATGTCTAGCCTACACTTTCCCATACACTCAAGTTGTCCTCAAGTTGCATTTCACTTAGATGGTTAGGTCACCCTTGAGTTTTTATAGTATTTACTTTATGGCATGCTTCTATGTATCTTGTTATGTCTCTCTGAGGACCTGGTCCCTTTCCAGGTGTATTGTTCATGAGTATTCGTAGGAGCGCAGATCCGGACTTGCTACGTATATTGCGATGAGGTCTTCTCTTCGAGCATCGTGATTATTAAAGGTTGTATTTATATTGTATTTGCCTTGTTTATTCCATATTCTAGTTCGGCAGTGGATTTGTTTCCATTCGACTGTCATCTTTAAATACTTTTCATAGAGATCTAGTTTCATAGCTACTGGCCATTTAATTATATTGATTTTATGGATGAGATCTAGATTATACCATGTGACTTGTGATAGATTTTATACCACTGATGAATTGTTATTCATATTACAACGTACATGTGTTATGGTTTCCATATATTGGAGTGCCATATTCATACGGCTGGCATGCTTATGTGTCCTAGTCCTACGTATTTTGGGATTGGGGCATGACAGAACTAGAGGGATAGTCTGACATCGCAATACCTTCTTGCTTTTGTCCAAAATCTCTACAGGCTCCTCTAGATATGATAAACTCAGCCCGACTATGATCTCTGAGTGGTCAAGTACATGACTTGGATCTGGCATGTACCTCTTTAACTGAGATACATGGAAGACGTTATGACCTCCTTCCAATGTCTGTGGTAAGGTTAATCTATAAGTAACCTCTCCGATGCGCTCCAACACATCGAATGGTCCGATGTACCTCGGACTCAGCTTTCCTCTGCCTCCAAACCTGATGGTTCCTCGAGTAGGCGAGATTTTCAGAAACACATAATCTCCAACCTGGATCTCTAGGGGTCGTCGATGCGCGTTTGCCTAATGCTTCTGTCTGTCCTGTGCTGCTCGTAGGTGCCCTTGGATCTTCTTCACCTTCTCCACTGTATGAAAAACCAACTCTGGTCCAAGAATCTGCCTCTCGTCCACATTGCTCCAACATACTGGAGAACGACACTTGCTGCCATACCACGCTTCATAGGGAGCCATCTGAATGCTCGCCTGATAGCTATTATTGTAGAAAAATACGAACAAATGTAAATGGTCCTCCCATGATCCACCAAAATCAAGCATGCACGCCCTCAACATATCTTCCAGCGTCTGAATGGTGCGCTCAGACTGGCCATCTGTCTGTGGGTGATACGATGTGCTGAACTTCAGGCGGGTACCGAGACTCTCTTGCATATTCCGCCAAAAGTAAGATGTAAACCTTGATCCCTGTCAGACACTATACTGACTGGCACTCCATGCAGTCGCACGATCTCCCTCATATACATATCTGCTAAGACCTCTGTAGACTGCCCAACTCTGAAGGGTAAAAAGTGAGCAGACTTGGTGAGTCGATCTATGATTACCCATACTGCATTGCGACCACTAGGACTCCTCGAAAAGCCCATAACAAAGTCTATAGTGAAGTGCTCCCATTTCCACTCAGGTATCAGGAGCGGATGAAGTAAACCTACAGACCTCTGATGCTCAGCCATGACTTGCTGACACACCAGGAACTTTGCCACGAAGCGGGCTATCTCCTTCTTCATTCCATGCCACCAATAGTACTGCCTCAAGTCTCTATACATCTTTGTGCCTCCTGGATAAATAGAGTATGTTGAACTGTGCGCCTCCGACATCAGCTCCTGACGAAGTTCTCCATTTGGAACATAGAGACGATATCCACATCTCAAAGTCCTGTTCTCGTGTATGCGTAATCCTGTCTGTATCCCGGCCTCTTTTCTCTGTCAAAGCCTCTGGAATCTTGCATCTGTTGGCAAGGCAGCCTTGATCCTATCAACCAATGTCGATTGAAACTGGAAACTCGATAACTGGCCGTCTATTTCGGGCATAATGACCTCTATACCCAACTGCTCTAGGTCTCTCAACAGGTGTTGCTGGATAGTCAAAAAGAATGCCATAGGTCTTTTGCTCAATGCGTCAGCTACTACGTTGGCCTTTCCTGGATGGTACTGTAGCTCAATCTCAAAGTCTGTCATCACCTCGAGCCAATGTCTTTGTCTCTGGTTCAGGTCCTTCTGAGTATAGATGTACTTCAGGCTTTTGTGATCTGTGAATATATCCACTCGTTCTCCGTATAGGTAGTGCCTCCAAAGCTTCAAAGTAAAGATCACTGCGGCAAGCTCCAAGTCATGAGTAGGATAGTTCTTCTTATGGGTTCTCAGCTGTCTAGAGGCATAGGCCACAACTTTTCCATGCTGCATCAAGACACATCCTAATCATTTCCTAGACGCATTGCTATAGATCACGAATCCTCCGGGTCCAGAAGGTATAGTCAAGATAGGTGCAGTAGTCAGACGATTCTTCAGCTCATCGAATGCCGTCTGACATTCCTCTGTCCATGTGAACTCCTGCTCCTTGCGGGTCAAGTGGGTCATCGGCTCTGTGATCCTTGCCAAGTTCTCTACGAACCTCCGGTAATATCCGACAAGTCTTAGGAAACTCCTCACCTCCGAGATGTTGGTAGGGGTTTGGCACGTCTCTACTGACGAAATCTTCGCTGGATCTACTGAAATACCATCTCCTGAGATAATGTGTCCAAGAAAAGCGATACGATCTAGGAGGAACTCATACTTGCTCAACTTGGCATAGAGCCTCTCTTGCCTCAGCATTTCTAACACTAATCTCAAGTGCTCTTTGTGCTCCTCGTGGCTCTTTTAATACACCAAGATGTCGTCGATGAAAACTACTACGAACTGGTCCAGATACTGGTGGATGACTCTATTCATCAGGTTCATAAATACTGTAGGTGCATTCGTTAGTCCAAAAGGCATCACCAAGAACTCGTAGTGACCATAACGAGTCCTGAATGTTGTCTTTGGAATGTCTTCTCTCCGCACCTTTACCTGATGATAACCCGATCTTAAGTCGATCTTTGTGAACACCACTGCTCCCGTCAGCTGGTCGAACAAATCATCAATCCGCGGCAGGGGGTACTTGTTCTTGATAGTCAAAGCATTAAGGGCTCTGTAATCAATGCACATACGGACTGTCCCATCATTCTTTGGTACAAACAACACTGGTGCTCCTTAGGGTGATACACTAGGACGAACAAATCCCTTGATCTGCAATTCCTCTAACTGTAGCTTCAGCTCATCCAGTTCCTTCTTTGCCAACTGGTACACATTTGAAGATACTGGTGCTGCTCTGGGTACTAACTCAATAGTGAACTCCATGTCTCTATCTGGCGGTAAGCCTGACAACTTCTCCGAGAAAATATCCTCGAACTCTGTAACTATTGGTGGGGGTGCCATCTCCATAGCCATGTAAGCTCCAGTTGTCTGTCCTACTCCTCGCTTGATAGTCCCTCGCATGTACTCGAACTCCGGGTGATCTGGCGGTCTAAAAATGACGCTACCCTTTCGGCAATCCAGTACGACATTGTACTGGCTCAACCAGTCCATGCCTAAGACAACGTCAAAGTTTGGCATCGAAAATACCAAAAATTGTGCTCTCATCTCCCTACCACACACGACTACCGAGCACGTTCTAATAGTGCTGGTAACCGATACGATGCCTCCTCCGGTAAGAATATTTCAACTCTTAGGTAAGAAAAAAGTAGCTACTCTATGCATAGCTACGAAACTACTAGATATGAAAGATAGTGTAGCACCAGAATCAAATAATGCAGTCGCATGTAATGACGTAACTAAAATGGTACCTGTGATAGCTTCCCCTTCTGGTTCCTCCTCAGTAGCTGCTAGTGCAAAGGCCTACCATGCCTCTTCCCTCCGGCCTGTTGTCTCGCTCGATCAAACTGTGCCTCATATGGGGCCAAGGGTGGTCTCCTCTGAAATCCTCCGGGTGCTGGTGGACGTTGACCTTCTGTCGGGGGTAGTATCCTCAGGACTGGTGCTACTAGCCTCTGTCCTGTCTGCGGTGCTGCATCTCTGCGCTGTGGGCAATCTCTAGCAAGGTGCTGACTTCCTCCATATATCATTCATAATCCAAGCTTCTTCCGGCAATCTCTGACAATGTGTCCCTTCTTGCCATAATGGTGACAAGTAGTAAGCTCCTTGTGCTGGGATGGCACTGTCCTCTGCTGTGTCTGTGCTCCTGGACGACAGATCGGTCCTCCTGCTCCGGGCTGAGCTCTGGCTGGTACGATTGTGCTGGAACGCCTCGATCCTCTACCAATGGCCTCCTGGATTCTCGCCTCTGACAGGACCTCCTCATAAGATATCCTTGCCTGGGTGGTGGTGTACCTCTGCAGCTTGAAAGTAAGCCCGTGATGGAATCTCCTGGCCTTCTCCAGATCGTTGGGTATCAAGGCGGCACCAAATCTGCTAAGTCGACTAAACTTCGCGTCGTATGCGTCTACGGTCATATTCCCTTGCTCCAGGTGTAGGAACTGGGAGTAGGGCATTTCTGACTGTAGTCGAGAAATACTTCGTATTGAAGTACTCTAAGAACTACTCCCACATCTGCGTCTTACCTATGCTGCGCTCTATAGAGTCCCACCAGTGATGGGCGTTGCCTTTCAGTTGGGCCCTCACTGCGGTCATCCACAGGTCTGGATGTAGCTGAGAAGCCTCTAGTAGCATCTCCGTGTTGGCAACCCAATCAGAGATCTCCTTTGCAGTCTCGCTGCCCGAAAAAGTATCCGGCCCCATCTGGCGAAATCCTCGTACAGTACCAGCTGGCTGAATAGGTGTAGGTGTTGGTACGGGTACTGGGGCAGGTGTCCTTTCCAAAACTGCCATGAAGCTCTTCTCAGTCTGATGACACTGCGCCTGCATCATAGTTTGGAAGAACTAAAACATCTGCGACTGTCCCTCTGGATGTGCCATCTGAGGTGGATAGGGTGGAGGTGGTGGCAATAGGACCTCCGGCTACACTGTAGGTGTCTCCTCAGATGTCGGCCTCTCAGGGTGCGGCATCGGCATAGCCCCCGAAGTCTGGCCCTCGAAATGCTGTATTGGGATCGTCTGTGAAGTCTGAACCTCGTGCTGCTGCGTCGGGCCGTCAGGAGACGTCTGGTGCCAAGGTATCAGTGGGGCCTGTGGGATAACCGAGGCCTGTGGTGGTGGCTGCTCTCCGGGTGGTCCCTGGGATGTCTTCTCCCTCTATGTGGTGACCTTTGGCACTACGGCACTATATGCCCCGCGTCTACTGTGCAAGTTCATCTCGCTGCAAGAGATAGAACTTCATTAAAAGAGTACGAAACAACAAACATGATGCGGTTTATTTAGAAATAATACGAAGGAGGTTCAAAGGCGTAATCAATGTGGATGAGACTTAGTAATTCCTATCTTATTGTAGGCTCACTGGGCATGTTACCATACCATAAGCAATAAACATGACCTGCATGGGCCACCACTAAAATCATGTCACACCCCAGTCCCAAAAAATACACGGGACCAGGCCACGTGGCAATGGCTAGCTAATACATCTCCGAGAAATTACCCAATTTAATGGATCCGACGAAGCGTACTCCGCTGTCCTAAATACTAACAAGTTCATTACTAACATCCAACAAGTAATGTCTAATCTCATCCACAATATAAATAAGAAGTACTGAAATAAATACTGGAAAATAAACGCAAGTCTGAAATGTCATAATACAATCCAAGATATGTCTGGTGGGAACAAACCTACTACAATAACGAAATAAGAGTATTGAAAGGCTAATAAAAGAGTAATGACTAGGCATCGACTAACTAGATAAGGATGCTCCAGTCCTAGGCGAAAAGCCTACCAATGATCAAGGGAACTCTGATGGTAGCACCTCTAGCTCCTTCTCGGATGCGTACCTCGTCTCCTGCCCAGGTCCGTACACAGTGGGATAATATGCCTCGTCCAAATCTGGAAGGGAACCAGGTCCTCAGAGGGACGTAACAAGATACAAAAATATATGCCATATATAAATACTGAATAAAATAAAGGGTGTGCTAACCATCAGAGTGAATGCAATATGAGGACAACCTTGGTACGTATAGATAGGTGTAGGCATAACGTCCACACTCTGAAGAGCGAGGTATTTGTACATGTAACATCCATTATTCCGAAGAATGAGGTATATGCAAATATATATACGTCCGTATCGCTCCGAAGAATGCGGTATCTGTATAAAGGAAGTCATTGGTTCTGTGGCTCCTCCGGATACTACCGATTTCAATGTGTGTATCCCATATGCCTACTAGTTGTCCTCCCCGCCTAGTGCAGATATACAAGTCGAATACACGACGTGCATACCACGTAACTATATGCCAAGTCTCAACTATTAGATAACCCTGATTATGTACTAAATCGTGATGTATGTCACACGCACCGATAGCTAGTCGAGTATACGAACCCGCATCCCAATATGAGTTTTTTACCGTGATGCATGTAAGAGTGTCAGGATCTAGGAAGATATCAGGATATCCTCACAATGGTGGATGGGTCTGCTAGTGACTAAGTCAAATACACTACTCATCGACGTACTCGTCGACTGCTGCACCCGAGTCAATCTCGGATGCGCACAGTTATATAAAATAATTGCAACAAGATATCATACAACATTGCATAATTTAAATTAAACAATAAATATGGCAAGGTATCTTGCTTGGGTCCTCAAGTTGCGAGTGCCAATAACCTGCTCTTGAAGTCTCGTCTGAATAGTCTAGCAACCCTATATATATAATATAATATAATAATACGATCATCAGTTACTATAATAGTACGTACAGGAAATACTACGCTGCTCTTAGGAACTGACGCAAGGGGGTCTTAATTGGGCAACTAACAGGGTCACATGTGCACGCAGCTAAGACGTACACGTGTCATATCCTCAATTACCGTGTAGATCAAGACAACGGAATACCAAAAATTTGTTACAAAACTAATCAACGTATAGCACAGAAATACCAGTCCTAACTATCATGTTAGAGTGCACCAGGTCAATGTCTATGCTTTTAGGTCAACACAGTGTTCACATTAATTAATCATTTTTATTTGAATAATTACTTAACATTAATTACTAATTTTAACATACACACATACGTATATTGCACCTAGGGATTCATGTTACCCGTGTCCGTTCAACGACACGTCGACACCTCGACTCATGAAAAAAAGGGTGAAATAAACATGTACCTAGTCGTGGCCGAGCGGGGGGGGGGGGGGTCTATGCTCGTTGGTGGCCTGTTCTCCGACGAGGGGGCGGAGCTCTGGCATTGCACGGTGAAACAACGGTAGCAGTAGCCTCGGCAGCGGATCGCAGCAACGGCAGGAGCTGCAGCGGCAGGCGGCGGCAGCAGTGGCAGTGGCGGATGGCAGTGGGGGATGGTTGTAGGGGACGACAGCTAGGTGGCGGTGGTCTAAGGCGGTGGTGGTCGGCTATAGATGGGAGCAGATGAGGGTGATAATGGAGTTAATGATGGAGATGGAAGAGGATGAGGCTGATGGGTTGACGTCGACCGGGGGGGGTCCAGGCGGTGCTGGGTGGCTGAGACGGTGGCATGCGGTGGAGGTAGATGGTCAGGCGGACTGGAGGTGATCGGGGGGAAAGAGGAGGCGGGTGATGATGGGTATAGAAATTAGGGTTTCGGCTAGGTGTTATTAGGGTTGGAGAGAGAGAACAAGTTGTATATATATAGGAGAGAGAGAAAGGGCGTCCTCCTAAGGAATTGGGCCGACTAGGGTTTCTTGGGGTGGGGAACATGTTCACATGAGGGAATATAAAGTGTAGATGGGCTAGGTTGGGTCTAGTTTTGGGTGAGGTTGGGTTCTTACACTAATTTAAATAAAAATTAGTGCAAGTGATGATTTTTAATTAATTAAAATTATATGGGGTTAAAATTTTGTGGAACACAGTCATCATGGACATAGCAGACTCAGAATAAGATACTGCCATAATTTGGGTTGTATGAAACAGGTTGAGGTTGTGTCTCCAATTTTAATTAGAACGAACAATATGCAAAGTTGGGTTTATTGGGATTTAAAACTGGATGTTTATAACGAATATTATGCGACTAAAATAAAGCGTAAGAGGGAGTAATTATAAGTTACACAAATGTCAGAATGGAAGGTTGGCTTGTCTAGAAAAAGTGTGTGAAATTTGTTTGAAGGTAAATGCTAGTGTAGTGTTCCAATTATCGAAGCAACGGTAATGTGTACTAAGTGATATAAATATTGCACAATCATTCTAAACACAGTGTTCTAATTCTAATTGGATTCAAACTAACCCTAGTCTCTCTATCTAAGCTAAGTAGATCTAAATTTGGTCGAGGGGGTTTACAAACCTGGCCAAAATTCCTGCATCATGCGGTAGTACCACCTCAATGCCCATCTCCTAAAGATCCTCCAAAATATGCCTTTGTGAAGTCAACATAAATACACTACCCTTTCTACTAAGAGCATCCGCTACCACATTCGTCTTGCTTGGATGATACTGTTCATATCATAATCACTCAACAACTCTATCCATCTCCTTTGCCTCATGTTCAGATCCTTTTGGGTGAATATGTACTTCAAGCTCTTATGATCCGTAAATATCTCTACTCGATCATCATACAGGTAATGCCTCCATAGCTTGAGGGCAAACACTACTACGACCAACTCTAAATCGTAGGTCAGATAGTTCTTCTTATGATCTCGAAGCTGCCGAGATGAATAAGCTATCACCCCCCATGCTGCTTTAAAACACACCCAAGTCCTTTCCCAAATGCGTCACAATAAACTGTAAACCCTCTGGACCATACTGGAAGTTTAGGGATGGGTGCAAAAATCAACCTCTTCTTCAATTCTTCAAACGCTACCTGACACCTGGTCGACCAAACAAATGACTTCCTTAAGCATAAAATGGGTTAATGGTACCAAAATTCTTGCAAAGTCTGCCACGAATCTCCTATAGTATCCTGCCAATCCCAGAAAACTTTGTACATCTGCTACTGTCCTTAAAATTTGCCAACCCTCTACTGCCTCAACCTTCTTCGGATCTACCGATACTCCTGGTCCAAAAATAATGTGCCCCAAGAATGAAATACGATTCAACCAAAACTCACGCTTACTAAACTTTGCATATAATTGGTGTTCTCTTAGAATCTGTAAGACCTTCCGAAGGTGATTCTCATGCTCTTCTTCACTACTAGAATAGACGAGAATATCGTATATAAAAACTACTACGAATTGATCCAAATATGATATGAAGATTTGGTTCATCAAATCCATAAACACCGTCGGTGCATTAGTTAGCCCAAACGATATTACCAGGAATTCGTAATGCCCTTACCGTGACCTGAATGTTGTCTTAGGTATGTCATGCTCTGAAATCGTACCTGATGATACCCAGACCAAAGATCGATCTTGGAGAAGACTCTAGCTCCGCTTAACTAATCAAATAAGTCATCAATCCTTGGCAACTGTAGAATCATAAAAAATACGTCGGATGACTATGCGTGGCATATTGGTGCAGAGCAGCGTAAGCAGAAGCCTTCAGAGCCATCAAGCGTGCAACAGAGCTCTTTCCGCTAAAACACAGCATGAAATATGAAAGCTCAAAGGACCATCCACGTAAGGCAGTACGTCCAAGCCGCTTCAGCGTAAACAGGGTGCTCCATCGCCTCCAGGGCGTAAAACTCATCCTCTTTCAGACGCAGCATTGAGGTGTACAAGAGACGCTTCGTATTCTCCGAAGTAAACCTGTCAGACCCTGCAATGAAGATCCTATAATGAACCTGACGTCTGGACTTCTGACAAAGGGATACGGCTCGACTACCCAGACGACGGTTATAATGATGGCACAACACTGCGACCCAGGCTGTCAAATACCGCCATCCCCTTTGCGTAAACTGCTTTTACAAGCACAAAGGGATACGCTGCCTTGTTTTACACAGGCAGACACGAGCTATTTACGTTCTGCAGTAGACAAACTGCCTGCCACATCAAAAGCTGCACTCCGTACGGGGTCGAGGCACGTCTCTACGTCTAATGCACGGAGCGGTGACAGTTTCTCAAGGCACGTCTCTGCGACTGATGCGCAGAAGGGGTTGCAGACCTTCAAAGACACGCCTCCACATTTAATGCATAGGATGGAGGTAAATCTTGGCATTTAATGCAAGAGATTTGATTATATCTTCAAAAGTCGTAATTCTGGCTAAGACGTCCCCATCAGCACTCTGGCACGGTACGCAGCGGCTTCTACGCCCATCCAGCTCCTACGCTTGCTCGGCCTCTACGCCTACTCGACTTCTACGCCTGCTCGGCTTCTACGCCCATCCGGCTCCAACGCTCATTTGGCTTCTACGCCTGCTCGGCCTCTGTGACCACTCGACTTCTACGCCTACTCGGTCTCTATGACCACTCGGCTTCTACGCCTGCTCGGCTTTAACGCCCATTCGACTTCCACGCATGCTCGACCTCTATGACCACTCGGCTTCTACGCCTGTTCGGCTTCTACACCTATTCGGCTTCTATGCCGGTTTGATAACCATTTGGCTTCTATGCCATGGTGACAGACATTTGGCTTCTATGCCAACCTCTTCTACACAATGGATACCTACCTACGTGGATTCTACGCCGTGATCTTCGTAGCGATTATACGCGTTTTGTCCCTTAGTTGGACCCGCGTCACACGCTCATTCAAAGGATCATCTATACGCAGGCATTGGTTACTTTAACCGTTGTGTAAAAGGGTGCTGTACTTTCCACTCCTCGGTTTCTACACCGACGGAGTGGTCACTGTCACTAAAACTCTATAAATAGAGACCTCTATCAATGAGGAACAAGGTCGACAAAAAGGAAAGATCGAACCAGAGGTCAAGAGAGAGAGAGAGAGAGAGAGAGAGAGAGAGAGAGAGAGAGAGAGAATCCGTAGCTCAGGTAGAGAGCAGGGATCGACGACTTTGGCATCGTGCATCCACTCTCTTTTGCAACCTTCGAAGCTGCTTCCTGTCTTCTACGGTACTTCTTCAACATCGTGTGGTCCAAGGGCTAAAGTGATCGACTGTAGATCAGACACCTATAGCAATATTTATCCAGATTAAATAAATTGTACTCCCATATCCTCGTATAGGATCAAATTGTACAAGTTTGTTTGTAAACCAAAGAAGGCGGGTTTCGTATAAACCCCATCCTGAATATATTTTCCATTCTTTCGTTTAATACCACAAACAAGATGGCGACTCTGCTGGGGACATCTTTCTCTTCTGATGAGAAAGTAATTGCTCAACACGATGCGGTATCTATAGGAACCGTGAAGAAGACACTGGTCGTCCAATTCGACCAGTCTGCCTACGAAGACATGCTTCAAACCGGGGGTAGCTCTCACCCTCTCTCCGTCCAAGACAACCGAAAGCTGCACAAGGTCTGGATGCCCAAGACATCCTCTACCATTCCTGTGGACTCTCCGATCTCTCCGACCTCTCCGACCAATAAGGTTGTAGCATTGCTTCCTCCGTGCCCTGCACGTAAAATTCAGTCTTCCGCTATGCGCGGTACAGACGAAACTTCGGGCAAAGCCTCAGCGCTAACCCAGAAGTATCCACTGCGCTCTACGCGTAGGAACCAGTCTCCCACTACGCGCGGTACAGACGAAACTTCGGGCAAAGCCTCAGCACTAACCCAGAAGTATCCACTGTGCTATACGCATAGAAACCAATCTCCCGCTACGCGCGGTACAGACCAAACTTCTGATGATGCCTCAGCGCCAAATCGAAGTATAAATCACTCTCCATGCACAAGACAACATCTGACCTCTACGGGGAACCAGATAAGCGCTGTGATTTTCACAAGGGGAAGCAAGCGGCGGAGTACTCAACTTTTCGGCCGTTACGCCAGCAAAGAAGCAATCTGCCTACCCTCCGGATTACGCGGGAAGCCGACGGCCGACTGAGGACCTCTTCAGCTTTACGCCAGTCTGAGCAACTCTCCAAATTATGCCAGGCGGAGTCCCACGATGTAAAACAAGCTCAGGTTGCGGGAAGGCACCCTCTACGGGGATTATCCGCCACCCAGATGGCCAACCTGTTGTACACATGTGGCGTAGGGAGAACCATGGTGCCCAATCTCCGTATGCCCACTGAGGAACAAGCCGTCGTCTTCTTCCTCCACTCCTCCTGACCTGCACGAATATCTAATCCAGAAGCGTAAGGAGAGGGGACCTTCCAACATGTCTATTACGCCCCCTAGCGAGCGATGTTGTAATAGTCATAAGATTGTGATTGACTGCTGCTGTTTTAAAGCAAAACGGTCGGTTTTCGACCGATTGAGCTACTCTCAGTCTTTCCGGGAAGAAGAGCCTGCGCATGCATCCGTGAACATGGCTTCACACATACCTAGAGGACGGCCGAGCTCAAGACGCCATCCCTCTAGGCCTCCGAGCCGAAGGAGATTCGAAGACATCCTCAGGAACACTGAAGCTGGGGTATTCCAAAATACCCGTGCAAGGTCACAGCAACCAGCTTCGTATTCGTCTGATTCCGACGCTGGGGGTCACCAATCTCCCGGATCAGACGCTGAGAGTATAGAGTCGACTTCTGCAGCGACCTATACTAGTCCTTCGATGACGCCCAGGGAAAGGGGAGTTTACGCCGTTGAAGATGAACGCGAGGAAGCTTCACCGTCAGGAAACGCGGAACAACGCATCACTGTGCTGGAGACATCTCTGAAACAAATGCAATCCATGATGGAGAACATGCACCAAATGATGCTAACTCAGCACGCAGCTGCTATGGCTCAAGCGTCGGTCCCGCCAACTCATATACGTGTGGGGGTGGACTTACCACCATCCAACCCGAGCCAAGAGCCTGCTCTAGATTAAGAGTCAGCAGTTCCTTCGCTTCCTCACTCGGAGAATATATTACCTCCCGTTGGAGTCACGATGCAACCAACTCCATGCTACACCGTAGTCCCGCTTCTAACTGAAAATCCGATACAGGCAGTACGAGAGTTGAAAGCCCAGTTCGACGCCTTGAAGCACAAAGATCAGCTCAAGAAACTGGGAATTAACCAGCCTTACCCAACTATCTGGGAAGAAGTCCCTTTCCCTCTGAGGTACAAACCTCAAACTATGGCTCTGTTCGAGGGAAAAATATCACCAAGTCAGTACATGAACTATTTCAGTATGATGACGGTGTTGCTACAAGGGAACGACGCCCTCCTCAATTGGGTGTTCAAAGGCTGCCTCTCAGGAGTAGCCTATCAGTGGTACCGTAGCTTGGCGGACAACTGCATTACTTCCTTCGAGGAATTCAAAGCTTTATTCTTCACACGATTCTACGAGGAAGGAATGGACATGTCTATGTCCTCTCTCATCGAAGTCAAGCAGAGGGAAAAAGAGGACGTTCGCACCTTCGTCGAACGTTTTCGTCAGGCCACCTTACAGATGCCTCCAGGAGTTCCAGACTCTGCGTTAGTAGACATTTGCAGAAAGAACCTCCTTCCCGTAGTCTCGATGTTTACAGGACCATATCAGTTCTATGATTGGCCCTCGTTCATCATCTCGACAGTGGCCGTCGAAGACAACAGCCGTAAGGCGTACGACAATGGCATTATGATCTCCGCCTCTGATAGAGGCAAGAGGTCATCTCCCAACAACGACCATCCTCGCGGCTCCAAGGGAAAAGAAGCTCTGACGGTCAATACGTCCAGACAAAAGACTGCGGTGACCACGCAGACGAGACCGGGACCTCCAGGCCCGTCGAAGTCTACTCTTTCGACGACGACGATATCCCTAGTATATTCGAGTATCTCGTCAAAAGTGGCAAGATCACCCTTTCGGAGCTAAGGCGGCCCCAAGAAGTCGGCAGTACTGACGACCCCAAATACTGCATCTTCCACAGATACGTACACCACCCAACAAAGGCGTGTTACATACTGAAAAGGAAGATCCAAGGGTTAATCGATGCTAAGGCCATCACTCTGCACAACACCGAGAAGACGGTCACGGCCAACATGATCTCTCTGCGGTTTGGCGATCTGCCTTCCCAAAAGGTCTCGGACGGCTTCATGCCCATTTCTTGAACCACGATGAACATCATCAATCTCCCTCCAGCTAGGGGTCAAAATCATGACCTGGTATCCCTAACCACCCGGCAGGGCGAGATTATGTGGGTTCATCCGGATTTGGTGTCAGAGCTCGAGGAGGAGACTAAAGCTACTAAAGCTACGTCTAGAGAAAGCTCCAAATGCAAACTATGCCATATGGTCGCAACTCCTTCGCCATCAGACAAAGATGAGGTATTTGCTGCAACTCGTTCAGGGAAAGCCTACCTCAACGACTACGGAGCAAGTCAGGAAGATGCGCCGGCAGACGCTTCGGCTGCCAAACCTTCAGGACCAGGCCCCGTCGTACCAGATATCAGCCCTTTTCGCATCTCATGAAGAAAGGAATATCCTTCGTATGGGACGAAACCTGTCAGCAAGCATTCGGGGATATCAAACGCTACCTCACCAGTCCGCCGATTCTGGTGCCTCCCATCATGGGAAGACTATTCTTGCTATACGTTTGAGCAATGGATCATTCGCTAGGAGCTCTTCTCGCGCAGAAGAACGATGTGGGGCATGAACATGCTATCTACTACCTCAGCAGGATGATGGTTGGAGCCGAACACCGGTACAACCCAGTGGAGAAGGAATGCTTGGCCCTGATGTTCGCTATCCAGAAGACGCGGCACTATGTCACTGGCTAGACTATCCATATCATCTCCAGGATCAACCCTCTTCGAGTACTGATGAGCAAGCCAAGTGTTCTTAATTCTCGGCTCACAACTTGGGCGATGTTATTAACTCCATATGACATGGTATACGTCCCGCAGAAGTCTATCAAGGGCCAAGCGCTGGCCGACTTCCTAGCTGCTCATCCGATCCCGGAGGCCTCCAAATTATACGAAGACATTCCCGACGAAGTTGCAGAATGTAATTTCGTAATGGAAAATAACGCATGGCAACTGTTCTTCAACGGCGCCTCCAGGACTGGTTCCCAGGGAAACGTGGTTTCAGGGGTAGGAATCGTCATGGTCACTCCTGATAAAATCGTCATCTATCGAGCATATTCTCTTAACGAACCATGTTCCAACAATGTGGCGGAATATAACACTATGTTAATCGGGCTCCAAATCGCTAAAGAGCTGGGGGTCGAGTCCCTGGAAGCTTTCGGTGATTCTCTGCTTATCGTCAATCAAGTCAGGAGAATATATGAAGTCCGGAATCCAGACCTTATCTCCTATCACCAAACAACGGTCGAGATAGCCATGACATTCAAAGGGTTCTTCCTAGAGCATGTACCTCGGTCTCAGAACCTGGAAGCTGATGCCCTAGCCAGTCTAGCTGCGGATTTAGCCACTCCTATAAGAAGGCAGGATTCGGTAATCCTTCTTAACAGAGATTTATTCTGCGTGAAGAACAACTTTCACATAGAACGCAGCTACGCTGTGAACACGGATCCCCCTAGAAGAGACTGGAGAAGTCCCTTCATGGATTTCGTCGCATACGAAATCTTGCCGGAGGACCCCAAAGGAGCAGTATCCGTCAAAAGACGATCATTACGCTTCTACTTCGACGCATCTTCACAATACCTATATCGCCGGACCTACGATGGACTGCTACTAAGATGTCTCTCTGACGACGAAGCACAGCAGATTATCAGGGAAGCCCACGATAGCGTATGCGAAGCGCATCAGCCTGGTCCTAAGCTACAAGATCGTATAAGGAGAATGGGCTATTACTGGCCCACTATGATCACAGACGCAATCAACTATGCAAGATAATGCAGAGCCTGTCAGGTTCATGCAGACTTCATACATCAACCGTCTGAATATCTATATCCTACGGTTGTATCCTGGCCTTTCGAAGCATGGGGTATGGACATCATTGGTCCTATTCATCCGTCTTCTTCCAGAGGCCACCGGTTCATACTGGCCATCACGGATTACTTCTCCAAATGGGCAGAGGTGATCCCTCTCGCTGAGGTAAAAGTGTCTGACGTAATCAGCTTCATCAAGCATCACGTCATTTATCTCTTTGGGATTCCCCGAAGGATAATCCATGACAATGGGTCTCAGTTCATCAGCCAAGCGTTTCATCAATTTTGCGATAAAAATCGGATACATAATATTGCCTCTACGGCATATTATCCAGCTGCTAATGGTTTGGCGGAAGCTTTCAACAAAACCATTATCAAGCTCTTGAAGAAGTTCGTCTCTTCAAACAAAAGAGACTGGAATGAGAAGCTGGGCGAATATCTCTGGGCATACCGCACAACAGTACGGACACCGACAGGTTGTACCCCATTTTTACTGGTCTACGGGAGCGAGGCAGTTCTTTCCATTGAAATCCAGATCCCGTCGCTCAGGATAGCCGTAACTAATGAGCTGACCCAAGAAAAGAACGACCTACTAAGGCTTCAAGAGCTAGAAGGATTAGACGAGAAATGCCTCCAAGCTCAACAGCGCATCGCGCTCTACCAAGCACGCATTTCCAGAGCTTTCAATCATAAAGTAAAGGAAAGAGTATTCAAAGTCGGCGAGCTAGTTTTAGCCGTAAGAAGGCCGATGATTCTTACTCACAGGAGTAAAGACAAATTCCAGCCCAAGTGGGAAGGCCCTTATGTGATCGAGACAACGTTCTCGAACGGCGCTTACAGGTTAGCCCAGCCTAATGGAGACCTGTTAATGGCTCCTATCAACGGTAAATTCCTGAAGAGGTACTATGCTTAACCTCCTCTGCTCGAGTGGAATATAGCGAGAATCTCAAAGTCTGACCAAACTACCTCCAAAACGAAACTAGTTAGGTCATATTCTATCATGTCAGTATGACCTCTGAATAGGTATGTCCTGCTAGAAGTTTATCGAGAGTCTATCATGTCCATACTACCTCTGATTTCACTCTTACCCAAACCTGTCATTTACATTCCGAAATAATGGGTCCACAAAAGTCAGAAAAGATTTGCTTTATTTATTCCCGAAAAGAGCAGAATTTCATTAGGGAAGCAAAAAGAAGGAAGGACACATCATTGTGGGGGAGCGGTCAGATCGTAAATCAGCTTCGCCAGTGCAGCCACCCTCTCGTCCCTGGAAACCAAGGCATCAGCGCGGGCCTGTTCCAGCCGTGCCTCAGGATTGTTCGTAAAGGACAGTTCGGCCCTTGCCCGAAGAGAGCCAGCTCGGGCAGCTTCTGCACGCTCCAGGTCCCGTCGCGCTGTGCTCAGTCGACTAGTCGCTACGTCTAGACCTGCCAACGACTGAGAAGCCCACTCCTCTGCCTGAGCGAGTTTCTCCTTCAATTTGTGAGCCCTCGCTGCATTCCCTTTATGCTCGGATTGGCACTTCGTCTGAAGAGCAAGAGCCTCCTCCACGACAGCTTTTCTTTTACCCATCTCCAGCTTATGTGCTTTGATGGAGTTATCTAGGCTCTCCAGCTATTTGGTAAGCCGCGCAGTCATGGAGTCGTATCTGGCCTGGACCTCAGCTTCAAAACTATCCCGAGTCAGCTGCAAGTATTCGTTAATAGGTTGCTCCAACCCATTAACCATCGCCTCCAGGGCGTCAGCTACCCCAGAATCGCCAAACTCCCTGACCGCCCCAATCGAAAACTGGAAAGCCTTCTTCAGATGATCAAAATCCAGGTTCTTCACCAACACCATTGATATCAGCGTGTTCAAGCTGGTGTAAAAAAGGCTGATATACAGCTCGGTCAGCGTAACCAGATCTGTTCGCGATATTGGCGAGTTCCCCTCTAGGAATGATTGCAGACGAGGTGGCCACAGTCGCCGCCTCGACAGGTGGTACGACCGAAGAAGGTGTGACAACGACGGTCGAAGTCATCGCCATACTCGCTAGAGGCGAGGTGACGATGATGGGTTCGTCCTCCTCTTGAGGTGACGAAACTACTCCGGGCGAGCTGGCCCCTGAAGGTATTTTCTCCTCGAAGTCGAATGCCTCCGTATCATCGTCAGGAGCCCGAGCAGAGCCAGAAGACGCTTCAGCGCCATACTTCCCGTGGACGCCATCCCCTGAGAAGAGGACAAGAAAGTTGATATCAATATGATAGTAATCTTTCTAAGAGGAGACATAAAGATGACCTTTACCCGTAGCCAACGGTATATATGCCGTGTCTGCAGCCGATGTAGCTATATCATGCCTTAATGACGCAATACGAACTGTCATACCTGGAGAAGGAGGTGGGCCAACCGACATCGCCATGAGCTCTACCAAGCCTTCACCAAGACGCAGTCGAGGTTCGTCAGCTGGAACCTCGCTGGTCATGCTCACGGACGCGGCAGGAGTTTCTTCCGTTGCTGGTCTAGGGAAAGATTCTCCCATCTGCCTCGGCTATGTAGGCAATTTCATTCTACTACTAGAGGCAGTGGCAACAACGGCAGCCTCAAGCAGGAGTTCTCCAGCGCCGCCAGTCGAAACTGAGGGTCCCTCTCCGAGAGGCGGGGAACCTCCAGTCAAAGAGACATCCCCAACAGGAGAGACAGTAGGTCCCTCCCTAGGAGCCTCAATGCCAGGAATCCGGAGAGGGCAATCAACCGTCTTCTTCTTCCTCTTGCAAGGGGAAGTCTGCTTCAAAGCAGGAGCCCTTCGCTTCCCAGATACCGCCAAAGCCCCCGCAGGCGGAGGCACTTCACACCTCGGTACCGACACCAGAGGCTCATCCGGAGTGACGGACTCCTCACCCTCGTCAGATGAAACCAAGGGGACTTCGATTCTTCCCCCAGGCTTGGGAGAGGGCACCCTAAAGCTTCCACGAATGTCAAAATCGCGATGGAAGGTGTTGATCGCCACGTAGAACTGAGCGTACGAATGGAGGATGCGCAGCTCCGTGGAGAGGGTGGCGACCGACACGATGAAGATCACTCCCGTGCAGCCCATGATGAAATACCGCCATCCTCTGGCTCCATCAAAAGTCCGCCCCTGGACCTGAAGCTGGTGATGGCATTGCCCACGTGCAGCTGATCGTACCCAAACTGCCTGGCGAACCGACTGGGCAAGTAAGGCTCGAAGAAGCAATGATCTTCGCTTCTGTATAGCAGATGGGAGGGTCTGATGCAGACCAACCAATTAAAAGCTTCCGGAGAAAGATTGGTCTTTTCTCCACCTAAATCCTCAAGCCTAATCCCCGACTGATTGCGATGTACAGAGGGGACAGTGCAGAGGAGCTTCCAGCAGTGACCGAGGCTCAGCGCCAGCCGACAGTCTAAGACCGTGTTCACATTCCAGAGGGAGTCCTTGTAGTTCAGCAAGAAACTACCCCCCGCGCTACTACCAGGGCCGGGAGACATCACCCTGGGGTTATGGAGGATTAACCATCCCATCAAGTGCAGGTATGGTAACTCTACCTGGGGAAAGCTATCACGTCGAGCTTCATCGACGAGCAGTCCGTCAGTCATGGCTCTCAGGCCAGCCTGTATACGGCACACCATGGCAGGGAGCAAGCCCAGTCTTGCCCCGAACACCAGACGAACGGCGGGCCACAGGATGTTCCGGTGAATACGGTCTGCGGACGCGATGCCGGGCACCACTACTCGACGCAGCCATAGGAAGAGAAAGCCAGCCAGCTTGGCTTCCTCAGACAAAGGCCTGCGGCAACGCCTCAAGTAACTATAGGCCTTAGTGCCTTCAGGGTACTTTCCTACCTCGTCATTGAGAAACTGATCTGGAGCTTTAGCCTCCTCTATAAGATCCTCGACGACCTGGGCACTGAGCACGTCCAAACAGTTCACGGGCTCATTCTTGCCCCCCAAAACTTTCTCCGACTTGACGGCCCTGGCCCGGTGGAAGAAGAGGTAGGACATCCACTTAGTGGTGTGAGCCAAATCAGAAGGCTCATTATAAAAAGTAGTGTACGCAAAATAGTGGCACATCAGCTCCTGATACACCTCTACAACCCGAGGGTCCGAGTCCTCCAACTCCCGGTTAGTGGGAACATACTCTTCATACGGGGTATCCCCCATCGGCAGTCTCGAGATCGCTGCCATTTCGTGGAGGGCCAATCCCAACTCCCCCAGTGGAGTGGCAAAGGTCCCGGTGAGCGAAATATATCGCTCCATCAGTGCCAGAAACAGGTTAGGGTTAGGAGGCAACCCAACACTCGTCGCGCTCACGGCAGCATACAGTCCTATGACCTCCAGCTCTCTTCGAAAATGCTTCAGAGCCCAGTAAACTAGGCAAGTCCATCGGAGGTTTGCTGGGGTGATCCACCCATTGCACCGAGGATTCTCCTTGGGGTATACTCCCCTTGGCACCATAAAGTTGTTGCAGAAAGTCGGCAATTAGACCGGCTGGATCACTGAACTGTCTTCACTCGGGACGCTGCCCGGGCACAGTCCCCTGAACAACGTCACGACGCCAGAAGGGCGGCTGACAAACGACCCCTGGTCAGCTCCTTTCAGGTGAAAGATCTTCCCCGGCTTGCCGTGAAGATCGGGAGTCAGCGTCCACGACATCCTCCTGGAATGTATGGCATAGAAGAAAGCCGAGATGGGATAATCTCTCGGCATCATGGGCAGATACAAGACCACGCTCTCGGCGGGGAAAACCCAGGGTTCTCTCTTGGGCTTCGTCTGGGACTGTTTGTCTATCATATCCCAAAAGAGAAAGGTCGGCTTGATGTACTGCTCCCCGTCTATGTACGTTAGGGGCTCCCCGTTGATCATGCTCAGCAGCATTCGCTCGCCCTGAGCCGATATCAAGATCCCCCTTCCTTCAGGATACTGGGGTCCGGAGATAGAAAATGTCACGTACGACAGATCCTCCAGGTAGTTCGAGTGCAGCATCCCGACAGCAGAACCCATCACCTCAGCCAGTGGAGACTCATGCAAGTTAACTGCGAAAGTGCAAGGAATACACGTCATTACAAATCTTGCAACACAAAGACCAAGAAACGACAGTCTGTGCTTTACGCCAAGACTGTACAAAATTTGGTCATTTTACGCCGGAAGTCACATCCTGAAGCGTAATTGGCGGTATACTGTCCGTGCTTTACGTCAGACTACCAAAATTCTAGTTATTACGTCGGAGGTCCCATCCAAAGCGTAGAACTAAAATTTTATAGTATACACCAAGTTTTTGGCAGTCAGAGCTTTTACGCTCATAACTGCAAAAAACATGGAGTTTTTACGCTGGCACATTAGAAATGTGGGCGTAAAAGATGAAAACATCTCCATGCGTCATCTTCCTCAAAGAGGCTATCAGCACAGAAGACGACCTAGCGCGGTCACGTTCAACGTGTACGAAGGATTTTTCGTCATTCTTTGTCATCCCCAATGGCTATACCTCTAAGGCCGGGTGCGCTACTCGTCGGCAGGAGCCTTCGCTCAGAAGGAAGTTCACCTTGCCCGACCGAAGACTCTCTCGCTGGGGCAGAAGAACGAGAAGAAGAGCCTGTGCTCTTTCCCTTGGTGGAGGGGGTTTGTTTCGGTGCCATTTCTGAAAACTCGGAATGCTCGAAGAAAGAACGAGAGGAAAAAAAAAAACTCAAACAATCGAGGCTCTCTTTCGCAGAAGACGGATAAAAAGTTTTTTCTCTCAAAAGCTTGGGATATATATAGAGTTCGGGTCGACTCCTCGAATCCTCAGATGGGCTCCTCGAAACCCCAACCAAATCTCATAAATTAAATATTTGGTTATGATTGGGTACTACGTCAGCCCACTACTCTCGAAAGACGGACAGTCAGCAAATTCGAAGAGTTTTTCGTGAAAAGCAGGTCAGCAGTTCCTATGCTAAAGAGCTTTCTACGCTCGACAGCAACAGATCTATGGTTTTACGCTTGCAAGCTACAAGTCTATGGTTTTATGCCCGTATGACTTTTTGCTCGATAGCTTTATGCTCGAGAGGCTACAAACCTATGACTTTACGCTCAGCAGATACCAAATCGATGATCTCGCGCTCGATAGCGTTTAGTTTACGCTCGGAGGCAACAGATCCGCAACCTTACGCCCGAAAGATTTCTTTTATTCACAGGCTACAAATCTACAATTCTACGCTAAGGAGCTTTCTACGCTCGACAGCAACAGATCTACGGTTTTACGCTCGTAAGCTATCAGTCTATGGTTTTATGCCCGAATGCCTTTGTGCTCGGTAGCTTTTACGCTCGAGAGGCTATAAACCTACGACTTCATGCTCAACAGCTCCGAATCTACGATCTCACGCTCGGTGGCTTTCTACGCTTAATAGACTACGAACTCAGGATTTTTAGCTCATCTACACTACGGATCTCTGACTTTCCGCATATCCGAACAGCAAGGCGGTCGATTACAGGAGTTTACACAGAAGATACTCCTTCTTGACCTCAACATATCCCAAGTACCCGAAGCATACAGAGTTCAAACATTGAGAAATTACTCTTCTCGGGCCAAATGGAGGTTCATCCAGACTCCAGTCTGAATATCTCGTCTATCAAGATGGCAACTCAGTTTGACAGCCATTTCTCGACCCTATTCCAAGGGATTTTTGAGAAATCATTCTTGAAGACGAAGTCTGAACAAAAATTCTGTTCATCAGAAGTAAAAACAACAGTTCAGAGCTCTACGCGGTTCCTCAGTCCTAGCAGCAGGACAGTTTTAAATATTCTAAATGCTCAACAGCGTTCTATGGACTATTCGCTATGCGCAAAAGGACAGGACCTAGCACTCTTTTAACAGAGTCAGCGTAAAGAATCAGACGTGTCGAAGCTACACATATTCATACTTCACAGCAACGTACGGCAAAACGATCATATGCAGAGAAGAAAGATGATTTTATTAAAGATTAAAGTCATGATTACATATGAGGGAAATCCAATCTACAAGGGTTTTTCTCCATTTTCATGATTACAACTAAGGGAAACTCCGTCGACAGGAGGGCTTCCTCATCATCATCGTCTGAAGATTGCCCAGAAGCTGTTCTGACAGGTTCTCGCAGGGGCACAATTCTTCATCCATCTTCTCCAGCAGTCAGTCAGTTCCAGCAAACTGACTGACATGGCAATGATCAACGGCGGGAGAATACAGAGTTGGGGCTTGCATAAATTATGCAGATCCCATGCTCCGTGCGTCGTGACAGATTGAGTTAATATATTCCACCCAACTCAATGCCCGAGGTCAGAGCTAGTTGCTGCTCTCACTCCCGAAGGTAACTGGAGAAGGCGCCACTTGCAAGCCGTATGGTCTAATACGACCCTTCCCTTCTCCTAGAAAAATAGCCATACACAGTTGCTGATTATCCCGAGCAAGGGAGGCTAAGATATCCTTCCATGATCCATCGTTGTAGTGGACACTTGCTCGAAGACGTCATCTTTTTCGGCTCCTTACATGCTGGAAGAACATGATCTCCTTCTTCCTCAGATCGACCCGACGAACTCCGGCGATCATCTCTGCGTGGTGATGGGAATGTGGGGAGAATGGGTTAACTCCCCCAGCCTTTTTATAGACGAAAGGGGTCACACCGGTCCCCAATAAATCTGCCATAAAGTCAGCATCGACCGTTTCAACGCTCCATTCAGAAATGTTTCGAGCCACGAGGAGCGGTTCATGCTTCATTCAAAGCGTTCCAAATTTCGAGAAATTTGAAAGCTTTGAAGGGGGTCTTGTAGAAGCATAAAAAATATGCCGGATGACTATACGCGGCATATTGGTGCAGAGCAGTATAAGCAGAAGCCTTCAGAGCCATCAAGCATGCAACAGAGCTCTTTCCGCTAAAACACAGCATGAAATACGAAAGCTCAAAGGACCATCCACGTAAGGCAGTACGTCCAAGCTGCTTCAGCGTAAACAGGGTGCTCCATCGCCTCCAGGGCGTAAAACTTATCCTCTTTCAGACGTAGCATTGAGGTGTACAAGAGACGCTTCGTATTCTCCGAAGTGAACCTGTCAGACCCTGCAATGAAGATCCTGCAATGAACCTGACGTCTGGACTTCTGACAAAGGGATACGGCTCGACTTCCCAGACGACGGCTATAATGATGGCACAGCACTATGACCCAGGCTGTCAAATACCGCCATCCCCTTTGCGTAAACTGCTTTTACAAGCACGAAAGGATACGCTGCCTTATTTTACACAGGCAGACACGAGCTGTTTACGTTCTGCAGTAGACAAACCGCCTGCCACATTAAAAGCTGCACTCCGTACGGGGTCGAGGCACATCTCTACGTCTAATGCACAGAGCGGTGACAGTTTCTCAAGGCACGTCTCTGCGACTGATACGCAGAAGGGGTTGCAGACCTTCAAAGACATGCCTCCACATTTAATGCACAGGATGGTGGCAAATCTCGGCATTTGATACAAGAGATTTGATTATATCTTCAAAAGCCGTAATTTCGGCTAAGACGTCCCCATCAGCACTTTAGCACGGTACGCAGCGGCTTCTACGCCCATCCAGCTCCTACGTCTGCTCGGCCTCTACGCCTACTCGGCTTCTACGCCTGCTCGGCTTCTACGCCCATCCGGCTCCAACGCCCATTTGGCTTCTACGCCTGCTCGGCTTCTGTGACCACTCGGCTTCTACGCCTACTCGGTCTCATGACCACTCGGCTTCTACGCCTGCTCGGCTTCAACGCCCATTCGGCTTCTACGCCTACTCGGTCTCTATGACCACTCGGCTTCTACGCCTGCTGGGCTTCAACGCCCATTCGGCTTCCACGCCTGCTCGGCCTCTATGACCACTCGGCTTCTACGCCTGTTCAGCTTCTACGCCTATTCGGCTTCTATGCCGGTTTGATAACCATTTGGCTTCTATGCCATGGTGACAGATATTTGGCTTCTATGCCAACCTCTTCTACACAATGGATACCTACCTACGTGGCTTCTACGCCGTGATCTTCGTAGTGATTATACGCATTTTGTCCCTTAGTTGGACCCGCGTCACACGCTCATTCAAAGGATCATCTATACGCAGGCATTGGTTACTTTAACCATTGTGTAAAAGGGTGCTGTACTTTCCACTCCTCGGTTTCTACACCGACGGAGTGGTCACTGTCACTAAAACTCTATAAATAGAGATCTCTATCAATGAGGAACAAGGTCGACAAAAAGGAAAGATCGAACCAGAGGTCAAGAGAGAGAGAGAGAGAGAGAGAAAGAGAGAATCCGGAGCTCAGGCAGAGAGCAGGGATCGACGACTTTGGCATTGTGCATCCACCATCTTTTGCAACCTTTGAAGCTGCTTCCTGTCTTCTACGGCACTTCTTCAACATCGTGTGGTCCAAGGACTAAAGTGATCGACTGCAGATCAGACACCTATAGCAATATTTATCCAGATTAATTAAATTGTACTCCCATATCCTCGTATAGGATCAAATTGTACAAGTTTATTTGTAAACCAAAGAAGGCGGGTTTCGTATAAACCCCATCCTGAATACATTTTTCCATTCTTTCGTTTAATACCACAAACAGCAACAGGTACTTATTCTTCACCATAAAAGCATTCAACTGCCTATAGTCAATGCACATTCGTGAGGTCACGTCCTTCTTATTCACTAGTACAACCGGTGCTCCCCTTGGTGACCAGCTGGGTCGGACGAACTTTTTCGCCTTCAACTCCTCCATATGCTGGTACAATTTGGCTAACTCTGGATCAGACATCCTGGGAACCCTATGAGATATTGGCTTTGTTCCTGGTAATAACTCAATGCAAAACTATATAACTCTTACTAGTGGTAACCCTGGAAGCTTTTCTAAAAATATCAAGAAACTCCTCCACTACTCTAGGAATATGCTCTACTACTACTACTACTACTACTACTACTACTACTACTACTACTACTACTACTACTACTACTACTACTACTACTGTTGTTGTTGCTGCTGCTGTTGCTGCAATTTTATCTTCATGTTGGTCCTCCACTGAGTGGATGAAGATAAAATCCTCCTTACCCGGAATGCTAAATAATACTCTACCCCTACGATAATATATCGTCGCATGACTGTCTCTCATCCAATACATGCCTAAGATAACATTAAAGTTACCCATAAGTAACTCAATCAACTTCGCTGGTAAAGAATGCTCGCACACTATGACCGGACACACTACACATACTCGACTAACCCCCACGAGTCCATTACCGGTGAGTATATTCAACCTCTCTGGCAATGCCTCAAACTCCAATCAATGTGTGTCACAAATCGTGTAGATACAAATAAATAGGAAGCTCTCGAATCAAACAATGTTAAGGCAGGAAAATATGTGACTAGAATATTACTTGCCACTACGTCGCCTGATGCCAAAGCCTCCTCCAAGTATAAGGTGAATGCCTGACCTTAGCCCTGTTGTGCTCCTCACTGCTGCCTCCCTTGGTTATGATATTGTGGTCTCTGCTGACCTTGCTGCTAGTGCCCCTATTGGTACTTTTGAGCCTGTATCGGCAAAGGACGCTGATCTAACAGCCTTACTGCTAAGGCTGGTCCTCTGTGATGTACTGCCCCTGGAGCTTACAATGTTGAAAAATGTTGAACTGGCCCTCCTGGCCTCTGCATCAACGGGCAAGTACCAATCCTGTGATCCAGACTACCATACCTCATACATAACCCATTCGCTGCCTTACATACGTCCCTAGTGTGGCCTCCCTTGCAACAATGAGTGCCCACTAGCGACCCCTAACGCTGTTACTGCCTCGACTGCTGCTGCCGAGCCGGTACCGTCACTACTGAAACTGCTAACCTCCGTAAATCCAAATCATGTATACGAATGCCAGGTGATGGTACTGACATTCATGGTACTACTCATCTTTCTACACTCTAGGCGTGGGGCCTCTTCTGGCCTCCCATCCTCGAAGTTAACCTCTGAATGGTAAGCTCGTGTCTCCTGGCTGTGGTTAACACGACATCACAAGTCTAGTAGTCATGCTCCTCTACTAGTTTTAGAATCTCCAGGTGACGCCCCTTCTGGAACATCATCACCTTCTCCGATTCTGTAGCTACCATTGTTGGAGCAAACCTGCTCATCCTGCAAAATACTGCCACATAGCCATCCATCGTCCTACTTAAGACCGATAAATCTCTGCTGCAGCTCATACTGAGCCACAACTCTAAAGTACTTAGCCCTGAACCTGGTCTTGAAGCTTTGCCATAAGTGATGACTCAAGCCGACCTCTTCTGATGCCCACCAATCACGGGCAAGGTCCTGAAGCTGTAATCGGACCGGATCAACCTATTCCTCAACCCAAACCTTGGTCGCTGCCGAAATAGCCTTAATATCTTGATGCCAAGCATCCGTCCTAATTTTGTCCTCTGTGCCATCAAAATATCTCGGGTTAAGCCGGTAAAATTTGATCCATGCCCCCGAATATGTTCTTTTGCCCCTCTCTAGAGTCATTTATAACCCCTGGTTCAACAAGACGTTCTGCTTCTGCTACTAAAGCTGCTGATGTTGTCATACTGCCATCTGGTGATGTTGAGTAGACAACAGTCCGCTGATGATTTATAATAGTGTCAGGGTGTCAAGTGCCGCTGGCACGGTTGGCATGGCCGGGGGTACCAAATCTTTGGTATATGCTGCTTAACATTTTCTACAACTGACTCAACCACTAGTTTGACCCAGATCTGACTCTGAGCAGGTACTACCACCTAGTGATGTCTAGTAGAACCCTTCTCTGTTGGTTGCCCTGCCTGTTGCCCCAACAGTCGAGGATAAGGTAGCCCTAAAGAAAGGACACAAAATATTAAGAACATGACAAGAAGGAACAAGGAAGCAAACAATTTTGATGGTTTAAGGTTGGTATTCGAAGAAGACAAATTTAGGATATCAAGTGGAACAAGTTTGATTGAGACTCCTATGACCATAACACCCCACAAGTCTGAAAAATAGACTTATATTGGCCACCACTAAAATCTTGTCATGCCCAGTACCGGAACACGGAGAACGGGGGTATAACACGGCCAACTACGCACTATAGAGTACACAAGCACCCCGTAATACGATCAATGTTGTAGAATAGACAGCGGTGCATGCTACAATCAAGTCTCCTAGGGTCACACAAAGCACCTATGTCTCAATCATTCAAATAAGAAGCAGTAAGTGTAGAACATATAAGATAAACTAATAAGGCATCCCAAACGCTCTACCAAAATATTTTGGAGCTAGCTATACAAAATGGTAAGCTAGTTGAGTAGCAAGAGTACATGAATAGAATCAGCTACAGTCTGAATAGTTATAATCATATAAGGAAACTAAAGTCCAGACTAGTCGGCTAAAATGTGCCGGTGGCTAAACGCCCAAACTAAACTAATGTACAAGTGTGAGTCATAAAAAAGGAACCCACTAATGTCCCTCAACGTCCATTTGTCTGGTGCGCGACATCAATCAAGGAAAGATATGTTTGATCCTCGAGCTCTGGCTCTAAACCTGGCCATGCAAAACTAATAGGGTTATAAATACCAAGTATTACAAGGAAGCATGCATAAAGAAACAAAACCCATATTAAAGCATAAATAATGCATGAGCCAAGAAACATAGGCGCATATCCATTATCGAGGCGATATGACACTCCTATACCAAACATGGATAAGAAGGGCCGTATCACTCCGAGATATAATACATCCTCTAATTTTGGTCAAGCGAAGTCTTTGCGTCATAGTTTCGGTTCATAGTCTATCGTAGCACAATAGTCCAACCCCACAACCAAAGAAGGACAAGGGTTGGACCACCGCACTACGATAGTCCATGCCCCTAGACTACTAGCAAAAGATATAATCCACAAACAAGTTCAATTTATGATCGGCCAAGCAATTCTATAGCTTATTAGGTGAAGTCTGGGTTATCCCAGTAATAATGCATAATATAGGAATCCTTAGATCGTGCAATGTTCAAGCAGGGCTAGTCGAGCCAATAATAACACGTAGAGTGTAAAAAAAAGCACAAGTCCCCCATACCACCGTGTTAAACATGTCAGTAGCAGTTCCAGACCTCCTATAGGGAGATGTTGGCTCAACAAAATAAAAATCAGATACTGTACTCCACTGGTACGGATGATATACAATATCAGTGGTGGCCAGCCTTGCATACTGTTGTAAACCCCCTCACCCAAAATATATATTTTATATTATTATATTTATTATAGATTATTTTAAATATTGAATTTCTTTAGAGTATTCTCTTAGTTAATTAGAAAATAAATTTCTTGATATATTTAATTATATAAATATTTATTTAGACTCATTTTTAGGCTATTTTAGATTTTTGGAGATTTTTCTAGATTTTTTAGGTAATTAAAACATAGGGAACGTAAATTTCTAGGACTTTCATGATTTACTATGAGACCATACTTGCATATTGTTTCTACCAAATATTTATTTTAGGTTAAAATATTTACTAAATTTTTCTGTAATTTATTTAAAATTTTAAGAAATTTATTTAGATTTTAGGATTTATTTGGATATATATAGTCTTAATATTAGGTAGATGCTAATTTAGTATTAATAGATATTAATAAGATTATATTTAAATTTTTTGTATTATATTTAATTCTATTTAAGATTATAAATTATTGAGATAAACTCAAACTCTATTTTAAATTAATTTAAATCCTAAGCCTACTAGGAAAGCAACTTCATGTATATCCTATCCTTATTTAAATTCATCCTAATCATATCCAAATTAGCCAATCCTAGTAGTATTCAATTAAGTATTCTCCACCAATTACAAATACCTATTAAACTTATGGAATAAACTTATCTTTCATATTTTTTTTCTCCAAACTTCTCACTTTTTCGTCCAAAAATAGTCAAAATTCGTCATAAATTCAGCCTCATTTTCTAGTAGTTATGACAACTTAAAAAGACGATATCTCCTAGCTCTGGACTCCAAACGCGCTCCAGTTTTATTGTTAGAACCATATCAAGATTAGTTTTCTGAATATATAAATTATTTTAATAATTTATGAACCTATTTTTCCAGAAAATTCTAAAAGTGTCAACTATCCGAAATTATGCGCGTTTTCGTATTTTCGAGATTTCGGGAGATCACGAATTCGGAATTATAAACCGTTTGAAGTTTCGGAAAGTTGACATGATAAAATTACATAAAATAATATTTCCAAAATTTAACATGTAAGTTTAATTTACTATAAAATTCGTGCAACATAAAGGTAAATAGAAAACCACCGAAAATTGTCATGTGTGCGCCCTTGTGGAGATAACTCTTTACCGACTTGTGATTTTATGAAACCGTCGATTCTGGTGTTCATGTAGCACTGAAATATATAGAATTCTACACACAAATCAAGTATTTGAGTTGGTTGACTTTTTGGTCAACGGATTGCCTCGATTTGTGTGCCACGGTTAACCTAATATCACATAGTCCTTTTGACCCGTTAATGAAGTGTAATTGAATGATACCAACTATATGCTTGCATAAGAAGATACTGTTTATCCAGACTGTAGAACTTAGAGGCCCATACCCCCATTTGGTTGACTTTAGACTTAGATAAGAAGTTAGTATGACAACTGTAGAGGCACAACACCGGTCTTCTTGATGAACTTAAATTATTCTGTACCTTCCTCCATCATAATCCAGTATACTTATATTTTTTGGACTACCTCCGCTTATGCTGCTATTTTATAGCCTAGTTTTGCAAGCTTACTCTTTTATCGAGCTTGTTCATGACATATGTGTTATTGGGGACGCCTACTAATACATTGTCTAAATTAGAATCAGTGTATTATGGTATGATCAACCTGAATATACTTGGTTCGCTCTTCGCATGAATACTTTACGTGGATTGAGATATAGTTGACTCAGCATATTAGACGAATATACTTGCCTTTAGACATGTTCGAGCATATCTTATCGGTTACATAACTATACTGGTATGAGCACGTGAATAGGAATTTACCAAAATAAGATTTTGATCCACAACTGCCCTGACAACTCTCTTTTTGAATTCTTTAATCGCCTTGAACCCCGTACTTGTATTCTATCGCCTCCTCCTTGAATTCTTTATTATCGTTTTTCGTCTTCCCCTAATTCGAAAAGATGAAATCTCATGCTTGGTATAAGTTTGATACATGGATAGTGTAAACCCCCTGATTTTTCAAAATTTTTAAAGCAATTTTACACAATTTTCTGTAAATTTTCTAGAATTAAAACTAAGGTATTTTATAAATAAATGATTTTTAAATAATGTTAATTGATATTAAAATATTATAAAAATAATATTTTCTAGTGTAAAATGAAAAACTAGACATAGGGTAATTTTCCGGGAATTTATTGGACCCCAGAAGCATTTTTAAAGCCCTAAAAACTAATGTACATTTAAACCGAATTAAACCCTAAACTGAACCCGGTTTATTTTAAATAAACCAAACCAAACTGACCCAAACCGCTGTTAAACCGAACCAAACCAAATCCATCTCTTAACGGGTCGGGTCGGATCCAAAGTGAACCCGACCCGGACCCGAAACCCGGCCAAAAACCCTAATCCTAATCCTAACGGAATTACTGTTCCGGCGGCTATATAATGTCCTCGATTTCCATGCTCCGCCACCGAAAAACTCCATCTCTCTCCTCTCTCCGTCGCGCATATCCGCTCCGATCATCCCTCGACCGCCCTAGCCTAAACCCTAACCCGTCGCCTTCCTCCTCCAGAACTAGCCACCCGACCACCGCCTGAACCCTAGACCTCCCCGCACCACCATCGTCGATCTTCCTGCCCCCTCGACAGCCCTCGACGAAACCCGCTCCGACGTCGTCCCCATCATGATGCCCTGAGCCCCCGCCTGAATTATGACCTAGCCGCCTCTACTTCCTCCGCCATCGTCCCCGAGCAGCGCCCCGTCTCCTCCCCTCTGCATCTCCACCACCTCTCCGCCTACCTCCTCCTCGCTCCGCTGACGAACTCCCAAAAACCCATAACCCTCTCCCTCCTCCTTGCTCCGCCCTGAGCCCACGACCCCCTCGCCTTCGTCCCCGACTACCTCCACCATCTCCTCCATCCCTGTCAGCCGAACACACCCGAGCACTGACCCACAACCATCCCCACGTCGATCCCGACTCCCTCTGCTACCTCCGCTCTCCTCCTCGATCACCACCACCCTTGGTTACCCACCGCCGACTCGAGCCCCCACAGCCCGACCTCGCTACCCTGAACTCGCACCGCTCTCCGCCATCCAGGACATCGACGACCCGCTGCCCTAGCCCCGGACACGGCTGACCCGGACACAGCAGTATTGCAGAACCCGGACACGGCAGACTCGAACCAGGACACAGCACAGTGACCCGGACACGAGAAATCCTCGTTCCACGGAGCCCTGTTCAGGTAACCCGTTCATTCTCCTTGTTATTCTGTTTTCTGTACCGTCAGTTGTGACGCGTAGAATGAGTAACCCTCTCGATGCCCGTACAACCCGCTCGGTACGTCGCGTCCTGTGGCGATCACAAACTGCGATCCAAAAACAGGAAAAATAATACCCTGTTTTCCTCCGAAACTGAGTCTGCCCGGCCAAACGGGACGACCTGGTCGCGTGCGGTCTTCACCGAAAGGTGCGTGCCATTGATACGGATGTACAGGATTTTGCAGAAGTTGATTCGGGTGTGCGTGCATATCGGAATCAACGCGTATCCGCCGACAACGCCCCGTATCCTTTTGTTCTGGAACACGTCGTAACTTCGTGTACATACGTCGGATCGAAACAAAACTTGTGCCATCAGACTCGTAGCAATACGCTGGTCCTGTGACCCAAGTTTGGTTCGATTCTGAGAATGTTGACAAAATCGCGTATCGTGGGCCCCGCGGCTCCACTTGACGGGCAATTTTGTGATCAGCTCATCGGAATCTAGTTCTGGAAGTTACGTTGGGTTCGTATCATCGTTCCTGACTTATTGACACTAAGTTTGATGAATTTGGAGACCTTTGACCCTGACACATTTTTTGGTACGAAGCGGGCCACATATGGACCCCGCTTTGACCAGAAACTGTAATTTTTGCCTCTGTATCCAAATTGGACTTAAGGACATGCGTTTGTAGCTATTTGATATTTTTTGAGCCTGTTGGTGATATTTATTTCAGCTTTTGGAGGAGTACCTGCAGGTTCCACTGATACAGGGACAATTGTTGGTATTCAAACCCCAGACAAGTGTACCTTACCAATATTGCAGTTTTATTATATATTTCTTAGACTTATTTATCTGTTTTACATGCTTAACCTAGGACCGTGTGACTTACTTAGCGTTCGATTCATAGTCGGGTGCCAACACTGTACGCAGAGTTGGGTAACGTCACCTAGAGATGGACATTCGTGATCCTTTACATTCTCGTACTTGTCTTATCAAGTACATTATAACCCAGGACACTTGACACTATTCATGAGACAGAATCTTCCTGAGATATTCATGTTGATTCTGTATATGATACAGGTTTTGACATAGACATTATATTCATGGATTTATATGACTTATTGCATTAGCTATGATCTTGCGTGACATGTACATGAGACGTTGTGGACATGAGACGTGTGGTTACATTGGGTGGGGAGAGACACACAGGCTACATGCTGTTTTATATATATCTATTATTATTATGAGGCCGTAGACTCTCCAGCAGAGCTAGGCACATTACATGTTATTACTGCTACCGGCTCCTCGACACAGAGCTTGTAGTGGCTCAGCCTGAGTACTAGTGATGCTCTCACTTGCATTTCATATAGATGGTTACATATTGACCCTATTTATTTCATTTATTTTCTGCACTGCATTATTTATGGCTTGAGTTATTTTGTACCTTGCTATGTCCCCTGAGGACCTGGATCTGGATTATGTCCCCAGGATTAGCAGACGAGATCTATCCCGAGGTATACGGGACATGAGCATTAGCATTAGCATGAGCAGGAGCAGGAGTAGACACTAGAGCAGTACCAGATCCAGTAGACGAGTGATCCCTGAGGGTATCTTCTGAGTATATACTATTCCATACTCAGTATTTGCTGTGGTTATCTTTATTCTTGTATCTTGACAGATGTATCAAACTCATTATCGGGTTATTTCTCGAGTATTATATTTATTGAGATTGATCTTGCTTTATGATTCTGATATTGTTATATTTATTTCTGTGGATGAGATTAGTATATCTAGACCCTTATTGTTGTAGTACAGCTTAAGTACGCCCTGATGGATCCATTAAATTGGGTTTGTCCATTGGTGTATGCTGCTGGCCATTGACACGTGTCTAGTCCCTCGATATTTTGGGACTGGGGCGTGACAGATAGTACTATATATACCCCATAGGCCAATCACATTACTTGGTGACTATCTTTTGTAATTAAGGACATAAAACATATGAGATATTTTATGGATTGAATAACACGATTAAATAATTTGAGAAATTTTTTCTTAAATGTATAGCCTATGTAATAGATCGGTAAATTCTAAGTTGGGTAGAAGTTGCATGGTCAACTTAAGGTAAAATTTTTTAGATTGTAATAAAGTAAGATTAGATTGAGAGATTTAAGTCATTTTAATTTAAAGAATTTTTAGAAGAATGATTTAGATTATGATGATTTAGCTTTAAAGATAAGAATGCCTTTTAGAATAAATTTTAAAATTTTGATATTGCAGACCAAATATTTATAATTTGAGCACATGATTTTAATTTTGAATATTGGAGATTAAATTAACAATTTAAATATTGAGGATAAATATATATATATATATATATATATATATATATATATATATATATATATATATATATATATATATATATATATAAACTCAAAACTTGAACATTGATGGATTGAATTCAAAATTTTATAATTTGATGATTTGAATTAAAAGTTGAATTTTGATTCTTGGATCACCTATTTGAAATATTGATAATAGAAATTGAATTTAAATTTTGAAGAGTACGAAATTCTTAAGCTGAAAATAGAAATACAATTTGAATAGAGTTGTTTATTATTTAAAATCTAGAATTTTTTTTATTATAGTTGGAAATCATGATTTAAAATTTGATGTGGGTTATTTAAATCTTCAAGATGTCATATAGATTTGAATTAAATTTGGATGTTGATTATTTAAAAATCTAGAAGAAATTATGATAGGTTAAATTTTGATTTAAACAGTGGTTATTTTAATCTTGAAAAAATTGTGACGTATTTGAATATATTTTGTCATTTAAATTTTTGAGAAGATTGTGGTTGACTTGCCTTAAATACAAATGTAAAAGATTTAACAAATTATTTCTTATTTTTAATTTTGAGGACGATTTTTTTTAAGTTGGGTAGATTCTAAACCCCCCTCACCCAAAATATATATTTTGTGTGTATTTTATATTATTATATTTCTTATAGATTATTTTAAATATTGAATTTCTTTAGAGTATTCTCTTAGTTAATTAGAAAATAAATTTCTTGATATATTTACTTATATAAATATTTATGTAGAATCATTTTTAGGCTATTTTAGATTTTTGAAGATTTTTTTAGAATTTTTAGTAATTAAAACATAAGGAATGTAAATTTTTAGGACTTTCATGATTTACTATGAGACCATACTTGCATATTATTTCTACCAAATATTTATTTTAGGTTAAATATTTAATTATATTTTTTTTAATTTATTTAGAATTTTAAGAAATTAATTTAGATTTTTGAAATTATTTAAGATTTATTTGGATATATATAGTCTTAATATTAGATAGATGCTAATTTATTATTAATAGATATTAATAAGATTATATATAAATTATTTGTATTATCTTTAATTCTATTTAAGATTATAAATTATTGAGATAAACTCAAACTCTATTTTAAATTAATTCAAATCCTGAGCCTACTAGGAAAGCAACTTCATGCATATCCTATCCTTATTTAAACTCATCCTAATCATATCCAAATTAGCCAATCCTAGTATTATTCAATTAAGTAGTCTCCACCAATTATAAATACATAATTCATCTTTCATATTTTTTTTCCCCAAACTCCTCACTTTTTCGTCAAAAAATAGTCAAAATTCGTCATAAATTCAGCCTCATTTTCTAGTAGTTATGACAACTTAAAAAGACTATATCTCCTAGCTCCAGACTCCAAACGTGCTCCAGTTTTTTTTGTTAGAACCATATCAAGATTAGTTTTCTGAATATATAAATTATTTTAATAATTTATGAACCTATTTTTCTAGAAAATTCTCAAAGTGCCAGCTATTCGAAATCAGGCATGTTTTCGTATTTTCGAGATTTCGGGAGATCCCGAATTCGGAATTACAAAACGTTTGAAGTTTCAAAAAGTTGACATGATGAAATTACATAAAATAATATTTTCAGAATTTAACATTTAAGTTTAATTTACTGTAAAATTTGTGCAACGTAGAGGTAAATAGGAAACCACCGAAAATTGTCATCTGTGCGCCCTTGTGGACATAACTCTTTACCGACTTGTGATTTTATGAAACCGTCGATTATGGTATTCATATAGCACTAAAATATATAGAATTCTACACACAAATCAAGAATTTGAGTCGGTTGACTTTTTGGTCAACGGATTGCCTCGATATGCGTGCCACGAATCATAAATTTGTAAAGTTGACTTTCTTTGGACCAAAATTAGGGTTTAACAATAAAATCAGATTAAAATACTATTTAAGTTATTTTGTTCATAATTAAAATAGATTAAAATGGAGGAACCTATTCACCCATTTTTGTAACCTAACTTGTTTGATTTATGTGACGGGTAGATCGGACGACGCCTTGAGTTGCGACTTTATCCCTTTTCAGGCCAGGCAAGAGACCTTGCCAAATTGCTTACAGTACTTTGCATACTTATTATATTTTTATATATTCATTATCTATGTGTTTTCTTTCAGTCATAATTATATACTATATATATGTTGACACATACTTGACACATAGTATCATGGGAGGGGAGGACAATCAGTAGGCGTATGGGCTATATCCACTCTGGTAAACCGTAGTAACTAGCACGCACTATGGTAGTTGTGTCGCACTTGTCGCTACCCTCGTGGTATGTTGATTTCTGGTGTCACGATGGTCGCTACCCTCGCGATATAACGGTTTCTGATGTTCATGGACGTGTGTGTGAGTTGTAAAATTGGATAGAGTAGCCTACCCATGCCCATACGTCGAAAAGTTGTCCTCATTATGCATATTCATATAGATTGTCTAGTACAATATACTTATATATTTTTTGTCTATTATGCATATTTTACTGTATTCAATTGGCATGCTTCTATGTATCTTGGTACGTCCCTTTGAGGACCTGGTCCCTTTCCAGGTGTAGACGATCATGACTATTTGTAGGAGTACGGATTAGGACTTGCTAATCCATTCTCTTTCGAGGAGGTCTCTCTTCGAGTCTCATTATTCATTAGATATACTTATTTTTGTTTCTCTTATATTCTAGTTGGTAGTGGATTTGTCTCTGCCCAACTACTTGTTCTTATCAAGCATTTTATACTTGATTCAGTTATATAGTTGATTGGTTATTTGATTCTGTAGATGAGATCTAGTTATGCCCTATGACTTGTGACAATATAGATATACCACATGTGAGTTAATATTCATAATACAGCGTACGTGTGTATTATGGTATCCATATATTGGAGTTGCCATATACATACGGCTGACATGCTTACGTATTCCTAGTCCTATGTATTTTAGGATTGGGGCGTGACAACTGTTATACACGATATCAGGATATCATTCCCTCCTAATGCTCTACATATTTTAGTTGTCTAGTTAACCCTACAGTTACTTGGATCTCATGTCGTAGCCACATGATTATTCCCCCTAAATGTCGTACTTGGTATAAGTATGCTAGGTACAAATTCAGATTCACCCAAGCGTGATACAACAAATCAAACAAACAACATCCTAGCCACGCTATGGTTACTGACCAATTATCATGTTTGTGCCAAAGAAAACAGGAACGCGTAACACATAACACGTAGCACAAAGCAAGATCAAGTCGTACCTCAGTGCACAAGTAAGCCAAGTTGCATACTCAATGCAAAAGGTGTATAAACATGGATACAAGTAGTTAGGTCAGTATACCAGGCCTAATAGCCAATCACATAAAGTTTTCTTGTCACATGGAATCATATTGCTCAGGCCATGTACGTATAGTCAGTCCAATAAGTCCTTTGTTCTTTTTGTAACATGTAAATCAGGTTAGTTGCATGATGGGTGCCTCTATGGCCAAGTTTATCACATAGTCCAAGTTCATCACATAGTCTAATTGTGCCTATAGCTCCATCAAGATATGTAAACCCCCTCAATTTTTAAAAAAATTTAAATTTTATTTTATAGGAATTTTTGGTTAATTTTGTAGCTTATTAGAATAACTGTAAGATTCTTGGATTTATTAACTCGTATAAAATTTCTATTTATATTCATTAATTTTATATATTTCACAAATATATATTTGTATGTAAATTATTTATTAAAATATTATAGATTTTTTTATAATTTATTTGTATGATAATAAATCTATTTTTTTTATTTTACCATTTATATATATACTTAGTTATATTAAAAGAAAAGAAAAGAAAGGAAAAAAAGAAAAAAGAAATAAAATAAAGACCAATCCCTAATCTACCCGATCCCATATTCCTCCCCACCCGCGGATCAACAGATCCGATAACCCCCCATGGCTCACCCGATATCTCCTTCTCATTCTCTCAATATATATATATATATATATATATATATATATATATATATATATATATATATATGATCAAAACCCTAACCCTAATTCTAAACCTTCACCATCACTACCGCCACCATCGCCAATACCAGGGCCAGCCGCCGAAGCACGTCGCTGCGGTCCATGTCCACTGCGCGGCCACGACACCGCGCCACCCTGCGCCATACGACGGGTTGCCACCTACGTCGGCGAGGCACCACCGCACCCGCAGTCGATGGCCACCTGCATCTGCACCCTACCGTATGCAGGGTGCGGCAGCAACCGCGGGCAAGGCTGCAATGCCTTGGCCGAGTGCGAAGATCAAAATTCTCAAAAAAATAATAGGTTTTATGGAACTTCACAATTTTATTTCTCCTCAACCGTGCGAGCAATCCATGAACCGATTATACCGGTGCGAACTCCTTCATCTCTAGTTCATATTCGTATAGTTCCATGATCTAATTCGAACTATATATAGGTTAAATCATTAGTCAAAGTAGGGCTCATAAAACACTTTTCAAACCTAGAAAATTCTCCGATACGGAGTCCGTTCTGCTAAACAAGGCGACTTCTTCATGTGCATATTTTAACGAAAGGTGTGTATCATAAACACGGACATGTGGGCTTTCACGAAACTTTATTTGGACGTTCGTGCACACCGGAATCAACGCGTATCCGCCAAAAAACCCAATGTCGACCTTTTTCGAATTTGTGCAAGTATTTTGTGTGTACATGTTGGTTCGCAACGTAACTTGCACCATCGGACTCATAGCATTATGCCGGTCCATTGACCAAAGTTTGGTTAGATTCTGAGAACATTGATCAAAATGCTATTTCGTGGGCCCCACGGTCCCACTTGACGATAATTTTGTGATCGGCTCACCAAAATTCAATATGAACATTTCGTTGGGTTCGTATCATTATTCTGTACTCGTGGACACTAAGTTTGCCATGTTTGGAAAAAATTATCTCTGACACATTTTACGATGCAAAGTGAGCCACAGTTGGACACCGCTTTGACCTGTACCTGCCAATTTTGCCCCTATATCCAAATTGGACTTATGGGTAGTCAACCTTAGATATTTCTCATGTTTTGGAAATGATAGTGATATTAATTTTAGTATTCGGAGGTGTTCGTGCAGATTCTACCTTTTCGGAAGTAGTTGACGTATCGAGCTCGTTACCTGGACTTTGCCATACTATTATCCAGAATTCAGGCTAGTGTACCTTGCCATGATGTATCACAGTTCCTTGTTTATTTATTTATTTAGTTATTATTGTTACTTATTATTTATGACGTATATGTGGTTACCCTTGGGCCGATATACGATACTTTGTGTCCGAACCAGATTCGGGTGCCGACGTCCATCAGTGGAGTCGATTATCGTAGATAAAGAGTCATTACCTCAAACCCATGTTACGTTCTTGTATTCTTAGCACGACAGACTGTAGGATACTTGACATGACCTTATGTGACATAATCTTTTATGATATATTCTTAGTGTATGGATTCTGTATAGGGATTCTAGGACTCATCACATGATACTTATTTATATAGTACTATGACTCGTTGTGATAATAAGTGGTCTTGATATCACCTGCTTATGGCATGATATGTGAGATTATATGGGAGGGGAGAGTTTACACTATACTTTGGGCATATATCTATATGTACGTGCATGCCTTAGTCTTTGTAGCATAGCTTTGGTGTTATTTACGTGCATGCTTTAGGCTCCCTGATCAGGAACCTTCAGTGTTATTTACGTGCCTGTTTAGGTTCCATGATAAGGAACCTTTAGTGATATACTTTTACTTGCCTGCTTTAGGTTCATGTTACCGAGTCCTTATTGATTATTATTATTATTAGACTGCTTGGGGTTCACACACATAGAATCTTGAAAGTCTCCTACCTAAGTATGAGTGATCTCTCACTTGCATAGCACTTAGACGGTTAATGTAGCTTACCCTTGAGTTGATATTATATTATTGTTTTACTTCTGGAATGCTATTTCTTGTACCTTGCTATGTCCCCTGAGGACCTGGATCCGGATTTTGTCCCCAGGATTATTGCTGAGCTGGATTGGTGGAGTATATTGGCGGATGATTGTTCTCCAGGATTTCATGTATATATAGTTGATATGTGCATCATATTCTTCCGTATTTATATTTATTTATCGTTACTTATTTTTGTTGATATAACCTAATTTTATAGACTTCATTTCTTTCTCGAGTCTATTCGAGCTTATGTATAACTTGGCGGCCAACTTGAGCACATATAGCTTATTTTTGTATTTTTCTTCATTATAGATTGAGACATAGATGTATATACTGTGTTATCTAGATAGTGATCATTATAGTACAACTTATACGTATTCGAGTTGGACCAAAGTTTGGTTGAATATGTAGCTGGCATGTTACGTATTCCTAGTCCTACATATTTTATAATTAGGACTGTAGAAGCATAAAAGTACTACAGGTTGCATATAGCTCATGCCACATAAAACATGATAGATATGTCCTGACGAAAGCCGCATAATAGCCTTCATGCGGCCAGACCAACCAAGTAGCAAGAGGCCACAGTTGCAACCGCATGCCGTTGAAGTAGCCCTATGCGGCCACCAAGCAGGAACATATGCGGCATCTATAGCACGTCCACAAGATGGCTATAAATAGCAAGGTACCTCACCCATACAAAGGTTGGCTGGCTATCTACAAACCTACACTCAAGCGAGAGAGAAGGGCTTCTGCATCAGATCATCCACGGAGTAAAGAGAGTTTCTATACTCCTAACCCTCCATCATCACCCCCAGAAAATAAATTTGTACTTAGATTATCTTCTAGGACTTCTCTGTACTTTCTTTAGTTTGTTAATCAAATCAAGTTCTTTTAGTTCTCTTTTTAATTTAATGGCAAACAAGATGACGACTCTGCTGGGAATATCCTTCTCCTCTGATAAGAAGTTGGTGACGTAGTCTGATGTGGTCAATCTCGGCTCAACGCAAAAGATACTGGTAGTTTACTTCAACCAGCAAGCGTTCGAAAAAAATGCTCTCGGAAGGAAGTGCTAGTCCTTCGGCAAGGTTAGCCAAGCCCAAGAAGACCCACATAACATGGGTAGCAAAGGCCGTTGTGCCTCGCCCAACTGCGGAGCAGACGCTTCCCGCCTCTTACTCTATTGCTAATGATGGTCTTCTGGCGAACACCAGGACGTCCACGTCTATGTGGCATCCCCGTCTGACATAGAAACTACTCAGCACCCAAACTATGGCAGAGGAAAGCACTATGATGCCAGACATTCTGGTGCTGAGGCAGGTTCTATACGACCAAGAAGGAGGCTGCATAAGACTGACCATGCGACACCAGCTCACAACCGCAAGCAGACGGCCGTATGCGGCCCTGACAGCAATAGAACTTTTATTTTCGACCGTATCTCAGACGGCACAGATCCTATGAGGCTCCCCGAGAATAAAAAATCCCATACTTGGACTCTTTGTACTACGCGCCTACAGGTGCTAAGTTAAAGAAGCCTGGGGCAGTGCGAGCTCATCAGGCTCAAGAAACTGTCCAGTTAGCTGGCCGTCAGTAGGCCCCGTTAACCGTTACACGGCCCCCTGATGGGAAGCTATATAAGTCTGCCTTGTGTGTCCAGCCCGCAGCGACAAATGGACATCGTCGATCTCAAAAGTGTTCCACTGACGATCTGAGGGAAGTTCTTGTACGAACCCTGGATCAGGGAGCAAATATAACACCTATACACCTATGCGCTCGGTCCTTCCGGGCCCACAAAAAGGGTACAAAGGTGGAACCACCCTTGCTTGACTTGCATAAATGATCAATCACAAGCGTAAGGCGAGAGAAACAACTATGGCCAATAAAATATCCTCACCATGGCATCACTGTGCTAGAATCATTATCAATTACTGCTATAACAAAGTGGCAACACCCACAAGCAGGCAGTCAGCCTTCCATCGACTACACCAAAAAGCACCTATCCGGTAACAACCCGGAGATCAGGTACAAGTACCAGAAAAGGAGGAGCTACCTTTCGCCTCATGCTAATCAACTTGAAAGCTTCTCGCCACCAAGTGAGGAAAGAAGTCGGGTACCTCCAGTCCATCGCTCTCTACCAATGCGTTGCAAAGGCGACTACTAGGAGGACCAGCAGCGGGACCTGCAGAAGGTGTTTTCCAGAGCACCAGCTTAAAAAAGAAGCTCCCGAACGCTGGGGATAGTTCTTCCTCAGAACTACTAGGGGTTGCGCAAGCTGGGGGTGGTAATCCCCTAGACCTATACAACAATCTGACATTCCTAGGAGCTAGCGATTCTCAAGGAGCAGACACTGGGGGTAGCCACCCTCACCAAGGAGACACAGCCTCCTATGTTGGGGGTAGTATTCCATCATAGTCTGAATAGGATACATCACTTCTAGATCTCCCCGATGACTATTTAGTACAAGAATCCGAGGTAGAAAGTGCTACATCAACCGTCCCTTCCTACTCGCCTCATGTAAGAACGACATAAGAACGACATATATAGCAAATGACGATCACGAAAGCCCCAGTGACCAGCAACGTCTCGAAACCCTCGAGGCCATGATGCAAACTATGAGCAAGTCAATGCAAGTCTTAACCCAAGCTGTGCTAGACATCAAGGCAACTGTAGTCTCCCAACCAGCAAGGGCCTCAGGACAAGACCTTGGAACTAATGCATATTCAAATACAACCGCTCCCCCCATTGGCGCCCGTCATGCTCTACCATGGTTGTCTGCTCCTCCGACGATAGATGAAGCTAGGGAAGCTGTCACGCCCCAGTTCCAAAATGTCAGGAACTAGGCCACGTGTTACTGGCCAGCTGACACGTCACTAAGGCTTAATCCATTTTGAATGGACCCAAAGGAACGTGCTACGCTGTCCTAAAATACTACATGTAAAACACAGGTAAATTTATCTCATCCACAATAAAATGTCAGGAAATAAATGCTGGATATATATATAAACTGAGTCTGATAAAGACATAGTACAACTGATGGGAACAAGCCCATAACAAAAACTAATAATAGTGCAAAAAAAGATAGACTAAGCGGCGTCTATCTGAAAAAAACATCTCCATCACCAGGTGGCAGGCCTCTAGGGTCAAGCATACTCTGAGGGTGTCTCCTCGAGCTCCTCCTCGGTAGCACATCTGGTCTCCTGATCAGGGCCGTACACAGTGGGGTAGAAAGCCTCGTCTAGATCTGGCAGGGAACCAGGTCCTCAGTGGGACATAACAAGATACAGAAAATGACATGCCATGTATGTAAATACTGAATAAAGAAAATAAATACAGGGTGCTAACCATCTAAGTGATATGCAAGTAAAGATCTTGTAGTACGCATGGGAATGTGTAGGCTAGACATACGCTGACGTAATTTACCAATCGTGGTGACTGGCTAGTATATGTGTCGTATGCCCCCTGACTCAAGGGCACTCTGCAATCGACCATCACTGGTACGAAGGTATAAAACATTTATGGAGGGGGTGTCCCATACGCCTACTAGTTATCTTTCCCATCCCAATGAAACTAAATGTCAAGTCATACTTTTTCTGAATTATTCTAATCCGTGATGCGATCACACGTACTGGTAGCTAATCAACTATGCAGCTCGCATCCCAACATGTATTGCAACCATGTTGCGTGTTCCCGTGATAGGGTCTAGGAGAATATCAGGATACTCTCATAGTGTTGGTGAGTCTGTAACCCTAAGTTATTTATACTAACTGTCAACGTATCAGTTGACTGTACCAAAGACAGTCTCAGGTACACATACTATATGAAATTCAGTAACAAGAGTATATAGCAATATTGAGAATTTAAACAGTAAACTTGGCAAGGTATACTTGCCTACTCCCTGATAGTACTGAAAACATGATCTCACAGTCAGGGTAGAGGGTGTTTGTGACAGGGGGTCACTGGTTGTGCTGGAGATATTCTCTGTTAAAATAGACAGGGTTTGTGAATATCATGGTTGTAATATAAAGTATATATATATACTCATATATACATATATAATATAGATATATATATAGTATGTATATATATAGATATAATATATATAGCAGTATATATAGCATATGAAGAACAGAAAAATGCAGGTATATATATATATATATATTAATTATAATAGTAGCAGGGTATATCCACTGCTCTATATATATAGTAATATGATATTATCAGGGTGTATCCACTGATATATATAATATAATAATCAGGGTATATCCACATATATATATATAATAATATAATAATCAGGGTATATCCTCTGATATATAATATAAATAAATTGAAATGACAGGACAGAAAGTAAATACATATATATCTATGTACTGTATTATACAATACTATATATAGTATACATATATAATAAATTGAAGACTGTGCAAGAATTGAAGATATACATATATAATATATATAAGCTGTATTATCCAGCTGAATATTAATATATATATACATATAGATAATATATATATATATATATATATATATATATATATATATATATATATATATATATATATATATATATATATAATAAATGCAGGAAATATATTAAGTGCAAAAAATAAATAAAAGAAAATGTATAGTATAGTATATATATATATATATACTATATTATATAATATATAACATGTAGTATACATATCATATATAACTATATATATATAAACAGAATAAAATGCATATATATATAATAATAATAATTATTACATAATATTATACAGTATATATAAATATACATATATACATATTAATATACATATATATATATATATACATATACATATGTATAATAATAATAATTATTACATAATATTATACAGTATATATAAATATACATATATACATATTAATATACATATATATATATATATACATATACATATACATATACATATAGGAATATATATATAAATACATATATATTAGGTTTAGGTAATATACCCTTTGACAGGTGGGGTCCACACGTCGTCGACGGCGGGAGGACGGCGGCGGAGCTGGCCGAAGGCGGCCGGAGGAGCAGGAACAGCAGCAGTAGCTGCTAGCAGCAACAGCAGCAGCAGCTGAGTGCGGGGGCTGCCGGCGGCGGAGGAGTGGCGGAGGTGGCCGGGCAGGGTGCGGGATCGACGGAGGAAGGAGGGGCGGTCAGGTTGGTGGTGGTGGCGGAGGTCCACGACGGCGGTGGTGGAGGCTGGAGGCCGTCGGAGATGGAGGGGTCGGTTAGGGTTAGGGAAGTGGGGAGGAGCTGCGGGGGCTCTGGCCGGCGGAGGCGGCGTCGTGGGCCGGTGAGGAGTGGTGGTCCGGTGGAGGGGAGGGTGGCGAGTCGAGTGGTGGGGTGGTGGCGGTGCACGGTGGCGGAGGGTGGCGCAGGGGGTAGTTCGGGTGGTGGTGGTTGCTGTGGGCAGTGAGGGAGTGGGGAGGTTGCGGGGGCTGCTCACGGCGGAGGGGATGGCCGGAGGCGGCGGGACTTGGCCGGAGGGGAGAGGGGGTCAGGGCGAAGGGTTCTGGGGTGGTCCGGCGGGCGGAGGGTGGCCGTAGGAGGAGTGGTTTGAGTTGCAAGGGGAGGGGTACTCGGGTTTATATAGGTTTTATCCCAATGACATTTTAGTAAATAAAAGGAACTTTGGGGGTATTTTGGTAAATTTGATTTTTTGGATATTTTTGACTGAAAGTTTCTGGATGTTTTGGGTAGGTCCCATACACCTATTCACTAACCTATATGATTATGCCACCTTGCATGCAATTTGCATAACAACCCCTAACTTTTCATAAATTGCATAAAAGCCTAAAATTTATATTTTGCGTAATTTCGCAGTTTACCTGATTTTAAATACTGATTCCCCGAAATACTAAATTGTACAAAAATGGGGGAAATAGCTGGGAAAATGTTTTGGACAGTGTGGGGTGAGTCTGGACAGAGGCAGGGTCTGATTTCTTAGGTGATACGAGTCACCGTATTTATTATTTAATAAATATTGCGCACGGTGTTCACTAATTATTTAGAGGCAGTTAGGGTCATAATTTCCCTACGGTGTCAATACGATAATTGTAATACAATTAGAGTAGAATATTATCGTATTTTTGTTTGGGCAAAACAGGTGCCTACAGGTCCTCAAATCTCTAGGGGTACAGAGATGGGTAAAGAGCAAAATTTTTAATAAAAAATAAATACGTACGTCTGTAACGATATTTGTGCGACTAAAATGATGTACCAAACAAGGTTTCTGGGAGTTGCACAAAATACAGGAAAAGTAGTCTAACAAGTCTAGGGTAGGTATGTGGAATTTGTTTAGGATTTAACAGCTAGTGGGATGCCCTAATTAATTGTAATAAACAGGTGCACAATAGAATATAATAAATAAATTTTTAAAAAGTTACAATAATTCTAATTAGTCAAAATTAATCCTAAATTACTGAAATCTGGTCGAGGGAGTTTACAGAAGCGATGGGGGAGGTCCGAGAACTCCGAGCCTGACTGGATTCCATAGACAATCAGGACTTACTCCGCGATCTCGGAAGTGCGGCAACCATATCCTTTAGAATGGAGGGATGTACCATATCTGTCCAAGTACAAACCTTTCAATATTGACACATGTGACGGGAAGTCCTTCCCCCGCTGGTATATGAGCTACTTCAAAACTACGATGGGGCACCTACCCCGCAACGATGTTATCCTTACTAGGCTCTTTGTCGAGGCATTATCCGGGGTGGCCTTCGACTGGTTTTGCAGTCTCCAAATTAACTGTATCTTATCATTCGATGACCTCAAGAGTCTTTTTCTCCAAAGATTCTATGAGACGGGAAGTGACATGACTATGTCCTCCCTGATGGATGTTGTGCAGGGAAAAAAAGGAGCTAGCACAAAATTATATTGAGCGATTCTAACAAGCTGTGCTGAGGATTCCATATGGCAATCTCGAGACGACGCTGATGAAAATATGCCGGCGAAACCTACTTTCGACAATCAACCTCTGGATGGGTGATAGCCAGCTTAAAGACTGGACGATGTTAATTATAAACATTGTTGGCACCGAGAAGAAAGTCAAGGACACACGACTCTTGGGCATACAGATCCCTGTCACCGATGACAGGGGAAACGTCCCAACAATAGCAACAATGGCAACAGTAACCACGAAGGAAAATGAAAGAAGGCTATGGTCGCCAACATAACCTAGAGGCTTAAGCAAAAAATATGGAGGCTCCAAAACCAAAGGAGACCTACTCTTTCGAAGATGGTAATGTCATGCCCATCTTTGACATGCTGATGCAGGGAGGTAAACTTCGGCTCCTCGAAGTCAAACCCCAGCCGAAAGTGACAGACTTAAATAACTCGAAGTATTATCACTTCTACCGCTACGTCCACCACCCGAGGCGGGCCTGCTACACTGTAAAACCCCTTTCCTAGAAAATTGAATATACCTTTTTATTTATTAATTATTAATTAAATTATAGTAATTAGGTCTAAATAGGAGAAATAGATTTTTAATAATTTTTATGTTAGGTGTTCGGGCACTTAGAGGACTTGTGGGACCATCAGGAATTTTTCGGAATTTATTCCATGTAGGAGACCCCTTGAGCTGTTGCTAGCCTAACGAAGTGCAATACCCTAATCTATAAATTTTCTTATGTGTAAATATATATATATATATACAAATATATATATATGTATATATATATATTTAAAGAAAGTAAGGAAAAGAAAAAGAAAAGGAAATAATAATAATATAATAATAATAGTAGTAATAATAATAATACTAATAATAATTAGCAATGTTTTACTTTAGCATTTGCTAAAAGACTCCAGACTATTACTTCAGCCTAATTGTTTGGCCGCCCCTTTTTGCATTAGCCTTAGCAACGTGTGCTAAGGACCCGCCTCATATTTGCTATTCCTTAGCAATTACCTATGCCAGGGAGCCCGTCCTAGTTGCCAGCGACCAAATCCAACCCTTTACCCGCCTCCAACCTTTTCTCTACATATATTAATATATATATATATATATATATATATATATATATATATATAATAGCTCTCTAAACCCTAACCTAGAAACTCCAGACTTCCTCTTCCCATCTAGAGCCGTCACCACAGCCAGAGAAGCCTCTCCAAGCCATCCAACCATCCCGTCGACGCCGACATCGCGAACTGCAGTTTCCCACTCGAAGCACCTTCGCTCCGGCGTGATTTCCCGTTGACTCGCTCGACAAAACGCTGTTCCGTTTTCATAGGTATGATCTTCCCTCAACCCTCTCCAATATTTGTTTTATAGTCAACCTCGGAAAACGTGTACCCCTAGGTGTAAAACAGCGTCCAAAGTTGGACGAGCAGACAGAATTCTGCAATCGCAGAATTCCAGATTGATCACCCATATTGTCGAGTTCGTATCTCCCACCACAGAGATCCGAATTCGGTGATTCTTTTTGATACCTGTAGATTACATGATCTAGTTTATTTTCTGTATTATAACTTTGTGCTATTAGTTGCTGTGGACAGAATTATATTCGTCACAAAACTGCGCGCACCCACTTTTTCCGGTTTTCCAAAAGTTGGAGATCGGAGCGCGCCCCGCCAAACGAGACCGCCCCGCCGTGTGCCAAGTGTACCGAATGGTGCACGCAGCATAACGGGACACGTGAAAATTTGTGGGGACTGATTCGGACGCGTGTGCGCGCCGAAATCAGGCCGTATCCGCGGACACATTTCGTGTCGCCACTTTTGTGGAACTCGCGAGTATTTTGTGCACGCTTGTCAGATTGTGACGAAACTTGCGCCACTGGACTCGTGGTAACGCGCTGGTCCTGTGACCCAATTTTCACACATTTCTGAGACGGTTGACTAGATCGCCAATTGGCGGGCCCCACAGTTGACTTTTTGGACCAAATTTTGTTCGGCTCATCGGAATCCAAATTTGGACATACCGTTGGGTTCGTATTGACATCTAGAGTTGTTTGACCCATAGTTTGTCCCATTTAGAGACTGTTACCCTCGGCACGCTTTTCGGTACAAAGTGGGCCACACGTGGACCCCACTTTTATCCGAAATTACCGTTTTGCCCCTGTGTCCAAATTGGACGAAAGGGAAGTACTTTTTAGCTATTTTGCTCATTCTAGAAACGTTGGTGATATTTATTTCAGCATCCGGAGACATTTGTTCTGAGGCCATAGCTTCTGGTCCTGTGTATTGGACATCTGGACGTGACATTTTGCAGTTTCTTGCCAGGCAAGTATACCTTGCCTTTGTGGTACTCATATTGTTTGAGTGAGTTGTACTTATATTGTATTTACTTTTTCCATTTGAGTTGGTAGTGGATTTGTTTCCATCCAACTATCATCTTTAGATACTTCTTGTTGAGATCTAGTTTCATAGATACTGGTTATTTATTTCTATATGATTTTGGTGGATGAGATTTAGATTTTACCCTGTGACTTGTGACATATGTTTATACCACTTGTGGATTTTGTATTCATATTACAGCGTACGTATGGATTTGGTTTCCATATATTGGAGTTGCCATATCCATGCGGCTGGCATGCTTACGTGTTCTAGTCCTACGTATTTTTGGGACTGGGGCATGACATGTTTTTGTGGTGGCCCATACAGGTCGAGAGCATATTGTCTCGGTTACATTACTGTACCGAACAAGCCTGCACATAGGACTAGAGTATAGGATCTCATCCACAATTGACTATGATTCACCTTCCTCCTCTATGATCTATTCGAACAATTGTATCCTACTTGATTCCTGTACTTTCCTAATAAGTTCCTTGAGTATATATGGCCTTCTGCTAGAATATAGGAACCTCTGTTATTAGGATGATAATTAGAGTAGCACACCTATTAAGAATACAACGAGAATATAGACACACCACTAAGTTTAGAATATCTAGTGAACCCTAGAATTCCTTATCTTTAGAATTGATTTACCATTACCCCCTGATGTATTATGAAGACTTGAGAGTAGTATAGACACTACTAGAGTTAGTTAGAAGTTTTACCATAATGTTTGACCCTAGTATTGAGGAACCAATGGAGAACCAATATTGAACATTAGGACTGAACCTAACCCTCATAATTGGATAGTATTAGAGAACTATAAAACTTATGTCATTGTCTTGTTATTAGTAGACAGCACCCTAGGAAGCCTAGAGGAATGTAATCAACCCTTTCCCTTGATCATACCCCGAACATGGCAACTAGCATGCCACGTCCTTAGAGAACCATGATGCTATCTAGAGCCCTCTATCTTTATTTTTTTTATATATTGTTTCCCTGCGACCATAGCGCTCGCTATTTTGCGACGGCTAATTACGTTTCTTCTCTTCATCTTTTAACTCGTGCCATCTGACACTTCGGATAGTAGGCCAAGTAATTATATTCTTTATTAATGGCTCATAGTTTGCTAGGATTATAGTTGTAGCCTTGATTGTGAAATTTTTATGCTTGGTAGTTAGAACTTGATAAGTTTAAGTTATGTTGTAGATTGTGACCGATGATTAACCCTTAGTTTTTAAATCGTGTAATTTTTACCCTCACCTCGATACAAGTAGACCCCTTTCCCCCTTAACGACCAGTAACTCTTCTATCCCTACGATTGACACATGTTCTATGAGCACTATGATTAGGACTTAAGGTGACCCTTACCTATATAATGCAATAGGAGACCCTAATAAGTACCAAGATTTTCCTCATACACCCTAATAAGAGTTTCTGTTTTAATTACATATGCAAGGTTATTTTGTAGGATCCTCTTAAGACTGTCACAATAGTAGTTAAATTATTTTAAGTTGGGTAGTATACCTCACCACCTAGTATCATATAGCCCTTGTGATCCATTGACGAAGTGTAACTGAATGGCATTAATTATATGCTAACATAAGATGATAGTGTTTATTCAGACTATAGAACTTAGAGGCTCATACCCCTACTTTGTCGACTATCGACTTAGACAAGGAATTAATATGATAACTGTAGAGATTGTAGAGTCTTTTATTATTGTTGCTTATGATGTTTTGTTCTGTGAACTTGAATTAATTTGCACCTTCTTTCATCATAATCCAGCGTATTTATATTTGTTGTACTATCTTGACTCATGCTGCTATTATAGCCTAGTTTTTGCAAGCTTATTCTTTATCAAGCTTGTTCACTACATATGTATTAGTGGGCGCGCACACTAATACATTTCAGGATCAGTGTATTAAGGCCTAGCTAACCTTAGTGCGCTTGGTTCACCCTCCGCAATACTATTTTTTGTGGATTGAGATATATAGTGATTAGTAGACGAATATACTTGCCCTAGGCATGTCTGACATATCGTATCAGTTACAAAACTGTACTAATACGAGCAGGCAAACGAAGGATTACCAAAATAGGATTTCAATCCACAACTGTCCTGACAACTCTCTTTTCGATTCTCTAATCTCTTTGAACCTCGTACTTGTATTCTGTCACCTTCACCTTGAGTTCTTTATTATTTCTCTCCGTCTTCCCCTATTTCGGAAAGACGAAACCTCGTGCTGGGTATAAAGTTGATACACAGAGAGTACTAGATATACCCCATAGGCCGATCACATACTTGAGGATTATTCTTTCGTAATTAAGGATATATCATATGTGATATGATCGGCGTTGAAGTTTCGAGGATTGAACGACATGAGTAAATAAATTAAGGGATATTTTTCTTAAAGTATATAGCCTTAGGTGATAGGTGGGTAAATTCTAAGTGGGGTAGTAGTGCATTGTCAACTTGAGAGGAATTTCTTTTAGATTATGATCGAGTAAGACTAGATTGGGAGAGGTTCAAGCCATTAAAATTTTGAGAAATTTAGAAGGATGACTGAGATGATGAGGATCAATGAATTGATATTGAGGACCCAATATTTATACCTTAAGTGCATGAGTTAAATTTTGAACAATGAAGGTAGAATCACCAATTTGAATTTAGAGGATAAATATAGAATTTCAGACTTGAATATTGGTGGACTGCATTTAAATTATTTTCAATTTGGTGATTTGAATTAAGAATTAAAATTTTGGTTGGACGACCTATTTGAAATAATGAGGAAGTGAATGGAATTTAAAGAGTTGAGGCATACAAAAATTTTATAAGTGAAAATGGGAATATATTGGATTCAAACCACTTCTAAAGGAGATTATGATAGTTAGGGATCGTGAGGTAAAAGTTATATTGCGTATGTAAATCTTGGAGATGTTATGTGGATGTGGATAATTTGAATCAAGGGGAGAAGAGATAACCATAGGTTAAATTTTGATTGGAGCAGTGGTCATCTTAACCTAGAAGTGATTGCAATGGATATGATTAGGATTTTAGTTATCGCAAGAAGATTGCGACTGACTTGCCTTATTGTACATAAAGGATTAACCGATTCTGCCTTATTTCAATTTTGAGGACGACATTATTTTAAGTTCGGCAGATTGTAAAACCCCTCACCTAAGAATTTGACCTACTCGGCTTAGATAGTGAGACTGAGGCTAGCGAATCCACTTAGAAATAGAACACGGTATTTTTATTTAGTTTACAACATGATATCACTTGACACGCCTTACCGTGCTCCGATAATTGAGCACTACACTAGCCACTGCCCTCCTACAAATTCTACACCCTTATCCTAGACATGTCCATCATCCAATTCTCATCTTTGTGCAATTTTCCAATTGTTGGACGCTTTTATGCAAAAGAGCATTTGTGTGTCCACACCATTGGACATGACACATGAAGAAACCTATTTTTCGCTCATATGGATTGTTCCATGATTTTTTTCCGGGATGTGCAACGTGCAACATCGCCCACCCCTTTAAACCTAGCCTTGCATTTTAAACAATGCAAATCTTACACCATCATTGCATTCTATCGTGGCTTAATTTTAATTTCGAGGACGAAATTTTTATAAGTTGGGTAGAATGTAAAACCCCCTTCCTAGAAAACCGAATATACCTTTTTATTTATTAATTATTAATTAAATTATAGTAATTAGGTCTAAATAGGAGAAATAGATTTTTAATAATTTTTATGTTAGGTGTTCGGGCACTTAGAGGACTTGTGGGACCATCAGAAATTTTTCGAAATTTATTCCATGTAGGAGACCCCTTGAGCTGTTGCTAGCCTAACGAAGTGCAATACCCTAATCTATAAATTTTCTTATGTGTAAATATATATATATATATATATATACAAATATATATATATATGTATATATATATATTTAAAGAAAGTAAGGAAAAGAAAAAGAAAAGGAAATAATAATAATATAATAATAATAGTAGTAATAATAATAATACTAATAATAATTAGCAATGTTTTACTTTAGCATTTGCTAAAAGACTCCAGACTATTACTTCAGCCTAATTGTTTGGCCGCCCCTTTTTGCATTAGCCTTAGCAACGTGTGCTAAGGACCCGCCTCATATTTGCTATTCCTTAGCAATTACCTATGCCAGGGAGCCCGTCCTAGTTGCCAGCGACCAAATCCAACCCTTTACCCGCCTCCAACCCTCTCTCTACATATATTAATATATATATATATATATATATATATATATAATAGCTCTCTAAACCCTAACCTAGAAACTCCAGACTTCCTCTTCCCATCTAGAGCCGTCACCACAGCCAGAGAAGCCTCCCCAAGCCATCCAACCATCCCGTCGACGCCGACATCGCGAACTGCAGTTTCCCACTCGAAGCACCTTCGCTCCGGCGTGATTTCCCGTTGACTCGCTCGACAAAACGCTGTTCCGTTTTCATAGGTATGATCTTCCCTCAACCCTCTCCAATATTTGTTTTATAGTCAACCTCGGAAAACGTGTGCCCCTAGGTGTAAAACAGCGTCCAAAGTTGGACGAGCAGACAGAATTCTGCAATCGCAGAATTCCAGATTGACCACCCATATTGCCGAGTTCGTATCTCCCACCATAGAGATCCGAATTCGGTGATTCTTTTTGATACCTGTAGATTACATGATCTAGTTTATTTTCTGTATTATAACTTTGTGCTATTAGTTGCTGTGGACAGAATTATATTCGTCACAAAACTGTGCGCACCCATTTTTTTCGGTTTTCCAAAAGTTGGAGATCGGAGCGCGCCCCGCCAAACGAGACCGCCCCGCCGTGTGCCAAGTGTACCGAATGGTGCACGCAGCATAACGGGACACGTGAAAATTTATGGGGACTGATTCGGACGCGTGTGCGCGCCAAAATCAGGCCGTATCCGCGGACACATTTCGTGTCGCCACTTTTATGGAACTCGAGAGTATTTTGTGCACGCTTGTCAGATTGTGACGAAACTTGCGCCACTGGACTCGTGGTAACGCGCTGGTCCTGTGACCCAATTTTCACACATTTCTGAGACGGTTGACCAGATCGCCAATTGGCGGGCCCCACAGTTGACTTTTTGGACCAAATTTTGTTCGGCTCATCGGAATCCAAATTTGGACATACCGTTGGGTTCGTATTGACATCTAGAGTTGTTTGACCCATAGTTTGTCCCATTTAGAGACTGTTACCCTTGGCACGCTTTTTGGTGCAAAGTGGGCCACACGTGGACCCCACTTTTATCCGAAATTGCCGTTTTGCCCCTGTGTCCAAATTGGACGAAAGGAAAGTACTTTTTAGCTATTTTGCTCATTCTAGAAACGTTGGTGATATTTATTTCAGCATCCGTAGACATTTGTTCTGAGGCCATAGCTTCTGGTCCTGTGTATTGGACATCTGGACGTGACATTTTGCAATTTCTTGCCAGGCAAGTATACCTTGCCTTTGTTATACTGTTTAAATTCTGTACATTAGATGCATGTTTATTATCTTAAATTGTGCGCGTCCGAGAGAGACTCGGGTGCAGTCAACTGATGCGTTAACGTTAGGATAGTGTCTAACCTAGTGTCTAGTGGACCCACCTAAAGTATGGAGTTATTGGTATGACTCCCAGGCCTTGACATATTTTTGTACACGTGTTGTGAGTCTCATGTAGGGCACGGTCCTGCGTATGTGGTTGGCCACCTGTACGTGTAGGCGTGCGACGGATAGGGTATAACTGCTAATAGTGATGCATGTTAGAAGACTTAGCAGTTATTAGTAGGTGGAGCATAGACTGTCATGATACAATGGCCCGATCCTTGTCCTTGTTTGGTTGTAAGGATGGGCTACTGTTCTAGTGATAGACTATGACGCGTGTTGTGGATACAACATGCTTAGATCATTGGGCGGGAATGACAACTTGTAGGCGTATGGGACACCCCACTTCCTTTACACTGATGCCACACTCGACGGAGTGATATGGACGATATATACTACACTGATGCCACACTCTTCGGGGTGATATGGACGATATATACTACACTGATGCCACACTCTTCGGGGTGATATGGACGTTATATTATACAGATGCCATGCTCTTCGGAGATGGACGTTATTACTAAGCGCCCTCCTATGGGGGCATGTGTGGCATATATTAGCCAGTTGTCACGACTGGTGAATTACGTCAGCATATGTCTAGCCTACACTTTCCCATATACTCAAGTTGTCCTCAAAGTGCATTTCACTTAGATGGTTAGGTCACCCATTGGATATTTATTTCAGTACTTTATGGCATGTGTTTAAGTATTCTTGTTATGTCCCTCTGAGGACCTGGTCCGCTGCCAGGTGTACCTGTTCTTGAGTATTGCAGGAGCACAGATTTGGAAGGATATAGATGCTTCGTGGATGTCTTCTCTTCGAGCCGGGATTGGTAGCTGGTACTCATATTGTTTGAGTGAGTTGTACTTATATTGTATTTACTTTTCCCATTTGAGTTGGTAGTGGATTTGTTTCCATCCAACTATCATCTTTAGATACTTCTTGTTGAGATCTAGTTTCATAGATACTGGTTATTTATTTCTATATGATTTTGGTGGATGAGATTTAGATTTTACCCTGTGACTTGTGACATATGTTTATACCACTTGTGGATTTTGTATTCATATTACAGCGTACGTATGGATTTGGTTTCCATATATTGGAGTTGCCATATCCATGCGGCTGGCATGCTTACGTGTTCTAGTCCTACGTATTTTTGGGACTGGGGCATGACATACACCTTGAAGCGGTACATCCAATGTCTGATCGATACCAAGGCCCTCTCCCTGGACTTCGATGATATGACTGTTGTCGCAAATATGGTAATCCCGATCCCCAGGGTGACAATAAAAGTTGTTAACCTTCCACCAGTTCGAGACCAAATAGCCGGGTTGATACTTTTTACCACATTACGGGGGGAGATCATGTGGATTCATCCCAACCTTGCTCCAGACATGATGGAGCGAGTCATGCCCTCTACCGCCAAGTCCAAGGGACGGAAGGACAAGTCCTGCCATATGGTGTCCTCCACCACCGAGGAAGCCATGGCAGGAGCAACCCGGTCAGGACTCACCTACCAGCGGGATTATAACACCCCCGATGGCGATACTCCTACGGCACCTGCGGCCTCTGAACCAGGTCCATCCCAGCCGCCCGGGGCAGACAAATCTAAGAAAAAGGAGGTTCGCTTCGATAAACTGCTGCGCAAAGATGTAGCTCAGGGATTAGAAAAATTCTACAACTTTGACATTCTAGGCCAATACTCCGGCGAACTTGTCATTATTCGAGCTTCTGCGGCTCTCCAGAGACACTCGGGTTGCTCTGAGTGAGGCACTACAGAATGCCGACACCTACCTAGCACAGGTCAAACTGCCTGTTGAGGACCCGACTGCTTGCCTCCACTGCAATAATATCATGGAGGCAATATCCAATATCACGTTCTCACAACAGGATATGTTGCTAAAGAACAACTAGCATAATCGTCCCCTATATTACATAGGGTACATCGGCGCCATTAAGGTGGACCATATGCACATCGATCCCGGTTCATTAATTAACATTATCTCGTGGAGTCTGCTTCAGACCTTGGGCATCTCGATGCATCGTCTGGCAGCTACCAATACTGCCAATAGTGGCTTCAACGCTGGAAGAAGCTACATTCTGGGCAAGATTTGCCTGAAATGCCAGATCGGCGACTTGAATACAAAGGTCACTTGCTACAGCATTGACGTCGAGGTATCCTATAATATCCTTCTAGGATGACCATGGATACACCAATACATGATCGTGCCATCAACTCTACACCAATGTCTAAAGTATATGGACGACCATGGCACGGTCAAGATATAATTTGTGGATGTAGACCCATTTAAAGGGGTCGAGGCCTACTACGATTAAATCCTTTACAAGCAAGTCCACCGAGAAGAAGGTGCCAATAATGTTGACGATGAGGCAGAGGCCGGGTCTACACCAGATAAACCCTTGAGAGTTCGTCTAAAGGCATGTGCTCCCGACACAACCACTCCCCTTGTCGTTATACTGCACAGGAAGGCACCCAAACCTTTGTTTGTCCGCCTTCGCAGGCCGAATCGACTACCAAAGGAAGATCCGGCACCATCTACAACATTCGAACCTCTGGTAGTTTGCCTTCATAGGCCAAATCAACCGCAGAGGGAACATCCGACGCTGTCTGCGCCTATGGCCGTTCGCCTTCGAATACCACCAAGGGAAGCTCCAGCACCTCTTACAAATTTTGTACCCCTGGTGATAAAACTGCACAGGAATCCACCGAAGCCTTCGCTCGCGCTGGGGTTAGCCCTCGATAAAGATGAATTGGATGAGTACGTGGTTGCTCATGCTAATATCCCTTCTCTCGATGATGTAACCTCCGAAGAAAAGTTACATTATTTTATTAATAAAGGGTTATCTTTGAACTACTTCGAACTTGTACATATAAGCATCTTGTATTCCATGGAGCACGGTCTGGGCCTTCATCAGCAAACACCGATGACTACCACCTATGCAGTAAACCAGATCCTCACTAGCCAAGGTTCCTACTTCATAGTTCCAATAAGGAGGAGGGGAGACAAACCCATAATCTTCGGCAGGATTGAATTATCCCGGTGTAGTCGCCGACTTCTATAACCATAAGCTTTGATCCAAAGAGCTTGCCAACTACAAAGAAAATGAAACTCAAGCGTTACAACTCGAACATACTTCTAAATTGAGATCGCACTTGGCACTAGAAGGCTAGGAGTTGATCTTGGGAATATGATGGATTAAATCTCAGAATATAATATGTTTAAAAGTGGGAGATTAATAAAATGAATAGAATTTAACCTTTATTTCTAGGATTTATTTAGGCCGAGTTTGGGCAGAGTTCGGTCACCAAATGTTCATAAATTCAAACGTTATAGCCTAGTCATTCGAAAGAGGATGCTGACTAAGTTTTCTGTTTTGGTCTGACCGAGGTCGACCAGAGTTCGGGCAAAACTCGATTTGAGTTCGGTCATCCCTCTATCCAGAACGTTTGGGTTTGGGTTTAGGCTATTTTTGGTGGACAAGGTTCTGGTTTAATATCGGTTAGAGCTCCCTAGTGTCAACTGTGAACCTGATGTTCATTTGTCTTATAAATAAATAAAAAATACATAACAAATGATAAAACCATGAGCACTTTGATGACACCAAAACTTTTAACATTTGAGCAGACTTGAAAATGCCTTTTTACTTGATAACATTTGTCCAAAGATAAATAGATCTGGAAATCTGAATACCTTTCGGGCACTTTATCACTACCACATTTCTAGAATATGGGTCTTTTTTATTTTAAGATTATTATAATTATTGTGTTAAAATATTTATTTACGCATGTTATATTATGTGACTAATATATTGTTAGTGGTTAGTGATTAGACTAATTGACTAGACAAGACCCTAGTAGACTAACCAACTTGTCGTGACAACTTGGCCAACAAATTAGACTAGCCTATTGGACCCTTGTTAGTCAACCAAACCTTATAATTAAGGATTAGACTTAACCTTCATTAGGTAAAAATGCTTCATAACTAATTAATCCTTCATGACAACCTACAAAGTGTACTTTGGATATTTTACACTGCTTGAGGATTGGGGAAGGGGGGGGGGGGCTATTTTGATGGTGAACCTCTCTCTCTCTCTCTCTCCTCTCATTCATCATCCCCTTTATTCCTAATTAGGGTTCTTCCTCCATTAGTTTATCCCACCACCAAATCAATCCCATTTTTCTCTCAAATTTCCTTATCCTCACCATCTAAGAAGACCTAGGAGCTTGGGTTGCAAGGAACATTAGAGAAGAAGGAATTTGGGCTAGGAACTCTTTGGTTTTCATTGGGAATCCATCTTCCAATAGGTGACAACTTCAAATCTCTATTTAAATTCTATTTTTTATTATTTTATTAGTCATTAGGAGCCCACCCAAGGATTAGGAATACCCATAAGAGGCAAGAATGAGTTTATATTGGTTCCATTATGATTCCTACTTGATGTTGTGTCCATATTGGGGGTTTTATGTCCATGAGTGTATTTTCTCCATTCTTTATTAGAACTAATCATATTAGTTATAAATAATTGTATTTGATAGGTAGATTTAGTAATGGTCGTATATTGGGGTTTTTTGCATGTAGTTTGATAATGTATCATGACACTATAGAGAGTATCATGACTCATACACTCAAGGTGGTTGTTAAATTTCCTAATACTAGAAGTGCACCTATTTTGATATTATTTTCACAGTTATATATGTTTATAATTCCAGATATGTATGTGTGTGTGTGTGTGTGTGTATGTGTATGTGTGTATATATATATATATATATATATATATATATATATATATATATATATATATATATATATATATATATTGGTGTATATTATACTTAAATGAGTGATTGATATCCATGCGGGGAGTGAATGGTTGCATGTTGGTATTGGACGACCAGACAGTAGGTTTGAACCTGAGGTAGTTCCAATGGGGTTATCAGTGAGGAGTAAGACTGTGTGTGTGTGTGCTTTTGTATATAAGTGTATGAATATTTACCTACATGGGTGTTTCTTCCTAATGGATACATGTGTATCAGTCTATGTTGTAGTATTGCTGACAGTGGGGTTGTGTTAGGCTCGGGTAACTGTGCATCCAGTGTGTATCTGGGTTTTTAGCTGCAACATTAAGTTGCAAGTAGTGGCAGCAGTTGCAGTGCCTATTTGCACTGCAAGGGAGATTGGGGTCGGGTTTGGCACCACACAGCAGTGTTAGCAGCAAGTTGAGGAAACTAATTCCCTGCAGCGGTGAGCAGTGCACTGAGAATCCTTGGGTTAGATGTAAGACAGTTTGAGATGGGCAAGGTACTCGTAGCTTTAGCTTATAGTGTGAGGGTGCTTGTGGGTAGGACTTTGGTTGCAGCATGCTGTTGCATTGGGGTCGGGCAAGGATGCAGTTGTTATTGTTGGTGTTGGTAATGTTAATGGTTATGGTTGTTATAGGTGTTGTTGCTGTTGCTACTATTGTTGTAGTTGTTGTTATAGGAATCCAGATTGGTTAGTTCAGTTCCTTGGTGTATCCCTACTTGGGGTACACGAGAGTATCAGATAGTTACACTAGGCAAAGGTTAAGGTATCAGATATACGAGTAAGGGGTACTGCTTGTGGGTATGAGTTGGAGCCTACAAGTAGGAATTATGTATGCAGGTTAGAGGCTTTACTTTCAGTTAATGGGCAGTTGGTTAGGAAGTTATTGAAAGATTAGTCGAGGGTAAGGTTGGCTTAATATATCAGTTAGATAGTGTTATATACTAAATGTGTATATCAGTATGCCTATACATATGTATAAATTTATACACCTGTCTAGATACTATGTGTTGTATTGACAGTGTAGAAGAAGTGACTGAAACTGTGGTTACCTATTGGTGCTAAGTATCAGACATGAACCTAATATAGTGGTACCAGTTAGTAAGATGGACTTGAGGGTGGCATGAGGGATTAGTAGGATATTAGTTTATTAATAAATATTAGATACTGACTAGAATCTACATATATGAGTGTTACACACCAATAACACATAATACATGATAAGTAACTAGTATTAACTAGATATTGAATAATATAGACTATATACCTTAGTAGGATATAAAAATTGACTAGTAGACCTAGTTAACCTAGTTTGGACTTAGACATGCCTAGAAACATCATCAATTGTTTGTTAATCATGCTTATCCTTTCAATTCACCAATTAACACTATTATTCTATATTTAGGTCTTGTGACACCATTTTGGACATTGATCCCCACTCATTGCTCAGAACCACAGGCGAGTTCATTCTCTGACAGTTTTCATTATTTTGATCATTACTATGATTCTAGTTTTAGTGTATAATTGATTCAGACACAGCGGATACACGGGCTAGTATCATAGATACCTGTCATGAGGAGTCATGATTGGTATCCATCGTACTAGCTGGGGACAAAAAAATATTAGCAAGTTATGTGATCATACCCTACCTTACATGCATCATAGCTCACCCCACATATCACGTAGGGTGTATCCTGACCATTTATATGCCTCATAGCCTGTTATATATGATTAGCCTGACTATTGCTCGCATCATAGCTAACCAGATGGTTAGCCTGACCTCACATGTATCATAGCCAATCATATATAACAAGCCTGATCTAGTCCCAAGCCGATCACATAACAAACTGATATTTTACGAAACTTAGCCAGTATTTCTATTCTTGCTCCAGTACATTCATTTCTAGCATTCATATATTTGTTCATTGCTAGTTAGTTCTATATGATGATTACAAGTCTCTCATGTATTCCTTATCTTTCAGTATTCTTTCATCATGTATTTTTTTACACTGTTTAATAGTTTTTTATCGATATAATTAAAATTGTTGTTAGTGTTTGTGCTTCGCTCCAATCCTGACTGGATAATATTTTTCAGAGGATCTGGAGAATTTTTGTCCTACCCATTATGGTCCAGGTGTTAATGGTGATTACATCCCGGAGATTCCAGATGAGCCACTCCACATAAAGGCGACACCACCAACAGTTGTTTAGATAGCACTTAGCCTAGTTGATTTATGTATTGGATTATTCTAGACCTTGAGACTTGAGTTGTATTATGTTGAGACCTTATCTGTATTGAGATAGTTAGACTCTTAGACTTGTTATTATTTAAGATATTTTCTAGACTTATGTCGAAACTTCTTTTATATTATTTTCATATCTTATCATGCTATTTACCTTCTTTATAGTTATTGTGATTGAGTACCTTATGGATTGATGATCATATGCATATTCATTATTCTCCTTATGGAGTTAAGATCATTAACAAGTTTTTTTTGTGAGTTGTGTTAGTATTTTTGAGACCTTGACAACGTTCTACCGTCGATGCTGCGACGTAGGCTGGACGTACCCATGACTCATGTCCAAATCTCGAGTGTGGGTCGTGACACGTTTTAGTGGTGGCCCATGTAGGTCTAGAAGAGTAAGATTAGGTCGCAACTAGTGCAGTATCATAGTAGTGCTCAGACTTAGAGTACTATTACGAGCATGGGTTAGGGAATAGATTAGAGTATGCTCGATCACAACTAGAAAATTTTTAAATTTAATTTGCTATTCTGAATAATTGCTTCTATTAAATTTTACTATCCTTCTTTGATGATATTGTATCTTTTGCCTTAATTGATTTCTTCTTTCTATCTGTCTTCGGGATGCCACTGAAGACTAGGTCGCTGAGATCGGGACTCGCAGCTTTCGAGAGGTCTGCCACCTCTCGACCTGTCATACAGACAGCTGGAGTTGCTCCTCCTACTTTACCTATTATGTAGGAGTTTTCACAGCTTTTGGGGGTCCTCCTCCCCCACCTGTCCATAGGGTTGTCCTGGCTATTGCGGAGGACCTTTCACCACCACAGATTCTATTTCCAGGAGGTGTGCCCGCTAACGGGGCACATATGTTCACATTGATCCCGGGCATGATAGATGCTCAAAGGGTGTCGGCAGAGGCTCAGCGAGTTCAGGCTAAGACGCAGAGGGTGCAGGCAGAGGCGTACCAAGCACAGACTGAGCTGATGAGGGAGGGCATGGAGAATTCTCATCAGGTGGCTCTCCAGGTAGTGGAGAGACTCTCACATCAGCATCATGGCCAGCAGCATCAGCAGTAGCAGCAGCAGTAACAGAGGCCAGGCACTATAGTGGACTTCAAGAGGATGATACCTCAAGATTTCAAGGGTATCGAGGGGATACTCTATGCCGACGATTGGCCGGAGGATATAAAGATGAACTTGCATTTGGCTTAGATTCCAGAGAGTCTGTAGATCGAGGCCGCTAGCAGCCAGATGTTCGATATCGCGTTAACTTGGTATCGTACGGAGCCGAGACTTACTTCTAGAGGACTTACTTAGGAGGCTTTCAAGGAGCTTTTCAAGGAGAAGTTCTTTCCCGATGTGGCCCTGGGAGCCTTGGAGGGTCAGTTCTATGACTTGGTTCAAGGGAACATGTCGGTCGAGTTTTGCCGCTTGAGTTGTTTCTTAACGTCGATGATTCGAGACCCAGGACACCGATCCCAGAAGTTCAGGAAGGGGATGATGGGAGAGATCAAGTCTCGTACTTCTGTACGTCACACTGCTACCTTTGAGGGTATTATGATGGATATCCAGACTGCTGAGGATGATCTAGACCTCAGGCCCAAGAGAGGGCGTGATATTTCTGGAGGAGCGAGTGGTAGCACGGGACCGGCTAAGCGTCCCCACTTTCAGCAGCAACAGAGGTCGTATCAGCACCAGGCACCAGCTCAAGAATATATCCAGCAGCTTCCGCAGAGGAAGACCTAGCCCGTTGTCCAGTGTGCATACTGTAGGAAGGCGGGACACACAAGAGACATCTTCAGAAAGAGGCTGGGTACATGTTTGTCTTGTGGATCATCAGCATACCAGTTGAGAGATTGTCTGTCTATTCAGACTCATCCAGGTCAGGGTGGAGTAGCCACTCAGAGGGGACCTGTTAAAGTACCTACTGTATCAGGAGGCCAGCAGAGGGGACCTCCACTCCCGCCACAACTGTAGAGATTTGCCCAGCACCTACAACAGCAGAGAGGTGCACCCCAGGGACGAGTGTATGCCATGACGGTCGAGGAGGTCGAACCAGCTAGAGACGTGATATCAGGTTCAGTTCTTCTCGATTATATTCCAACATTTGCATTATTCGATTCTGGAACTTTCCATAGTTTTGTATCTGTATCTTATGCTCTTAAGCACCGTTTAGAGGCAGAACCCTTAGATAGGACTTGCAAGATCATGACTGGGGGAGGCATTATCCTAGTCAGTGATTTTAGCACGGACCGGAGAGTTTCATTGGGAGGCCGAGGGTTTTTATTGGGAGGCCGAGGGTTGGGTGTGTGCTTACTCATAATGCCACTTCCACGATACGATATTATACTCGGGATGGATTGGTTGAGTAGGCACCATGCTACTATAGATTGTCTTGGAGGTAGAGTGCTATTTCGATCGTCAGGAGAGCCAGAGTTTGATGTTGCCAAAGGAGCAGTGGAGTAGAGCAGGGGCATCTTTTGTGGAGCCAGGGTGGAAGAGAAGGAGTTGCCACATCCTTTGATAGCGAAGTTCCTAGATATCTTTCCAAAGGATTTGCCAAGTTTGCTGCCAGACAGAGATATCGAGTTCTCTATAGACTTGGTGCCTGGCACAGAGCCAATATCACAGCACGTCTATAGGGTCGACAATAGCAAACTGGTAGAACTGAAGAAGCAAGTTGATGAGTTGCAGGACAAGGGCTTCATCAAATCCAGTTTATCATCGTTGGGTGCTCTAGTATTATTTGTACCAAAGAAGGATAGGTCGGTTCGTATGTGTATCGACTACAGAGCTCTGAACAACCTCACTATCAAGAATAAATACCTGCTGCCGAGGATAGATGATCTCTTCGATCAGTTGAGTGGAGCGAAGGTATTCTCGAAGATAGACTTGAGGTCAGGCTACCACCAGATGAAAGTGAAGAAAGAAGACATTTCGAAGATAGCTTTTCGGACTCGGTAAGGCCAATTTGAGTTTATGGTGATGCCGTTTGGGTTGACTAATGCCCCGGCGGTATTCATGAACTTGATGAACAAGGTGTTCCACCAGTACCTTGACAAGTTCATGATGGTGTTTATCGATGACATTCTTGTGTATTCAAAGACCACGAAGGAGCATGAGGAGCACCTGAGGATGGTTTTGGAGACTCTCAGGAAGGAGGAGCTTTACGAAAAGTTTTCAAAGTACGAGTTCTTCCTTGATAAGGTTGAATTCCTTGGGCATGTGGTGACGGGTGACGGGATCTTAGTTAACCCGAAGAAGATCGAGGCAGTAAAGTCGTGGACTACTCCCAGTTCAGTGGCTGAGATTAGGAGTTTTCTCGGACTAGCAAGTTACTACAGGAGGTTTGTACAAGACTTCTCCAGGATTGCAGAGCCGATGACTAGGATGACCAAGAAGGATATAGATTTTGTCTGGACGGAGGATTGTCAGGCCGCATTTGATGAGCTGAAGAAGAGATTGATGACAGGTCCAGTTTTGACTTTGCCATCAGGGACAGGTGGATTCACTATCTATAGTGATGCTTCAAGGAAGGGTTTGTGTTGCGTTCTTTAGGAGTACAGGAAGGTGATTGCCTATGCTTCCAAGCAATTATGTCCTTATGAGAAGAAATACCCCACCCACGATTTGGAGTTGGCAGCGGTCATCTTTACTCTAAAGCTGTGGAAACACTATCTGGATGGAGAGCGAGTGGAGATCTTTATAGACCATAAAAGCTTGAACCAATATGTCCTTCCCTTTCCAAGGCAAACCAAGTTAATTCAAGCACGAGCATATATATATAAACTTAGGGGCAAAAACATATGCAAACACAAGTATTTCAGTGCGAGATTATGTTTCGGGTGTACGAGTTACTCGGATTAATCAGGTGTGTTGCATAAGATGTTGAAGTGTTCCATATATATGTACATGAGGCAGAGGGGATGGTTGGATTTGATGAAGGACTTTGATATTACATTATAATACCACACAGGGAAGGCCAACATAGTCGCCGATGCCTTGAGCAGGTATCTGATGGCTATGTACTTGATAACAGACATACACTTGTTGGCCGATCTTGAGAGCTTGGGAATTGAGGTGCTAGTTCCTGGTATTAAGATTCATATATGGGAATTGCAGATATAGTCTGATCTGATGGACAGAATCAGAGCTATGCAGTATGATGATTAGGCTCTGAGGAGTATCAGGGCACAGGTTCGGACAAGATTATCAGAGAACTTTACTATATCTAATGATGGATCAATGCGGCACGGTACTAGGATATGTGTGTCGAGTGCGGAGCTACGCGATGAGGCTTTGCAGGAGGCGCATCGCCCTCAGTAATCGATGCATCTAGGTGCCAAAAAGATGTATCGAGACTTGAGGGAGCACGTTTGGTGGTATGGTATGAAGCGCGCGGTAGCACGCTTCGTATCCAGGTATTTAGTATGCCAGCAGGTAAAGGCGGACAGACAGAGGTCGAGTGGATTACTTCAGCCTTTACCCATCCCAGAGTGGAAGTGGGAGCATGTGACTATGGATTTCGTTTTGGGGCTTCCGCGTTCTCTAGGAGGAAAGGACGCGATTTGGGTCATTGTAGACAGTTGACCAAATCAGCCCACTTTCTACCATTCAAAGTGGGTAAGTCAACGGAGAAGCTAGCGGATATGTATGTACGATTGATTGTTAGATTACATGGGGTTCTTGTGAGCATCATCTCTAATCAGGATAGTTATTTTACTTTCACATCTGGAGGAGTTTGTAGGCTAGCTTGGGTACTCAGCTCAAGTTCAGTACCGTATATCACCCTCAGACAGACGGACAGTCGGAGAGGACTATTCAGACTCTCGAGGATATGTTTCGTACTTATGTTCTGGATCTCGAAGGTTCTTGGGAGAATCATATATACCTGGTAGAGTTTGCTTACAACAATAGCTACCAGGCCAGTATTGAAGTATCACCATTCGAGGCTCTGTATGGACGGAGGTGCCGCACACCGTTATCTTGGGATAATGTTAGTAAGAGAGCCTTGTTGGGACCAGAGATGGTCATAGATGCATCGGAGAAGGTAAAACTCATCAGAGATAGACTTCGAGTAGCACATGACAGACAACGGCATTGGGCCGACAGCCACCATAGACCCTTGGAGTTTGAGGTGTAAGTTTTGTTGTAATTGCTTGTGATTTCTTTTTTTTATTGCATGTTAAGGTTGTATTTATTCTAGGATGGAGATTTGGTGTTCTTGCGAATTTTTTTGACACGGAGCACAATTTGCTTTGGTGGAGGCAGGAAGCTTAGTACACGGTACATCAGACCTTTCAAAATTCTTACGAGGGTCGGTGCAATCGCCTACAGGCTAGACTTACCGTATACACTAGAGGGAGTACATGACGTGTTCCACGTGTCGCAGCTAAGACGGTACGTGAAAGACCCTAGTCACATACTAGATCACTCGAAGATCGAGGTTGGTCCGACTCTCAACTATCCAGAGCAGCCAATAGAGATTTTAGATCGCATGGAGAAGGTATTGCGGAACTAGACTATTTCTTTGGTTCATGTCGCATGAGACATCACTCTCCAGGTGAGTCAACCTGGGAGATGGAGGATAAAATGCGTGAGCAATACCCATATCTCTTCGAGCCTTGAGATATTAATCTTATTGTTCTGATTGTGTTCTTGTACTAGTTTAGTTTAATTTCGAGGACGATTTTTTTTAGGAGGGTAGACTTGTCACTAGCATATTTCTAGAATAGGGATCTTTTTTTAATTTTAAGATTATTATAATTATTGTGTTAAAATATTTATGCATGTTATATTATGTGACTAATATATTGTTAGTGGTTAGTGATTAGACTAATTGACTAGACAAGACCCTAGTAGACTAACCAACTTGTCATGACAACTTGACCAACAAATTAGACTAGCCTATTGGACCCTTGTTAGTCAACCAATCCCTCTAATTAAGTATTAGACTTAACCTTCATTAGGTGGAAATGCTTCCTAACTAATTAATTTTTCATGACAACCCACAAAGGGTACTTTGGATATTTTACATTGCTTGAGGAATGGGGAAGAGGGGGGGCCTTTTTTGAGGGTGAACCTCTCTCTCTCTCTCTCTCTCTCTCTCTCTCTCTCCTCTCATTCTTCATCCCCTTTATTCCTAATTAGGGTTCTTCCTCCATTAGTTTATCCCACCACCAAATCAATCCCATTTTCCTCTCAAATTTCACTATCCTCACCATCTAAGAAGACCTAGGTGCTTGGGTTCCAAGAAGTATTAGAGAAGAAGGAGTTTGGGCTAGGAACTCTTTGGTTTGTATTGGGAATCCATCTCCCAATAGGTGACAACTTTAAATCTTTATTTAAATTCTATTTTTTTTATTTGATTGGCTATTAGGAGCCTACCCATGAATTAGGAATACCCATAAGAGGGAAGAATGAGTTTATATTGGTTCCATTATGATTCCTACATGACGTTGTGTCCATATTGGGGGTTTTATGTCCATGAGTGTATTTTCTCTATTCTTCATTAGAACTAATCATATTAGTTATAAATAGTTGTATTTGATAGGTAGATTTTGTAATGGTTATATATTGGTTTTTTTTGCATGTGGTTTGATAGTGTATCATGATACTATAGAGAGTATCATGACTCATACACTCAAGGTGGTTGTTAAATTGCCTAATACTAGAAGTGCACCTATTTAGATGTTATTTTCACAGTTATATATGTTTATAATTCCAGATATGTATGTGTGTGTGTGTGTGTGTGTGTGTGTGTGTGTGTGTGTGTGTGTGTGTGTGTGTGTGTATACTTAAATAAGTGATTGATATCTATGTGGGGAGTGAATGGTTGCATGTTGGTATCGGACAACATGACAGTAGGTTTGAACCGGAGGTAGTTCTAGTAGGGTTATTACTGAGGAGTAAGAGTCTGTGTGTGTGTGTGCTTTTGTATATAAGTGTATGAATATTTACCTACATGGGTGTTTCTACCTAATGGATACATGTATATCTGTCTATATTGTAGTATTGCAGACATTGGGGTTATGTTAGGCTCGGGTAACTGTGCATCCAGTGTGCACCTGGGTTGTTAGCTGCAATGTTAAGTTGCAAGTAGTGGCAGCAGTTGCAGTGCCTATTTGCACTACAAGGGAGATTGGGGTCAGGTTTGGCACCACACAGCAGTGTTAGCAGCAGGTTGGGAAAACTAATTCCCTGCAGCGGTGAACAGTGCACTGAGAATCCTTGGGTTAGATGTAAGACAGTTTGAGATGGGCAAGGTACTCGTAGCTTTAGTTTATAGTGTGAGGGTGCTTATGGGTAGGACTTTGGTTGTAGCATGCTGTTGCATTGGGGTCAGGCAAGGATGCAGTTGTTATTGTTGTTGGTGGTGATGTTGATGGTTGTGGTTGTTATAGTTGTTGTTGCAGTTGCTATGTGGTTGTTAAAGTTGTTGTTGTAGTTGCTACTGTTGTTGTAGTTGCTATTATAGGAAGCCAGATTGGTTAGTTCAGTTCCTTGGTGTATCCCTACTTGGGGTACAAGAGAGTATCAGATAGTTACACTAGGCAAAGGTCAAGGTATCAGATATACGAGTGAGGGGTACTGCTTGTGGGTAGGAGTTGGAGCCTGCAAGTAGAAATTATGTGTGCAGGTAAGAGGCTTGACTTTCAGTTAATGGTCAGTTGGTTAGGGAGGTATTGAAGGATTAGTTGAGGGTGAGGTTGGCTTGAGATATCAGTTAGATAGTGTGATGTACTAAATGTGTATCAATATGCCTATTCATATGCATAAATTTATACACCTACCAAGATACTATGTGTTGTATTGACAGTGTGGAAGAAGTGACTGAAACTGTGGTTACCTATTGGTGCTAAGTATCAGACATGAACATGATATAGTAGTACCAGCTAGTGAGATGGACTTGAGGGTGGCATGAGGGATTAGTAGGATATTAGTTTATTAATAAATATTAGATACTAACTAGAATTTACATATATGAGTGTTACACAACAATAACACATAATACAAGATAAGTAACTAGTATTAACTAGATATTGAATAATATAGACTAGATACCTTAGTAGGATATAAAAATTGACTAGTGGACCTAGTTAACCTAGTTTGGACTTAGACATGCCTAGAAACATCATCAATTGTTTGTTAATCATGCTTATCCTTTCAATTCACCAATTAACACCATTATTCTATATTTAGGTCTTGTGACACCATTTTGGACATCGATCCCCACTCATTGCTCAGGACCACAGGCGAGTTCATTCTCTGACAGTTTTTATTATTTTGATCATTACTATGATTCTAGTTGTAGTGTATAATTGATTCAGACACAGCGAATACATGGGCTAGTATCATAGATACCTGTCATGAGGAGTCATGATTGGTATCCATCGTACTAGCTGGGGACGGAAAAATATTAGCAAGTTATGTGATCATACCCTACCTTACATGCATCATAGCTCACCCCACATATCACGTAGGGTGTAGCCTGACCATTTACATGTCTTATAGCCTGTTATATATGATTAGCCTGACTATTGCTTGCATCATAGCTAACCAGATAGTTAGCCTGACCACATATGTATCATAGCCAATCATATATAACAAGCCTGATCTAGTCCCAAGCCGATCACATAGCAAATTGATATTTCACGACACTTAGCCAGTATTTCTATTCTTGCTCCAGTACATTCATTTATAGCATTCATATATCTGTTTATTGCTAGTTAGTTCTATATGATGATTACATGTCTCTCCAGCATTCCTTATCTTCCATTATTTCTTTTATCATGTATTTTCTTACACTGTTTAATAGTTTTTATCAATATAATTGAAATTGTTGTTAGTGTTTGTACTTCGCTCTAATCCTGACTGGATAACATTTTTTAGAGGATCTTGGGCATTTCTGTCCTACCCATTATGGTCCAGGAGTAGATGGTGATTACATCCCAGAGATTTTAGAGGAGCCACTCCATATAGAGGAGATACCACTCGCAGTTGTTTAGACAACACTTATACTAATTTATTTATGTATTGGATTATTCTAGACCTTGAGACTTGCGTTGTATTATGTTGAGACCTTATCTGTGTTGAGATAGTTAGACTCTTAGACTTGTTATTATTTGAGATATTTTCTAGACTTATGTCGAAACTTTTTTTATATCATTTTTATATCTTATCGTGTCATTTACCTTCTTTATAGTTATTGTGATTGAGTACCTTATGAATTGATGATCATATACATATTCATTGTCCTCCTTATGGAGTTGAGATCATTAACACAACTCACGCCCGTGTAGACGTTATCATTCTACCGTCGATGCTGCGGCGTAGGCTGGACGTACCCATGACTCATGCCCAAATTTTGGGTGCGGGTCGTGACACGCTTCGCCCATAAACCCCCAAGAGGGGCGTTGCCCCCTCGACCTCTGTCCGCTTACCGGGAAGCGGAACCCCCAAGTGCAAGTCTCTGCAGATGTCGTAGGCGGTTCAAAAAAATCTTATGGTATAACGTCTTCTTTGGCTCATCATATTTTCTTCACTCATATGTCCATATATGATCTTACTTATTAATTTTCTCCAAATAGATGTTAGACGAACAAAGAAATATACAGAAGCAAATATGATAACTTTAATGCATATTTGGACAATATTGAATTTAAGTAGAAGTTACTATAGTGATTGTACAATTATCATAATGCTAAACTTAATCGATTAGCTATATTCAAAAACTCAACTTCAAACGTTAGGCTAACAATATTAGTATCGGCACCCTTCCTACAAAGATGCATGCTTTGTAATTTTAGCAACGAAGAATGGAGACAAACAAATAGTATTTGGCAAGGCCAATGACAAAAGAGGTTCTTATATCAATGACTCTGAAGAAGACACGAGAAAGATGCATCTCTATCGTAATAGTCAACCAGCCAAGAACATCATTCAGAAGATGGGAAATGAATTAAAATCTAACAAAGGCCTTAACTATGACAAAGGCCAACGTCTACCGCTAATCTACTTTTCTCCAAAGGGCAAACCTGAAACCTACTACCAACATACACGTAGTGGTTTAGGGTATGTCAACCCTCCAACAACTCCTGAAAGCTTAGAGACAGATGAGAGGACACCTCCCCTTTCCTCTGAATCTTTATTTTGGGATTCTGGAAAAAGTATCGATAAAGTTTTCAAACAAGCATTTTTTATCAACATGGTGTCGACAGGCCGAATTGAAGAAGATGATCAGTCTTTAAAGTTCTTCAAAACTGATCAGTTGGCAAACAGATGGAGTCACAATAGGAGTTTAGGTTTGAACTGCGTGAACCACCCACGAAAGACAAAGTCATCCAAATTAATTTGGGAGATCAATCATCCCCCAAGCCAATCTTTATCTGTAAAAGTCTTTATGACAAGTGTAGAAGCATAAAAAATACGCTGGATAGCTATACGCAGCATGTTGATGCTGGGCTGCGTAAAAAGATGACTTCAGAGCCATCGGCTTGCAACAGAGCTTTTCCGCTAAGTACAGTGTAAAATATAAGCTCAAGGACTATCCGTGTAATACAGTATGTCCAGGCTGCATCAGCGTAAAAAGGGGGCCATATCGCCTTTATGGTGTAAAACTCATCCGCTTTAATGCAGCATTGAAGTGTACGAGGAACGCTTCGTATTCCCCAAAATGAACCTGTCAAATCATGCAGTGAACTTGACGTCTGACTCCTGACAAAGAGTACTGCACGACTACCCAGACGATGGTTATAATGATGGCGCGGCACAGCAACCCAGGCTGTCGTTTAGTGCCATTTTCTTGGCATAAACTGCTTTTACGCATACAAGAATACGCTGCCTAGTTTTACACAGGCAGACGAGAGCTTCTTACGCTCTGCAGAAGACAAACAGACTGCCACGTCAAAAGCTGCTCTTCGTACAGAGCTCGAGGCACATCTCTATATTTAATGCGCAGAGTGATGGCAAAACTTCGAGACGTGCCTCTGCATTTAATGCGCAAATAATGGCAGATCTTCGAGACACGCCTCTGGAATACGCTGCCTAGTTTTACACAGGCAGATGTGAGCTTCTTACGCTCCGCAGAAGACAAACAGACTGCCACATCAAAAGCTGCTCTTCGTACAGAGCTCGAGACACGTCTCTGCATTTAATGTACAGAATGGTGGCAAATCTTCAAGACACGCCTCTGCATTTAATGCGCAGGATGATGGCAGATCTCTGCATTTAATGCAAGAGATTTGATTATATCCCCAAAAGCCGTAATTTCGACTAAAACGTCCGCATCATCACTTTGGCACATTACGCCATCGGGCTATTCTCAGCTATGGGAGCACGCTGTATGCTATCTCCTTGGAATACGCCAACTCAGGCCACATTTGCATTGATGCGTATTAAGGCTATTCGGTCCAGAATTTGCTCAAGGCCTCAGTCAGGGGAGGAGGATCAGCTATCTTCTACGCCCACTCGGCTACTACGCCTGCTCGGCCTCTATGCCGGTTTGATAACTCTTTGGCTTCTACGCCATAGTGACAGTTATTGGCTTCTACGCCAACCTTTTCTACGCGAGGGATAACTACCTACGTGGCTTTTACGCCGTGATCTTTGTAGCAGTTATACGCATTGTCTCTCCAAGGGACACGTGTCACACGCTCATTCAAAAGGTCATCTATACGCGGGCAACGGTTATTGTAACCATCGTGTAAAAGCGTACTGTACTTTCCACTACTCGGTTTCTACGCCGACTAAGTGGTCACTGTCACTAAAACTCTATAAATAGAGACCTCTATTGACAGAGGTCCGGGGTCGAAAAAAGAAGGTCGAAAAAAAAGAAGGTCGAAAAAAGGTCAAAAAATCCAGTATCAGAACCGAGGTCGAAAAACTGAAGGTCAAGGAACTGAGAGTCAAAGAGTCTTTGAGAGAGAAGAATCCAGAGCTCAGGCAAAGAGTAGTGATCGACGACTTTGGCATCGAGCATCCACTCTCTTCAGCAACCTTAGAAGCTGCTTTCTGTCTTCTACGGCACTTCTTCATCATCGTGTGGTCCAAGGGACAAAGTGATCGACTGCAGATCAGACTCCTATAGCAATATTTACCCAGATTAAAAAATTGTACTTGACATCCTCGTATAGGATTAATTATACAATCTTGTTTGTAAACCAAAGAGCGGGTTTCGTATAAACCTTGTTTCTATTTCTTTCGTTTATTATCAAATAATAAGGATAGACAAGCTCTTATACAACTTATAAGAGAGTACATTGACGCTTTTCCTAGAGTAATGAAGATATGCCTAGTCTGGATCCCCAGATAACTATACACAAGTTGAATACTCTTCTTAACGCAAAACCAGTGACGCAACATCAACGACAATTTTGTTCAGATATTATGGATGCTATTGAAGCTGAAGTCAAGAAGATGATAGCGTACAACTTTGTTCGTAAATGACAACAACCTGACTAGATGGCCAATGTTGTCCTAGTTATGAAAAAGACTGGAAAGATCCGAGTATGCATAGACTACCCGGATCTGAATATGACCTGTCCAGACAAGTTCCCTCTTCCAATTACTAATGTCATGATTGACAACACTTGTGGCTTCGAGCACATGTCTTTTATAGATGGATTCTCAAGATACAACCATATCAAGATATTTATGGAGGATGAAAAGCAAACATCATTCCGAACACCATTGGGGGTGTACTGCTACACACTGATGTCCTTTGGCTTAAAAAATGCAGATGCAACATACCTGTCATATCCCAGAACCAGAATACTAGAGAGCGGGGGTAGACAAAGCTAGCTATGTATATCAGAGTACAAATGTACCCTGAGATACAGTCACGGTCATCTAAAATACAAGTAGAAGGACTTTAATATGCTATGATGTCAGTCCTAAGGCCGACAAATCCTCGTATCTTAATCCAGCAACAATAAGTACAAGAGTATATCATACATGTAAGTAAAGTAATATCCCAAAATACATATCATATATAATCATGAAGCTAGTGAATACAAAATAATGTACTAACAAAGTACAAATATACATGATTAATATATATGTCATGATCTAATATATACATCATGTTGACCGAAGTCAAAGAAAAAATATTAAAATAAAAGGGTTAACACTGGCCCTAGCTAAACACCACAAAAATAAAGTATATAATGAGTGATAAGGAAAAGGAAACCCACTCTCAAGGTGGTACCACTGAACTATGGGTGCAGGACATCCAAAGAAAGATAGGAAGAATCCTCAGGATCCACCGATAAATTTGGCCAAACAAAACCAGTAGGGTCAGACCCAAAATAACAAGTACCATAAGAAAGCCCAAAGGTGAACAACAAAACCCAAAACATGAAACAACGACAATAAATTAATGCGTATCGAGACTCGTGCGGTACCAATGCACTCATCTCGGAAATAAAGAAGTCTGAAAAAACTGAACAAATAGCTATAGAGAAAGATAAGCCGACAAGAGACAAAGAAGCTTAGAAACTACTCAAAATCAGAGCCACGACCCTTAAACCAAACAAGGGCCGGGATTACAGTTCTTTTTCCAAGTAGAACTTAACCACTAGTCACTTACCGACTCATATAATAATATGCGAGCGTATAAAATAATGCACGACCAAAAGTGCATGACCAAACATTTCCTACGGCTTGCTATCATTAACTAACTAGGGTTATCATAAATCCTAATTACTAATATATGCAATTTGAGAAACTTCGCTACTGCCTACGCTATAGATACGCGTGTGGCCATGGCGGCGACGACTTGTAAAAGGTAAAATAGCATATCATAAGCAGATAACACATACTTAAAACATATGAAACATATAACTGATTGTACTGCAACCAGGCACAACTTGTGACTCAAAACATAAATGATCAATAGTGCCATTAACACTCTAGCTATAGTGGTCAAGAACCCACGCCAATCGGGATTGTACCTACCACTTTGGAGGCCCATAGCGACACGAGTCACTGGTAGCATGAAGTGTCCTCACCTCCCAATGATCTATATGAGTTTACTAGTCAATTATCTTATCAATTCATCTTAATTCTTAAGTCGTGGACACTCGAGAATCATTCTAGAATGACGAGCTATAGGTATGAGTAATTCATGAGTTATCACTGGCGAATGTTCTTGTAACTCATAGCGCACGATATTGGGCAATACTCACACTTGATTGCCAATGCCAAGATGCAATAGAATAAACACACACAAAATATTTCACGATATCAAGAAGGACTTGGACTCGTATAAAGTATATGGAGAATACAATCTTCCTAAACTATACAAAATCACTATAATATGATAAAGAATCAAAATAGTGAAGAAATCAACAAAAATGGACAAAAAAATGGCAAAGCAAACAAATTCTGCCTAAAACACCCAAAACTGACGGTATATTATAGTACATCGGCGGTATACTGGCTGAAATCCGAGAGGTTCTGGGGTATAAAAATGCCATGCCATCGATATGCTTTTGTATACCGTCGGTATACTGGTCTATAATAATACCGAAAGTCTAGGATTTTGTCGAAACTTGTTTCAGCCATAAAAACCTCATTTAAAATTGAAATTTAGATTTTCAAAGGTCAAAATTGAATAAAATCAAATTCCTTACAATATGGGAGCTTTAGTTATAAATTCTAAGTTTTAAAAGATGAAAACCATGAAATACTCCATAAAGAGCCGAAACTCAAAACCAACGACCAAAACAAAAAATGCCATATACAAAAGATGTAAACCATTTAGAGAAGCATATTATAGACCAGTAAATTATAATCCTAGGGATAACCAAAAGTAAAGCATGGTCATAACACTTTTGAGCAAGATGTACTTGCCTAAAGTCGAGCTCCCAGCCTTAACCTTTTACTCCACCAGCAAAAGGGGTTCAGAAACTACACTCTTAGGTCTCAACACCAAGATCTAAGCTCACGAGAAAAATGGAGAGGAAATAAAGAAAGAAGAAAGAAAGAAAAGAGAGAGGAGAGAGAAAATCAAAGGGTATATATATAAGTCATGAATTAATCATGATGGTTGGATCTACCACGTCAGCGATCCACGTCACGATCTAAATTAATCTCTACCACTTAAAAGAAAACTAAGAAACTACTGAATAATAGATTAAAAAAAACCAAGAAACCAATGGATAATAGAGCAAACAAAACACTATTAAAAAAATCCAAAATACTATTCACAAAAATATCAAAAATAAAATTATCCTAAATGGTATACTGATGGTATACTGTAGTATATGGTCGGTATACTGTCTGAACGACATAGAGTACATATATACAAAAATTAGCATACCGACAGTATATTGTAGTATACCGACGTTATGCCGGCCAGAAGACAAAATTTCCTATTTCAGAAAAATTGAGTTTATCAGTTCTACTAACGGGTCCTAGCACGAGTTTATAGCAATACCAACAGGTATTCTACAAGTCCAGGGTAGTCTCACATAATAAAACGAAGTCATAAATACAGTAATACAATAAAGGAAACACGAAGCACATCATAATATTATTTTACGAGAAAAATTTAAATACCCAAAAATCAGAAATACGAAAACTGAGAATGGATGTTACAATACCAACGGGCTATAAGTACATTTTTCTGCGATCATTTGCCCAAAATGGAAGAATTCTATGTAGATAACATTGCTGTCAAAAGTTATTTCAAGGGCAATCATCTCCAAGATCTGAGAACAGTGTTCAAACTGATGCGTGAACACCAACTCAAAATGAATCCAAACAAGTCTTTCCTGGGAGTCTCCCGCGACAAGTTCCTTGGGTTCATCATAACATCTAAAGGTAACCACCTTGACCCTGGCAAAATCAAGGCCATCCATAAAATGTGTCCTCCGCGAAACCTTAAAAAGCTTTACGGGCTCCAAGGACGGTTAACATACATACGGAGGTTCATATCAAACCTCTCAGGGCGATGTCAACCATTCACCCAACTCGTGAAGAAAGGGGTAACTTTGGTAGAAAAAGAGTGTCTTGCTTTGGTGTTTGCCATTCAAAAGATACACCACTATGTTAATGGACAAACAATCTACGTTATATCCAGGGTCAATCTCGTCCAAGTACTTATTGTAGAAGCATAAAAAATACGCTGGATAGCTCTACGCAACATGGCGATGCAGGGCAGCGTAAGCAGGGGACCTCAAGGCCATCAAGAGTACAACAGAGCTTTTTTGCTGAGCACGGCATAAAATATGATGGGACCATCCGCGTAAATGCAGTATGTCCAGGCCGCTTCAGCGTAGACGGGGTGCTTCATTGCCTCCATGGTGTAAAACTCATCCGCTTTCATAGCAGCGTTAAAGCGTAAGAGGAACGCTTCGTCTTCCCCAAAATGAACCTATCAAGTCACGCAGTGAACCTGACATCTGACTCCTGACAAAAAGTGCTGCACGGGTACCCAGACAACGGCTGGAAAGATGGCAGACCACTCGGGACGCGCCCCATAATATGATGGCAGATCTCTGCATTTAATGCAGAGGATTTGATTAAATATCATCGAACCGTCGTTTACTGACATTCCCTCAACGGAGACTGATTTTACGCACATAAGGGGATACGCTGCCTTGTTTTACACAGGCAAACGTGAACTGTTTATGCTCTGCGAAAGACAAACAGACTGCCACGTCAAAAGCTGCTCTTCGTACAGGGCTCGAGGCACGTCTCTGCACCGAATGCTCAGAACGGTGGCAGGCCTTCGGAACACGCCTCGTCAATTAATGATGATAGCAGATCTCTGCATTTAATGCGAGAGATTTGATTATATCTCCAAGAGCCGTAATTTCGGCTAAAGACGTCCACATCACCTCGGCTTCTACGCCCATTCAGCTTTTATGCTCGTTCGGCTTCTATGCTCATTCGGCCTTCTGTGCTTATTCGACTTCTATGCCATCAGGCTTCTATGCCTACTCGGCTTCTATGCCTACTTGGCTTCTACGCCATGGTGACAGACATTGGCTTCTATGCCAACCTCTTCTACACGAGAGATACCTACCTACGTGGCTTCTACGCCATGATCTTCGTAGCGATTATACGCATTTTGTCCCTTAGTTGGACCCGCGTCACACGCTCATTCAAAAGGTCATCTATGCGCAGGCTTTGGTTATTTTAACCATTGTGTAAAAGGGTGTTGTACTTTCCACTACTCAGTTTCCACACCGATTGAGTGGTCACTGTCACCAAAACTCTATAAATAGAGACCTCTATCAACAGGGGAACAGGTCAAGACTTTAAAAATCGAACAAGGTCGAAACTTTGAAAGAAGATCGAACCACGGGTCGAAACATTGGAGATTGAGGAGAGATCGAAGAGCCTTTGAGAGAGAGAGAGAGAGAGAGAGAGAGAAGCATCCAGAGCTCAGGCAAAGAGTAGCGATCGATGATATTGGCATCGTGCATCCATCCTCTTTCGCCACCTACGAAGCTACTTTCCGTCTTCCACGGCACTTCTTCACCATCGTGTAGTCCAAGGGCTAAAGTGATCGACTGCAGATCAGACACCTATAGCAATCATATACCCAGATTAAATAAATTATACTCCTACATCCTCGTATAGGATCAAATTGTACAAGTTTGTTTGTAAACCAAAGAAAGTGGGTTTCGTGCAAACCTCGTATTATATACATTTCGTTCTTTCATTTAATACCACAAACAAGATGGCGACTCTGCTGGGGACATCTTTCTCTTCTGATGAGGAAGCAATTGCTCAACACGATGTGGTATCCGTGGGATCCGTGAAGAAGACACTGGTCATCCAGTTCGACCAGTCTGCCTACGAAGATATGCTTCGGAAGGGGGGTAGCTCTCACTCTCTCTCTGTACAAAACAACAGGAAGCTGCGCAAGGTCTGGATGCCCAAGACATCCTCTACCATCCCTGTGGACTCTCCGATCTCTCCAACCAATGAGGTTGTAGTATTGCTCCCTCCGTGCCCTGCACGTAAAATTCAGTCTTCCACTACGCGCAGTACAGACAAAACTTCGGGCAAAGCCTCAGCGCTAACCCAGAAGTATCCACTGCGCTCTACGCATAGAAACTAGTCTCCTGCTACGCGCGGTACAGACAAAACTTTGGGCAAAGCCTCAGCGCTAACCCAGAGGTATCCACTGTGCTCTACGCATAGAAACCAGTCTCCCGTCCGTGGCGGAATCGACAAAACTTCTGATGATGTCTCAGCGCCAAATCGGAAGTACAAAGCACGCTCCGCGCGTAAGACAACATCTGACCTCTACGGGGAAAAGAGATGACACCCGTTATCTCCGCAAGGGAAAGCAAGCAGCGAGCTACTTAACTTCTCGGCATTCATGCCAGCAAGGGAACAATCTACCTGCCCTCCAAATTATGTGAGAAGCTGATGGCCGCCTGAGGACATCCTCAGCCTTACGCCAACCAGAGCGAAGCTCGAAATTACGCCAGGCGAAGTCCCTAAGCGTACAGATGCGCTCCTCGGAGATTATCCGCCACCCAGATGGCCAATTCGTTGTATACGAGTGGCACAAGGAAGACTATGGTCCCCATCGTCCGCATACCTACCACGGCGAACTGAAAGAACGAGCAGTCTTCTTCGTCTTCTTCTGTAAATTCTCCTGACCTACGGGATTATCTAATCCAGAAACGCAAGGGGAGGGAATCTTCCAGCATGGCTATTACGCCTCCTAGCGAGCACTGTTGTGATGGTCACAGGATTGTAATTAATTGCTGCTGTTCTAAAGCAAAACGGCCAGTTTTCGATCGACTGAGCTACTCTCCATCTTTCCTAGAAGAAAAGCCCACGCATGCATCTGTGAACGTGGCTTCACATATACCTGGAGGAAACTCAGGCTCAAGACGTCCGTCCTCTAGAACTCTGAGCCGAAGGAGATTCAACATGCTCCTGTAATCCGCCAAAAAGTCAGCCTTGAAGAACGTGTCAGACTTGACCGTTTTATGCTTCATTCAAAGCGTTTCAAATTACAAGAAATTTGAAAGCTTTAAAGGGGGTCTTGTAGAAGCATAAAAATACGCTGGATAGCTATACGCAGCATGTTGATGCTGGGCAGCGTAAAAAGATGACTTCAGAGCCATCGGCGTGCAACAGAGCTTTTTTGCTAAGTACAGCGTAAAATATAAGCTCAAGGACTATCCGCGTAATACAGTATGTCCAGGCTGCTTTAGCGTAAAAGGGGGCCATATCGCCTTTATGGCGTAAAACTCATTCGCTTTAATGCAGCATTAAAGTGTACGAGAAACGTTTTGTATTCCCCGAAATAAAACTGTCAAATCATGCAGTGAACCTGATGTCTGACTCCTGACAAAGAGTACTGCACGACTACCCAGACGACGGTTATAATGATGGCGCGGCACAGCGACCCAGGCTGTCGTTCAGTGCCATTTCCTTGGCGTAAACTGCTTTTACGCATACAAGGGAATACGCTGCCTAGTTTTACACAGGCAGACGTGAGCTTCTTACGCTCCGCAGAAGAAAAATAGACTGCCACGTCAAAAGCTGCTCTTCGTACAGAGCTCGAGGCACGTCTCTACATTTAATGCGCAGAGTGATGGCAAAACTTCGAGACGCGCCTCTGCATTTAATGCGCGAATAATGACAGATCTTCGAGACACGCCTCTGGAATACGCTGCCTAGTTTTACACAGGCAGACGTGAGCTTCTTATGCTCCGCAGAAGACAAACAGACTGCCACATCAAAAGCTGCTCTTCGTACAGAGCTCGAGGCACGTCTCTGCATTTAATGCGCAGAATGGTGGCAGATCTTCAAGACACGCCTCTGCATTTAATGCGCAGGATGATGGCAGATCTCTGCATTTAATGCAAGAGATTTGATTATATCCCCAAAAGCCATAATTTTGGCTAAAATGTCCGCATCATCACTTTGGCACATTACGCCATCGGGCTATTCTCAGCTATGGGAGCACGCTGTATGCTATCTCCTTGGAATACACCAACTCAGGCCACATTTGCATTGATGCGTATTAAGGCTATTCGGTCCAGAATTCGCTCAAGGCCTCAGTCAGGGGAGGAGGATCAGCTATCTTCTACGCCCACTCGGCTTCTACGCCTGCTCGGTCTCTATGTCGGTTTAATAACTCTTTGGCTTCTACGCCATAGTGACAGTTATTGGCTTCTACGCCAACCTTTTCTACGCGAGGGATAACTATCTACGTGGCTTTTACGCCGTGATCTTCGCAGCAGTTATATGCATTGTCTCTCCAAGGGACACGCGTCACACGCTCATTCAAAAGGTTATCTATATGCGGGTAACGGTTATTGTAACCATCGTGTAAAAGGGTGTTGTACTTTCTACTACTCGGTTTCTACGCCGACTGAGTGGTCACTGTCACTAAAACTCTATAAATAGAGACCTCTATTGACAGAGGTCCAGGGTCAAAAAAAAAGAAGGTAAAAAAAAGAAGGTCAAAAAAAAGTCAAAAAATCCAGTATCAGAACCGAGGTCGAAAAACTGAAGGTCAAGGAACTGAGAGTCAAAGAGTCTTTGAGAGAGAAGAATCCAGAGCTCAGGCAAAGAGTAGTGATCGACGACTTTGGCATCGAGCATCCACTCTCTTCAGCAACCTTCGAAGCTGCTTTCTGTCTTCTACGACACTTCTTCATCATTGTGTGGTCCAAGGGACAAAGTGATCGACTGCAGATCAGACTCCTATAACAATATTTACCCAGATTAAAAAATTATACTCGATATCCTCGTATAGGATTAATTGTACAATCTTGTTTGTAAACCAAAGAGCGGGTTTCGTATAAACCTCGTTTCTATTTCTTTCGTTTATTATCAAACACAAGATGGCAACCCTGCTGGGGAGATCTTTCTCTTCTGATGAGGAAGCAATTGCTCAATACGATGCGGTATCCGTGGGATCCGTGAATAAGACCCTGGTCATCCAGTTCGACCAGTCTGTCTACGAAGACATGCTTCGAACATGGGGTAGCTCTCACTCTCTCTCTGTCCAAGATAACGGGAAGCTGCGTAAGGTCTGGATGCCCAAGACATCCCCTACCATTCCTGTCGACTCTCCGACCACTCCGACCAACGAGGTTGTAGCATCGCTCCCTCCGCGCCCTGTACGTAAAATTCAGTCTCCCGTCACTGACGGAATAGACAAAATTTCTGGCAATGCCTCAGTGCTAATCCAGAAGTATACATCACGCTTTGTGCATAAAACTCTGTCTCTCGTCCCTGACGTGGCTGACAAAACTTCGGACAATGCCTCAGCGCTAGTCCAAAAGCCTACTCCGCGCTCTGCGCGTAAAATCCAGTCTCCCGTCGATGACATGGCAGACAGAATTTCTGACAATGTCTTAGCACCAAATTAGAAATTCCAGACGCGCTCTGCGCGTAAAACTGCATCTGCCCTCCGCAGAAAAGCAGATAATCCCTGCAATCTACGCAAGGGAAAGCAAGCGGCGGACTGCTCAACTTCTCGGCCTTTACGCCAGCAAGGGAAAAATCTGCCTGCCCTCCGAATTACGCGAGAGGCCGACGGCCGACTAAGGACATCCTCAACTTTACGCCAACCTGAGCAGAGCTCCAAATTACGCCAGGGGAAGCCCCTCAGCGTAAATAAGGCTCAATTTGCGGAAAGACACCCTCCTCGGGGATTATCCGCTACCCAGATGGCCAACCTGTTGTATACGGGTGGCACAGGGAAAACTATGGTTCCCAACATCCGCATGCCCACTGATGTGAACAGAAGGAATAAGCCATCTTCTTCTTTTGTAACTCCTCCTGACCTGCGTGAGTATCTGATCCATAAACGCAAGGATAGGGGATCTTCCAGCAAGTCTATTACGCCTCCTAGCGAGTACTGTTGTAATAGTCATAGGATTGTAGTTAATTATTGTTGTTCTGAAGCAAAATAGTCAGTTTTCGACCGGTTGAGCTACTCTCCATCTTTTCAGGAAGAAGAGCCCACACATGCATCAGTAAACATGGCTTCACACATACCTAGAGAAAGATCGAGCTCAAGACGTCATCCCTCTAGAACTCTGAGCCGAAGGAGATTCAACAAGCTCCTTAGGAACACTGAAGCTGGGGTGTTCCGAAACACCCGTTCGAGGTCACGATGACCGGCTTCGTACTCTTCTGATTCCGATGCTGGGGGTCGCCAGTCTCCCGAATTTGTAAACCCCCTCACCCAAAATAGATATTTTGTGTATATTTTATATTATTATAGATATTGAATTTCTTTAGAGTATTCTGTTATTTAATTAGCAAATAAATTTCTCGATATATTTACTTATATAAATATTTATTTAGAATGATTTTTAGATTATTTTAGATTTTTGAAATTAATTAGGATTTATTTGGATATATATAGTCTTAATATTATATAGATGCTAATTTAGTGTTAATAGATATTAATAAGATTTATAAATTATTTGTATTATATTTAATTATATTCAAGATTATAAATTATTGAGATAGATTCAAACTCTACTTTAAATTAATTCAAATCCTGAACCTACTAGGAAAGCAACTTAATGTATATCATATCCTTATTTAAATTTATCATAATCCTATCCAAATTAACCAATCCTAGTTGTATTTAATTAAGTAGTCTCCACCATTATAAATACCTCATCCTTCATATTTTTCTTCCCCAAATTCCTCTCTTTTTCGTCCAAAAATAGTCAAAATTCGTTATAAATTCAGTCTCATTTTCTACTAGTTATGACGAATTAAAAAGACGATATCTCCTAGCTCCGGACTCCAGACGCGCTCCAGTTTTTTTTAGAATGATAATGAGGTTAGGTTTCTGATTATATAATTTTTTTTTCTAAATTATGAGTATTAAATTCTGTAAAATTCGTAGAGCACAACATGTCCGAAAATAGACGTGTTTCGATGTTTTCGCGATTCCGGGAGAACCAGGAATCAGAATCACGAACCGTTTAAAGTTTTGGAAAGCTAATATCGAGATCATCAACATATATTTTTCCCAGAATTTATTTCAAAGTATTTACATACTGTTAATTCTGTAGAACTTCTAGGTTAGAATTTAACCATCGGTGCACAATACAAAATTTGTATGTGCCATAATTCCCAAACGAATTTGAATTCGGACGAGCTGTAAATTCCAGCATGTTTTTCACGCTGAAATCTACAGGAAACCATGCATGAAATTTGAGTTTGTATCGATTGACTTTTTGGTCAACAGATTGCCTCGATTTGCGTGCCATGAGTCTCGAGTTGATAAAATTCAGTTTTTTTGGACAAAATTTAGGAATTAACATAAAAATCAGAATAATAAGATTAAAATAGAATTTTAGAGTAATTATTCCAGAATTAAATAAATTAAAATAAATTATCTTTTGACGTGATAAATTTGTAATACATAGGCTATTTGGACTGTGACTTGGACTCTGATTCATACCAGCAGCAGGACCCCAGGCAAGATACCTTGCCAAATTATTTATAGTACTTTGCATGCTATTTATATTTCTTTTTATTTATTTCATTTCTGTATAGTTCTTGCATGTGTAGTTTTTCTCCAGTCATTACTATGTATTAGATATGTTGACACACACATGGCACCTAGTATCATGGGAGGACAATCATTAGGCGTATGGGCTTTTAACCACTCTGGTAAACCGTAGTATATAGTTCGCACTATGGGCGTGTGTCGCGCTGGTCGCTACCCCAGAGGTATGTCAATTTCTGTAGAGTCGCGCTGGTCGCTACCCCAGAGGTATGTCGATTTCTGATGTTCTAGACGGGTGTGTGAGTTGTGAGGCTTAGATCGAGTAGACTACCCTTGCCCATACATCGAAAAGTTGTCCTCATTTGCATTCATATATATTGTCTTGTACAGCGTACTTATTTATTTTCAAACCATATGCATGTTTACTGTATTCAAATTGGCTCATATTTTCTGTATCTTGTTACGTCCCTCTGAGGACCTGGTCCGCTGCCAGGTATATCTTTTCTTGAGTATTTGTAGGAGCGCAGATTTGGATGGTTACATGTGATCTGAGGATGTCTTCTCTTCGAGCTGTGATGGATAGCTGGTATTCTTATATTGTGTTGTGGTGTTGTACTCATATTGTATTTGCTCTTATATTCGAGTTGGTAGTGGATTTGTTTCCATCCAACTATCATCCTTAGATACTTCTTATTGAGATCTAGTTTCATAGATACTGGTTATTTATTTCTATATGATTTTGGTGGATGAGATTTAGATTTTACACTGTGATTTGTATTACATTTTATACCACTTATGGATTTTATATTCATATTACAGCGCACGTATGGATTTGGTTTCCATATATTGGAGTTGCCATATCCATGCGGCTGGCATGCTTACGTGTCCTAGTCCTACGTATTTTTGGGTCTGGGACGTGACATGTTTTTGTGGTGGCCCATGCAGGTCGAGAGCATATTGTCTCGGTTACGTTACTGTACCGAACAAGCCTGCACCTAGGACTAGAGTATAGGATCTCATCCACAATTGACTGTGATTTATCTCCTCCTATCTGTTCTATTTTGAACAATTGTATCCTGCTTGATTCATGTGCTTCCCTAATAGTTCCTTGAGTATAGTCTTCTGCTAGAATATAGGAACCCCTGTTATTAGGATGATAATTAGAGTAGCACACCTATTAAGAATACAACGAGAATATAGGCACACCACTAAGTTTAGAATATCTAGTGAACCTAGAATTCCTTATCTTTAGATTGTTATACCATTACCCCTTGATGTATTAAGAAGACTTGAGAGTAGTATAGACACTACTAGAGTTAGTTAGAAGTTTTACCATAATGTTTGACACCTAGTATCACATAGTCTTTTGACCTATTAATTAAAGTGTAACCGAATGATATTTATCGCATGCTAGCAAAAGACGACAGTGTTTATTCAGACCATAGAATTTAAAGGTCCTTGCCCTATTTGGTCGACTAGTTACTTAGATAAGGAGGTTGTATGATAACTGTAGAGATTGTAGAGTCTTTTATTATTATTGTTTATGTTGTTTTTGCTTTTGCGAACTTGAATTATTTTGTAACTTCTCACATCATAATCCAGCGTTATATTTTCTGTGCTACCTTGAATTATGCTGCTATTATAGCCTAGTTTTTGCAAGCTTAATCTTATATCGAGCTTATTCATGACATATGTGTTATTGGGGCCTGATCAACCACACTAATACAAATTGTCTAATCAGAATCAGTGTATTATGGTCTAGCTAGCCATAATGCGCTTGATTCGCCCTTCGCAATAGTATTTTACGTGGATTGAGATGTATAGTGGACCAGTGGACAAATATACTTACCCTCTAGATACGACAAAGCATATCATATCAAGTACATAACTGTACCGATGTGAGCATGCGAATAGGAAATTACCAAATTAAGATTTCAATCCACAACTGTTTTGACAATTCCCATTTGAATTCTTTAAATGCTTTGATTCCCATACTTCCATTCTATTACCCCTCCTTGAACTCTTTTCCGTTGCTTTCCGTCTTCCCATGTTTCAGAAAGACGAAATCTCGTGCTTGGATATAAGTGATACACGAATAGTACAAGATATACCCCATAGGCCAATCACATTATTTGGTGACTATCTTTCATAATTGATTAAGGGCATATCACATATGATATAGTCGGTGTTAAAGTTTTGAGGATTGAATGACATGAGAAAATAAATTGAGGAATATTTTCTTAAGTGTAAGAGCCTTATGTGATAGATGGGCAAATTCTAAGTTGGGTAGAAATTGCATTATTAAACTTGAGGTAAATTCTTTTAGATTGTGATCAAGTAAGATTAGATAGAGAGAAACCATGTTCTATTTTAATTTCGAGGACGAAATTTTTGTAAGTTGGGTAGATTGTAAACCCCCTCACCCAAAATAGATATTTTGTGTATATTTTATATTATTATAGATATTGAATTTCTTTAGAGTATTCTGTTATTTAATTAGTAAATAAATTTCTCGATATATTTACTTATATAAATATTTATTTAGAATCATTTTTAGATTATTTTAGATTTTTAAAATTAATTAGGATTTATTTGGATATATATAGTCTTAATATTAGATAGATGCTAATTTAGTGTTAATAGATATTAATAAGATTTATAAATTATTTGTATTATATTTAATTATATTCAAGATTATAAATTATTGAGATATATTCAAACTCTACTTTAAATTAATTCAAATCCTGAACCTACTAGGAAAGCAACTTAATGTATATCATATCCTTATTTAAATTCATCATAATCCTATCCAAATTGACCAATCCTAGTTGTATTTAATTAAGTAGTCTCTACCATTATAAATACCTCATCCTTCATATTTTTCTTTCCCAAATTCCTCTCTTTTTCGTCCAAAAATAGTCAAAATTCGTTATAAATTCAGTCTCATTTTCTACTAGTTATGACGAATTAAAAAGACGATATCTCCTAGCTCCGGACTCCAAATGCGCTACAGTTTTTTTTAGAACGATAATGAGGTTAGGTTTCTGATTATATAAATTTTTTTTCTAAATTATGAGTATTAAATTCTGTAAAATTCGTAGAGCACAACATGTCCGAAAATAGACGTATTTCGATGTTTTCACGATTTCGGGAGAACCAGGAATCAGAATCATGAACCGTTTAAAGTTTTGGAAAGCTAATATCGAGATAATCAACATATATTTTTCCCAAAATTTATTTTGAAGTATTTACATACAGTTAATTCTGTAGAACTTCTAGGTTAGAATTTAACCATCGGTGCACAATACAAAATTTGTATGTGCCATAATTCTCAAACGAATTTGAATTCGGATGAGCTGTAAATTCCAACATATTTTTGACGCTGAAATCTATAGGAAACCATGCATGAAAGTTGAGTTTGTGTCGGTTGACTTTTTGGTCAACAGATTGCCTCGATTTGCGTGCCATGAGTCTCGAGTTGATAAAATTCAGTTTCTTTGGACAAAATTTAGGAATTAACATAAAAATCAGAATAATAAGATTAAAATAGGATTTTAGAGTAATTATTCCAAAATTAAATAAATTAAAATAAATTATCTTTTGACGTGATAAATTTGTAATACATAGGCTATTTGGACTGTGACTTGGACTCTGATTCATACCAGCAGCAGGACCCCAGGCAAGATACCTTGCCAAATTATTTACAGTACTTTGCATGCTATTTATATTTCTTTTTATTTATTTCATTTCTGTATAGTTCTTACATGTGTAGTTTTTCTCCAGTCATTACTATGTATTAGATATGTTGACACACACATGGCACCTAGTATCATGGGAGGACAATCGTCACGCCCCAGTCCCAAAAATATACGAAACTAGGCCACGTGGCATTGGCCAGCTGACACGTCACTAAGGGATTACCCAATTTAATGGACCCAAAGTGATGTGCTACGCTGTCCTAAAATACTACAAGTCTAATTACAGGTAAATCTATCTCATCCACAAGAATAACAGGGAAAGTGCTGAATATATAGATGCTAAATCTGAAATGTCATATACAACCCAATATAGTCAGGTGGGAACAATCCCACTACAAAAGTAAGTAGGAGTGAAATAAGATAAACTAGCGTAACATCCTCAAAATATGTAGTTTCAACTCCAGGTGCACTCAGGTAGACTCTGACGGCATCTCCTCTAACTCCGTCTCCGAGGCATGTCCAGACTCCTGTCCAGGTCCAGGTACTGTGGGGTGGAATATCTCAGCTAAACCTGGCAGGGAACCAGGTCCTCAGAGGGACGTAACAAGATACAAAAAAATGACATGCCATGTAATGTAAATACTGAATAAATAAATTACTGAATAAAATAAATACAGGGTGCTAACCATCTAAGTGAAATGCAATTTGAGACAACCTAGTACGTATGGAAAATGTGTGGCTAGACATATGCTGACGTAATTCACCAATCTGTAGTGACTGGCTAGTATATGCCACATATGCCCCCGTTCAAGGGCACTATACAATTTTCCATCTACGATGAGAATGGTCACATGAATATATATATATATATCATCCGTATCACTCCGTCGAGTGCGGCACATGGTAAAGAGGTGGGTGTCCCATACGTATTTTAGTCGTTCTCTCCGCCCAATGTAACTAATGTCAAGTCGTACATTTCCTGAATTATTCTAATCCGTGATGCGGTTCACACGTATTGGTAGCTAATCAAATACGCAGCTCGCATCCCAATATGCATGGCAACCATGTTGCGTGTTCCCGTGATAGGGTTTAGGAGAATATTAGAATACTCTCTCAGTTGTTGGTGAGTCTGTAAATTGTCAATCATATCAGCTGACTGTACCCAAGGCAGTCTCAGGTAATCATGGTATATAAAATTCAGGAACAAAGCAGATATCAATAATTGAATTTAAATATTAACTTGGCAAGGTATACTTGCCTACTCCTTGATATTGTTGATAACCTGATCTCACAGTCAGGTTTGAAGGTGCTGGTGACAGGGGGTCACTGGCTGTACTGAAGTTGGTTTCTGTTACAACAGATAGTGTTTGTGAATATCTTGGTTGCAAATAATAAGTATACATCTATACTTATATACATATATATGGTATAGATATATATATATAGTATGTATATAGATATAGTATATATATAGCAGTATATATATAGTATTTAAAGAACAGACAAATGCAAGTAAATAGTAGCAGGGTATATCCACTGCGATAGATATATATAATATTATAATATTATCAGGGTGTATCCTCTGATATAATAATAAATATAATAGTCAGGGTATATCCACTGAGATATAATATAGGTAAATTGAAATGACAGTACAGGAATTTAAATGTATATATAAATGCTGTACTTATTCAGCAATATAATATCAGGGTCTATATGTGACCACTGTTATATACAGTATAAATACTATCAGGGTCTATAGGTGACCACTGTTTATAGTAGTATATTTAACAGTGTATATATAACACTGATATATATATATATATATAAAATAAAAGGAATACAATGCATATAAATAATGAAAAATAAAATGCATAGTATATATATATATATACTGTGTATATTCACAGTAATATAATAATTATAATATAGGGTATACTATATACATATATATGATATATATATACATAGTATAAATACATAGATATAATAATTATTACATAACATTTATATAGTTATATATATTATATACCTATATATATACATAGTTGTACATATATAAGTATATATATAGAATGTAGATATATATATACATATACATATATTAAATATATATTAAAAATGAACAAAATATATATATATAAGAAAATATATATACTGTTTTTAGTAAATACTGTAATAATAATAATAATAATAATAATATATATATGATAACATATATATATATACATATACATATATATACATGTATATATATATATATACATAGATATATACATATAATAACAATAGTAATAATAATAATAATAAGAATAATAATACTTATACTTACACATATATTTATACAGTATTTATATAGTATATATTATATACTATAATATATATAATATATATAACCATATATATATATATATACATATATATACATATATACATACATATACATATATATATAAAAATACGTATATAATAGGGTATTTATACCTGACAAGGTGGCAGGTGGGGTCCATGGCGGGTCGTCGGCGGGAGGTCGGCGGCGGAGTCGACGGCGGCCGGCCGGAGGAGCAACAGCAGTAGCAGTAGCTGCTAGCAGCAGCAGTAGTAGCTGCTGCTTGCGGGGGCTGCCGGCGGCGGAGCAGAGGCGGGGACGGCCGGGCAGGCGGAGGGATCGAAGGAGGGGAGGGTGGCCGAGAGATTGGTGGTGGTGGCGGAGGTCGGAGGCTGCCGGAGAAGCGGTAGGGGACGGTCGGAGGTAAGGGGAGGAGTCGCTGTGCAGTTGAGGGAGGAGGCTTGCGGGGGAGCTGCCGGCGGTGGAGGGTGTCGTGGGGCGGTGGGAGCTGGTCAGGTCGATGGAGGAGGTGGCGGCGAGGCGTTTGGTGGTGGTGGCGGTGATCCACGGTGGTCGGGGTGGCCGTGAGGAGCGTCGGGGAGGGGAGGAGCTGCTGTCGGGCAGGGAAGGGAGGGGTACTGCGGTGGCTCAGGGCGGCGGAGGCGGTGGCCGGAGAGGGTGGCGATGGACGGGGAGGTAGCCGGGGGAGGGGCGAGGAGGTTGGTGGTGGTCCGGCAGTGGGCTGTGGTCGGAGGGGGTGTGGGAAGTGAGAGGAGTTCGGTGAGGGGGGGAAATTATATATAGGGTTAGGTTTTAGGATAGAATTGGAATTAGGTTAAATGTTTAGGGTATTCTAGTAATTTATTTAATAAATATCTAATTCAGATATTTATAGATATTAATCTGATATTTTGTGGGTCCTACTCCACCTATTCAATAACCAATGAGGTGATGCCACCTCATATGGGAATTTTTGCATAAAAACCCTTGACTTTTCATAAATTGCATAAAAGTCCAAAAATTGGGAAATTGCACAATTTATGCAATTTGTCTGGAAAATCACCTGGTTCTAAAAATTACTAAAATTCACATAATTGAGAGGGAAAGCTGGGGAAGTGTTTTGGACAGTGTGGGGTGAGCCTGGGCAGATGCAGGGTCTGATTCTACAGGTGATACGGGTCACCGTATTTATTATTTAATAAATACTGCGCACGGTGTTCACTAATTATTTAGGGGCAGTTAGGGTCATAATTTTTCTACGGTGTCAATACGATAATTGTAATACAATTAGTGTAGAATATTATCGTATTTTTGTTTGGGCAAAACAGGTGCCTACTGGTCCTCAAATCTCTAGGGTACAGAGGTGGGTAAAGAGCAGAAAATTAAATAGGGATTAAATACGTACGTTTGTAACGTTATTTGTGCGACTAAAACGAAGCACAAAACGAGGTTTCTGGGAGTTGCTAAAAATACAGAAAATGTAGTCTAGCAAGTCTAGGGCAGGTATGTGAATTTTGTTTAGGGTTAACAGCTAGTGTGATGCCATAATTTATTGTGTAATAAACAGGTGCACAATCAATAGAATATATAATAAATAAATTTAAAAAGTTGCACTAATTCTAATTAACTAAAAATAATATTAAAATACTGAAATCTGGTCGAGGGAGTTTACAACAATCATTAGGCGTATGGGCTTTTAACCACTCTGGTAAACCGTAGTATATAGTTCGTACTACGGACGTGTGTCGCGCTGGTCGCTACCCCAGAGGTATATCGATTTCTGTAGAGTCGCGCTAGTCGCTACCCCAGAGGTATGTCAATTTCTGATATTCTAGACGGGTGTGTGAGTTGTGAGGCTTAGATCGAGTAGACTACCCTTGCCCATACGTCGAAAAGTTGTCCTCATTTGCATTCATATAGATTGTCTTGTACAGCGTACTTATTTATTTTCAAACCATATGCATGTTTACTGTATTCAAATTGGCTCGTATTTTCTGTATCTTGTTACGTCCCTCTGAGGACCTGGTCCTCTGCCAGGTATATTTTTTCTTGAGTATTTGCAGGAGCGCAGATTTGGATGGTTACATGTGATCCGAGGATGTCTTCTCTTCGAGCTGTGATGGATAGCTGGTATTCTTATATTGTGTTGTGGTGTTGTACTCATATTGTATTTGCTCTTATATTCGAGTTGGTAGTGGATTTGTTTCCATCCAACTATCATCCTTAGATACTTCTTATTGAGATCTAGTTTCATAGATACTGGTTATTTATTTCTATATGATTGGTGGATGAGATTTAGATTTTACCCTGTGACTTGTATTACATTTTATACCACTTGTGGATTTTATATTCATATTACAGCGCACGTATGGATTTGGTTTCCATATATTGGAGTTGCCATAACCATGCGGCTGGCATGCTTACGTGTCCTAGTCCTACGTACTTTTGGGACTGGGGCGTGACAGAATCATATGCTGAAAGTATAGAGTCAACTTCTACAGAGACCTATACTAATCCTTCAATGACACCCAGGGAGATGGGAGTTTATGCCATTGGAGATGAACGTGAGGAAGCTTCCCCGTCTGGGAGCGCTGAGCAACGCATTACTGTACTGGAGACATCTCTGAAAGAGATGCAATCCATGATGGAGAACATGCACCAGATGATGCTGACTCAACACACAGCTGCTATGGCTCAAGCATCGGTCCCTCCAACTCAGATACGTGTGGGGGTGGACTTACCACCATCCAACGCGATCGAAGAGCCTGCTCTAGATCAGGAGTCAGCAGTTCCTCCGCTTCCTCACTCGGAGAACGTATTACCTCCCGTTGGAGTCGCGATGCAACCGATTCCCCACCACTCCCTGGTTCCGCTACTTGATGAAAATCCGATGCAGGCAGTACGGGAGTTGAAAGCCCAATTTGATGCCCTGAAGCACAAAGATTAGCTTAAGAAATTGGGAATCAACCAGCCTTACCCGGCTATCTGGAAAGAGGCCCCTTTCCCTCCTAAATATAAACCACAGACTATGGCTTTGTTCGAGGGAAAAATATCACCGAGTCAGTACATGAACTACTTCAGCATGATGACGGTGTTATTACAAGGGAATGACGCCCTCCTCACTCGGGTGTTCAAGGGCTGTCTCTCGGGAGTGGCTTATCAGTGGTACCGCAGCCTGGCGGACAACTGCATTACTTCCTTCGAAGACTTCAAGGCTTTATTCTTTGCACGATTCTACGAGGGAGGGATGGACATGTCTATGTCCTCTCTCATCGAAGTGAAGCAGAAGGAAAAAGAGGATGTTCGTACCTTCATCGAATATTTTCGTCAAGCCACTTTACAAATGCCCCCCGGAGTTCCAGACTCGGCATTGGTGGACATTTACAGGAAGAACCTTCTTCCCGTAATCTCGGTATTCATAGGACCATATCAGTTCCATGATTGGCCCTCGTTCATTATCTCAGCGGTAGCCGCCGAGGACAATATTAGGAAGGCGCGTGATAATGGCATCATGATCTCTGCCTCCGATAGAGGCAAGAGGTCATCCCCCAACAGCGACCATCCTCATGATTCCAAAGGAAAAGAAGCTTTGGCAATCAATACGTCCAGGCAAAAGACTGCGGCGACCACACAGATGAAACCTGGGACTTCCAGGCCCATTGAAGTATACTCTTTCGACGACGACGATATTCCGAGCATATTCGAGTGTCTCGTCAAAAGCGGCAAGATTACCTTTCCTGAGGAGAAGCGGCCTAATGAAGTCGGCAGTACTAACAACCCCAAGTACTGCATCTTCCATAGATACATACACCACCCTACAAAAGCGTGTTATGTACTGAAGAGGAAGATCCAGGAGCTGATCGATGCTAAGGCCATCACTCTGCGCAATAGCGAGAAGACGGTCACAGCTAACATGATCTCTCTGTAATTTGGCAATCTGCCTCCCCAAGAAGTCTCGGACGGTGTTATACCTATTTCCCGGACAACGATGAACATCGTTAACCTCCCTCCAGCTAGGGGTAAAAATCTTGACCTGCTACCCCTAACTACCCAGCGGGACAAGATCATGTGGGTTCATCCAGATCTGGTGTCAGAGATCGAGAAAGAGACTCAAGCTGCTAAGGTTAAGTCTAAGAAGAACTCGAAGCATAAACCATGTTACACGATTACGGTACACTCGACATCAGAAGACGAGGTCTTGGCTACTGGAACCCGTTCAGGGAAAGTTTACCTCAAGGACTATGGAGCAAGTCAGGAAGATGCACCGGCAGACGCTTCAGCTGCCAAGCCTTCGGAACCAGAATCCGCCATACCAGAGGCCGGTCCTTCGAGACCAACTTCGGTGGACAAAGAGAAGAAAAAAGAAGTACGTTTCGATAAACCTTTGAAGAATATTCAAAACAAAGGTTTAGAGAAGCCATACAACTTCGACATCCTGGCCCAATTAGCTAATACACCAGCCAGGTTGTCCATCTTCGAACTACTCAGGCTCTCTCAAGACACTCGTCAAGCCCTGAGTGAAGCATTAATGCAGGCGGATGCATACTTGACCTAGCTCAAGTCCTCTAACGAAGAACCTATGGCATGTCCTCAATGCCACAGTGTGATGGAGGTGGTCCCGAATATCACTTGTACTCAAGATAACAGGCATGACAGACCCCTCTATTACACCGGGTACGTCGGTTCCATAGAGGTCGACCGGATTCACATAGATCCGGGATCATCGATCAGCATCATTTCTCATAGTCTGCTCAGATCGTTGAGGATTCCTACCAGTGAATTGGCATACACCACCACTACAATCGTGGGTTTCAACGCCAGGAAAAGTAAGCCGTTGGGGAAAATTTGCCTGAGGATCCAGATTGGCGACCTCAGATCAGTGGATACGTGTTACGTCATTGATTCAGAGGTGTCCTACAATATTCTGCTGGGTAGACCTTGGATCCACGACCACAACATCGTTCCTTCGACTCTACATCAATGCTTTAAATATGTAGATGCCCAAGGAACAGTACAAACGGAGTTTGCTGACCTGAACCCGTTTAAAAGAGTAGAATCCTACTACTCTGATGTCGTGTTGTACTCTCAAGACTACATAGAAGAGGTGTCAGGCGAAGCAGAGAAGGAATCCCACCTGGAGCCAGAAGAACCCTCTGCCGAACAACCTCTGTCAATCAAGGTGAAAGGGCGGACTACTCGTCCAAAAGCCATGGAGCCTATGGCTATCCACCTAAACAAAACTAGGTCAAGAAAAGGAGGTGATCCTCTAGTGATCACTTTGAACCAGAAACCTCCACCCTTGGTCATCAACCTTCGGCGCAACAGGCAGCCGATTGATATAAATGCAACCGGGAACGTGGTCTCTGATGATAATAAAGATCCTCTTTTCCAGTATATTGACGCTCAAATTCCGAATCGGGAATCCTCTCCCCATGACGATATAGAACCTATAGCACAAAAATTCATGGAAGCTATAGATTCCTATCATCCGTATGTGTGGGAAGTAGCATCATCATCCAATATCACCACGACATATGGACCACATGAGGATTCTATCTTCATTGTCCCGCCTACTTGCAGCAGTCAGCGTTCAATAGTCTTCGGCCGCATGCGCAATGAACCGACCGTACAAGAAGATTCTTTCGATAACGATGCTGGTAAAATACAAGTTCACAGATACAGCCCGCAAGCTTTAAAGATCATGCAAAGTATGGGTTATGACTTGAAGCTGGAACCAGGTCTCAACTACAGGAAAGGTAGACGAATGCCGCTGCACGGCGATCCCTACTATCAACGAACCAGTTTCGGGTTAGGGTATACCACCTCCCTTGCAGCTTCTGAGTCAAACGAGGATATCTTTTTCCCTGTTCAAAATGGCTCGTCGCCCTCCGACTCATCTCATGCTCTCGAACGAACATTATCAGTAAATACGGTAGTGACAGATTCCTTTGAAGCAGACGAACAAGAATCTGAACTGTTTGAGAATGACGCTTGGGCTCAACAAATGGATACACAATGGGAATTCCGCTTCGAGCAGAGAGAACCTCCCACTAAAGATAAAGTTATCTAGATTGACGTTGGGGATGAACTTTCGCCAAAGTCGATATTTATCAGTAACAATCTTTCCGAAGAAGAAAGGGAAGAAGTTATCCAGCTGATAAAAGAATATATCGACGTCTTTGCATGGAATTATGAGGATATGCTAGGTCTTGATCCAAAGGTGGCTAGTCATAAACTCAATATATTGTCCGATTCGAAGCCTGTGAAGCAGCACCAACGCCGGTTCTGCCCGGATATGATGGACGCCATTGAAGCGGAAATCAAAAAGTTGATAGCCTGCGGTTTCATCCGGGAAGAACAACATCCCGACTGGGTCGCCAATGTTGTCCTGGTCATGAAGAAAAATAGGAAAGTACGTGTCTGTATCGATTACCGAGATCTGAATGCAGCCTGCCCCAAGGATGAGTTTTCTCTTCCCATCACAGACGTCATGATTGACAATACATGCGATTTTGAACGTATGTCTTTCATGGACGGATTTTCAGGATACAATCAAATCAAGATGCATCCTGAAGACGAGAAGCATACTGCCTTCCGAACACCATTGGGGGTATATTGCTATACGGTCATGCCCTTCGGACTGAAGAATGCCGGGGCTACATACCAACGGGCTATGAGTAACATATTCTATGAGCATTTACGCAAGATAGTGGAATGTTAAGTGGACGACGTAGCTGTCAAAAGCCGCCTCAAGGATAATCACATCCAAGACTTGAAGACAATATTTGAGTTGATGCGCCAACATCAACTCAAAATGAATCCTACAAAGTCCTTTCTGGGTGTATCTAGTGACAAATTCCTGGGATTTGTCATTACCGCAAAAGGCATTCAAGTGGACCCTGATAAAGTCAAGGCCATCTTAGAAATGCGACCGCCCCGTAATCTGAGAGAACTCAGAGGATTTTAAGGTCGTCTGGCTTATATCCGGAGATTCATATCCAACCTCTCCGGGAGGTGTGAGCCTTTTTCTCGTCTCATGAAGAAAGGTGTATCCTTCGTATGGGACGAAGTCTGTCAGCAAGCGTTTAATGACATCAAATGCTACCTCACTAGTCCGCTAGTTCTGGTGCCTCCCATCATAAGAAGACCATTCTTGCTGTACGTTCGAGCGATGGATCATTCTCTGGGAGCTCTTCTCGCACAGAAGAACGATATGGGTCATGAACAGGCTATCTACTACCTCAGCAGGATGATGGTCGGAGCCGAACACCGGTACAATCCAGTGAAAAAAGAATGCTTGGCTTTGATGTTCGCTATCCAGAAAATGCAACACTATGTCACAGGCTAAACCATCCACATCATCTCCAGGATCAATCCTCTTCGGGTACTGATGAACAAGCCAAGTGTTCTTAATTCCCGACTCACAACTTGGGTGATGTTATTAACACCGTATGACATGGTGTACGTCCCTCAGAAGTCCATCAAAGGCCAAGCATTGGCTGATTTCCTAGCTACTCATCCGATCCCGGAGACCTCCAAACTGTACGAGGACATTCCCGACGAAGTTGCAGAATATAATTCCGCAATAGAAAGTGATGCATGGCAACTATTCTTCGATGGTGCCTCCAGGACTGGTCCCAAGGGAAATGTGGTTTCGGGAGTAGGAATTGTCCTGGTTACTCCTGATAAACTCGTCCTCTATCGAGCATATTCTCTTAGCGAGCCTTGTTCCAACAATGTGGCGGAGTATAACGCTCTACTAATCGGGCTCCAAGTCGCTAAAGAATTGGGCGTCGAATCTCTGGAAGCTTTCGGTGATTCTCTGCTGATCGTCAATCAAGTCAGAGGAATATATGAAGTCCGGAATCCAGACCTCATCCCCTATCACCAGGCAGCGGTCGAGATAGCCATAACATTTAAAGGATTCTTCCTAGAACATGTACCTTGATCTCAGAATCTGGAAGCTGATGCCCTAGCCAGTCTAGTTGCAGATTTAGCTATTCCTATAAGAATGCAGAATTCGGTTATCCTTCTTAACAGAGATTTATTCTGTGTGAAAATAACTTTCACATAGAAAGCAGCTATGCTGTGAACACAAATCCTCCCAAGAGAGACTGGAGAAGTCCCTTTATAGATTTTGTGGCATACGAAATCTTGTCGGAGGACCCTAAAGAAGCAATATCCGTCAAAAGACGATCATTATGCTTCTATTTTGATGCATCTTCACAGTGTCTATATCGCCGGACCTACGATGGACTACTATTGAGATGTCTTTCCAATGACGAGGCACAGCGGATTATCCGTGAAGCTCACGATAGCGTATGCGGAGCACATCAACCCGGTCCTAAGCTACAGGATCGTATCAGGAGAATGGGCTATTACTGACCTACTATGATCACAGATGCAATAAAGTATGCAAGACAATGCAGAGCCTGTCAGGTCCACGCAGACTTTATCCATCAACCTTCTGAACATCTACATCCTATGGTTGCATCCTGGCCTTTCGAAGCATGGGGTATGGATATCATTGGTCCTATTCACCCGTCTTCTTCCAGAGGTCACCGGTTCATACTGGCCATCACAGATTATTTCTCCAAATGGGCAGAGGCGATCCCTCTTGCTGAGGTGAAGGCATCTAATGTGATCAGCTTCATCAAGCATCATGTCATTTATCGCTTTGGGATACCCCGGAGGATAATTCATGACAATGGGCCTCAATTCATCAGCCAAGCGTTTCATCGATTTTGCGATAAAAATTGGATACAAAATGTGGCCTCTACGGCATATAATCCTGCTGCTAATGGTTTAGCGGAAGCTTTCAACAAAATCATCATCAAGCTCTTGAAAAAGTTTGTCTCTTCGAACAAGAGGGATTGGAATGAGAAGCTGGGAGAATGTCTCTGGGCATACCGCACAACGGTACGAGCACCGACAGGTTGCACCCCATTCTCATTGGTTTATAGGAGCGAAGTAGTTCTCCCCATCGAAGTCCAAATTCCGTCACTTAGGATAGCAGTGGCTAACGAGTTGACTCAAGAAAAGAATGACCTGTTAAGGCTTTAAGAGCTAGAAGGATTAGACGAGAAACGCCTTCAGGATCAACAGCGCATCACGTTCTACCAGGCACGTATTTCCAGATCTTTTAATCAAAAAGTAAAGGAAAGAGTGTTCAAAGTTGGCAAGCTAGTTTTAGCTGTGAGAAGGTCGATGATTCTTACTCACAGGAGTAAGGGTAAATTCCAGCCCAAATGGGAAGGCCCTTATGTGATCGAGATAACGTTCTCAAACGGCGCTTACAGGTTAGCCAAGCCTAATGGAGACTTGTTGATGGCTCCTATCAATGGCAAATTCCTGAAGAGGTACTATGCTTAACCTCCTTTACTCAAGTGGAGTATGGCGAAGATCTTATTCTAACAAAACTACTTCCAAAACGAAACTAATTGGATCATATTCTATCACGTCCATATTACCTCTGATAGTGTTTTGTATACAAATTTTAGCTGAAGCATATTCTATCATGTCCATATAACCTCTGAATAGATATGTCCTGCTAAAACTTACCGAGAGTATATCACGTCCATATTACCTCTGATATCACTTTCACCCAAACCTGTCATTTATATTCCAAAATGATAGGTCCACAAAGTCAGATGAAAGCCTCTTTATTATTCCCAAAAAGAGCAAAATTACATTGGAAAGCGAAAAAGTACATCACTCGGAGGGAGCTGTTAGGTCGCGAATCTGCCGTGCCAGAGCAGCCATTCTCTCATCCCTGGAGTTCAAGACGTCGGCGCGAGCCCGCTCCAACCTTGCCGCATCATTGTTCAAAGCAGCTAGCTAGGACCGAACATGTACGAAACCCGCGTGGACAATACCCACATGCGTCAGATTCTGCTGGGCGATCTCCCTCCAATTCCTCGGCACATCTCGAGTTGCCGACAAAGAGATAGCCTCCTCCTCCGCTCGAGCGAGTTCATCTCTCAAACTGCGGACCCTTGCTGTCACTTCCTCATATTCGACTTTGCACTGAGTCAGCTGAGGAATGACGTACTCCAGTTCTGCACGATCATGATCCATCTCCTGCTGCTGTTCCTGGACGGATTTGTCCAGAGATTCCAGTTCCCCAGCAAGCTCTGCAGTCAAGGAGTCGAACCTAGCTTGAACGAGACCGCCGACGCTGCCTCGAGATAGTTGCAAATATTCGTTAATGGGTTGTTCCAAACCATTAACTATCTGCTCTAGCGCATCAGCTCTTCCAGTGTCACTGAAATATCTAATCTGCGCTATAGTAAGGTTGCAGGACGTCCTCATAGCCTCGAAGCCTAAATTCTTCTCCAGCACCATTGATATCAGCGTCTTCAAAGTGGCGTAGAAAATGGTAGAAAACTGCTCAACCAACTTGGTGAGATTCAAATGGGTGCTGGGAGTGGCTGCAATATCAGAGAATCCTCCTCCAGGGATGACTGCCGACGACGTTGCCACAGTCGTCGCCTCGACAGGTGGTGCGGCGAAAGAAGAGGCACCGACAACGGCTGGAGTGACTGGCGTACTCAAAGGAGGCATTGTCATAATGACAGGCTCCTCCTCCTCCTGAGATATCGGAACCACTTCAAGCGAGCCGGCACCCGAAAATATTTCCTTTTCAAAGTTGGGTACCTCCATGTCGTCGCCAGGAGCTAAAATAGTGCCAAAAGGAGCGTCAACACTACCCTCCCCGTAGATGTCTTCCCCTGAAAAGAAGACAAAAGAAAGTCAATATAAACATGATGTTAATTTTCCTAAAAAAGAGGCATAAAGACGACATTTACCCATGGCCGATGGCGTATATGTCGTGTCTGCAGCCAGTACAGCTAAATCATTTCTTAATGATGCTAAGCAAGCTGTTATACCTGGAGAAGGTGGTGTGTCAACCGACACTGGCAAATATTCTTCCAGGTCCTCGTCAAGTTCCAACCGAGGTTTATTGACTAGAATCTCGCTGGGTGCACTGACAAACACGGCAGGGGTTTCTATCAATGCTGATCTGGATAAAGATATCCTTATTCGGCTCAGCCCCGAAGGCGATCTCGTACCACTACCTGAAGCGGTAGCAGCGACAACAGCCTCAAGCAGAGATTCTCCAGCACCGGCAGCCGGAACTGTAGAGGTTCCCTCTCTAAAAGGCGAGGAATCTCCAATCAAATAATCGTCCCCAACAGGGGAAAATGCAGGCTCACTTCTAGGAGCCTCATTGTCGGGAATCCTGAGAGGACGAGTAATTGTCTTCTTCTTCCTCTTGCAAGGGTAAGTCTCCTTCGAAACAGGAGCCCTTCGCTAACCAGAGATTACCAGAGGCCCTGCAGGCGGAGGTATTTCACCCCTCGGTACCGCCAACGGAGGCTCATCTTGATTAATGGAATCTTCACCCTCATCAGAAGAGACCGAGGGTATTTCGACTCTTCCCGCAGACTTGGAGGAGGGCATCCTAAAACTTCCACGCATATCAAAATCGCGATGGAAGGTGTTGGTTGCCACATAGAACTGGGCATACGAGTGGAGAATGTGCAGCTCCGTGGAGAGTAAAATGACGGGCACGGTAAAAATGGCTTCAGTGCAACCCATGATGAAGTATTGTCATCCTCTCGCTCCATCAATGAGTCCACCCCTGGACCTAAAGCTGGTAACGGCACACATTCAATTGGTCGTACCCAAACTGCCTGGCAAATCGACTAGGCAGGTAGGGCTCCAAGAAGCAATGGTCTTCACTTCTGTACAGTAAATGGGAAGGTCTAATGTAGACCAACCAATTAAAAGCCTCAGGAGAAAGAACGGTCTTCCCGTCGTATATATCCTGAAGTCTGATCCCCTATTGATTGAGATGTACAGAGGGGACAGTGCAAAAAAGCTTCCAGCTGTGACTGAAATTTAGCACCCGTCGACAGTCTAAAACTGTGGTCACGTTCCAGGAGGAATTCTTGTAGTTCAACAAGAAACTACCCCCCGAACTACTCCCAGAGCCGGGAGACATCATCCTGGGGTTATTGAGAATTAAACATCCCATCAAATACAGGTATGGTAATTCTACCCTGGGAAAGCTATCACGCCGAGTTTCATCGGCGAGCAGCCCATCAGTAATGGCCCTCAGGACAGCTTGTATGCGGCACACCATGGCGAGGAGCAAGCCCAGTCTTGCCCCGAACACCAGACGCACTGCAGGCCATAGCGTGTTACGGTGAATGCGGTCCGCAGATGCAATGTCGGGTACCACCAGTCGGCGCATCCATATAGAGAGGAAGCCAGCCAGTTGAGCTTCCTTGGACAGAGGCCTACGGCAATGCCTCAAATAACTGTAGGCCTTAGTGCCTGCAGGATATTTCCCTATCCCTTCGTCGAGAATCTGGTCCGGAGCTCCAGCATCTTCCATAAGATCGTCGATTACCTGAGCACTAAGCAAGCTCAGAAAATTCAAAGGCTGATCCTTCGTATCCAAGACCTTCTCAGGCTTAGCAGTCCTGACCCGGTGAAAGAAGAGGTAGGACGCCAATTTATTGGTATGAGCCCAATCTGAGGGCTCACCATAAAAAGTGGTGCAAGCAAGGTAGTGTCACATCAGCTCCTGGTACACTACCACTATCCGAGGGTCTGAATCCCCCAACTCCTGGTTTGTGAGAACATACTCTTCATATGGAGTATCCCCCATCGGCAGTCTCGAGATCTCTGTCATCTCGTAGAGGGCCAATCCCAACTTCCCCAGTGGAGTGGCAAAAGTCCCGGTGAGCGAGATATATCGCTCCATCAAAGACAGAAACAGGTTAGGGTTGAGAGGTAACCCAATACTGGTGGCATTCACAGCTGCGAACAGGCCAATGCTCTCCAGCTCGGTCTGAAAATGCTTCAGGGCCCATTCAGCTAAGCGAGCCCATCGAAGATTTGTAGGGGTGATCCACCCACTTGTCCGAGGGTTCACCTTAGGGTATACTCCCCCGTGCCCCATGAAATCGTTACAGAAAGTCGGTAATTGGACCAGCTGGAGCACTAAACTGTCTTCACTCGGGACACTGCCCGGGTACAGTCCCCTGAACGGCATCACAGAGCCGGAAGGGCGGCTGACAAATGACCCCTGGTCAGATCCTTTCTGATGAAATATCTTCCCCGGCCGGCCGTGAAGATCGGGAGTCAGCATCCACGACATCCTCCTGGGATGTGTAGCATGGAAGAATGTCGAGATGGGATAGTCTCTCAGCATCTTGGGCAGATACAGAACCAAGCCCCCGGCAGGGAAAACCCAGAGTTCTTTCTTGGGCTTCGTCTGTGACTGCTTGTCAATCATGTCCCCGAAGAGAAAAGCCGGCTTTATATATTGGTCCCCATCTATATACGTCAGGGGCTCTCCGTTGATCATGTTCAACAGCGTTCGCTCGCCTTGAGCCGATATCAGGATCCCCCTTCCTTCAGGATATTGGGGTCCAGAGATGGGAAATGTCACGTGATACAAATCCTCCAGGTAGTTGGAATGCAGCATCCCGGCAGCAGAACCCATCACCTCGGCCAGCGGAGACGCATGCAAGTTAACTGCAAAATGCAAGAAAGACACGTCAGTTTCTATACTAGACAATCTTGCAGCATATGCTAAAAAGGCAACAGTCTGTGCTTTACACCAAGACTGTAAAAACTTAAGCTTTTTACGCTGGAATCCCATTCCAAGACATAAAATTCAAGACTGGCAGTATACGCAAAGTTTCGATAGTCTGTGTTTTACGCCAGACTGCCAAAATTTGAGTTATTATGCCAGAATTTTCATCCAGAAGCGTAACACTCAAATTTTATAGTATACGCCAAGTTTCGACAGTCAAAGCTTTTACGCCCGACTGCGAAAATATGGAGTTTTTACGCTGACACATTAGAAATATGGGCGTAAAAGATGAAACATCTCTGTGCATCATCTTCCTCGAAGAGGCTATCAGCACAGAAGATGACCTAGCGCGATCACGTACAACGTGTGCGAAGGATTTTAGTCGTTCTTTTTTGTCCCAAAAGCTCTACCTTCAATCCCGGGTGCACTACTCGTCGGCGGGACACTTCGCTCAGAATGAAGCTCGCCTTGCCCGACGGGAGTCGCTCTCGCTTGGGCAGAAGAGCGAGAAGAAGAGTCAGTCTTCTTTTCCTTAGAGGAGGAGATCGGTTTTGGGGCCATTGCTGAAAACTCTGAATGCTCGGAGAGGAAACAAATGAGAGAACTCGAACAGTCGAAGGCTTTCTCTTGCAAAAGACAGATGAAAAGTTTTTCTCTGAAAACCTTGGGGTATATATAGAGTTCGGATGGACTCCTCGAATCCCGAACCAAATCCGATATTTAATATTCAGTTATGATTGGGGACTACGTTAGCCTATTACTCAGAGAAGGCGGACAGTCAGTGAATTCGAAAAGTTTTCGTGCAAAGCAGATTCGTGGTTTTACGCTAAGGAGTTTTCTACGCTCGACAGCTACAAATCTACAGTTTTACGCTCACAGGCTATAAGTCTATGGTTTTACGCTCGAATACTTTTATGCTTGGTAGCTTTTACGCTCGAGAGGCTACAAACCTACGACTTCACGCTCAGAAGCTACAAATATATGATTTCACGCTCGGTAGCTTTTACGCTCAGAGGCAACAAATCCACAACTTCACGCTCGGAAGATTTTCTTTTCAGAGGCTACAAATCTACAGTTTCTACGCCCGGATGCTCTCATGCTCAGCAGCTTTTACGCTCGAGAGGCTACGAACTTATGATTTTACGCTCATCCACATTACAGATCTATGATTTCCGCATATCTGAGAATACACAGGCCAGAGTATGCGTATATCTGAACAATTCTCAAGGCGGTCAATTACAAGAGTTCACACAGAGGATACTCCTTCTTGACCTCAAAATATCCCAAGTACCCGAAGCGTACAGAGTTCAACATTGAAAATGACTCTTCTCCTTGGGTCGATTGGAAGTTCATCTAGAATCCAGTCTGAATATTTTATCTACATTTCAAGATGGCGACTCAGTTTGACAGCCATTTCTCGCCCTGTTCCAAGGGATTTTTGAGAAATCATTCTTGAAGATGATGGTCTGAACAAGAATTCTGTTTATCAGAAGTGACAGTTCAGAATTCTACGCGGTTCCTCATTCCTAACAGCAGGACAGTTCGAATACTCGAATGCTAAGCGGCTTTCTGCGCATCCTTAGTTATGCGTAAAAGATAGGACGGGACCTAGCACTCTTTCTATCAGAGTCGGCGTAAAGTTACCAGACGTGTCGAAGCTACACATATTCAGACTTCACAGCAAAGTACATGGCAAAATAATCATATGCACAGAAGAAGACGATTTTATTTAAATCATGATTACAAAAGAGGGAAATCCAGTCTACAAAGGGTTTTTCTTCATTTTTATGATTACATATGAGGGAAATCCCGTCTACAAAAGATTTCCTCATCGTCATCGGAAGGCCACCCCTAGAATCTGTTCTGCCAGGTTCTCGTATTGGTGGAGATCTTCTTCCGTCTTCTTCAGCAGTTAGTCAGTTTCCGCGACCGATTAACAAAAAAATGATAAATGGCGGGAGGATACAAAATTGGGCCTGCCTAAATCATGCAGAGCCCATGCTCCGTACGCCATGACAGATTGAGTTGAGGTATTTCACCCAACTCAATACTCGAGGACAGAGCTAGTTTGTCTGCTCTCGTCCACGAATGACAGGAGAAGATACAGCTTGCAAGCTGTGTGGTTGAATGAGACCCTTCCTCTCTCCTGGAAGAACCGCCATACAAAGTTGCTGATTATCCCGAGCAAAAGAAGCTATGATATCCTTCCATGATCCATCGTTGCAGAGGACATTTGCTCGGAGACACCTTCTTTTTTGGCTCCTTACATGCTGGAAGAACATGGTCTTCTTCTTCCTCAAGTCGACCCGATGAACTCCGGCCATCATCTCTATATGGTGAAGAAAATATAGGAAGAACGGGTTAACTTCTCAGCCTTTATATAGGCAAAAGAGATCACACCGAATCCCAACAAATCTCCTGTAATCCGCCAAGAAGTCAGCCTTGAAGAACGTGTCAGACTTGACTGTTTTATGCTTCATTCAAAGCGTTTCAAATTACGAGGAATTTGAAAGCTTTAAAGGGGGTCTTGTAGAAGCATGAAAAATATGCTGGATAGCTATACGCAGCATGTTGATGCTGGGCAGCGTAAAAAGATGACTTCAGAGCCATCGGCGTGCAACAGAGCTTTTCCGCTAAGTACAACGTAAAATATAAGCTCAAGGACTATCCGCGTAATACAGTATGTCCAGGCTGCTTTAGCGTAAAAAGGGGGCCATATCGCCTTTATGACGTATAATGCAGCATTGAAGTATACGAGGAACGTTTCGTATTCCCCGAAATGAACCTGTCAAATTATGCAGTGAACCTGACGTCTGACTCCTGACAAAGAGTACTGCACGACTACCCAGACGACAGTTATAATGATGGCGCGACACAATGACCCAGGCTGTCGTTTAGTGCTATTTCCTTGGTGTAAACTGCTTTTACGCATACAAGGGAATACGTTGCCTAGTTTTACACAGGCAGACGTGAGCTTCTTACGCTCCGCAGAAGACAAACAGACTGCCACGTCAAAAGCTGCTCTTCATACAGAACTCGAGGCACGTCTCTACATTTAATGCGCAGAGTGATAGCAAAACTTCGAGACGTGCCTCTGCATTTAATGCGCGAATAATGACAGATCTTCGAGACACGCCTCTGGAATACGCTGCCTAGTTTTGCACAGGCAGACGTGAGCTTCTTACGCTCCGCAGAAGACAAATAGACTGCCACATCAAAAGCTGCTCTTCGTACAGAGCTCGAGGCACGTCTCTGCATTTAATGTGCAAAATGGTGGCAGATCTTCAAGACACGCATCTACATTTAATGCGCAGGATGATGGCAGATCTCTACATTTAATGCAAGAGATTTTATTATATCCCCAAAAGCCGTAATTTCGGCTAAAACGTCTGCATCATCACTTTGGCACATTACGCCATCGGGCTATTCTCAGCTATGGGAGCACACTGTACGCTATCTCCTTGGAATACGCCAACTCAGGCCACATTTGCATTGATGCGTATTAAGGCTATTCGGTCCAGAATTTGCTTAAGGCCTCAGTCAGGGGAGGAGGATCAGCTATCTTCTACGCCCACTCGGCTTCTACGCCTGCTCGGCCTCTATGCCGGTTTGATAACTCTTTGGCTTCTACGCCATAGTGACAGTTATTGGCTTCTACGCCAACCTTTTCTACGCGAGGGATAACTACCTACGTGGCTTTTATGCCGTGATCTTTGCAGCAGTTATACGCATTATCTCTCCAAGGGACACGTGTCATACGCTCATTCAAAAGATCATCTATACGCGGGCAATGGTTATTGTAACCATCGTGTAAAAGGGTACTGTACTTTCCACTACTCGGTTTCTACGCCGACTGAGTGGTCACTGTCACTAAAACTCTATAAATAGAGACCTCTATTGACAGATGTCCGGGGTCGAAAAAAGAAGGTCAAAAAAAAAGAAGGTCGAAAAAAGGTCAAAAAATCCAGTATCAGAACCGAGGTCGAAAAACTGAAGGTCAAGGAACTGAGAGTCAAAGAGTCTTTGAGAGAGAAGAATCCAGAGCTCAGGCAAAGAGTAGTGATCGACGACTTTGGCATCGAGCATCCACTCTCTTCAGCAACCTTAGAAGCTGCTTTCTGTCTTCTACGACACTTCTTCATCATCGTGTGGTCCAAGGAAAAAAGTGATCGACTGCAGATCAGACTCCTATAGCAATATTTATCCAGATTAAAAAATTGTACTCGACATCCTCGTAGAGGATTAATTATACAATCTTGTTTGTAAACCAAAGAGCGGGTTTCGTATAAACCTCGTTTCTATTTCTTTCGTTTATTATCAAACAACAAGGATAGACAAGCTCTTATATAACTCATAAGAGAGTACATTGATGCTTTTCCTAGAGTTATGAAGATATGCCTAGTCTGGATCCCCAGATAACTATACACAAGTTGAATACTCTTTTTAACGCAAAACCAGTGATGCAACATCAACGATAATTTTGTTCAGATATTATGGATGCCATTGAAGCTGAAGTCAAGAAGATGATAGCGTACAACTTTGTTCGTAAAGGACAACACCCTGACTAGATGGCCAATGTTGTCCTAGTTATGAAAAATACTGGAAAGATCCGAGTATGCATAGACTACCCGGATCTGAATATGACCTGTCCAGACAAGTTCCCTCTTCCAATTACTAATGTCATAATTGACAACACTTGTGGCTTCAAGCACATATCTTTTATAGATGGATTCTCAAGATACAACCAGATCAAGATATTTATGGAGGATGAAAAGCAAACATCTTTTCGAACACCATTGGGGGTGTACTGCTATACACTGATGTCCTTTGGCTTAAAAAATGCAGATGCAACATACCTGTCATATCCCAGAACCATAATACTAGAGAGCGGGGGTAGACAAAGCTAGCTATGTATATCAGAGTACAAAGGTACCCTGAGATACGGTCACGGTCATCTAAAATACAAGTAGAAGGACTTTAATATGCTATGACGTCAGTCCTAAGGCCGACAAATCCTAGTATCTCAATCCAGCAACAATAAGTACAAGAGTATATCATACATGTAAGTAAAGTGATATCCCAAAATATATATCATATATGATCATGAAGCTAGTGAATACAAAATAATGTACTAACAAAGTACAAATATACATGATTAATATATATGTCATGATCTAATATATACATCATGTTGACCGAAGTCAAAGAAAAAATATTAAAATAAAAGGGTTAACACTGGCCCTAGCTAAACACCACCAAAGTAAAGTAGATAATGAGTGATAAGGAAAAGGAAAGCCACTCTCAAGGTGGTACCACTGAACTATGGGTGCAGGACATCCAAAGAAAGATAGGAAGAATCCTCAGGATCCACCGATAAATTTGGCCAAACAAAATCAGTAGGGTCAGACCCAAAATAACAAGTACCATAAGAAAGCCCAAAGGTGAACAACAAAACCCATAACATGAAACAACGACAATAAATTAATGCGTATCGAGACTCGTGCGGTACCAATGCACTCATCTCAAAAATAAAGAAGTCTGAAAAAACTGAACAAATAGCTATAGAGAAAGATAAGCCGACAAGAGACAAAGAAGCTTAGAAACTACTCAAAATCAGAGCCATGACCCTTAAACCAAACAAGGACCGGGATTACAGTTCTTTTTCCAAGTAGAACTTAACCACTAGTCACTTACCGACACATATGATAATATGCGAGCATATAAAATAATGCACGACCAAAAGTGCATGACCAAACATTTTCTACGGCTTGCTATCATTAACTAACTAGGGTTATCACAAATCCTAATTACTAATATATGCAATTTGAGAAACTTCGCTACTGCCTATGCTATAGATACGCGTGTGGCCATGGGGGCGACGACTTGTAAAAGGTAAAATAGTATATCATAAGCAGATAACACATACTTAAAACATATGAAACATATAACTGATTGTACTGCAACCAGGCACAACTTGTGACTCAAAACATAAATGATCAATAGTGCCATTAACACTCTAGCTATAGTGGTCAAGAACCCACGCCAATCGGGATTGTACCTACCACTTTGGAGGCCCATAGCGACACGAGTCACTGGTAGCATGAAGTGTCCTCACCTCCCAATGATCTATATGAGTTTACTAGTCAATTATCTTATCAATTCATCTTAATTCTTAAGTCGTGGACACTCGAGAATCGTTTTAGAATGACGAGCTATAGGTATGAGTAATTCATGAGTTATCACTGGCGAATGTTCTTGTAACTCATAGCGCACGATATTGGGCAATACTCACACTTGATTGCCAATGCCAAGATGCAATAGAATAAACACACACAAAATATTTCACGATATCAAGAAGGACTTGGACTCGTATCAAGTATATGGAGAATACAATCTTCCTAAACTATACAAAATCACTGTAATATGATAAAGAATCAAAATAGTGAAGAAATCAACAAAAATGGACAAAAAAAGGGCAAAGCAAACAAATTCTGCCTAAAACACCCAAAACTGACGGTATATTATAGTACATCGGCGATATACTGGCTGAAATCCGAGAGGTTCTGGGGTATAAAAATGCCATACCATCGATATGCTCTTGTATACCGTCGGTATACTGGTCTATAACAATACCGAAAGTCTAGGATTTTGTCGAAACTTGTTTCAGCCATAAAAACCTTATTTAAAATTGAAATTTAGATTTTCAAAGGTCAAAATTGAATAAAATCAAATTCCTTACAATATGGGAGCTTTAGTTATAAATTCTAAGTTTTAAAAGATGAAAACCATGAAATACTCCATAAAGAGCCGAAACTCAAAACCAACGACCAAAACAAAAAATGCCATATACAAAAGATGTCAACCATTTAGAGAAGCATATTATAGACCAGTAAATTATAATCCTAGGGATAATCAAAAGTAAAGCATGGTCATAACACTTTTGAGCAAGATGTACTTGCCTAAAGTCGAGCTCCCAGCCTTAACCTTTTACTCCACCAGCAAAAGGGGTTCAGAAACTACACTCTTAGGTCTCAACACCAAGCTCTAAGCTCACGAGAAAAATGGAGAGAAAATAAAGAAAGAAGAAAGAAAGAAAAGAGAGAGGAGAGAGAAAATCAAAGGGTATATATATAAGTCATGAATTAATCATGATGGTTGGATCTACCACGTCAGCGATCCACGTCACGATCTAAACTAATCTCTACCACTTAAAAGAAAACTAAGAAACTACTGAATAATAGATTAAAAAAACCAAGAAACCAATGGATAATAGAGCAAACAAAACACTATTAAAAAAAATCCAAAATACTATTCACAAAAATATCAAAAATAAAATTATCCTAAATGGTATACTGATGGTATACTGTAGTATATGGTTGGTATACTGGCTGAACGACATAGAGTACATATATACAAAAATTAGCATACCGACAGTATATTGTAGTATACCGACGTTATGCCGGCCAGAAGACAAAATTTCCCAATTCAGAAAATTTGAGTTTATCAGTTATACTAACGGGTCCTAGCACGAGTTTATAGCAATACCAACAGGTATTCTACAAGTCCAGGGTAGTCTTACATAATAAAATGAATTCATAAATACAGTAATACAATAAAGGAAACACGAAGCACATCATAATATTATTTTACGAGAAAAATTTAAATACCCAAAAATCAGAAATACGAAAACTGATAATGGATGTTACAATACCAACGGGCTATAAGTACATTTTTCTGCGATCATTTGCCCAAAATGGTAGAATTCTATGTAGATAACATTGCTGTCAAAAGTCATTTCAAGGGCAATCATCTCCAAGATCTGAGAACAATGTTCAAACTGATGCGTGAACACCAACTCAAAATGAATCCAAATAAGTCTTTCCTGGGAGTCTCCCGCGACAAGTTCCTTGGGTTCATCATAACATCTAAAGGTAACCACCTTGACCCTGGCAAAATCAAGGCCATCCATAAAATATGTCCTCCGCGAAACCTTAAAAAGCTTTACGGGCTCCAAGGACGGTTAACATACATACGAAGGTTCATATTAAATCTCTCAGGGCGATGTCAACCATTCACCCAACTCGTGAAGAAAGGGATAACTTTGGTAGAAAAAGAGTGTCTTGCTTTGGTGTTTGCCATTCAAAAGACACACCACTATGTTAATGGACAAACAATCTACGTTATATCCAGGGTCAATCTCGTCCAAGTACTTATTGTAGAAGCATGAAAAATACGCTGATAGCTCTACGCAACATGGCGATGCAGGGCAGCGTAAGCAGGGGACCTCAAGGCCATCAAGAGTGCAACGGAGCTTTTCCGCTGAGCACGACGTAAAATATGATGGACTATCCGCGTAAATGCAGTATGTCCAGGCCGCTTCAGCGTAGACGGGGTACTTCATCGCCTCCATGGCGTAAAACTCATCCGCTTTCATAGCAGCGTTAAAGCGTACGAGGAACGCTTCATCTTCCCCGAAATGAACCTGTCAAGTCACGCAGTGAACCTGACATCTGACTCCTGACAAAAAGTACTGCACGGCTACCCAAACGACGGCTGGAAAGATGGCAGACCACTCGGGACGCGTCCCACAGTATGATGGCAGATCTTTGTATTTAATGTAGAGGATTTGATTAAATATCACCGAACCGTCGTTTACTGACATCCCCTCAGCGGAGACTGCTTTTACGCACACAAGGGGATACGCTGCCTTGGTTTACACAGGCAAACGTGAACTGTTTACGCTCCGCAAAAGATAAACAGACTGCCACGTCAAAAGCTGCTCTTCGTACAGGGCTCGAGGCACATCTCTGCACCGAATGCTCAGAACGGTGGCAGGCCTTCGGAACATGCCTCGGTAATTAATGATGATGGCGGATCTCTGTATTTAATGCGAGAGATTTGATTATATCTCCAAGAGCCGTGATTTCGGTTAAAGACGTCCACATCACCTCGGCTTCTACGCCCATTCAGCTTCTATGCTCGTTCAGCTTCTATGCTCATTCGGCCTTCTGTGCTTATTCGGCTTCTATGCCATCAGGCTTCTAAGCCTACTCGGCTTCTATGCCTACTTGGCTTCTATGCCATGGTGACAGACATTGGCTTCTACGCCAACCTCTTCTACACGAGGGATACCTACCTACGTGGCTTCTACGCCGTGATCTTCGTAGCGATTATACGCGTTTTGTCCCTTAGTTGGACCCGCGTCACACGCTCATTCAAAAGGTCATCTATACGCAGGCTTTGGTTATTTTAACCGTTGTATAAAAGGGTGTTGTACTTTCCACTACTCAGTTTCCACACCGATTGAGTGGTCACTGTCACCAAAACTCTATAAATAGAGACCTCTATCAACAGAGGAACAGGTCGAGACTTTAAAAATCGAACAAGGTCGAAACTTTGAAAGAAGATCGAACCACGGGTCGAAACATTGGAGATTGAGGAGAGATCGAAGAGCCTTTGAGAGAGAGAGAGAAGCATCCAGAGCTCAGGCAAAGAGTAGCGATCGATGACATTGGCATCGTGCATCCATCCTCTTTCGCCACCTACGAAGCTGCTTTCCGTCTTCCACGGCACTTCTTTACCATCGTGTAGTCCAAGGGCTAAAGTGATCGACTGCAGATCAGACACCTATAGCAATCATCTACACAGATTAAATAAATTGTACTCCTACATCCTCGTATAGGATCAAATTGTACAAGTTTGTTTGTAAACCAAAGAAAGCGGGTTTTGAGCAAACCTCGTATTATATACATTTCGTTCTTTCGTTTAATACCACAAACAAGATGGTGACTCTGCTGGGAACATCTTTCTCTTCTGATGAGGAAGCGATTGCTCAACACGATGCGGTATCCGTGGGATCCGTGAAGAAGACACTGGTCATCCAGTTCGACCAGTCTGCCTACGAAGACATGCTTCGGACGGGGGGTAGCTCTCACTCTCTCTCTGTACAAAACAACAGGAAGCTGCGCAAGGTCTGGATGTCCAAGACATCCTCTACCATCCCTGTGGACTCTCCGATCTCTCCGACCACTGAGGTTATAGCATTGCTCCCTCCGTGCCCTGCACGTAAAATTCAGTCTCCCGCTACGCGCGGTACAGACAAAACTTCGGACAAAGCCTCAGCGCTAACCCAGAAGTATCCACTGCGCTCTACGCGTAGAAACCAGTCTCCCGCTACGCGCGGTACAGACAAAACTTCGGGCAAAGCCTCAGCGCTAACCCAGAGGTATACACTGCGCTCTACGCGTAGAAACCAGTCTCCCGTCCGTGGCGGAATAGACAAAACTTTTGATGATGCCTCAGCGCCAAATCGGAAGTACAAAGCACGCTCCGCACGTAAGACAACATCTGACCTCTACGGGGAAAAGAGATAACACCCGTGATCTCCGCAAGGGAAAGCAAGCAGCGAGCTACTTAACTTCTCGGCATTCACGCCAGCAAGGGAACAATCTACCCGCCCTCCAAATTATGCGAGAATCTGATGGCCGCCTGAGGACATCCTCAGCCTTACGCCAACCAGAGCGAAGCTCAAAATTATGCCAGGCAAAGTCCCTAAGCGTACAGATGCGCTCCTCGGAGATTATCCGCCACCCAGATGGCCAATCCGTTGTATACGAGTGGCACAAGGAAGACTATGGTCCCTATCATCCGCATACCTACCACGGTGAACCGAAAGAACGAGCAGTCTTCTTCGTCTTCTTTTGTAAATTCTCCTGACCTACGAGATTATCTAATCCAAAAACGCAAGGGGAGGGAATCTTCCAGCATGGCTATTACGCCTCCTAGCGAGCACTGTTGTGATGGTCACAGGATTGTAATTAATTGCTGCTGTTCTAAAGCAAAATGACCAGTTTTCGACCGACTGAGCTACTCTCCATCTTTCCTAGAAGAAGAGCCCACGCATGCATCTGTGAACATGGCTTCACATATACCTGGAGGAAACTCAGGCTCAAGACGTCCGTCCTCTAGAACTCCGAGCTGAAGGAGATTCAACATGCTCCTCAGAGACACTGAAGATGGGGTGTTCCAGAACACTCGTTCGAGGTCACAAAAACTGACTTCATACTCCTCTGATTCCGACGCTGGGGGTCGCCATTCTCCCGAATCAAATACTGAGAGTATAGAGTCGACTTCTGCAGCGACCTATACACATCCTTCGACGATGCCCAGGGAAATGGGAGTATACGCCATTGGAGATGAACACGAGGAAGCTTCACCGTCAGGGAGCGAGGAACAGCGCATCACTACACTGGAGACGTCTTTGAAACAAATGCAATCCATAATGGAGAACATGCACCAGATGATGCTAACTCAACATGCGGCTGCTATGGCTCAAACATCAGTCCCGCCAGCACAGATACGTGTGGGGGTGGACTTGCCACCATCCAACACGGTCCAAGAATCTGCTCTAGATCAAGTGTCAGCTGGTCCTCCACTTTCTCACTCGGAGAATGCATTACCTCCTGCGGGAGTCACGATACAACCGACTCCGCACCAATCCATGGTCTCGCTACCGGCTGAAAATCCGATGCAAGCAGTACGGGAGTTGAAAGCCCAATTCGATGCCTTGAAGCACAAAGATCAGCTCAAGAAATTGGGAATCAACCAGCCTTACCCGGCTATCTGGGAAGAGGTCCCTTTCCCTCCAAGATACAAACCTCATACTATGGCTCTGTTCGAGGGAAAAATATCGCCAAGTCAGTACATGAACTATTTCAGTATGATGACGGTGTTGCTACAAGGGAATGACGCCCTCCTCACTCGGGTGTTCAAGAGCTGTCTCTCAGGAGTGGCTTACCAGTGGTACCGCAGCCTGGCGGACAACTGTATTACTTCCTTCGAAGACTTCAAGGCTCTATTCTTCATGCGATTCTATGAAGGAGGAATGGACATGTCTATGTCCTCTCTCATCGAAGTCAAGCAGAGGGAAAAAGAGGACGTTCGTACCTTCATCGAACGTTTTCGTCAAGCCACGCTACAGATGCCTCCAGGTGTTCCAGACTCTGCTTTGGTGGACATTTGCAGGAAGAACCTCCTTCCCGTGGTCTCGGTGTTCACAGGACCATATCAGTTCCACGACTGGCCCTTGTTCATCATCTCAGCAGTGGTCGCCGATGACAACAGTCGCAAGGCGCGCGACAATGGCATTATGATCTCTACCTCCGACAGAGGCAAAAGGTTATCCCCCAACGGCGACCATCCTCGCAGTTCCAAAGGAAAAGAAGCTCTGGCAGTCAATACGTCCAGACAAAAGACTACGGCAACCACGCAGACGAAACCTGGGACTTCCAGGCCCGTCGAAGTATACTCTTTCGACGACGACGATATTCCGAGTATATTCGAGTGTCTCGTCAAGAGTGGCAACATCACCCTTCCGGAGGAGAAGCAGCCCAGTGAAGCCGGCAGTGCCAACAACCCCAAGTACTGCATCTTCCACAGATACGTACACCACCCGACCAAGGCGTGTTACATACTGAAAAGGAAGATCCAGGGGCTGATCGATGCTAAGGCCATCACTCTGCATAACACCGAGAAGACGGTCACGGCCAATATGATCTCCCTGCAATTTGGCAATCTGCCTCCCCAAGAAGTCCCGGACGGTGTGACACCTATTTCTCGGACAACGATGAACATCGTCAATCTCCCTCCGGCTAGGGGTCAAAATCATGACCTGGTACCCTTAACCACCTGGCGGGGCGAGATCATGTAGGTTCATCCGGATTTAGTATCGGAACTCGAGAAAGAGACTAATGCTGTTAAGGATAAGTCTAGGAAGAACTCCAAATACAAACCATGCCATATGGTTGCAACTTCTTCACCATCAGACGAAGACGAGGCTTTGGATGCAACCCGTTCAGGGAAAGCTTACCTCAAGGACTACGGAGCAAGTCCGGAAGATGCACCGGCAGACGCTTCAGCTACAGAGCCGGCCATACCACAGGCTAATGCACCGGCAGACGCTTCAGCTACAGAGCCGGTCGGGTGCAGGGTGGGAGAACGGCGGAGGGAGGAGTGGCGGTGAGGTTGGTGGTGGTGGCGGGGGTCTACGGTGGCTGTGGTGGCGGCTAGAGGCGTCGGGGGTAAGGGTGGCAGTAGCTAGGGTTAGGGGGTGGAGGCTGCTGCGGGGGCTAGGGCGGCCGGAGGGGGTGTCGTGGGGAGGTAAGGTGGTGGTGGTAGGTAGGGGAGGTCGGGGCGAGTCGAGTGGGGGTGGTGGTGGCGGTGCACAGTGGCCGGAGGCGGCGGGGGAGGTGGTTCGGGTAGTGGTGGCTGTGGGTGATGGTGTTGGAGGAGTGGCTTGCGGGGGTTCAGGGCGGCGGAGCAGGCGGTGGCTGGGGGTGGGACTTGGCCGGAGGGAAGAGGGGGTCAGGGCGAAGGGTCGGGCAGGGTTTGGCCGGAGGCGGTGGTCGGAGGTGAGGGCTGTGAGGGTTTGAAGAGAGGGGGGGTCGGGTTTTATAGGGGTTGTAGGCAATGGCAATTTCGTAATTAAGGGGAAGTTTTGGGGTAGTTAGGTAATTCTGATTTTTAGGATATTTTTAACAGATTTTTCTGCATGCCTAGGGACACATGTAAGGATTATGGTTAATGGCCAATGAGGTTATGCCACCTCACATGCATTTTGCATAAAAACCCTTAAACTTTTACAATTTGCATAAAAGTCCTAAAACTGGTATTTTGCGTAAATACGCAATTTGTCTGGAAAAACACCTGGTTCCTAGAAATACCAAAATGCACAGAAATGAGGGGGACAGCTGGGGGAGTGCTTTGGGATGTGTAGGGGTGAGTCTGGGCAGGGGCAGGGTCTAGTTCTTTGGGTGATACGGGTCACCGTATTTATTATTTAATAAATACTTCGCACGGAGTTCACTAATTATTTAGAGGCTGTTAGGGTCATAATTTTTCTATGGTGTCAATATACTAATTGTAGTATATTCAGTCTAGAATATTATCGTATTTTTGTTTGGACAAAACAGATGCCTACTGGTCCTCAAATCTCTAGGGGTACAGAGATGGGTAAAGAGCAGAAAATTAAATAGGAATTAAATACGAACTTTTGTAACGATATTTGTGCGTCTCAAACGAGGCTCAAAATAAAGCATATGGGAGTTGCACAAAATTCAGAAAAATAGTCTAACATGTCTAGGACAGGTATGTGAACTTTGTTTGGGAATTACAGCTAGTGTAATGCTCTAATTAATTGTGTAATGGACAGGTGCACAATCAAAATGATATAAATAAATAAAATATTACAATAAATTCTAATTTGCTAAAAATGATTTTAAAATAGTAAAATCTGGTCGAGGGAGTTTACAAGTTGATAGCCTACGGTTTCATCCGGGAGGAACAACACCCCGACTGGGTTGTCAATGTTGTCCCAGTCATGAAGAAGAATGGAAAAGTACGAGTCTACATCGATTATCGAGATCTAAACGCAGCCTGCCCCAAGGACGAGTTTTCTCTTCCCATCACAGATGTCATGATTGACAATACCTGCGGTTTCGAACGTATGTCTTTCATGGATGGATTCTCAGGATACAATCAAATCAAGATGCATCCTGAAGACGAGAAGCATACTGCCTTTCGGACACCACTGGGGGTATATTGCTATACGGTCATGCCCTTCGGGTTGAAGAACGCCGGAGCTACTTACCAACGGGCTATGAGTAACATATTCCATAAGCATTTACGCAAGATAGTGGAATGTTACGTACGATATAGCTGTCAAAAGCCACCTCAGGGTCAATCACATCCAAGACTTAAAGACGGTATTTGAGCTGATGCGCCAACATTAACTCAAAATAAATCCTACAAAGTCCTTTCTGGGTGTATCTAGTGGCAAATTTCTGGGATTCGTCATTACCGCCAAAGGCATTCAAGTGGACCCTGATAAAGTCAAGGCCATCTTGGAAATGCGACCATCCCGTAATCTGAGGAAACTCAGGGGATTTCAAGGTCGTTTGGCCTATATCCGGAGATTCATATCCAACCTCTCTGGAAGATGCCAGCCTTTTTCTCGCCTCATGAAGAAAGGTGTATCCTTCGTATGGGACGAAGCCTGTCAGCAAGCGTTCGGGGATATCAAGCACTACATCACTAGTCCGCTAGTTCTGGTGCCTCCCATCGTAGGAAGACCATTCTTTCTGTACGTCCGAGCAATGGAACATTCCCTGGGAGCTCTTCTCGCACAGAAGAACGATGCGGGACATGAACAGGCTATCTACTATCTAAGTAGAATGATGATCGGAGCTGAGCACCGGTACAATCCGGTAGAAAAAGAATGTTTGGCTCTGATGTTCGCTATCCAGAAGACGCGGCACTATGTCACCGGCCAGACTATTCTCGTCATCTCCAAGATCAATCCTCTTCGGGTACTGATGAACAAGCCAAGTATTCTTAACTCCCGACTCGCAACTTAGGCGATGTTATTGACACCATATGACATGGTGTACGTCCCTCAGAAGTCCATCAAAGGCCAAGCATTGGCTGACTTCCTAGATGCTCATCCGATCCCGGAGGCCTCCAAATTATACGAGGACATTCCCGACGAAGTTGCAGAATGTAGTTCCACAATGGAAAGTGACGCATGGCAACTGTTCTTCGACGGCACCTCTAGGACTGGTCCCAAAGGAAATGTGGTTTCAGGGATAGAAATTGTCCTGGTTACTCCCGATAAACTTGTCATCTATCGAGCATACTCTCTTAACGAGCCCTGTTCCAACAATGTGGTGGAGTACAACGCTCTACTAATCGGGCTCCAAGTCGCTAAAGAGCTGGGGGTCGAATCTCTGGAAGCTTTTGGTGATTCTCTGCTTATCGTCAATCAAGTCAGGGGAATATATGAAGTCCGGAATCCAGACCTCATCCCCTATCACCAAGCAACGGTCGAGATAGCCGTGACATTCAAGGGATTCTTCCTAGAGCATGTACCTCGATCTCAGAATCTGGAAGCCGATGCCCTAGCCAGTCTAGCTGCAGATTTAGCTACTCCTATAAGAAGGCAGAATTCGGTAATCCTTCTTAACAGAGATCTATTTTGCGTGAAGAATAATGCTCACATCGAACGCAGTTACGCTGTGAACACCGATCCTCCTATGAGAGATTGGAGAAGTCCCTTTATAGATTTCGTGGCATACAGAATCTTGTCGGAGGACCCTAAAGAAGCAGCATCCATCAAAAGACGATTATTACGCTTCTACTTCGATGCATCTTCACAATGCCTATATCGCCGGACCTACGACAGACTGCTATTAAGATGTCTCTCCAATGACGAAGCACAACAGATCATCCGCGAAGCTCACGACGGCATATGCGGGGCGCATCAACCCGGTCCTAAGCTACAGGATCGTATCAGGAGAATGGGCTATTACTGGCCCACTATGATCGCAGACGCAATCAAGTATGCCAAATGATGCAGGGCCTGTCAGGTCCATGCAGACTTCATACACCAGCCGTCTGAACATCTACATCCTACGGTTGCATCCTGGCCTTTCGAAGCATGGGGTATGGACATCATTGGTCCTATTCACCCGTCTTCTTCCAGAGGTCACCAGTTCATACTGGCCATCACGGATTACTTCTCCAAATGGGCAGAGGTGATCCCTCTCGCTGAGGTAAAAACATCCAATGTGATTAGCTTCATCAAGCATCACGTTATTTATCGCTTTGGGATTCCCCGAAGGATAATCCATGACAATGGACCTCAGTTCATCAGCCAAGCGTTTTATCGATTTTGCGATAAAAACCGGATACAAAATGTCGCCTCTACGGCGTATTATCCAGCTGCTAATGGTTTGGCGGAAGCCTTCAACAAAACCATTATCAAACTCTTGAAGAAATTTGTCTCTTCGAACAAAAGAGATTGGAACGAGAAGCTGGGAGAATGTCTCTAGGCATACCGCACAACGGTCCGAGCACCGACAGGTTGCACCCCGTTCTCACTGGTCTACGGGAGCGAAACAGTTCTTCCCATCGAAATCCAAATCCCGTCACTCAGGATAGCAGTTGCTAATGAGTTAACTCGGGAAAAGAATGACCTTTTAAGGCTTCAAGAGCTAGAAGGATTAGACGAGAAACGCCTTCAAGCTCAACAGAGCATCGCGTTCTATCAAGCGTGCATTTCCAGAGCTTTTAATCAGAAAGTAAAGGAAAGAGTGTTCAAAGTTGGCGAGCTAGTCTTAGCTGTAAGAAGGCCAATGATTCTCGCTCACAAGAGCAAGGGCAAATTTCAGCCCAAATGGGAAGGCCCCTACGTGATCGAAACAACGTTCTCAAACGGCACTTACAGGTTAGCCCAGCCTAATGGAGACCTACTAATGGCTCATATCAATAGCAAATTCCTGAAAAGGTACTATGCTTAACCTCCTCTACTCAAGTGGAATAAAGGCAAAAATCTCATTCTGACAAAACTACTTCCAAAACGAAACTAGTTGGGTCGTACTCTATCATGTCCATATGACCCCTGAATAGATGCGCCCTGCTAAAGTTTACCGAGAGACTATCACGTCCATACTACCTCTGATATTACTCTCACCCAAACCCGTCATTTACATTCCGAAATGACGGGTCCACAAAGTCAGATGAAAAGCCTCTTTATTATTCCCCAAAAAAAAAGAGCAGAAGTACATTAAAAGGCAAAAGCAAAAGTACATCATGAAGGAGGAGCGGTCAAATTGCGAATCTGCTGCGCCAGTCTGACCATCTTCGTATTCCTGGAATCCAAGACATCAGCACGGGCCAGCTCCAGCCGTGCCTCGTCATTAATCAAAAGGGATAGCTCGACTTTAGCTCGAAGAAAACCAGCGCGGGCAACATCCTTCCTCGCCAAGTTCTGCTTTGCTATGACCAGTCGGCCATTCGCCATATTGAGACCTTCTAACGACTGAGAAGCCCATTCCCTTGCCTGAGCAAGCTTCGTCTCCAGTTTAAGGACCCTCGCTACATTCCCGTCATGCTCAGCCTTGTACTTCGTCTGAAGAGCAATAGCCTCCTCCAAGATGACTTTTCTTTCATCCATCTCCCGCTGATTTGTCTGGAGGATTTTATTCAGGTCTTCCACCTTTTCAACAAGTTGCGCAGTTAAGGAGTCGTGTCTAGCCTGGACCAGATCGTCAACACTGCCTTGGGATAGCTGCGAGTATTCGTTAATGGGTTGCTCCAAACCATTAACTACCTCCGCCAGGGCGTCAGCTAAACCAGTATCGCCAAGGTCCCTGATCGCCTCTATCGAAAACTGAGAGGACTTCTTCAGACGCTCAAAATTCAGATTCTTCTCCAACACCATTGATATTAGCGTTTTCAAAGTGTTGTAGAAGATACTGGTATACTGCTCGGTCAGCGCAGCTAGGCCCAAATGCACGCTAGGAGTGGCTGTAATATTGTCGAACCGCGCTCCAGAGGCAACCGCAATCGACGTAGCCACAGTCCTCGTCTCAACAGGGGGTATGACAAAAGAGGAAGCGCCAACCCGCATACTCGAAGGAGGCGTTGTCGCAACGACAGGGTCGTCCTCTTGAGGTATCGAAACCTCGTCGGCAGGCGAGCCGGCACCCGAAGATGCTTCCCCTTCAAAACCAGGCACCTCCGTATCAACGCCAGAACCTGACACAGAGCCGAAGGGCGCATATGCATTGCCCTCCCCGAAGAGGTCGTCCCCTGAGAAGAAGACAAGAGGAAGTTAATGTCAAACATGATGTTAATTTTCCTAAAAGAAGAGGCACGAAAAGACGACAGTGATGCTAGGCAAGCTGTCATACTTGGAGACAAGGGTCTGCTAACTGACACTGGCAAATACTCTTCCAGGTCTTCGCCAAGATCCACTTGAGGCTCGTCAACTGGAATCTCGTTAGAAGCGCTGACGGGCACGGCAGGGGCCTCTCCCAATGCTGATCCGGACAAAGGTATATGGAATCTTATAACCAGCCTCGAAGGCGACTTCGTTCCACTACCTGAAGCAGTAGCAGCGGTAGCAGCCTCCAGCTGAGATTCTCTGGCGTCACTGGCCGAAACTGTAGAAGGTTCCTCTCTAAAAGGCGAGGAACCACCAATCAAGGAATCATCCCCGACATAGGGAGAAGCAGGCTCACTTCCAGGAGCCTCAATGCCAGGAATCTGGAGAGGACGAGTAACCATCCTCTTCGTCCTCTTACGAGGGAAAGCCTCCTTCAGAGTGAGAGCCCTTCGTTTCCCGGAGACTACCAACGCCCCTACAGACGGAGGTATTTCACCCCTCGGTACCGATACGAGAGGCTCATCCAGAGTAGCAGACTCGTCACCCTCGTCAGAAGAAATCGAGGGGACTTCGACCCTTCCCCCAGGCTTGGAAGAGGGCACCCTAAAGCTTCCACCCATATCAAAATCACGATGGAAGGTGTTCGTTGCCACATAGAACTGGGCATACGAATGCAGGATGCGCAGCTCCGTGGAGGGTGTGACGAAGGGCACAGTAAATATTGCCTCGGTGCAGTCCATGATAAAATATCGCCATCCCCTCGCTCCATCGATGAGTCCACCTCTGGGCCTGAAGCTGGTGACGGCATTGCCTACATGCAACTGATCATACCCAAACTGCCTGGCAAACCGACTAGGCAGGTAGGGTTCGAAGAAGCAGTGATCTTCACTTATGTACAGCAGGTGGGAAGGTCTAATACAGACCAACCAATTGAAGGCTTCAGGAGAAAGAGTGGTCCTATCTCTACCTGAGTCCTCAAGCCTAATCCCCGATTGGTTGCGATGAACAGAGGGGACACTGCAAAGGAGCTTCCAGCTGTGACCGCAATGTAGCACCCGTCGATAGTCTAAAACTGTGAGCACATTCCAAGAGGATTTCTTATAATTCAGCAAGAAACTTCCCCCCCAAGCTACTGCCGGAACCGGGAGACATCACCCGGGGGTTATGGAAAATTAACCATCCCATCAAATACAGGTATGGTAATTCCACCCGGGGAAAGCTTTCACGCCGAGCTTCATCAGCGAGCAGCGCCTCAGTCATCGCCCTCAAGCCAGCTTGTATGCGGCACACCATGGCAGGGAGCAAGCCCAGTCTCGCCCCAAACACCAGACGCACTGCAGGCCATAAGATGTTGCGGTGAATACGATCCGCAGATGCGATGCCGGGTACCACCAGTCGGCGCAGCCATATAGAGAGGAAGCCAGCCAGTTGAGCTTCCTTGGATAGAGCCCTGCGGCAATGCCTCAGATAACTGTAGGCCTTAGTACCTGCAGGGTATTTTCCTATCCCTTCGACGAGGATCTGATCCGGAGCCCTAGCATCCTCCAGGAGATCATCGACTTCCTGAGCAGTCAGCACGCTCAGAGGATTCACAGGCTCATCCTTGACTTCCAAGACTTTCTCCGGCTGAGCAGCCCTAGCCCGATGAAAAAAGAGGTAGGACGTCCATTTACTAGTGTGAGCCAAATCTGAAGGCTCAGCATAGAAGGCGGTGCAAGCAAGGTAGTGGCACATCAGCTCCTGATACACTTCCACTACCCGAGGATCTGAATCCCCTAACTCCCGGTTCGTGGGAACATACTCTTCGTACGGAGTATCCCCCATCGGCAGTCTCGAGATCTCTGCCATCTCATGAAGGGCCAACCCCAACTCCCCCAGCGGAGTGGCAAAAGTCCCGGTGAGCGGAATGTATCGCTCCATCAATGCCAAAAATAGGTTAGGGTTCGAAGGTAACCCAACGCTGGTGGCACTCACAGCTGCCAACAGACCGATGTTCTCCAACTCGATCCGAAAATGCTCCAAGGCCCAATCAACTAAGCGAGCCCATCGAAGATTTGTTGGGGTCATCCACCCGTTACATCGAGGATTCGCCTTGGGGTATACTCCTCCGCGCCCCATAAAATCATTGCAGAAGGTCGGCAATTGCACCGGCTGGAGCACCAAGCTGTCTTCACTTGGGACACTGCCCGGGTACAATCCCCTGAACAACGTTACATGACCGGAAGGGCGGCTAACAAATAGGCTAGATCCTTTCTGGTAGAAGATCTTCCCCGGCCTACCGTGAAGATCGGGAGTCAGCGTCTACGACATCTTCCTGGGATGTGTAGCATGGAAGAATGCCGAGATGGGATAATCTCTCGGCATCTTGGGTAGACTCAAGACCAACTTCTCGGCAGGGAAAACCCAGAGTTCTTTCTTTGGCTTCGTCTGGGACTGCTTATCAATCATGTCCCCGAAAAGAAAGGCCGGCTTTATGTACTGGTCTCCGTCTACATACGTCAAAGGCTCTCCATTAATCATGTTCAGCAGCGTTCGCTCGCCCTGAGCCAATATCAAGATTTCCCTCCCTTTGGGATATTGGGGCCCGGAGATAGGAAATACCACATGGGACAGATCCTCCAGATAGTTGGAGTGCAGCAGCCCGGCGGCAGAACCCATCACCTCGGCTAGCGGAGACTCGCCCAAGTTAAGTACAAGGGTGCGAGAAAACACGTCAGTTTTATACTAGATGTCACAAATATCGCAGCATATGCCAAGAGGCAACGGTCTGAGCTCTACGCCAAGATTGTACAAACTTGATTGTTTACGCCGGAATTGTCATCCAGAAGCGTAAAAATTCAAGCCGGCAGTATACTGTCTGTGCTTTACGCCAGACTACCAAGGCTCGAGCTATTATGCCAGAATTTTTATCCATAAGCGTAAAAGTTCAAAATTATACAGTATACACCAAGTTTTCGATAGTCAAAGCTTTTCACGCTCAACTGCGAAAATCTGGAGTTTTTACGCTGACACATTAGAAATATGGGCGTAAAAGATAAAACGTCTCCGTGTATCATCTTCCTCAAAGAGGCTATCAGCACAGAAGACGACCTAGCGCGGTCACGTTCAACGTGTACGAAGGATTTTTTAGTCGTTCTCATTCATCCCAAAAAGCTCTACCTATCAGCCCGGGTGCACTACTCGTCGGCGGGATGCTCGGCTCAGAATGGGGTTCGCCCTGTCCAACCGGAGGCACTCCTGCTTGGGCAGAAGAACGAGAAGAGGAATCAATCTTTTTTTCCTTAGAGGAGGAGGATTGCTTAGAGGCCATTACTGGAAACTTTGAAGACTCAGAGAAGACTCGGAGAAGAGCTCGAACAGTCGGAGGCTTTCTTTCGCAAAAGACGGATGAAAAGTTTTTTTCTCGGAAAACTTGGGATATATATAGAGTTCGGATGGACTCCTCGGACCCCGAACCAAATCTCCTAATTAAATATTCGGTTATGATTGGGTCCTACATCAGTCTATTATTCAGAGAAGACGGACAGTCAGCGAATTTGAAAAGTTTTTCGCGCAAAGCAGGTCAGCAGTTCTTACGCTAAGGAGCTTTCTACGCTCGACAGCAACAGATCTACGGTTTCACGCTTGCAAGCTATAAGTCTATGGTTTTACGCCCGGATGCCTTTGTGCTCGGTAGCTTTTATGCTCGAGAGGCCACAATCCTACGACTTCATGCCAGCAGATAACAAATCGATGATCTCACGCTCGGTGGCGCTTAGTTTACGCTCAGAAGCAACAGATCCGCGACTTCATGCTCGAAAAAATTTTCTTTTCAGAAGCTACAAATCAACAGTTCTACGCTAAGGAGCTTTCTACGCTCGACAGCTACGAATCTACGGCTTTACGTTTGACGGCTACAAGTTGGGTTTTACGCCCAGATGCCTTTGTGCTCAGTAGCTTTTATGCTCGAGAGGCTACAAACCTACGATTTCACGCTCAGGAACTACAAGTCTATGATTTCACGCTCGATGGTATTTAGTTTATGCTCAGAAGCTGCAGACTAATGATTTTACGCTCCACGACTTCCCGCACATCTGAAGGATACGCCGGCCAGATTACGTGTACATCTGAACGGTCCTCAAAAGCGGTCAATTGCAAAGAGTTCACACAGAGGATACTCGTTCTTGACCTCAAGATATCCCAAGTACCCGAAGCATACAGAGTTCAACATTGAAAAACTACTCTTCTTCATGGGTCGATTCGAAGTTCATCCAGACTCCGGTCTGAATATTTTATCTATCAAGATGGCAACTCAGTTTGACAGCCATTTCTCGACCCTGTTCCAAGGGATTTTCGAGAAATCATTCTTGAAGATGATGTCTGAACAAAGAAATTATGTTCATCAGAAGCAGCAGTTCAAAATTCTACGCGGTTCCTCACTCCTAAAAAACAGCAGGACAGTTTGAACACTCGAATGCTAAAACGGCTTTCTACGCATCCCTAGTTATGTGCAAGAGACAGGACAGGACCCAGTACTCTTTCTAAACAGAGTCGGCGTAAAGAATCAGATGTGTCGAAGCTACACATATTCACACTTTACAGCAACAAAGTATGGCAAGATGATCATATGAAGAAGCAAGACGATTTTATTAAAAGATTAAAGTCATGATTACATATGAGGGAAATCCAATCTACAAGAGTTTTTTCTTCATTTTTATGATTACATCTGAGGGAAACCCCGTCTACAAAGGGCTTCCTCATCATCGTCAGAAGATTGCACCGAGAAGCTGTTCTGACAGGTTCTCACGTTGGTGATGGTCTTCCTCTTCTTCCAAGAAGATGATGAGTGGCGGGAGGATACAAAACTGGGCATAGACCCATCCTCCAACAGAAGGAAAGCAGGGTAAATCTGCTGTCCTACAGACTACCGCCACTCAAGCCGGGACAGAGCTAGTCTGTCTGACTCTCGTCACCGGAGGTAACGGGAGAAGGCGCCACTTGCAAGCGCCATGGTGGAAAATGATTCTTCCTCTCTCCCGGAGAACCACCATACAAAGTTGCTGATTATCCCGAGCAAAGGAGGCTATGATATCCTTCCATGATCCATCGTTGCAGATGAGACTTGCTCGAAGACGCCATTTTTTTGGCTCCTTATATGCTGGAAGAACATGGTCTTCTTCTTCCTCAGATCGACCCGACGGACTCCGGCGATCATCCTTGTGTGGCGAAAGGAATACGGGAAGAACAGGTTAAACTCCTCGGCCTTTTATAGGCGAGAGAGGTCACACCGGTCCCCAATAAATCTGCCATAAAGTCAGCATCGACCGTTTCAACGCTCCATTCAGAAACGTTTCGAGTTACGAGGAGCGGTTCATGCTTCATTCAAAGCGTTCCAAATTCTGAAAAAATTTGAAAGCTTTGAAGGGGGTCTTGTAGAAGCATGAAAAATACGCTGGATAGCTCTACGCAACATGGCGATGCAGGGCAGCGTAAGCAGGGGACCTCAAGGCCATCAAGAGTGCAACAGAGCTTTTTTGCTGAGCACGACATAAAATATGATGGAACCATCCACGTAAATGTAGTATGTCCAGGCCGCTTCAGCGTAGACGGGGTGTTTCATCGCCTCCATGGCGTAAAACTCATCCGCTTTCATAGCAGCGTTAAAGCGTACGAGGAACGCTTTGTCTTCCCCGAAATAAACCTGTCAAGTCACGCAGTGAACCTGACATCTGACTCCTGACAAAAAGTGCTGCACGGCTACCCAGACGATGGCTGGAAAGATGGCAGACCACTCAGGACGCGCCCCACAGTATGATGGCGAATCTCTGCATTTAATGCAGAGGATTTGATTAAATATCACCGAACCGTCGTTTACTGACATCCCCTCAGTGGAGACTGCTTTTACGCATACAAGGGGATACGCTGCCTTGTTTTACACAGGCAAATATGAACTGTTTACGCTCCGCGGAAGACAAACAGACTGCCACGTCAAAAGTTGCTCTTCGTACAGGGCTCGAGGCACGTCTCTGCACCGAATGCTCAGAACGGTGGCAGGCCTTCGGAACACGCCTCAGCAATTAATGATGATGGCGGATCTTTGCATTTAATGCGAAAGATTTGATTATATCTCCAAGAGCCGTGATTTTGGCTAAAGACATCCACATCACCTCGGCTTCTACGCCCATTCAGCTTCTATGCTCGTTCGGCTTTTATGCTCATTCGGCCTTCTGTGCTTATTCGGCTTCTATGCCATCAGGCTTCTACGCCTACTCGACTTCTATGCCTACTTGGCTTCTACGCCATGGTGACAGACATTGGCTTCTACGCCAACCTCTTCTACACGAGGGATACCTACCTACGTGGCTTCTACGCCGTGATCTTCGTAGCGATTATACACGTTTTGTCCCTTAGTTGGACCCGCGTCACACGCTCATTCAAAAGGTCATCTATACGCAGGCTTTGGTTATTTTAACCGTTGTGTAAAAGGGTGTTGTACTTTCCACTACTCGGTTTCCACACCGATTGAGTGGTCACTGTCACCAAAACTCTATAAATATAGACCTCTATCAACAGAGGAACAGGTCGAGACTTTAAAAATCGAACAAGGTCAAAACTTTGAAAGAAGATCGAACCACGGGTCGAAACATTGGAGATTGAGGAGAGATCGAAGAGCCTTTGAGAGAGAGAGAGAGAGAGAAGCATCCAGAGCTCAGACAAAGAGTGGCGATCGATGACATTGGCATCGTGCATCCATCCTCTTTCGCCACCTACGAAGCTGCTTTCCATCTTTCACGGCACTTCTTCACCATCGTGTAGTCCAAGGGCTAAAGTAATCGACTGCAGATCAGACACCTATAGCAATCATCTACCCAGATTAAATAAATTGTACTCCTACATCCTCGTATAGGATCAAATTGTACAAGTTTGTTTGTAAACCAAAGAAAGTGGGTTTCGTGCAAACCTCGTATTATATACATTTCGTTCTTTTGTTTAATACCACAAACACTTATGACTAAGCCGAGTACACTTAACTCTTACTTGGCCATATGGACAATGTTACTATCTCCATACGATATGGTATTTATTCCACAAAAAACAGTAAAAGGTCAAGCCCTGGCCGATTTTCTAGCAGCTCATCCAATTCTTGAAACTTCAAAGCTGTATAAAGACATTCCAGATGAAGTATTAGAGTCTAACACAATGATGGAAGAAGATACTTGGCAAATATTCTTTGACGACGCATCAAGAATAAGACCCAAAGGCAATATCGTTGCAGGTGTAGGAATAGTCCTCGTCTCTCTTGACAAACTTTTGATACATCATGCATATTCTCTTAAAGAACCTTGCTCCAATTAGCGAAACAACTGGGAGTGGAAAATTTAGAGGCCTATAGTGACTCTAAATTATTAATTAATCAAGTCAGAGGAGAGTACGAAGTTCGTCATGAGGACCTCATTTACTATTTTTATGCTATAATTGAGTTGGCGTCAACTTTCTCCGGGTTCTTCATCAACCATATGCCTCGATTGCAGAACACTGAGGCGAGCGCTCTAGCCAGTCTAGTAGCTTCCTTATCTATTCCAATCAAAAGACAGCATTCGATCACAGTGATTGGTCGAGAACTATTCTATGCTAAGAATAATCTGCAGATTCAACATGGCTATACAACAGAGATGAGCCTCAACTCTGAAGACTGGATATTTTCTTTCATAGATTATTTTATCTAAGGAATTCTTCCAAATGACCCAAGGGAAGCTATTTCTGTTAAAAGATGCTCCCTGCAATTTTACTATAAAATATTAACCAAGATGTTGTATCATCGTTTATATGATGGACTCCTGCTGCGATGCTTATCAATATAAAAGAAAAATAATCACTTCGTGAAGCTCATGACGGTACCTGCGAAGCATATCAACCAGGTCCCGAACTGCAAGACCGACTCAGAAGAATGGGTTACTATTAGCCCACTCTGGTAGCAGATACCATAGACTATGCTTAAAAATGTAGAGCTTGTCAAATTCGTGCTGATTTTGTATATCAATCTTCAGAGTATCTATATCCTATAGCCGCATCTTGGTTATTCGAAGCTTATGGCATGGACATCGTTAGTCCTATCAGCCTGCCCTCATCCCGAGGTCATCGGTTCATCTTAGCTATAACCAATTATTTCTCAAAATCGGCAAAAATTGTGCCGCTCACTGAAGTCAAGATGTCAAGCGTTCTCAGTTTTATCAAACATTACGTCATCTATCGCTTTGGCATTCCCTGAAGAATAATTCATGACAATGTACCATAATTTGCTAGCTAGACATTTTATCAGTTCTGTGATAAGAACCGGATCAAGAACGTAGCTTCTACAGCGTACAACCCTGTCGCTAACGGATTAGTAGAAGCATTAAATAAGACAATAATCAAGTTACTCAAAAAGTTTATTTCATCTAACAAAGTGACTGGAATGAAAAGCTCGGTGATTGTCTATTGGCCTATCGGACAATGGTATAGACTCCAACTAACAGTACACCATATTCTTTGATTTACAGGTGTGAAACAATCCTTCCTTTCAAAATTTAAATATCTTCTCTCAGGATCTCTCTTTTTATGAGTTAACTATTGAGAACAATGATCGCTTACGATTACAAGAATTAGAAGCATTGGATGAGAAACGTCTGTAAGCTCAACAACGAATTAAGCTATATTAAGCATGTATCGCTAAACCCTTCAATAAAAAGTTGAAAGAAATGATATTTCAAGTTGGTGACCTCGTTTTATTAGTAAGGAGACCAATAGTCATGACACACAAAAGTAAAAGGAAATTCCAAGCTAAATGGGAAGGCCCTTTCGTGGAGGAATCAGTGTATTCCAATGGAGCTTATAGGCTCGCGAAGGCTAATGGAGACCTGCTCAAGATGCCTATTAACGGCAAATTTTTGAAGAAATACTATGCTTGATCCTCAATGAAGAAGCATGAAATGAACATCGTTTTATATTTCAAAAATCCTCAATAGGTTGAAATGGTAAAAATGTACAGTATTTACCTTTTAATCCCCACTAGAGTTAGTATAACTCTTAATAATCTATTATCCGTATTCGAGAGTTTTGAATACGTTATGGATAGTAGGTCTACCATAAAAGATTCCCCAACAAGGTTTGATACTGGATCCGACAAAATATTTTAGTTCGATCCGCAAAAACTTATCTATTTTTTGAGCTATTATCTATATTCAACAAAATTGAAAATGCTAGAGATAATAATTCCTTAAAATTCCCTATCGAAATTGTCCTAAGATCTTGCAAAACTTTCTCGTTGAGATTTTAAAACATCCTTTCCCTTTTAAAGACAGTTGCTCTAAAGGTTCCTTACTTCCAGCCCCTAATTGAGATGGAAGTAGTCTGTATAACTCTTACAAAAAATAGTCATGTCCATATTACCTCTGACGGTCTTCGAATCCAATCTTTAACATGAGCTTATCTGATTTTCTTAAGTCTTGTCCATATTACATCTGAATATGAAAATCAGTTATTTTAAGCATAACTATCACGTCCATATCACTTATGATAGTTTTTCTATAATTTGTAAGGGATAGCAAATCCTTTTTTCCTTCCCAATAAGTTCGTTTTCCTTTACTATTCGTACTTAGTTGTAAGTATGTTATGAATAGTAAATCCACTTCAAAAACTCCTAAATCAAAATATTTTTTAGAAGAACTTGAGATATGAGTTATCAAATTCTTTTAGATATTGTATCCAAAAGAAATTTTATTTAACTAAAGAAAAAAAGTTTACAAAAGATAGCTATCAATAAAGCAAAAAGAGGCCATATAGGTTATTAAGGAGGTGCCGAGAGTTCAGTGATTCTTTCTTTTAGCCGAGCTAGCTGTTGGTCTCTCTTGAAATTAGATTTTCATCTAGTCTTGAGTCTCCTAGTCTCCTCATCTTCATACTTGGTTAAAAGAGCATATGATTCAATAATCCTAGTCTAAACTTGATCAATAGCTGCCTTGGCTTATTCGAGGGTATTGAGCTTGTTACTCATTAATTGGTTCTTGCGTCAACTCCCTATGATACTTACCTTTCAGATCATTATCTTCTGTTAAGATTGCTTGATCAGGGCTTCTAGCTATCCTATCTCAGAAGAAATCTCATCTTTGGTAGTCTGATGATAAATGAGCAAAGAATTTGTAGAGTTTAATTCCTCCAAAATTTGAGCTCTATTTTTTTCAGGCGACTTCTTCTTTTCTACAAATTCTATTTTTTTTGAAACTGAATAGTTATCGCCACGTATTCATTCTCAATGAGGGAAGTTAAATTTCCTTCACGAAGTTGCAGATATTCGTTGATGGACTGCTTAAGTTTGTTCAGGATGTGTTCCAATATGTGGGCCCGTTCCTCACCCTTACATTTCCTAATAGTCTGAATATGAGAAAGTGTTATATCTTTCACCTCGCTGAAAGCTAGATCTTTATCAAGCACCAGGTCCAAACTATATTTTAAAATCCCAAAAAAGGCGTTAGTCTGAATTTCAATTAAACTATCCAAGAATTGATTTGAGTTTGGTATCAAAGCTACCGATGGTAGGCCTATTCTTGGGAGAGGGAGTGACGATGCCATTGTTGCTGTCATTTCAGTTTTCTAGAGGGGTGGCCTCATCATTCCAGTTATTCTACTCTGATCGACTGTCTGAATTGACAGCTCGACATCGGACGGTACTACTGCAAAATAAATGAAGGTTTTACTAATACAATATGCAACTCGAAAAGAGGGTGTTCATATTTAAGTTTTATACCTCACATAGCTGAGGTGGTAGAAATTGTAAGCTCACCCGACTAACCCAAGTGTCCCGGGTAGGTTGATCTTACTTCTCTGGTGGGAGCATCTTCGCTTGCTTCTTCAACTCCAACTGTAGGGGTTGTCTCTACTGGCTCAACAAGCACCTCTGTATGCTCAAAAAGGGGATTCTTCGTGAATTGCTGAACCTACGATACATCAAGGCAACAATATCAGTAAAACTGAATATAAAATAAAGATTCAACCTAGTTAGAGAAAATAAATGATACCTTGGCTCGTTCCAGCCTGGATTGTCATCATCGACACTTGTGTTACAACAGCTTGGAGTGCAAGAAGTTGCTTTGTAGTAAAGTTCTTCGTCAGGTGCTTGTCTCACCAGAGCAGCTTTCAAATTTGCTAAGGAAGCTATTGTATCAGGAAAGGCAATGTCGGTCAGAGTATCATGATGTTCTCCTGTCTCTGATACTGTATCATCAATCATAGTCTTTGGAAGGGCTTATGTATGCTCCTCAACAACTGTACCAGCTGTTGATTCTTCCTTTCTAGGAGTACATTCAGAGGAAGAAGGGATCACATCAATTTCAACATCTTCCCTGCTAGGGAAACTTCATTGGTTAAGTGTCGCCTCGTCATTATTGTTATTTGCATAAGGTGAGATAATTCAGGCACTGTATATGTGATGGGTAAGATAATCTTAGCCACAATATTGAGAATCAAATCTACCTCAAAGCGGGAAGTATAGATGTCCTAGCCTTTGTGGTGGAAGGAGGAAGTACATATGCCTCAATAACAGCAAAGGGCGGCACAGATCTGCTAATTCTTTGGTTTAGAGGGGATGACGCAGATGTACCAACTTCTTGAGTAGGAGAGAGAGAGAGAGAGAGAGAGAGAGAGAGAGAGAGTTATGGATGCCTCAATTCCTTTAATAGGAGAAGTGACAGGGGAAGAAAATAAACTTATTCTTGGGGGTGTCGGTGGTCTCACCCAATATTTTCGAACATGTTGCCTCATTTTTGCTAGTTAAGGGTCAGTCGGTGGCATAATTTTGTACTCCCGTGCTTTTAACAAGATTTCAATAGCAAGGGCGGATATTTTGTTCATCTCGCCCTCAAATGTTTCTCGTACCTCATATCCATGGGTTCGTCATCTGACTCTTCTGTCGTTGGATCTGAAGTTTCCCGATTCTCAACTGCTGAAGTCTAAACATGATCTGTCTCTTCAACTATTCTTAACCTGCCTCTCAGATTAAAGTCTTGATAAAATTTATTAATCTAGCAGTAAAAATTGGCATATAAATAGATGATACGTGATGGAGTGTTCTCGTACGACAAAGTAAACTTAGCCCCAGTATAGCCCATACTGAAGTATCTCCATCATTAAGCTTTGTCAATTAACTCACTTATAAATTCTAAACATGTACTTGCATTCCTAACATGCAGTTGGTCGTAACCAAATTTTCTAGCAAATCATCTAGGTAGATAGGGCTCAATATAACACTCAATATCGCTTCTGTTAATCAAATGAGAGGGACGAATACTGAGTAACCAATGGAATACCTCGACTGGCAAGTCTCATCTGTCATTGCCTTCATCTACAAAAATACCACCTACATATTTTGATGAAACGTCGGGGGAAACACAATAAAAATGGTAGACTACCCCCAGATTCAAAGTTCTTTTGGTCACATAAAGGGAGGTATCGTTCCAAATTGATTATATGTATCTGTAGAGATAAATACTCCATGTTGCATCTGATCTTTCTAAACCAGGGTCCATCAAGGTAGGGTAATGCAATACCAACCACCCCATCAGATATGTATGAGGCATCTCAGTTCTAGGGAATTTTGCCTGACCCACATATGTTTTTTTCCAAGCAGTCAATAAATTGACGAAGGCCGCCATTTAACTTGCACACCATAGCTGGCTAGAGAGCTAGTTTATGGCCGAAGACTAACCGAACTACAGGAAATAATACGTTGTAATACAGTCAATCTACTAAACTAGACCCTGTAACCACCCATCGAGGAAGCCACAGTGACAAATAACCAGCTAGCAGAGCTTCTGGAGATATCACATACTGAGCATATCGAAAGAAATTGAAAGTGAAGGTACCCGCTAGGTAGTTTCCCATGGCCTCTGTGAGGCATTTATCGTGTTCCTTCGCCTCTAACCTGGACTCTTCAATATCATTTATGCCTATATGCTCAACATGCAAAAAAAAGAAGGGTCTTTCCTTTCGTCCGATCGTCAAAAAGATATCTGGTCCACTTCTTAATAAGGATTGTTTCCGAGTTCGTTTTATTGATACACTTGCAGATAAAGTAATGACACATTAATTCCTGGTAGACTTGGATAAGGAGTTCTTTCGTTGCCCAATCATGGATCTCTTTATTTGTAGGGGTATATTACTCATACGACAGCTGTCCTAATGGCAGTTTTGATACTTCATACATTTTGTGAAGTGCAAAACCTAGTTCGCCTTGTGGTGTAAAGAAAGTTTTGGATCGTGCGTTGTATCGTTCTGCTAAAGCAAGGAACATGTTGGTATTTGGTGCTATGCCTTAACAAGTTTCTCTAATGGCTTCATAAAGCCCTAAATTCTCAAGGATTCCTTTATACCTGCCAAGTATCCAAAAGGTGAGGTTAGTCCATTTAACGTTGGAGTTGCTAACCAACCCAGTAGTTCTACATATCCCCGATGAATAGATTCCACCTTCTCTAGCAAAGAGGTTTGCGAAAGTCGGCACCAACCACGGGTCTATAAATGAGGAATGTTCACTAGGTGCTGATCCGGGATACAAACCACAGATAGCACGAGAAGACTCATCAGGGGTACTATATAATATACTACCTTCATTCTCACACGTTTATGGCAAATCTTTCAAAATTTTGGTACCAGGGATGTAAGGAGTCAAGTTTCAGTTCATCTTTCGCTGGGCAGTTGTATGGTAGAAAGTTGATAGAGGGTAGTGGTGAGTCATCTTAGGGATGGACATATCCTTCTCAACAACTTTAAAAACCCATAGCTCCTTCTTAGGACTCGTTTGTGCTGAGTCAACATTAATGGCATCCCCAAACAGAAAGGCTGGTTTTAGAAATTATTCATCATTAATTGTTTTAAAAGGGCCATTGCTTATCATAGACTACATGCCTACGCCTTGATAAGCTATCACTAGTTGACCACTCTTTGGAAGATCATTATCAGATTGGGGAACTCAACGTGTGACAAAATGCTCGGATAATTGGTGTGCAATATGCCTTATGTAGACCCTAGAACATCAGCGAGTGAATCCATTGATCTCAAAACTACCAAAATCACACGAGAAAGTTGGTTACAGAAAAGAGAGAGTTGGCAGATTAAAAATTAGAAATTAGAAATTAGAAATTCCTTGCCCTCACGAATCCTTTTGTATGGATTGGATTACATAGAGACAAGATCTCCAATATCTTTTATACACAAAGAAGTCAGAAGGATCAGACAGAACCTTTCCCTATCTTTTAATTATGAAGGAGTTGTGTTCAAATTTTGAGTTTGCTGAAACTCACGAAAGTGCGCACAGGAGTTTTTTCTCTCCGAACGAGGAAGCCGAATTGAGCACAAATTTTGAGTTTGCTGAAAGTCAAGAAAATGCGCACAAGAATGTTTTCTCTCTAAATGAGGAAAATGAATTGTGCATAAATTTTGAGTTTGCTGAAACTTAGAAAATTTGCATAGGAGGTGCATTTTTTCTCTGAACGAGGAAAATAAGTTTTATGTGTGTGAACATGTATCCTTGTATTCCTATCTCTTATCTTTCCTTTCTGTCTTTCTTCTTCTTCTTCTCAATGACCGCAGTGTATACGAAAGAGAAAAGAAAAGAGAATACAAAAGAGAATAGGAAAGAAAATACAAAAGAAAATGTAAAGAAAGAAATGATGAAACATATAAGAACATTTTTTTTGTACTCTTCACGGCTGGGTGAGCCTTCTCACGGGGCACAATTCGTGTCTGAGGCATAGCGAGGTATTCCTCGATAGGACGATCTACAATACTGCGAGATGATAGGGTAACTATCTTTCCTTTCTTCAAAGCCTAGGATCCATGGCAGAAGATCTCGGGGTTGAAGACGGAGGTTTTTTATTAGGTTTTTTCAGAAGTTGGTAAAAGGATTTCTCTCTCCAAGAGGGTTCTATTTATAGATGCAAATGACCCTTCGGCTACAAACAAACTCTTCAGGATTTGTACAGAAAAATCATGCCTCGATCACACTGATAGAGGCTTGGAAAATCATTAGCATTTGATGCTGATAGGCGACTGGCGGCACGAAAGTACCCATCGATATCCGCAAACAAGTAAGATTTGCCCAAAATATCTTGATTGAAGAAAATTTGTGCACAAAATCAAAATTTCCAAAATTTTCTATGCTACTAGGTTCAAAGTATTTCGAATTTGCGTAAAAATTCAAAAAAATTGAAGGGTGTGTTGTAGAAGCATAGAAAAATGCACAGAAAACAACCCCTCAACAGGTCAAAAGAAGGAAGCACACTTTTCTTTTCTTCCTCGTCCAAAGCATACACGGGCACTTTTCTTTATCTCCTCCATTAGAAGCCTAAAAGCGTGCTTTATATTCGTTAGAAGGAAATGCGCATACAAAAGTTTATAAATTTTTTGACAGGGTATCACCAAAAGACGTGCCTAGGCACAACAGTTGAGGTAATAATTTCTCTCTGTGAAGAAAGAGGCCACGTTGCAATCCTCGACAAAGATCCAAGAAGAGCATAAAAGCCTTTCTCATCTCAGTGGAAACAAAGTGTCCACATTTTCATCTGATGACAAACCGTCTTGGTGAACGTGCCTGACATCTGAAAATTCTTGCGAAAGTCATGGTAGTTGTATCCATGACGTCAGAGTCATAAATGGCTCTTTACACTTCCTTCAAGGAGAGAATCCATATGGCAGGCTAGCCAGCATAAAAAGTTCACACATTACTTTATTAAAGAAAAAATATACGCATTTTTACAATTTTTATTTTTTTTTAAAATCGACGGTGGGCGGTTAGAAATTCAAGGAGATTATGGGCATTTAATGCCATGATTTTCGAGAACGTGAGCAGTTAGTTGTCACCATGATAAAAGTTCTACTCGTACTGGAGGCCACGTGTCAAGTTGACATTTATTTGCACGAGCAGCGGGAGATAGTTACTTACAAATATGCACAAAAAATGTCAAACACAGTGTATATTGCCCATTTTCTACATAGAACCTCAATTTAACCATTTTTAGTGCTTAAACAGCTACAAATACTTAGGGATCAGTGTCATTCCGAGGATAGAATCTTAGTGTCTTGTGCCATATCCTTCTTGTTGTCAAAATCTCTAGTAATTTAGTCTTGGCATTTCTTCTTTTGTGTGTTTGGTAGTCCAAGGAGTAAAGTGATCTATTGTAGATCAAATCTCTATAGTTACTACTTCCAAAAAAATTTGTACTTAGATTTCTGATCATGATTTATTGTATTTTTTCATAAGTTTGTAATAAAATTTCATACAACTTTTGTTTAAGGAAAAAACCAATCAAGTTTTATTCTAATTCTCAAGTGTGACGTGCGTTAGGAGCGAAAATAATCGCAACCAATACTAGCAAATATTTTCACATCTCACAACAGGAACTATACTGGACAACGCAATCAGAATTGCCCACTGGTAAGAATACATCTAACTTAAACAAACAACAAACCATAACCAAGTAAAACGAGCCCACGTCGACTAAATGGATCGACAAGTATGATATAACAAGTTAAAATAAGCTATGGATAGGATATGAGTGAATACGCACTTAGGTTCAAGCTTGGATAAGGACTCGTGATATCTACGTAAAGATTTATAGTCAATTAGCCTAACTTATGTCACACAATAAATGAGATCAAAAGTTATGAAATTCATTTTTAAACGAAGGGTTTTAATTTTAAAGGTCAGAAAAAAAATACAACAAAAACTGTGAAAAAGACCAACAAAAAATAGCTTGAAAATCCATAATTTGTTGGGCTAAAATAGACTTCGTGTTATATTGAACGATATACTGTCTAGTATACTGCTAGCCTCAAAATCAGCTTGACAACATGCTTCAAAATTCATTTCAGCCATAAAAAGTTTGTTTTAGCTCAAAATCTGACTTTTCAAAGCTCTAAATTGGGTGAAATTAAATTTATGACATGATGGACATATTTATTTGCTAAAATTCAGAGATTTAATAGAGGTTAAACTGAATTTATCCCAATAATCGGTTATAATGTCAAAATATTTAATACAGAGTGTCATTCGATTCGGTGGATTGAATCAAGTGTGCTTTTAGCCAAATTGTCCTAACATAATTGTAGTGACAAAGTACACTAGAAAAATCCATAACCATAAACCAAATCTAAGAAATCCCACATGCATACTCACAAACTCATTTTTTGACACCAAAATCCAACATGCATAAAGCCCTACAGGCTCGTGGGTGTACGTAAGTCTTATGTATAGGAAAACAACAGGAAATAAGACTAAGGAACTACCTCCACACATTAAGCAGGTTGTACTTGCCTCAAGTTACGCTTTTGCAAAGATACGACACGGGTTCGAATTTTGGGTCCACCTCCAGACTATCACATGTGTGTACAAGCTTCGTTCCTTTCTTCGTTATCCTAGCCTTGGTCCAGAGATGCTCTGACTCAATTTGGGTGAGAGAAAAAGAGAGATCGAGAGAGAAAGAGAGTGTTTGATTGAGAGAGTTGGGGGAGAGAGAGAGAGAAAGAGACACAGATGAGAGAGGGGTTCGGGTATGCATGTGTGGAAAGAGAAAAGAGAGGAGATAGAGTATCTTTGGTATTAATGAGAGTTATAAGAGAGTAATTTCTCTTATATAACCCTTGGAAATGAATCATGATCGTTCGATCAAGATCGAACGGTCAGAAAGTAAGTTAATGTGGCAAACTCTACCCAAACGGTATACCAAGCTGTATATCAGGCAGAATATTGTCTGGTGTACTAGCTAGCTTGGAAATTTTCCTAAAAGCTAGGATTCTAGCAATTTCTGTTCTAAATCAATCCTAAAAATTGTTCCTAAACTATGTAAAATCTAGATAAAGCTAGTCATTTAGCCAGTTTAGCCCTAATAAATAGATAAGATGTATATAAGCTAATTTATAAAATCAAATTCAAATTCAACCCTTAATAAGAAAAGGAATAAAATAATATATAATAGTATCACTGAAAAGATTAATGAACTCCTTCATGAACACACAAAATAATAATACAAATAAGCAAAATCCAACACTGTATAAATGGTATGCTTAAAATATAATAATAAAATCTAATCAAATTTATCCATAACAACTTATACCTATCTTTGTGTGCATAGCCAAATCTCATCTAATCCTAATTAGCTAGAGATTTCCTTAGGTTAATAAAATTTGTAGTTATCAAACAATGTATATATATTCTTCATGGCTAAGGAAATAACTCGTCTATCCTCTAGCTCCATCAATAAGTCCACCTTTGGACTTGAAACTGGTGATAGGATTCCCCACGTACAACTGGTCGTACCCAAATTGTCTGGCAAACCGGCTGGGCAAATAAGGCTCCAAATAGCAGTAGTCCTCACTTCTGTCAGCAGATGGGAAGGTCTAATGCAGACCAACCAGTAAAAGGCTTCAGGAGAAAGAATAGTCTTCCCCTGACCTACATCCTGAAGTTCGTCCCCTGTTGATTGATATGTACAGGGGGACGGTACAGAAGAGCTTCCAACCATGGGCAAAATTTAATGCTCGCCGACAATCTATGACGCTAGTCATATTCCAAAGTGAATTCTTGTAATTCAATAAGAAGTTATTTCCCGAACCGCTGGCAGAGCCGGGAGACATCACTCTGGTGTTGTGAAGGATTAACCATCCCATCAGATATAAGAATGGCAATTCCACTCTGGAAAATCCTTAACGCTGTGTATCATCTGCAAGCAGTCCATCAGTAATGGCCCTTAGGCCAGCTTGTATTATGCATACCATGGCAGGAAGCAGGCCCAATCTTGCTCCAAACACCAAACGTACTGCGGGCCATATGGTGTTGCGATGAATGCGATCCGCAGACGCGATGCCAGGCACTACCCATCGGCGTAGCTAGACAGAGAGGAAGCCAGTCAGTTGAGCTTCCTTTGACAGAGGCTTACGACAATGCCTCATATAACTAAAGGCTTTAGTGCCTGCAGGATAACCCCCTATCTCCTCATCGAGAACATAATCTGAAGCCCCTGCGTCTTCAATGAGATCATCGACCGTATTGGCATTAAGCATACTCAGAAGATTCAAAGGCTTATCTCTGCTATCTACAACCTTGTCCGGCTTGGCATTTCTGGCCTGATGGAAGAAGAGGTAGGATACCCATTTGTTGATATGAGCCAAATTAGAGGGCTCTTTGTAGAAGGTGGTGCAGGCAAGATAGTGGCTCATCAGCTCCCGGTACATTGTCACTGCCCGAGGGTTTGTATCCCTCAGCTCACTGTTTGTGGGAACGTACTCTTCATAAGGAGTATCTCCCATTGGCAGCTTTGAAATCTCTGTCATCTCATGAAGGGCTAAGCCCAACTCACCTAGTGGAGTGGCGAAAGTCCCAGTGAGCGAATTATATCACTCCATCAAAGCTAAGAATAAGTTGGGGTTGAGAGGCAGCCAATCACTAGTGGCACTCACAGCCGCAAACAAGCCAATACTCTCCAGCTCCATCTGGAAGTGCTTCAGGGCCCAGGCAGTTAAACTGGCCCATCGAAGATTCCCGGGGCTAAGCCATCCACTGGTGCGAGGATTAACCTTGGGGTACACTCCTCTCTGCCCCATAAAGTCATTACAGAAAGTCGATATTTGAACCGGCTGGATCAGTGAAGTATCTTCACTCGGGACGCTACCCGGCAGTAATCCTCTGAAAGGCATAACAGGGCCTGAAGGACTGCTCACAAAGACTCCTCGGTTCGATACTTTCTTGTATGAGATCTTCCCTGGCCACCCATAAAGATCTGGAGTCAGAGTCCACATCATCTTCCTAGGATGTGTGGCATGGAAGAATGCCGAGATAGGGTAATCTCTGGGCATCCTTGGCAGATACATGACCGTGCCCTCAGCAGAAAACACCCAATCTTTCTTCTTGGGCTTAGTCTGGGATTGTTTGTCGATAACATCTCCGAATAAGAAACTTGGTTTCTTATATTCAGTCCCATCTATGTATGCCAGGGGCTCCCCACTGATCATACTCAGCAGCATTCGTTCTCCTTGGGACGAGATCAGAGTTCCCCTTTCTTGAGGATACTCGGTTCCAGAGATGGGGAATGTCACATGGGACAAGTCCTCCAGATAGCTAGAATTCAACATCCCAGCAGCAGAGCCCATCACTTCAACCAAAGGAGGGATCTGCAAGTCCACTGCAAAATGCAAGAAAATAAGTCAGTTTTACGCTAGATGCTACACTCTTGCAGGATACGCCAAAGACTAATAGTCTGAGCTTTTACGCCGGACTGCAAAAACTTGAGTCTTACGCTGGAATCTATTTCCAGTGCATAAAACTCAAGGTTGGCAGTATACGCCAAAATCTAACAGTATGAGATTTTTACGCCAGACTACCAAAATTTGAGTTTTTATGCCAAAATTTACATCTAGTGCGTAAAACTCAAAGTTTGTAGTATACGTCAAATTTCGACAGTCTGAATTTTTACGCCGGACTGCAAAAATATGAAGTTTTTACACTGACACATTAGAAATGTGGGCGTATTGTTTCGCATACACGTACAACGTGTGCAGAAGGTTCTCTATTCCTCTCGAAGTCTTTACCTGTGATGCCCGGAGCGCAGCTCGTCGGAGGAGCACTTCATTCAGATCGGGGCTCGCTCAGCCTAATGGGAGTTGCTCGTTCTTGAGCAAAAAAGCGAGATGAGGAAGCAGTTTTCTTTCCCTTAGCAGTGGAAGCCTGTTTCGGTGCCATGGCGAAGCTCAAAGTTCTGAGAAAAGAGACGAAGACAAAGAGTTCTCAAAGAGACGAAGGGTTTTACAAAGACAGATGAAGGGTTTCTCTCTCAAGACCTTGGGCTATTTATAGAGTTTAGATAACTCTTCGAATCCCTAACCAAATCCAATATTTAATAGTCGATTATGATTTGGGACCACGTCAGCCTATCATTTGAAAAAAAGAAGACGGACAGTCATGCTGCGCAGTGGAACCAGATTTTACGCGCAGAATAAATCTACGGTTTTACGCTCAGAAGCTTTTACGCTAAGAGGCTACAAATCTACGGTTTTATGCTCAGAAGGTAAACAGATGCTACGGATCTATGACTTGTCGAGAAGACCAATTACAAGGGTTTACGCAAAAAATATTCCTTTTTGGCTAGAAAATATTCCAAGTGCCTGAAACACACAGAGGTCATGTCACGCCCTAGTCCTAAATCAGGAGGGACCAGGCTACATGGCATTGGCCAGCTGACACGTATCCGAAGGAAATCCAATTTATTGGACCCAAAGAGACGTGTTACGCTGTCCTAAATACTAACAAGTCTAGTAATAGCATATAACAGGTAACATCTAATCTCATCCACAATATATCAATGAATATTAAAATCAGTACTAGAATATAAGCGCTGAGTCTGAAATGTCATAGTACAAATCCGATAAGTTTGGTGGGAACAAACCCACTACAAAAGCTAAAATAAGAGTGCTGAAAATAACATGACTAGAGCATCGGCTATCTAGATAAAGAGGCTCCAGCTCTAGATGGCAAGTCTACCCAAAATCAAAGGAACTCGGATGGCAGCACTTCTAACTCCTCATCAGAAGCATACCTCGTCTCCTGCCCAGGTCCGTACACAGTGGGATAGTACGCCTCATCTAAATCTGGAAGGGAACCGGGTCCTCAGTGGAACATAATAAGATACATAAAAGCATGCCATATATAAATACTGAATAAATAAAGGGTGAGCTAACCATCTAAGTAAATGCAATGTGAAGACCTCATAATACGTATGGAAAAGTGTAGGCTAGACATATGCTGACTTAATTTACCAATCATCGTGACTGGCTAGTATATGCCACATATGCCCCCAGAAATATGGGCGCTCTGTAATTCGTCCATCTCCGAGGAGCATGGTATCCGAAGGTATAATGTCAAGGAGGTGGGTGTCCCATACACCTACTAGCTGTCTTCCCCGTCCAATACGGGTATACAAGTCGAATACACAACGAGCATACCACGTAGCTATATGCCAAGTCACAATTTTCTATATATCCTTATTTCGTGCTAAACCGTGATGTGTGTCTCATGCACCGGTAGCTAATCGAGTACGCGAACCCGCATCCCAACATGAATTTCAATTGTGATGTGTATACAAGTGTCAGGTCTAGGAGGATATCAGAATACCCTCGTATCTGTAGGTGAGTATGCTAATGTCTAAGTCTGTTACACTGTGTATCGACAGATTTGTCGACCACACCCGAGTCAATCTCGAGCGTGTATATTACAACAAGATCACAAACAATAGTTTATAATTTAAACAGTAAAATTTGGCAAGGTATACTTGCCGAGTAATGGTGTAAGCGTCTACAGCAGTGTTCTAAGTTTTAGTGAAAGAAGTGGATTAGAGTTTGAGAAATGTTGTAATATATATAGGGATAAAGAGGCAGTAGGGAAACTTAGGGATTAAGAATTACTGCTGCTGCTGCTTTCATCTTTTCATTGGTTTAGGTTTTGGTTGGTCTGCTATTGGTTTAGGTTTCGGTTGATCTGTCATTGGTTTAGGTAACGGTTGAGGTTAGTTTAGGAATAACATGTAGAGTGGCGGTGGGGGATGAGTCATACGAGGATTGTTTTATGCGCGGTGAGAGGAATTATGCGGTGGAATGGTTTTACGCACGGAAGTTGCTTTACGCGTGGTTTTAAACTTTACGCGCGGAGGTTGTTTTACTACTGCTGCTGCTGGGGTTTACGCGGGAAGGAGTATACACTGGGTGATGAGCTACTGCTGATATTTCTTACTTTACACGGGGGTTGGTTAACGGATTGCGGGTTTGGGTTTTGGATTTGATCCCAAGGGAAATTCTATTCTAATAAAAATCTATTCTCCCTATTTAGCTCATAACTAATATAAATAGATAATAAAATCGGTTTCAGAATTTAGGGGTTTTACATTCTACCCAACTTATAAAAATTTTGTCCTCGAAATTAAAACTAAGTCACGGTAGCAAGTACGAATGGTAGAAGATATATAAATTAACATGGTAATTTCATACCTTGGTCTGTGAACAGGTTTGGATAACGTTTGCGCATGTCATCTTCTCGCTCCCAAGTGGATTCTTCTGGTGCGCCATGCTTCCATGCTACGCGGACCAAGAGAATAGACTGGTTCCTCAATACTTTCTCTCGATGATCAAGGATTCCCACTGGTTATTCTTGATATGATAAGCTCGGCCCAATGGTGATTTCTGAATAGTCAAGGACATGACTGCTGTCTGCCACATACCGCCTAAGTTGTGATACATGGAATACGTTATGTACTCCCTCAAGTGAAGGTGGTAGCACAAGTCGATACGCCACTTCTCCCACTCTCTCTAATACGTTAAATGGTCCAATTTATCTTGGACTCAACTTACCACGCCCGCCGAATCGAATGGTGCCGCTGGTGGGTGATATCCTCAAGAAGACATGATCTTCTTCTTTAAACTCTAAGGGACGACGATGAAGATCCGCCCATTGTTTTTGCCTGTCTTGTGCTGCTCGCAAGTGTCCTTGGATTTTTTTTATCTTCTCCACTGTGCGAATAATTAATTATGGTCCTAGAATCTGTCTTTCACCCACATCGCTCCAACACACTGGGGAACGATACTTCCTTCCATAAAGTGCTTCGTAGGGAGCCATTTGAATGCTCGCTTGATATCTATTATTGTAGGAAAACTCAACCAAATGCAAATGGTCTTTCCATGATCCACTGAAATTAAGCATGCACGCCCTCAACATATCTTCCAGTGTCTGAATGGTGCGCTTGGACTGTCCATCTGTCTACGGGTGATACGATGTGCTGAACTTTAGGCGGGTACCAAGACTCTCTTGCATACTCTGCCAAAAGTAAGATGTGAACCTTGTATCCCTGTTAGACACTATACTGACTGGTACTCCATGCAGTCGCACGATCTCTCTCATATACATATCTGCTAAGACTTCTGTAGATTGTCCAACTCTGAAGGGTAAAAAGTGGGCAGCCTTGGTGAGTCGATCTACGATCACCCATACGATATTACGACCACTAGGACTCCTCGAAAATCCCATAACGAAGTCCATAGTGATGTGCTCCTATTTCCACTCAGGTATTGGGAGTGGTTGAAGTAGACCTGCGGACCTCTGATATTCAGCCTTGACTTGCTGACACACCAGGAATTTTGCCACAAAGTGGGCTATCTCCCTCTTCATTCCATGCCACCAATAGTATTGTCTCAGATCTCTGTACATCTTCGTGCCTCCTGGATGAATAGAGTATGTTGAGCTGTGCGCCTCTGACATCAGCTCTTCACGAAGTTCTCCATTTGGGACATAAAGACGATCTCCGCATCTTAAAGTCCCATCCTCGTGTATGTGCAACCCTATCTGTATTTCGGCCTCGGTCCTTTGTCGAAGTCTCTGGAACCTGGCATCTGTTGGCAGGGCAACCTTGATTCTCTCGACCAATGTTGATTGCAACTGGTAACTTGACAATTGGCCGTCAGCTCCTGGCATAATGACCTTTATACCCAACTGCTCTAGATCTCTTAATAGATCTTGTTGGGTGATTAGAAAGAATGCCATGGGTCTCCTGCTTAGAGCGTCGGCTACTACGTTGGCCTTTCCCGGATGGTACTGCAGCTCAATCTCAAAGTCTGTCATTACTTTGAGCCAACGTCTTTGTCTCAGGTTCAAGTCCTTCTGGGTGTAGACGTACTTTAGGCTTTTGTGATCAGTGAATATCTCCACTCGTTCTCCGTATAGATAGTGTCTCCAAAGCTTCAAGGCAAAGATGATTGCCGCAAGCTCCAGGTCGTGAGTGGGATAATTTTTCTCATGGATCCTTAGTTGTCTAGAGGCGTAGGCTACAACCTTCCCATGTTGCATCAAGACGCAACCTAAACCTTTTCCGGATGCATCGCTGTAGATTACGAATCCTCCGGATCCTGAAGGTATGGTCAAGATATGTGTCGTAGTCAAATGCTTTTTCAGCTCATCGAATGCTATCTGACACTCCTCAGACCAGATAAACTCCTGCTCTTTGCGGGTCAAGCGAGTCATCGGCTCCGCGATCCTTGTAAAGTTTTCTACGAACCTCCGGTAATATCCGACAAGTCCTAGGAAACTCCTCACTTCTGAGACGTTAGAAGGGGTCGATCACATTTCTACTGATGAAATCTTCGCTGGATCTACCGAAATACCATCTCCTGATATAACGTGTCCAAGGAAAGCGATACGATCTAGGAAAAACTCACATTTGCTCACCTTTGCATAAAGCTTCTCACGTCTTAGTGTCTCTAACACTAGCCTCAAGTGCTCTCCGTACTCCTCATGGTTCTTTGAATATGCCCATATGTCATCGATGAAAACTACCATGAACCGGTCCAGATACTGATGGAATACTCTGTTCATTAGGTTCATAAATACGGCAGGTGCATTTGTCAATCCAAAAGGCATCACTAATAACTCGTAGTGACCATAACGAGTCCTGAATGTTGTCTTTGGAATGTCTTCTCTTCGTACTTTTACCTGATGATAACCTGATCTCAAATCTATCTTTGAGAATACTACTGCTCATGTTAGTGGTCGAACAGATCATCAATTCGCAGCAGGGGGTACTTGTTTTTTGATTGTCAAAGCATTTAGGGCTCTGTAATCAATGCACATTCGGAATATCCCATCCTTCTTTGGTACAAACAGTACTGGTGCTCCCCAGGGTGATGCACTAGGACGAACAAATCCCTTGATCTACAACTCTTCTAGTTGTAGCTTCAGCTCGTCTAGCTCCTTCTTTGCCAACCGGTACACATTTGAAGATACCGGTGCTGCTTCGGGCACTAATTCAATAATGAACTCTACCTCTCTATCAAGCGGTAGGCCTGGCAACTCCTCCGGAAATACATCCTCAAATTCTGCAACAATAGCTGGTGGAGCTGTCTCCATAGCCATGTAAGCTCTAGGTGTCTGGCCTACTCCTTGCTCGATGGTGCCCCGCATGTACTCGAACTCCGGGTGTTCTAGCGGTCTAAAAATAACGCTACCCTTCCGGCAGTCTAGTATAGCATTGTACTAGCTTAACCAGTCCATGCCTAAGACAACGTCGAAGTTTGGCATTGGGAGTACTAAAAATTGGGCTTTCATCTCCCTACTACACACGACTACGGAGCACGTTCTAATAGTGCTGGTAACCGGTACTATGCCTCCTCCGGCAAGAATCTTCCAACTCTTAGGCAAGGGGGAAGTAGCTACCTTATGCATGGCTATGAAACTAGTAGATATAAAAGATAGCGTAGCACCAGAATCAAATAATGCAGTTGCAGGTATTGCCGTAACTAAAATGGTACCTGTGATAGTTTCCCCTTCTGGTTTCTCCGTAACTGCAGCTAATGCAAAGGCCTGTCTGTGCCTCTGCCCTCTTCCCTGCTGCCTGGCTCGGTCGAACTGAGCCTCTTGTGGGGCCAAGGGTGGTCCCTTCTGAAATCCTCCGGATGTTAGGGGATGCTGACCTCCAGTCGAGAGTAGTATCCTCTGGACTGGTGCTGTTGGCCCTTGTCCGTTCTGGAGTGCTGCCTTCCTGCGTTGTGGGCAGTCTCTGGCCAGGTGTTGACTTGCTCCATATATCATGCACAGTCCATGCTTCTTCCGGCAGTCTCTGGCGAAGTGTCCCTTCTTGCCACAATGATGACAAGTCGAAAGCTTCTTCTGCTGATATGGCCCTGTCCTTTGTGCCTGCATTCCTGGACGATGGATTGGCCCTCCTGCTCTGGGCTGGACTTTGGCTGGTATGGTCGTGCTAGAGTGCCTCGCTTCTCTGCCAATGATCTCCTGGATTCTTGCCTCTGAAAGAACCTCCTCATAAGAGATCCTGGACTGCGTGGTGGTATACCTTTGTAGCTCGGGGGTAAGGCTATGATGGAACCTACTGGCCTTCTCCAGCTCGTTAGGTATCAGGATGGCACCAAATCGACTAAGTCGGCTAAACTCTTCGTCGTAGGCGTCTACGGTCATAGTTCCTTGTTCCAGGTGTAGGAACTGGGAGTATAGAGCATTCCTGACCATAGCCGGAAAATACTTTGCATTGAAGTACACTAAGAATTGCTTCCACATCTGGTTCTTGTCGATGTCGCGCTCTATGGGGTCCCACCAGTGATGGGCGTTGCCTTTGAGTTGGGCCCTCACCGCGATCATCCAAAGATCTGGATACAGCTGTGAACCTTCCAGTAGCATCTCCGTGTTGGAGACCCAATTTGATATCTCCTCTGGAGTCTCGCTGCCCGAAAAGGTTCCTGGGCCCATCTGACGAAAACCTTGGACAGTACCAGCTGGTTGGACAGGTACAGGTGCTGGATTAGATGTTCTTTCCAGAGCTGTCATCAAGCTCTGCCTTAAGGTCTTAGTCTGATGCCATTATGCCTGCATCATGGCTTGGAAGAATTGGAACATTTATGGCTATCCCTCTAGTTATGGCATCAGGGCTGGAAAGGGTCGAGGTGGAGGCAAAGAAGTATCTGCCTGCTGTGTTGGTGCCTGGAAGGTCTGTCCTTCTTGCTGAGCTAGTGTAGCTCCCTGAGTAGGACCATTGTGGAGGTATGGTGGATAAACCGGTATTTGTCTCGGGGACTGGTCTCTTGGGGTAGTCAGGGTTCTATTGACATCAGGTGAGGTGTCTGTTGCCTTGTCAACCCTATCATCTGTGTGTCCACTGGGTACGTCCATATTTCTGGGGAAAAAGAAACAAACAGGATGCAAGCTTTTAATGGAATATTTGCGTAAAAATAGGGTTTTAAGGTTGTTTGCGTAAAACAACGATTCAAAGAAGTTGGGCATAATTTAAGACTTCAGAGCTGTCCGCGGAAAATCGAGATTCTAGATGGTTTACGTAAAGTAAAGATTCGAGACTGTCTGCGTAAAGCAGAGATAGAGATTTTGAAATTGTCTGCGTAATACAGAGTTTCAAGCTGTCTGGCGTAAAGTAGAGATTTATTATCTGGCGTAAATCATGACTTCAGAGCTATCTGCGTAAAAGTCTGCTATACCTTCCTGCGTAAAGTCTGCCTAAAGTCTGTGTGCGTAAGGTTTGCTTACGTAGAATCTAACATACGTTATTTTTATTGCAGCGTAAGGTTTGTACGAGGAACTCTTTGTATTCCTTGGATGAATTTGTCAGATAATTCAGTGAACCTGACATCTGACAAAAAGTACTGCACGATAACCGAGAGGGTAGTTGTGATGATGTTGCTGTACAGAGACCCAGTTTGTCGTTTAGTGACATATTTGATACACCACTCAAGGAAGGATTGAGTCTTCTGAATACACTGTCTATTGTAGTGAGCTTTTATGCTCACGATAAGACAAAACCTTGATGTTACGTAAAAAACTGCTTCTTGCGCAGGGCTCGAGGCATCTCTCTGCATTTAATGCATGAGATTTTCCTTTGTCATGACTGGGAAAGCTAAAATTATGACAAAATACGCTTATATTACCAACCTTGTGGTTTATGCCTAATTAGGTTACTCTACGCTGTTTATCAAGCTTACGCTGGGGTAGTTTCCTACATGGTTTTGCATGACAGGTCATACACAGGATTTAGGAAGACTATGGAAATGAGGTCAGCAGTTGTCATAACCGTAGCATAAAGTAGGCAGTCTTCTACAGAATTTGGCTTTTACGCCAACAGAACAGTTTTTTGGCTTTTACGCCAACAATAGTCAATTGGTTTATCTATATAAATAGATGCCCCTGGTCACAGCGTAAATGGTTTCTGGCGTAATATTCTGTTTATTCCAAACAGAGGATAGGTTGAAGGGGAGAATGAGGTTTTAGTCAAATGCGGATGAGATCCTTATGCTCTATTCCTATACGCAGGCTTGTTTGGTATAGTTATGTAACCAAGACAATATATTCTTGACCTGCATGGGCCACCACTAAAACTATGTCATGCCCCAGTCCCAAATCAGGAGGGACCAGGCCACGTGGCATTGGCCAGCTGACACGTCTCCGAAGGAAACCCAATTTATTAGACCCAAAGAGACGTGCTACACTGTCCTAAATACTAACAAGTCTAGTACTAGCATATAACAGGTAACATCTAATCTCATCCACAATATATCAATGAATACTGAAATCAGTACTGGAATATAAGCACTGAGTCTGAAATGTCATAGTACAAACTCGATAAGTCTGGTGGAAACAAACCCACTACAAAAGCTAAAATAAGAGTGCTGAAAATAATATGACTAGAGCATCGGCTATCTAGATAAAGAGGCTCCAGCTCTAGATGGCAAGTCTACCCAAAATCAGAGGAACTCGGATGACAGCACTTCTAACTCCTCCTCGGAAGCGTACCTCGTCTCCTGCCCAGGTCCGTACATAGTGGGATAGTACGTCTCATCTAAATCTGGAAGAGAACCAGGTCCTCAGTGGGACATAACAAGATACATAAAAGTATGCCATATATAAATACTGAATAAATAAAGGGTGAGCTAACCATCTAAGTAAATACAATATAAAGACCTCATAGTACGTATGGGAAAGTATAGGCTAGACATATGCTGACTTAATTCACCAATCATCGTGACTAGCTAGTATATGCCACATATGCCCCCAGAAACATAGGCGCTCTGCAATTCGTCCATCTCCGAGGAGCATGGTATCCGAAGGTATAATGTCAAGGAGGTGGGTGTCCCATACGCCTACTAGTTATCTTCCCCGCCCAATGCGGGTATACAAGTCGAATACACAACGAGCATACCACGTAGCTATATGCCAAGTCATAATTTTCTAGATATCCTTATTTCGTGCTAAACCGTGATGTGTGTCTCACGCACCGATAGCTAATCGAGTACGCGAACCCGCATTCCAACATGAATTTCAATTGTGATGTGTATACAAGTGTCAGGTCTAGGAGGATATCAGAATACCCTCGTATCTGTAGGTGAGTCTGCTAACGTCTAAGTCTGTTACACTGTGTATCGACATATTTGTCGACCACACCCGAGTCAATTTCGAGCGTGTACAGTTATATGTATATTGCAACAAGATCACAAACAATAGTTTATAATTTAAACAGTAAAATTTGGCAAGGTATACTTGCCGAGTAATGGTGCAAGCATCTACAACAGTGTTCTAAGTTTTAGTGAAAGAAGTGGATTAGAGTTTGGAAAATGTTGTAATATATATAGGGATAAAGAGGCGGTGGGGAAACTTAGGGATTAAGAATTACTACTGCTGCTGCTTTCATTGGTTTAGGTTTTGGTTGGTCTGCCATTGGTTTAGGTTTCGGTTGATCTGTCATTGGTTTAGGTGTCGGTTGAGGTTAGTTTAGGAATAACATGTAGAGAGGCGGTGGGGGATGAGTCATACGAGGATTGTTTTATGCGCGGTGAGAGAAATTATGCGGTGGAATGGTTTTATGCACGGAAGTTGCTTTACGCGTGGTTTTAAACTTTACGCGCGGAGGTTGTTTTACTACTGCTGCTGCTGGGGTTTACGCGGGAAGGAGTATATGCTGGGTGATGAGCTACTATTGATATTTCTTACTTTACGCGGGGGTTGGTTAACAGGTTGCGGGTTTGATCCCAAGGGGAATTATATTCTATTAAAAATCTATTCTCCCTATTTAGCTCATAACTAATATAAATAGGTAATAAAACCGATTTAAGAATTTAGGTGTTTTACAGGTCAGCATTAAAGATGACTCTTTTTCTTGGGCCATTGGAAGGTCATTCAAAGTCTAGCCAGAATCCTTTACATCTAAGTTCAAGTATGGCCTGTTCGGCGGACATTCCTTGCCCTGTTTCGGGGAATTTTCGGGAAACCATTCTTGAAGATGATATTCTGAACATAAATTCTTCATATCAGAGAAGTGACAGTTCAGAATTCTATGCGACTCCTCGTCCAAAAACAACATGACAGTTAGATCTTCAAGACAACTTAATGCTAAAGAGCTTTTTACGCATCTTTGTTACGCGTAAAAGTCGGGACATGACCGGATAAGCGTTTACCAGAGTCAGCGTAAAAAATTACTCAGACGTGTCGAAGCTGCACATTATCAGCCTTTCTCACAGCAAATATGGCAAATCAGCAATGCGTAGAAGAAGACAAGTTTATTAATCATGATTACATATGATGGAAATCCAGTTTACAAAGGATTTTTTATTTTCATGATTACATATGATGGAAATCCTTTTTTTATAAAGGATTATTCACTAATATTCAAGATCACGATGAGAATCTGTTGCGCCAGGTTCTCATATTGGTGGAGATCTTTTTCTTCTTCTACGGCACTTCATCGACTTCTGCGGCCGATGAACAAGAAAATGATTAATGGCGGGAGGATACAAAACTGGGCCTGTTTTATTCAAGCCTATCCTCCATACGCCATAGCAGACACGTCCTAGAATTGTGTTAGGGATTCAGACCCAACACAATACTGGAAGACAGGGCCAAACTGCCTACTTATGTCCAGCTTCATAATAGGAGAAAATACAGCTAGCAAGCTGTGTGGTCCGATGAGACCCTTCCTCTCTCTTGGACGAATTGCCATATAAAATTGCTGATTATCCCGAGGAAAGGAAGCTATGATATCCTTCCATGATCCATCGTTGCAGAGGACATTTGCTCGAAGATACCTCCTTTTATGGCTCCTTACATGCTGGAAGAGCATAATCTTCTTCTTCCTCAGGTCAGCCCAATGAATCTCGGCAACCATCTTTTTGGTGAAGGAAGTGTGGAAAAACAGGTTCACTTGCTTGCCTTTATATAGGTGGAAGAGAACATACCCAATCCCAACAACTTCCCAAATATCTCCAAAAAACCAGCCTCGCGGAACGAGTCAAATTTGACCGTTTCATGCTTCATTCAAAGTATTTTAAACTACGAGGAATTTAAAAACTTTGAAGGGGGTCTTGTAGAAGCATAAAAAATACGCTGGGAATTATACGCATAAAACCCCCAACATACATGAAGCACGCGTAAAACAGAGCTTCAGCGCTATGTGGTGTAAAATATGACTTCAGAGCTGCCCGCGTAAAGCAGCGCTTCAAACCTGTTTTGGCGTAAAATGTTGCTATGCCTCCCTACAGCATAAAATACGTTTGTCTTTAATGCAACGTAAAGTCATAAGAGGAACTCTTCGTATTCCTCGAATGAATCTGTCAGACAGAACAGTGAACCTGACTCCTGACAAAAGTACTGCACTACGATCGAGAGGACGGCTGTAATGATGATTCTACACAGAGGCCCAGACTGTCGTTTAGCGGCATATCCTTGATACAAGTCATTTTTACGCATTCAAGGAATACGCTGCCTATTCTACACATACAAAGATAAGTTTTTACGCTCAAGATGAGACGAAATTATACGCCACGCCAAAAGCTATTTTTCGTACAGAACTCGAGGCATATCTCTGCAGTTAATGCGCGAGATGGGGGCAGATCTCTGCATTTAATGTATGAGATTTTGTTCTATTTTTAATGATTGGGAGAGCTAAAACTAGGGCTAATACGCTCACATCATTATTCCTGCATGTTATGTCAACCAGGTTATTTTCAACTATAGGAGTACGTCGTATGATATCTCCTCGAAATACGCCAACTCAGGCTATATTTGCAAAGGTGTGTGATAAGGATATTTGGCCCAGAATACGCTCAAGACCTCAGCCAGGAAGGATAATTGGCTAGTTTACGCTGGTTACCTATTATTTATGCAGCATCAAACTTTACGCAGAATTTGGCTTTTACGCCAACACGACAGCTATTTGGCTCTTACGCCAACAAGACAACTACTTGGCTTTTACGCCAACAAGACAGCTATTTGGCTTTTACACCAACAAGACAACTACTTGGCTTTTACGCCAACAATATAGCTACTTGGCTTTTACGCCAACAAGACAGTTATTTGGCTTTTATGCCAACCATCTTTACGCGAGGGGCAGTTACCTACGTGGCTTGCATGCCGTAATCTTTGATGAGCGATTATACATGTTACCTCATAATGGGACACGCGTCACACACAGATTCAGGAGATTATTTTGACGTGGGTAGCAGTTATTGTAACCGCCGCGTAAAGAGCGCCACTCTCTTCATAGTTTGGCTTCTACGCCGACTGGACAGTTACTGTGACTGAGCTCTATAAATAGAGACCTCCGGTCACAGAAGAGGAAGAGGTCGGAATCAGGAGAGGATACCAAGATCGGAGATCGAATAAAAAGAGAGAGAGCATAAAACAAAGAGTGTTGGTTGACAGTTTAATCCCACTTACAATCTTTGAAGCTTCTTCTTCTACAGCACTTCTTCATCATCGTGTGGTCCAAGGGACAAAGTGATCGACCGCAGATCAGACTCCTATAACAATATTTCCCCAGAATTATTTTTTTTATTGTACTTAACATCCTCGTATAGGATTAATTGTACTCTTTTTCTTGTTTGTAAACAAAAAAAGAGTTTCGTATAAACCTTGTTTCATTTTTTGTTTATCATCAAACACTCATGATCTCGACTTTAACTTCTAGTTCTATCATCTTTAATTAAGTCTCGGGACTAACAATCTCAAAGCAAGATCCGAGTAAGATGGAGAACCGATCAAACCTTCTCGATACTAGCTTTCACATGCTTGAGAAGTTTAATGGCGAACACTACAACATTTGGAAGAGGAAGATCTCTCTGAATCTTCGTCTTGTCAAAGTTGCTTATGTATTGGTTGATCCATAACCTACCATCCCTAATGATGGAGGGAAAATTAAAGTTGGTATGGCGTAGGACGCACACAACAAGTAAAAAGAAGACAATAACCTCTGCAGGCTATTGATCCTCAATCCAATAGAGGACTCGATGGCAGAGTCTTATAGCAAGAAGGAGAAGGCGAAAGACATATGGGAAGCTCTTGAGAAGCATTACAAAACTGATAAAAAGATGTCTAAAATTCATCTCGTTGAAAAGATTTTCACTTTGTAATTTGAAGACGAGAAGATAATTCTGCCGCAAGTCAAGAAACTTCTGAAGATGCAGCAGAAGCTGGAGGAAGAGGGCATGAAGCACAAAGATAATTTTATGGTAAGGGCTATCGTCACCAAGCTTCCTCCAGGCTAGATCAAGTTCAAGACTGACATGTACCATAAGAAGACGGCAATCCAGCTCGAAGATCTTCTTCACTGGATTCACGTTGAAGATGAGACCAGGGGACAACTGAAGTTGGATTTTTTGTCCAAACAGTTGGCAAAGGCCAACTTGGTGCATGTTGGTGATTCTAAGGGGAAGCGAAAGGCTTCTCACAATAAGGAAAAGAAGGACTTCAACCATCTGAAGGTAAAGTCGGCTTCGTTCAAACCGAAGCCAAAGCCCAAGTCCGAAGTGACTTACTTCAATTGTGGCAAGAAGGGCCACTACCGGAGTGACTCCAGATCTAAGCCCAAACAGACAGAGCAAGGTGAGCCTAACAAGGTTTCTATGATTTCACAGGTTGTCACGACTAGTGTCAACTCTGACTGGTGGGTGAACACTGGCACATTCTGCCATGTTTGCTCAAAGAATGAGTTATTCATCACCTACAAGCCTACATCTGAGAAGGTTATGGTGGCAAACCAGGCACAAGCTAAAGTTCTCAGGACCAGAATTGTGGTACTAAACCTGACTTCGGGTAAGTCCCTGACACTTCAAGATGTGAAGCATGTACCAATGATAGCCAAGAATCTGGTCTCAGGAAGTCTGCTCTGCCATGCAGGCTTGAGGATGGACATTAATGCAAGACAGATGGTGATATCTTACAAAGGAATATACTTTAAAAAAGCTTTCTGTACCGAAGGGATGTTCAAACTTTAACTTGTAACTCCTGCTACAATGATAAATGCAATCACTTCTTCTGGTTATTCTCTTGAGTTATGGCACAATAGACTAGGACATGTTCATTGTAAAAGAATAAACAAGGTGTCTAGTCTAGGGCTTATCTCCAAATATGGGGGTAAGAAGGTGGAGAAGTGTGAGGTATGTGCGTAGACAAAGATCACCAGAAAGTCGTTCAAACGGGTTAACCGAAGCACAGATCTTCTGGAGTTGGTGCACTTAGATATCTGTGACTTCAGACAGTTCTCTACAAAGGCCAAGATATAGTATTTCATTACATTCATCGACGACTACTCGAAGTATGCGTTCGTTTATCTGCTCAAGTCAAAGGATGAAGCATTTAAGAAGTTTAAGGAGTTCAGGGCTGAAGTTGAACGTCAGACAGTGCAACAACTCAAGAGACTTAGAAGTGATCGAGACGGAGAGTATATGTCTATTGAATTCACATCGTTCTGCAAAGAACGTAGAATTGTCAATGAGACAACTGCTCCGTATTCTCCTCAATCAAATGGAGCAGCAGAGAGGAAGAATATGACGTTAACAGAAATAATAAACTCAATGCTGTTAACTGCGGGTCTTCCAAACTACTTCTGAGGAGAAGCTGCATTGACGGCTACATTCATCCTGAACAGAGTGTCATACGCAACATCCGATGTCACTCCTCATGAACTCTGGTTCAAAGTCAGACCCAACTTGAATGTCATTCGAGTGTGGGGGTGTCTAGCATATATGAAGCTCCCGGACTTAAAGATTCAGAAACTGGGTACGAGGACAACGAAGACCATCTTCTTGGGTTATGTTGAGAAGAGTGATACTCGAAGGTTTCTTGATATAGAATCAAATCATATTATTGAATCTCGCAACGAAGAATTCTTTGAAGATAAATCTGCAAGGCACAAGAATATTATTATCGCAGATATTCCGGAGAATAGTGTGGATGTACAGGAGGCTGAAGCTTCCAAAGAAGATGTACTAGTATATGAAGAAGTCATTCCAGAGACAACGTTTGAACCAGAACTCGCAGAACCGAGAACTAAGCGGGTGAGAAGACAGAAGAACATCGGAGAAAATTTTGTCACCTATCATATGAAAGCAGATCAGCTTACCTATGATGAGGCGATGAAGACTAGAGACGCTGTCTTCTGGAGGGAGGCTATCAATGACGAGTATGACTTAATAACCTCCAATAACACTTGGGTATTGGTCGATCTACCGGAAGGAGCTAAACCAATCGGATGCAAGTGGATCTTCAAAGGGAAGATGAAGGCTGATGGAACTGTTGACAAGTTCAAGGCAAGGTTAGTTGCCAAGGGGTTTTCTCAGAAGCAGAGGATCGACTACTTCAATACATATGCTCCTGTAGCATGGATGACGACCATCAGGATATTGATTGCTCTGAGTGCAATTCACAAGCTAGTTATTCATCATATGGATGTCAAAATAGAATTCCTGAATGGAGAGTTGACTGACGAGATTTACATGTAATAGCTAGATAGATTTATCGTCAAAGGACTGGAAGAAAAAGTTTGCAAGTTGATAAAATTATTATACGGTCTGAAGCAAGCTCCCAAGATGTGGCACAAAAAGTTTGATAAAGTCATAAGCTCAAATGGCTATAAGTTCAACGAGACGGACACGTATGTTTACACAAAGTTTACTGACAGAAGAGGAGTCATCGTTTGTCTTTACGTAGATGACATGCTGATCCTAGGCAGGAATCTAGCACGAGTCACTGAGACAAAGAAGTTTCTCTCATCCAAGTTCAGTATAAAGGACTTAGGAGAAGCTGATGTTATCCTCGGGATAAAGATCATCCGGACGGACACTGGAGTGGCACTGTCACAGTCTCATTATATTGAGAATATGCTCACACGCTATGGATATCAGGATCTTCTAGGAATCGATACTCCATACAGGTGTGACAAAAAACTGAAGCCAAATCCTAGGGAAAGCGTCAGGCAGCTGGAGTATTCAAGCGTCATTGGGAGTTTGATATATGTAATAACTGCCATAAGGCCTGACATAGCTTTTGCCGTGGGGATGCTGAATCGATTCACGAGAAACCTTGGTGTGGAACACTGGAAGGCTGTGAAGAGAGTGATAAAATATTTCAGGAGGACTCAGAAGTATGCACTGCACTACAACGAGTATCCGACAGTAGTGAAAGGCTTCAGTGATTCAAGCTGGTGTTCAGAAGTAGAGAACGAAAGGTCCACAGGAGGATACGTCTTTTTTATGGGTGGAGCTGCTATATCGTGGAAGTCGAAGAAGCAGACTATGCTCTCTCATTCCTCGATAGAATTTGAGTTTTATGCACTGGCTACTGCAGCGGATAAAGCAGAGTCGCTTTGGGAGCTCATGTATGATCTTCTATTGGTTGGTGCACAGATTCTGGCAGTACCGATATACTGCGACAACCAGATGACTGCAGCGGTGGCATCAAATAATCTCTTTAATGGTAAGAAGGGGACTGTATAGTTGAGGCACATGGCAGTGAATGATCTGATAAAGACTGGAGTCATTATCGTAATTGATGTTTGAAGTTAGAAGAACCTGGCGGACCCATTCACCAAGGGTCTCAAGCACCAGCTAGTCGAGGACACAACAACCAAAATGGGCTTGAAGATATTATGATATTGTGTCTATATAATTCGACCATAAAGTTTTATGCTTTTAGTTTAAAGAGAAATCTACTAGGCATCTAGATTTTGGTTCAAGGAATGACCATTGACTGGGAGAATATTATGAACAGTGGGTAGTCATTTGAGATATTGTGGGGTTATGGACCCAGAACCACTGTTGTCTACTTCTTGTTCTTTACGAAGAATAATTTCCTGTGGAAGGATGACTTTGACGCCTTAATGAGTTCTCGGACAGAGTGAATATCCGGTATGCTTTACAGGAAGCACGTGGTTTCAGCACTACAAGGGACTTGTATGCCATGCTACAGTAGTATGACACCACAGAGATAAAAGATATAAATCCTTGGCATTAAGTCATGTCACAATGGCGTAGCACCGCGCATAGGCAGGTGGCCTAATATTGTAGAATGAAGAGTGGTAGGCAGCACTACAAAGAGGTCGATGACCTTGTGTTACAGTGGTGTGACACCATAGAGGTAAAAGATGTAAATCCTCGACGGAAAGTCATGTCACGATGGCGTAACACTGCAAGAAAGCACAAGGCTTCGTGTTGGATAGTTTGGCACTACAAAGAGGGAGTGAACCTCATGCTACAGTGGATGACACCATATGCGGGATTGAACCTTGGCAGAAGGCCATGTCATAGCGGCGTAGCACCGCAAGGAAGCGCAATACTTTATGCCATGGACTCTTTCAGAACTCACATATAGTGTATGGAAAGAGATACATTGAGAGAAAACTTGTAGACAACCAAAATACATACACCGAAACTAGGCGTGCACAGGGCCTTCAATGTGCAACCGGAAGCACAGTTGATGTCATTGTGTGAGTGAAAAGAATTGCAACTATGATACAGAATTCAAGGCTTAGTCCATTCTTGTATCATACTGTTATTTTGACCCATGTAGAAAATTCAAGTCAAAGCGACATCTATCCTAATGCATGATGGGCAGTCACTGTGAGGAACGCTCAACCCATATATTGAGATATATGGGAGATTGTTGGTATTTTTGCCTTTGGACTATAAAAGATAGTCCCGCATTGGCTACACCACCAAGTGGGTATCTCAATATAATATTTTGCTTGTGTTGAGATATGCAAATGGGGTGTGGTGAGGCACGTGGGTGCCATGTGGGGGTATTTTATTATGATGAAGAATGATTAACTCCTTAATGAAAGTATTTATGCTTTTTGTCATTCTCTTAGAATTTATTCCATAGGAGCTAAGCCCCAAAGGGGCTTAGTGACTCAGACTTGGACTCGGGCTCGGGCTCAAGGGCGCAAAGTGGCACTTTGTTGGCGCACTTAGCATGTCAGCATCGGCACATGCGCTTGTGCGCATTTAATGCGCTCTCATGCACCACCTGCATACATGGTCGCATGGGCGGACAGCATGGGCGGGCTGCATGGGCTAGTCGTATGTGCGGTTGCATGGACAGACCGCATGGGCTGTCGTATGGGCGGTCGCATGCGCTGTCGCATGGGCTGCCGTATGGGTTGCCGCATGCGGTGCGGCTTCCGCTGCCTCATGCGCTGCTGCTGCTGCGGATATATTTGAACGGTTATGGAAAGATATGGTCTGTTATTCAGATCCGTTTTTTGTGGGATTTGAAATTAATTCGTGCCTATCTTTTAGGGATTCGTAATTAATTTGTTTCTATCTTTCCGTAACTGTTGGGCGGCTGGGGTTTTCACTCTCTCTCTATAAATACTCTCTCCGTGCCTCTTTGAGGACTTAGTTCAAAATAAAGGAGACGAAGAGAGTTGCAGCAGCCGCCTTTGCAGTCCAGGTAGTTCATGCGAGTCCAAGCAAGGAGGTGACAGCGAGCGTTCCAGAAGTCCTACGTGAACTTCCTGATTCTTGGGAGCAGATCGTGTGGGACAAATCTTGATTTGAGCAACGGTGATCTTCATCACCCCAGCAAGCAGAGTTTATTCTTCTAATTCCTCTTCTCTTTTGCAAGTTGTAAACTATGTTCTGTCTGTTTGCAACTGCAATTGCAAGGAAGAACGAGAAGATAGTTTTTTCTGATTCTTTTGTTATCTTGTTTCAAGTTGTAGTCAGATCATGTATATAATCTTCTTGTTGGATCGAGCGATATCAGGAAGGGAACTCTTGTGTGAACTTCTGATATCGACTTCAACTTCTGACTCTATCATTTTTGATTAAGTCTCGGAACTAACAATATATATTAATTATACTAGAAGATGAAAGGATTTTATTCTCAAATGACTTTTTCATGATTCAATTTGACCATGGCTTTTTATCTTCTACTTTTCCACCTCTATATCTATTCTACTATATAATGCCAAAACTAGGCTTCACCGTGAAAGTTTTTCGTTCCAAAAATACCCTTTATTACATTTCAATATGTATTAATGTTGATAAGGATATCTAAGTAATTAAAAACAGTAATTAAATGCATATTAAATGTATGTATGCATGAATGAGGCAACTTGGGGAATGATAGTTAATAAAACAAAGATATGCATGCATGCAAAGTAGGTAGTTTGAAGGATAAAACAAAAGTTAATAAAGTATGCATGCAAAGTAGGCACATGAACCCAAGAGATAAGAGAAATATTTCATATTTTCGTCATTTAATTTCTCCCAACTTTCCCTATTATATTTTCACCTATAATAAAATTAAAAAATTGTCGGTTGCTCTTTTAATAAACTATTTTTATTTAAGTAATATAAAATACGTGCAACGCACGTGCGTATATACTAGTTATAATATAATGTATATACAATTAGTAATACATATTAATTACAATTGGAAGCTGAAATGTCGGTTTGCTGGGTGGGTGATTTATTACTCTCCAACTACATTAAGATAAAAGGGTTGGGTGGGTCACAAATGATAAAGTATAGAATAGAAGATGAAAGAGCTGTTGCTATTTGTTTTGTCATTTTGGAAGTCCCAGAAGTCACCATGGATATGCTTCTCACCTGAAATTAAGCAGATCAAATGCGTTAGACCCTCTCATCAAAATGTAAGCATTTATGCCGTGGTTCACTTTGTAACAATCTCTCTGTCCAACATCAAAAATAAATTTTTGTACAACATCAAAATTGAAATTTTACTTTAGATAAAATATTTTTAGTGCATAAAATATTTAGAGTTAGATGCATGTTTTTTTTTTTTTTGCTAAAAAGAAAAAGGAAAAAAAAGAAGAAGCCTTTTTTCTAGTAATATCTGCCATAAACATTGTAATAGTTTTTTTTTCAAGGTGGAAACTTGTTGATGGTTGACATCAGAGCTTTCTTTTGCGTTGTGGTGTAGGATAGAATCTGCCATGACTTGGGACTCTCTCTCTTTCACTTATTTTACACACTGTGCACACACCAATGGCTTGTTGAACTACTTGAAGTATCAGTGTAAATACATCCTCCTGTCTCTTATGCGAGCAAAAATATGAGTTGGGATGTATATCAAAAGTTGTAGCATCAAATATCTAGTTATTAATTATTACTAGTAAATGCACGTTTGTTGCATGTAAAATATTTTTTCTAATATTGTTAAAAATAGTTTAAATATTTATAAATTAAGATTTATTATATATATATATATATATATATATATATATATATATATATATATATATATTGTTGAATATATATTTATAGACATTTGAATATATGTGCGTGTTTGTAAAATTGTGGATATATGTTTAGGTATAAAAAATTAGTTTAAATATATTTTGAATATTGAATATATTTTTATTTGAATTTATTATATATATCTTTATATAAATTTGAATATATGTTTAGTAATTATAATAATTTTAAGATATTTCTACGTAAGGAAAACACGTATACAGGTAGTTAATTTTTTTAAGAATTTTTTAATTATTAATTACGTGAGAATTAATAATTATTAATTACGTGAAGAAAATAGTGGGTTACGGATGATGAAGAAAAGAATGGGTTACAGATGATGAGAAGGAAGTTGTTTTAGATTTTTTTTTAATCTTTCGTTAGTTTTTTAATTAATTAAATTGGTTGATTATTTATTAACTGTTTAGACGGATAAGATGGAAGTTGGTATAAGATTTTATTTATCTCTCGTAAGTAATTTTTTTAAATTTAATTGGTTGAATATTTACTTACAACTTAGACGATTCACTTTTGAGCCGTCTAGAAACATCATATATTATGAAAGATGAAATATGAAAGATGCAATGTTGTATCACTAGGTAGACATTTCACTAAGTTACTCCAATGTAGTAGTTGACATTTCACTAAGTTACTCCAATGTAGTAGTTATGGTTGATCTCAGAGATCATGATGCTCCCTCCATATCAAAGTATCTTAATGCTGTCTATCATTTATATTAATATTTTTATTCTTTTCAACACTAGGCCATATCTATATTTGCAATTCTTCAATGTACAATGTCAGTTTATGGTTAAATTGTTCTTACCATCATCACATTTGCTTGTAGTGGCTTTCTTACGCTGCATTGTCAGCAATTTTTGAGAGTTGATATTCGGAATTCCTTTCCAAACTTCTTAGAAACTGATTTGCGATGATTTTTTTTTATCAGATTCAGTTTTTAAACATGCTAGCTTGATGTATTCCATTTGATATCTTTGTATCTTACCATCAACATTTTTTACTTGCATGATTTGAAGTACAAATTTCACTTATTATGTTTTTTTTTAAAATTTTGTCCACAAAACAATAAATTCACGATCTCTACTGATAATACTAATCATGGTCTTTTTATTATACTTATTATAATATTTTTATTATTGTGCAGATCGACAACAAATTGTAACTGTTTCTCATGATCACACCAGTTGAAGATGGGATTTTATTTTGTGTGGTTGGTTGACCAGTTGCTGCTGAATTCACGCTTGAAGCTGCAAATGCAATATATATAGCATACATTATTTTATGTAGCCGCTTGAAGTTTGCAATATAGAGCATAAATTATTTTGTGTACATACTGAATTTGGTCTCTACTTATTGAATTTTAATTTGGCTATCTCCATTTTCATGAATATTTATGTTATGGATTGTAAAGATTAGCAAGGTTTATCAATTTTGAATATTTTGGATTTTGGATATTCGGATAATAACTAAATTTTTAATATTTTGGTTTCGGATATTCAGATAATAGCAAGAAACTATCTATATTCAATTTTTTTTAGCTTATCGGATCGAATCAGATTTTATCCGAAATCCGTTAAACTAAACGGATACGAATTCAAAGTGTCAAAAGAGATATCCGTTCGGATATCGGATCGAATTAAGATATTACAAAAAAAAATCGGATACAGATACGGATATTGTCCTATCCGTACCGATAAGCTTATGTGTCCTATCCGTACAGATATTACAAAGAGATATCCGTTCAGATATCGGATCGAATTCAGATATTAAAAAAAAAAAATCGGATACAGATACGAATAAGAACGGATATATCTATATTCAATTTTTTTTAGCTTATCGGATCAAATCAGATTTTATCCGAAATCCGTTAAACTAAACAGATACGAATTCAAAGTGTCAAAAGAGATATCCGTTCGGATATCGGATCGAATTCAGATATTCCAAAAAAAATCGGATACAAATACGGATATTGTCCTATCCGTACCGATAAGCATATGTTGACACACCTAGATATATGTCTCATGTCATGAGTAGACTATATATATATATATATATATATGCAAATATCCTATACGAACTCATAAATTCTTAATTTTAAAGACACGGCCATTGATATCCGTTGGATTATCAAGGACCTAAATAGAATAATAACAAGAGCCTATATGCAAAAAATGATGCCACATGTCGTAACCGCATTGCAACTTCCTATTTAATTTTTATTTTTATTTTTTAAGAAGATAAATTTTATAGAAAAAGACAAAGATTACAACAATAAATCCATATTTATTGCCAAAATAGGAAGCGTGTTAAAAACGTAGGACACAGTGATGCTATGTATGGGGGTTTAGTCATGACTCATAATCGTAGTCATATATATATATATGATTCCGACTACAGAGCAGCGTAAAACCCCTAACGAAGGTTTAGGAAACGGCACGACTTTCTGCCCTTTCTTTCGTTCTCTCTCATCGCGATCAGGTATGCTCCTTCTTCTTCTTCTTCTTCTTCTTATCTTATTCTTCTTCTTATCTCTAACCCTATTCTCGACCGATTCGATGGTGATCCTTTCGAATACGCGTGAAATCGTATGATTTTCTCTGTATTTTCCATCAATCGATGTTTTTTTTTTTCGTTTCTACTCTATCGATTATTCGTTCCGTGGTCGATTTCGGTTGGCTTAGGGTTTGGGGACGATTTGGGGGAATTTATGGTCATTGTGTGGATTAGGTTAGGGTTTCGATTTGTTGTCAAAAAAACAAACAAACATGAATCTCTGTTTATGGTCATTGTGTGGATTATGAGTCCGACTACAGAGCAGCGTAAAACCCCTAACGAAGGATTAGGAAACGCCACACTTTCTGCCCTTTCTTTCGTTCTCTCTCATCGCGATCAGGTATGCTCCTTCTTCTTCTTCTTCTTCTTCTTCTTCTTCTTCTTCTTCTTCTTCTTCTTCTCTCTAACCCTATTCTCGACCGATTCGATGGTGATCCTTTCGAATACGCGTGAAATCGTATGATTTTCTCTGTGTTTTCCATCAATCGATGGTTTTTTTTTTCGTTTCTACTCTATCGATTATTCGTTCCGCGGTTGATTTCGGTTGGGTTAGGGTTTGGGGACGATTTGGGGGAATTTATGGTCATTGTGTGGATTAGGTTAGGGTTTCGATTTGTTGTCAAAAAAACAAACAAACATGAATCTCTGTTTTTTGGGCATTTTCGTTTTAGCGTCGATTTCGATTAGGTTAGGGTTAGGGTTAGGGTTAGGGGGAGATATGGGTGATGGGTCCCCTACCCAGCAAGCACGGTAATGGTGGAGAGAGATTTTAATTGGCCATATAATTTGGCAATTTAAGCAAGCAGTAACGAGAATTGGGGGAAATTCTAGGGGTTTATTTATAGAGAAAGTAATGGACTAGGGAGAAGAGCTTACCATTTCTAAGTACATGTATGAAAGAAAAACTGGAATTACAATTCTCTACTCATTTCCGAATCCCTCTTCCTATCTCCTATTTATAGGGATTTGCTGTATCAGTTATTCTGATACTCGACTGTACAGCAGCTGATCTGGCAGAGGTGACTTGGCACTCAAGTTTCTCTTGCTTACTGGACTCAGTACTCTTTATTAAGTTGTAATTGAGCAGCTAATGTTCTGAACAGCTATGTATCTGTTCTTTGATACTGAAGGAAAATTCAGTTCACTGATACTCATTGGAGAGTAGCTACTACTCTGCAATTGGCCATTGGCTTTGTTTACTGAACCTCCCTTTGCTAATGCTATCTATCCATCCTTGCTCTGTAGTTGGCCTTGCTCACTGCTACTGGTCTGGGCCTTGCAGTCACTGCTACTGAACTGGACTTACTGAACTATGTACCTACCATGCTCAGTCACTGCTACTACTGAACTGAACTATACACACTACCCAGTGTTAGCACACTGAGTATTTTAGGCTCATATCAATGGGGGAACTTTAGGCTTATTTTATGTTGATTAGGTTAGGGTTTCAATTTGTTCTTGAAAATTTATCATTGCGCTTATTTGTTTTTGGGCTTTTCTTTGATCATTTTTTTGTTTTAGAGTTGATTTTGGTTAGGGTTTGGGGGAGAAATTAGGGGAAATTTAGGGTTATTATGTGTAGGTTAGGGTTTGGATTGATTGTTCTTGAGAATTTCTCGTTGCCCTTTTTTGTTTTTTTTTATATTAATTTGTGCTTTTTGGGCTTTTCATTGATCTATTTTTTGTTTTGGCGTCAATTTCGGTTAGAGTTTAGGGAGAAAATTGGAAATTTAGGATTGTTTTGTGTAGTTTAGGTTAGGGTTTCGATTTGTTATTCTTGAATAGTGTTTAGGAAGAAATGGGGAAATTTTGGGTTATTGTGTAGGTTAGATTAGGGTTCAGTTCAGTTTGTTATTCTGATACGAACCTACCTGAAGCAGCTCAGTTCAGTACCACCTCTGCACTAGTATCATATCGTGTACACCTAGGTTTAGTATTAGTATCAGGTCCTATGGGAAGAAGGGAGCAGTAGTTATGAATAGTGAAGCAATGTAGCCAAGAAGGAGGAGCAATGGCAATATGAGCAATAGAAGGTGAAGACGGAAACAGTATCACAGAGCAAAGTATCAGAGTTATTAAGTGAGAAGTCTTCTTCTTTCTCATCCCTCAATACGAGAGTGAATGGTTCTACATTCAGGAATGGGACTGTATCCTAGTCCAAATAGGCCGGTTCAACGTACAGCTCAGTTAATTTGCTGAGTCAATAACCAGCTCAGACAATCACAGTTGCCAGCTCATCATATCCCTGATCAATTCCATTATTCAGTTAAGTATAGTTAGTTAGTGATTAGTGAAGTAATCCTCCTCTATATATATGAGGATAGAGAGAAAAGAGAGTATCGGAGAATTGAGTATATTTTCATTTGTCAAGTTTTCTTTATAGCATATTGTAGTTTGTCAATTTCCTTTCCTTTGTTAATCAATAAAATTCCAAAACCCTAGCTACTATTTCCTTTCCAATTGTCTTCTTCTTCTTCTTCTTCTTCCTCTTCTTCTTCACATACTGCAAATTCTTTTTAAACTGATGGCTAGTTTCACTCGAGCACAGTCCATGGCGAGTCCGTTAGGTTGGGAACCTAACATATTCTTGATTTTTTTCTCATTTTTTGATCCATTTTCTTTTGGGTTCCTCTTCCATTAATTCTGGTTTCAGTGTTGTTTTGTAGGACAAAATTTGGGGAATTTAGGGTGGTTGTGTAGGTTAGGGTTTCAATTTATTATACTTGAAATGTATAAGTTGTTCCTATGCTTTTTCTATGAATTCATGTTTTCTTGCTATTCTCTTCGAATAATTATTGGTTTCATTGTCGATTGTTCATTTCCAGATAAGGTTGGGGCGAATTTTTTTTTTTTTTTTTGGGGTGGGGGGAGGCTATATGGTTATCGTGTAGTTTAGGGTTTCCATTTGGTATCCTTAGAAATTTCTCAGTGTTCTTTTTTTTTTTTTTACATGAATCCATGTTTTATGCTTCTCTTCCATTAAAGTCTTGGTTTTCGTTTCGATTTCGGTTTTGGACAAAAACTTGGGGAATTTAGGGTTACAGTGTAAAATCAGGCTAGGATTCCAATTTTTTATTCTTAAAGTTATCTCCGTTCTTATCGTGTAACTTGTGATGCTTGAACCAGGTACTTGTGAGTTGTTGGCCTTGGTTCAATTTTGTTAGCTTCTTGAAGACTACAGGCAAATGCAGAGCCATTATAAAATAGTAAGTTGTATTTTCTTTTGTTCAATTTATTCTTAAGTTTCATTATTGGGCATATCACACATCCTATTCTGTTGTTATTGTTAGGGCATGAATCAGAGGGATGAGGAATACTATGAGCAGGAAGAAAACGATGACTATGAGGATGATGAGGAGGATTCTGAAGCGGAGGAAAAGGAAGAGCCACTGAATAGCAAGGAGCAGCAAGAATTTCTTAGCTTGAGGGAGCAGTTCAAAGAAAAAATCAGGCAGAAGTGGAAGAAGCAAGGTGCTAGTGCCTTTGGTAGTCAGTCACAGGTTAATAAGAAGAAGGCGACAAATGACAAGTAAGTGTATATTTTCCACTAGGAGTTAGTTAGGGTTTGTTTTATTATTCATCTTATTAAGTAGGAATGAATGTAATGTCTTTCTTCCATATACAGTAGGAGAACTCCTTTGTTTTTGACTGTAATCAAATCCTGACCAGAGCTTGCTAAATTGAAGTTAGTTAATTTTGGACTTTGGAGTTGTCAAGTTGGGGTTTGAAAAGATGGAACTTCATTGAGAAAAGTGGAGTTATATTTAAGTCGGAGGACAGTTGGGAGTCTGGAAGTAGTTTTGTAACAATGAGAGCAGGAAATGGAGTTTAGATTGGAATTTAGATTGGAGTTTCACATAAGTCCAATCAAAAAGGAGTTTCCTAGTTTGAAATGGAGTTATGTTTCAAACAAGGTTGTGAAAAGTGCTAGGCGCTAGTCGGGCGGGTACCCGCCGCCTAGCCCCTAGCCCGCCTAGGCGGCCGCCTAGATGTAGGCGGTTTAAAAGATATTAAAAGAAAAATTCAAAAAACATAATAAAAATTGCATAAAAAATACATAAAATTTCATAACATGCATAGTCGGGTGTCGGGAGGACTAGATGGGTGTCTAGGCGGACATCGGACGGACACCAGCCGCCTAGCACCTAGGCGCCGCCTAGGCAGCCGCCTCCTTTTTGAACAGTGGTTTCAAATGGGAACCAGATATTGCCCCCATAGAGTTTCATATCCCTATGGCCCTAATATTACTCCAGGGAGTTTTATATCCAAAGACGTGATATAAAACCTTTGCATTTTATGTAGATGGAACATAGGTCTATAAAAGAAATTCTCCATTAGACTATTGAGTTTGGATTAACATGATAAATTGTGATTTGTCGAATACTTAATAGATAGAAGAGGAGTATATTATGGCAATCATGAGCGATAGTTTGTGAACTCTGGTTAATTTCTCCCCCTTTTTTCACTTCTTCGAATTCTGTAGATTAAGATGATAACACTGTGACAGGATTCAACAACTATCCCAGTTTTTTTGCTGGCTATATGAGTATATTTCTCCATTTGCTAAATTAACGGCATTTGCTTTCTTATACAGAAAAATATTAGATCTCTTTTTACAACCTCAATCCATGTAAGTTCTGCTCTGTCTCTACTTTAGCATCTGAGTAACAATTTGGGGTGAGAGAGAGAGGTAGTGAGGCACACATCCTTGACCTTAGGCTAAATGCTATAGTATGTGTGTTAGAAAATTGTGGCACCACCATGATGTAATGTTATTGTGACGTTATATGATAGTATTAATGCTTTATGGAATGATTAATGAAGACAATCTGGTTCTAGATTATTGTGGACTTAACAATGGTTGATGAGCTAAACCTTAGTTGAATTCCCCTTTTTTAACTTTGAGAAGAGAAGGATTGCACTTTCTAGTTGTAACTCCATGTGGAACTTCATTGTTGTTGGAATGTGTTTTAGGAGTTGTTTCAGCTGATTACAGAATACAGACTACCGCATCGAGGGGCACACCTCAGTCGCGCCATAGCACAAGGCGCATAGCTCATCAAGGTGGCTCCTCGTGAAACCTAATTAGAAGCTATAGGTTTTACTTTGTTTTAGGTTACTCCTAAACACATAATACGTACCGTACTCTAACCTACTACCCAGTTAGCATCTTATCATTAACTTCCTACTTTCCGAATTCTCTCCCCACCTTCTTCTCTCTCGACCCTCTCCAAATTCTTCAACAATCGTTGTTAATCCTCCTTTCTCTATTTCTAACCACCTCTTGTGGAAGATGGTTTAAAGTTATTTTTAGTTTGCAACTTTCAATTTTTATGGTTTTCTCCCTTTTTATAACTTGAATTGGACTTTTGTCGTTTTTCCAACACCCATAAAATTTTGTACGAAAGTCAAGTATCCTTTTTGTCAAGTGGGCTCTTTTATTTTAACTTATTTCTCTTGTTTGTTTCCGCTCACTAAATCAAAGAGTTCACCGTTACACCGCCATCGATCTTTATGCATAACCCACCATTGCCGAAGTCCAATAACCTCTCATGTAAGATTTTTAATTACTGCAATATATCAATTTTTTTTTCCAATTTGTTTCTATTTGAATTACCTACACAACAAATTGTTGATTAGGATATTGCCATGGTTTATGGTACTTTGTAGATTTCTAAAATAAATCTAAAAATGTGTGTCGTACTTCAATGAGGCACGTGGCACACCTTGCGCCTTGAGTGTTATGTGTATGTCGCGTCTACCTTGTGCCATATATATATATATATATATATATATATATATATACACACACACACACACACACACACGGGATCATATGGCGTACAATTTGATATCTAAAAAAATACATAATTTCAGTCGCACATCATTTGAAATGAATGGTTCAGATTTAAATGCATACCAAATTTATATGCATTGATGTCAAATTTGACATGCATGTTAATTAATACAAATTATTCTATCAAATCTGAACTATTCATTTCAAATAACGTACGACTGAGATTGCGTGATTTTTTAGATGTCAAATTGTATGTGTCACTCGATCCCGATATATATATATATATATATATATATATATATATATATATATATATATATACTTCCACCATAATTGGAAGGAATAATCCACTTCCTCATAGGATTGAACCCATCCAGCCAAGATGCGCTATGTCTCCACCTGCTGACCACTATATATATGTGTGTGTCAAAGCCTCCTGGCTCTAGTGGTCAGCAGATGGAGACATAGCGCATCCTGTCTGGATGGATTCAATCTTACGAGGAAGTATATTATTCCATATATATATATATATATATATATATATAAGCGGAACCAACTAAAGGTATAAATGAAATTTAACTAAGTAGAATGTAGATGCATTGAAGAAAAATTCAACCATATTGCTATATATATATATATATATATATATATATATATATATATATATATATAGTCAAAGGCGCAAGGTGCACTCGAGGTACAAAAGGTCCATATCGTCCGAGGTGCAAAAGGTCCATAGATAAATAAATAAATTAGTAATATAAGAAATAAAACCAAATAACATATTAAAACCAAAAAAATGTTAAAACATAACCAAGTGGACTAGCAGAGCAGCAATAGCAGTCAACGGAATTAACAAGAGTTTGCTACCATGCTTTCAGTAAATTTTAGTTTTTCAGTTAATTTGTAACGAACTACTTGTATGAGGTAAGGGTTATCTTCCTGCCTTAATTTTTGTTTGTTTGTATAAATAAAAGAAACCATAATCATATAATTTACTAAAGGGTTATCTTCCTGCTTTTAGTAAACCTTTTTCTTGGTTGTGCCTTGCAGAAAGGTGCATCTAAGACGCGCCTTGGGTGCGCCATTAGAAAGTGGCCTTGTCTAGTGAGGTGCGAGACACGCCTTTGACTACCCTGATATATATGTTACTACAAGAGGCTTCTTGGTGTTGCCGTTGACCATCATCATAGAATTTTGCCAAATATTTAGAAATTTATTTATATTTGTATTTGTTTTTATCTCCCAGATGCACGTGCTTTTGCATGTGCCTAAATTCTCTAGTATATGTATGCAAACTCTTGGGGTTAGATGTTGGAATCCTTTTCCATTCAACTTTGTTAAGGGCCACGTCCTTTCTAACACTTACAAAAACTATTTTTTTTTTAAACTTTAGCATCTATTGGTCTATGTTGATCATGTCCAAACAAAGACAGTTTTCTCTCATCTTGTCGTCAATTGGCCCACCAATAACTCAATGTGGAACTTCATTGCTGTTGGCGAACATAGGAATGAATTTTAGGAGTTGTTTCAGCTGATTACAAACCATCATTGATGGACATAGGAATGGGTTTTAGGAGTTGTCTCAGCTGATTACAAACCACCCCCTCTCCTAATCTTTAATGAAACATGGAACAGTCGCACCATAGTTGAAACTGGGAGATGCACTCTCTTACTTTCTCCTTCAATCTGCATAGGTTTCTACTAGTTATTTTAAAAAATATATTTTAAGTTGGTTCCAGCTTATATATATATATATATATATATATATATATAGTTGAAAATTGGAGATGCACTCTATTACTTTCTCCTTTAATATTTCTACTGAGTTAAATTTTCTTAAACACGAGTGTCTTCTTGGTGAGGCCGTTAACTGTCATCATAGAATTCTGCCAGATATTTAGAAATTAATTTACATCTTTATTTTTCTCTCTCCCAATAACATGCGCTTTTCATGTGCGTGTGTGTGTGGGTCTCCCTCTCTCTCTCTCTCTCTCTCTCTCTATATATATATATATATATATATATATATACACACAACAACAAAAAAGCTTTTCTCACAAGAAATGGGGTCAGATGTTGGAATCCTTTTCTTCCATTCAACCCTTTTAAGGGCCACGTCCTTTTTAACATTAACAAAATCTCTATCCTTTCCTAAACAGCATCTGGTCTAAGTTGCACATGTCCAAACCACAAACTAGAGGTAGCCGGTTGTTGATGTATGTTTCTTTGTCAAATATGTCGACATTAATCATTAGTATATCCTGATCATAGACCCCTTCAATATTGCTGCGTAAAGTTTTATTATTTGTAATACCTTAACCAAGTTATCATTCATTGCAGAATAAACTAATAATTCTTTACACGTAATTTTATTGGTTCAGCCACCTCTTCATAGTTTGCTGCAGTTTTGGTTTTGATGCAACACTTGCTGGGGTGTAACGATGTATTCTGGGCAATCTTTCTTTCAGATTTGGCTCCTTTTTTGGCCCTTCCCAGCCAGTTATTGCTTCACGAGTTCTTGATGAGAGACGCTCAATACAGGAGACCAATCATATTTTATCTCACATTCGAAGTTCAACATCTGGAGTATGTATTACTGGTCATTGTTTGCCGTATATAGCAAGCTTTTTATATTGCCATCGCCTAATAGTTTACTCTTATGCAGAACACAAAGGATCCTGCCTCCACAACTTCAGAAAAGAAATCACATGTACAGGTTAAAGTCATCAATGAGGTATATAAACTATATATAACGATATTGGTTGGTATTGTTGAATGGCCTTTACCATAAAGCATGTTTATTGCAGGTGAAAAAGAAGGCACAGACGCTAAAAGACATGCGGGATTACTCATTCCTGTTCTCTGATGATGCTGATTTTCCTGTTTCCGATAAGGAGCAGCAGCGGCAGCCTGAAGTCCAAAAGCCGGCTCCAAATTCTGGTTGGTACTGTTATTAGATTTTGAATTTTGAAATCTTTCAGTTAATTTATTAGTTTAATAGAGGATACTTATACTGGGTTCTGCTCATTTGGAAGATGTTCGTTCAACTCAAGCTTCATTGAAGGTCAAACCACCCATGGGCAAACCTATGCCAGCAAGGACTGTGTCTGCAAGGCCTGTGCTCAATGGCCACGAGTCGAAGACTTCTGTTGCGAAAAATCTTCAACCAAAGACTAGAGTGGACCTAGTGAAGGGAGCTGCTATGAGCAGACCCAGGCCAGTTTCAGCTGAGCATAGAAAAGTTGTTGGTGGTAATGGCTCCAGCCGGCCTATAGGGCATAAATCTTTACCCTCCAAGGTTTCTGCTACGGCTACAGGTGCAAATAGATCAGGTGCAAATAGACCCACTGCAAAGGTTATGAATGAGCCCACTTTAAAAAAGAAGGTTCTATCAGCAGTGCCACATCCTTCAAGCCAAAAGAATCATTACTCTGAACAGAAGAGACCAAATGAAAGACTGGATAAAGTTAGACTAGCACCAAGTCAGCCATTGCCTTCCTCCAAACCTCAGGTTCTCTCTCTCTCTCTCTCCCCCATTCTACTGATTGATACCCAATTGAAAACACAAATAATCCAAACCTTCGCAAATTTATGCTGAGTGCCTAACTTTTGAGATTATGACCGGCTCCCAACTTGACCAAGGAAAAGGTTGTTGTACATACCATAAGATAACAAATTTCATTTATTGTGGGATACCAAACTAGAAAAGTCATTATTTTTTGTGAATTTTTAGATAAGATTTAGTTTATTTCATATATATATCTTGAATTTTACTGTCTTATTCCTTCAATTATTAATATCGGATATTAATGAACTCAGTAAACAGTTAAATTTACAATTATTACTAGTGAACAAGCCCAATAGATCTTGGCTCCACTCTAGCATATAGAGCATGCAAACTTTTTAAAGGAATAGGAGAAGGGAGCGCAAATGATTGCTTGAATAAGTGCCTCCATTCATATGTGATATTATTGAAAGAAACAAGTCAATATCATGTTAGTTTTATGTTTGTGTGGTTCACATGTTAAGTCAAATTTGGCAGACAAATTGCTCCTGAGTGTTTTTTGGTGGCCATTGCAGTGTGTAATTGCTGCATCTAACAAAAGTTCGATTAAGTCTAGTCTCTCCACACACAACACACACTTTGATAGTCACACACATATGAACAGTTATCTGAGCCCATTGAATATTGTTTAAAAATGTTGAATTTCTTTTAAAGAATCAACACTAAAGTTTCTTCTGTTGATGTTTATTCAGAACATTATTCTCGATGATTATAATGAACAAATAGATCTCAGCTATAGCGTACATGCCATATGAAATTTAGCTGTATTTTGACTTAAACCATTTGGGTTAAACATTTCTGTGTAGAATCACTCTTGACCAGACGGAACATTTTAAGATTCCTGAAACAGAAAAAGTTAACTAATTCTTCTCATCAAATATACAATCCTATTATATCTTTAGGTTATTTCTGATAAGGCGATATATAATTTCTCGCCTTATTGAAAATACTACCGAGCCCATAGAGATACCCGCTTGCTGATTTGCTGGAGTTGCATCAACAAATATGATCTGAACATGGTATAGCTTCAACTCTCAACCTTATTTTTGGGCAGATAATCCTATAGGAAAGTTTTTGGTCCGAGCAATTGGGTTACAGCCTCTACATGATCACAGAATGACTTTACCACTTGTTGCAGTGCCATGGACCTTAACCTTTTTGATATTTTTTTTACTCTTGAATGAAAACATGATTAAGATTCAACTTTATCACTTTTTGCACTATCCTGGACTTTAACCGTTTTGATAGTATTTTAACTCTTGAATGAAAACATGATTAGGATTCAATATGGCCTATTTTGATTGATCTTTATGTCTACTTTGTGTAACAACCAACAAAATGTCAGTACTATCAAAGGAAGAAAGCAAATTTCATATTTAATTTATCAAACATAATCTAAACCAAAGCTAAACCCTAAGTGAATTAGTGTTGCTTGTATTGATCTTTATTAAAAGAATTTCCTGCCTATGTTATTTAGAACTGCCAACATTCATTTATACTATAGACCTGTGATATACAGTTGCGCCTTGCTGCTTCTGGCATTTTACTATCAGCAGCTCCCTTTTTGACATTGTGTTTCAACAGACGAAGCCTTCTCAGAAAGTCCTGGCGCGGGACGGCGGTGAAGACCGGCCGAAGAAGCAGCCAATGAAAAGGAGATTTGTTGAGGAAGACGAAGACGAAGGGGAAGATGCTATCCAAATGATCAGAAATATGTTCAAGTTTGTTTCCATTAGCTGTTGTTCTTCCTATTTTTCTTAATGATACTCATTTTACTGTGATGTTGGTTATGAAATTTTATCCCTATTAGTTAAGGTACAACTTTAATAGGGAATGATACTGCTATTTTGCACTTTATTAACAATTAGCGGTTTGCTACTTGCGAACCTGTTTTTTCTTAATAAGAAGTTAATAATATGATCTTTTGAGAGAGTGCAATTTAATACCTTCCCGTTAGCCTCCCGTGGACATTTTTTTCCTTGGAACAAAAATCCTACACCAGAGGATCACAACTGATTGTGCGAACGCCGCTGCCTCATGCACGGCGGCAGCCTGCGGCTGCCATCTGTACCCTCCATCCTCCTCCGACTTATTTAGGGTTAGTGTTAGCTATATGATAAAGAGGCTGAGGAGGAAGAAGAAGGGTTTAATTTATTATGAAAACTTTCAAGGATTATTTGTTGAACCAAATGTTAAGAGTGTAAACTGAAATAAAATAATATGGGTATTCTGGAAAGTTGGAATTGGGATGTAAAGTTCGAAAGATGAGAACTTCACACCAATTTACATACTACCATCATTCTATAAGAGGAGGGCAAAATGTATCTTCATAATTTGTTGTTATTTATTTATTAAACAGCGTAGGGTATCAAGTTGCAAAAAGAGTTTACTGTAGCAAAGAGCATGTAAAAGTAGTACGAGTTATCAAGTTGCTGAGTTGTGATAGTTAGAAGGTATTAAGCTGCAGTTCAGCTGAATCATAATTTACTGACTTCAGTTGAAACACTTCAAGTTGTAGTTTGCTAGAAGAACTCTGGTCTGATAATTAAAGAATCAAATTCATATAAATGTAAGCTACCTGAAAAATGTGTCAAATGCTTGTTAGCCTGGAAAGGATTAATTTATTTGAACTTCAGTTACACGACTGGTTTAGCACTTTAACTTATAGTAAGCTAATATAATGTTTTGGATTTTGGTCTGCAGGTACTATCCTAAACAGTATGCAGGATTAGACGATGATGACGACAGTAACATGGAGGCAAGTTATCAACAAATTCTGAAGGAAGAGCGGATCAGGTATACAATTTTTTTTTTTTAAAAGAAGGCTATATGTTTTTTCATGTAAGAAGCCAGTAGTATTTTGATAGGCAAACCATATCCTTTTAAGTGATGAAACAAATCTCATGGCCCAGTGTGCTACTTTTTAACAACTGGTGCCTTTACAAACCCTCCCCTCCCCCCCTTCGCTCATAACATAGTTTCAGGTCTCGGTATGGGTAGGTTACCATTGTTATAATTAGTTTTGTTGTGATTGGATTTCTTCTTGTACTGGGAAAGGAAATTTGCATCTTATTTTTAATGTTTGAAGATGGCACTCACTAATGTTTATTTAATCTCAACAGTTCAAAGGAGGGTAAACGGGAAGACGATATTGAGCTGCTCAAAATTGAGGAAGAAGACAGAAAGGAGAGGATGAGGAAGAAACAAAAGCTAAGACAAAGAGAGAGAAATCTTTAATTATTCTTGTGTGGATACTCAAGCCGGTCTAGTCTTTCTTGTCCTAGCAAGCAGTGGAAGGATGAGAAAGAAACAAAAGCTAAGATAGAAATCTTTAATTATTCTTTTGTGGATTTTAGGCAGGTCTAGTCTTCTGTTGTTCTGTTTGTTCTAGCATGCAGTGGATGTTGTAGAAATAGAAAGCAGTCAATTTACTGCCGATTCTTTTTTATCTTATGACTGGAACTTTTGTTGTAGATAGTTGTCACTAAATTTGTACAAGGGAGGTCAAAGGAATCCATGAAGTTCCTCAACGGAAGTACTCTAATTAGCAGCGGCTGAGTTGTTTTGTTCTAAATTTGTTAACGTCCATGAAGTACTTTATTCTTTGTTGACGATTAATCTTCATTTGTGGAGCAGATGACTATTTTGAACTATATTTTGTACTCTACAGTTAATTTTGATTTAAGAATTCCTGCCAGTACATGATTGCATCTGCTTGTCTGGATACAAACAAAGGGCCAAGTCTAGAAGACTTCATAGTCTCCTGCGGCATCTTTTTTGAACGAATGAGTTCATCCAAATTTCCTTGGACCTAGAGAGAGAAATCCCATAGGTATAAGGGTAGTATTTGTATTTTTTGATTTTACCCACCCACACACACACACATATATAGGGGGTCCGGATCGGGAGCCGTTTCGGAGCTCCGCTCTCCCCTCAGCAGTTTGATCGAAGCGGGGGGGTGTAGGGCTTTGCGGGCGGGATATTTAATCCGGACCCATATATATATATATATATATATATATATATATATATATATATATATAATGGTATTGTATTAATCCAAACAATAAGTAGTAGGGTTTTGTCGACATAGTACAAAAAATATCGGAAAAGTTGAACGAATTTTTGTATTGATTGAAAATTGACAAATAGTATAAAAGAGTCTCTAATAAGTAGAGTTCAAGTACAATAAAAAAAAAGAATCTGGACAAAGTTGAACGAATTTTTGTATTGATTGAAAAATGACAAATAATACAAAAGAGTCTAATACGTAGAGTTTAAGTACAATAATAAAAAAAGAATCTAGACAAGTGTGACGATGGAGATCGAGCGCTGCAACGACTCCTTTACTCCATTGACGATCCGAGACCAAAGAGGTTGACGAGGCTTCGGACGACGCTTCTATCTTCTCCTCATTTTCTCTTTATTATCTGTCCTCTTTTGCATGTGAAAAACACCTACTATTTATAGCCTTGGGATGGCTCCATGCATACGCGTACATACGTGGATTGCATGTCGGCGCATGTCCTCTTGTAGGCGTATGTTGTGTTAAGGCTGCCACGTGGCAAGTCGAGATCTGGGGTTGCTGATGTCTATAATATTCGTGACATACATCATGCCCTAATTTTAATTGCTCTGATTGCACCTTGGGAACATTGCCGCTTGGCGCATGGAGATCATTGAGGTAGTAGTGGCGCATGGCACTGTTGGCACATGGGAACACTACTTAGGCTGTTAGTGGCGCATGACTATCAGCGGGGTGGTAGTGGCGCATGGCGTTGCTTGGCACACGGGAACACTAATCGAGTTGTTGACGGCGCATGTGGCTCTGGACTTCTCTGGTGCATGGTGTAGATTTTTCATGCTACTACATGACCCCCTTCAAAGTTTCTGAACTTAAACTTTATAAGTTTTAAGTTTGGAATATTTTGAACAGAAGTATGGAGGAGATAGGCGCATGTAGGCATTTGGCGCATCGGATGTAGTCTTGTTGTTGATAGGCCGTTGAGTTGGCATTTTGACTTGTTATTCACTAGGCAGAGATTCATCCATTAAATGTCAGGTTCATCCCGCGGTTTAGGTGCCTAGCAATTCATGCGTCATTAATGGCTCTTCTTGCTATAAATAGAGGACTAGGGGAGAGAGAATAGTGCTTTTCTCCTTCGTCCAATATCTCTGCGGGAGCAGAGTGCGGAGAGATCGGTTAAGCGGTTCGTCGATCCCCTCCCTTTGATGGTTGGCCATCCAGCTACCGTTGGTGGAGGTAAGAAGCAAAACTTATGCCTTTATGTTCCTGGATCACTCAGACATTTCGACACTGTTTGCTTGCATGGGCAAAAAATTGCCCGTTCATGCGCAGGCACTTCTTCTCGGCTTGACGCGCATGGTTGTTGCCGAAGGGCTTCGACATGAAAATACGCTGACGGCGAGAGTTCTCCCTCGGTAGCATGTGTGATGCTATCTCCGGACACTCATCTGAGGCAGGCGCTGAGAAGCTATACATGACTACGTTGCATGGGTGCATTCGCCTCTGCGCTGTGGCGGTTACACGCGTATACACCGGACTTGACGCTTATGCGCATCTCTCTCGAGCGCATTTATGGCTAGATTGCCATGAATCGATGAACGACACATGATCTTGCAAATGCGCGCTTCTGATATTTGTCTCTTATATATTCTAACTTTTTTGTGTGCTCGTATTGCAGGGTTGCCTTAGATTGCTTGAGTCCTGATGGAGCATGGAAGGATATCATAATTACAGTTGTTCGTAATAAACAAGCACGTCACCCGGAGGATTGTCCACGATCTTCCAACCTAGCTCACAGTAGCTATTTTTCGTACGTAACTAGGCTGTGATGGCTGTATCTCGATCTGGTCCTGGCGGCTCATCTGTGTGGTAGAGATGGGACTAGTTATCCCAACCGGGATTTCTAGTCGCGTCCTTTCACACGACATAGTTGGGTCTGTAGGCTCAGCTCTGTGTTTCAAGCTCCCTTGCTATCCATCGGTATGGATTATTTTTCATGTATTGTGGCTTGCACTGAGGAGCTTTGCGGAAGTGATGACCCATAATATGTTGAGCTGCCGGCTTTACACCCGTTGGTACCAGAAACAACACAGAGGGGTCTCCTTCTTTTCAAATGTACCCATGATCTTGAATATTAATGAAAATCCTTAAAATGTGATGGACTTCCATATGTACTCATGATCTTGAATATTAATAAAAATTTTGCCTTCTTTTCTGTTTAGAACTTTTCATACAGTTGTGGTTATCGTGGCTGTGAGTATTGCACCAGATGTAGTATGGACGTAGCATAACATCATAACGACGATAACATGAAGCCCTATCAGAGGTAGTATGAAGGTGATAGGTTAGAATAGTTCCATTAAGGAGGTTCAGTGGAGACATCATCTCCGATGGTAGGAATACTTTGGTGTAGAACCGATAGTCAAGCAAACGAGTCAGAGATAGTATGGACATGACATCTTTCTTTTACTGGAGAACATCGGTAGCTCATAGTTCAGAGGTAATGTTGACGTGAACTATTTGCTTTGTGGAAATTTTGTAGAGATACCAAAAAAGGGACAAGTCAGAGGTAGTATGGACGTGACTGCCTTCTTTTGATGGAAAGAACGACTTATAGTTCAGAGGTGATGTAGACATGAACTATTTTACCTTTTTTGAATCTGTTATGCATTGCGTACTCGGGACTCCTGAGTACGGATAACAGATTTTTTCGTGTGCTATGGACGAAAATAATTTGCTGGGGAAGATATCAGCTGTGAACATTACACTTTTATGTCCCTCTGCTAGGGATAGAAATGACACACATCATTTTTTTTGAATGCCCAACTTAGGCATAATATTTATTTAAGAACTTGCCGTTGATTGGCATCATGGGCAAGTCACCATTAGGTTTAGCGAGCCTGTAAGCGCCGCTGGAATAGACCGTCTCTACTACAAAGGGACCCTCCCACTTGGGTTGAAATTTTTTCGCCTTCTTGTGGGTCATGATCATCGGTCTTCTCACGGTTAGGACGAGATCGCCAACCTGGAATATCCTTTCCTTCACCCTTTTGTTGAAGGCCCCTGAGAGTCGTTGTCACGCCCCAGTCCCAAAATACGTAGGACTAGGAACACATAAGCATGCCAGCCGTATGTATATGGCAACTCCAATATATGGATACCATAATACACACGTACGCTGTAATATGAATATAAACTCACATGTGGTATATATATGGTCACAAGTCACAGATATACTAAATCTCATCCACACAACAAGTCACAAAAAGGAAATAACTAAACTAGAATAATGAGTCTGAATAATCCAAAACTAATAGTCGGGTGGAGACAAATCCACTACCAATGACTATATCGATACTAAAATGAGGGAGAAGGGTAAATCTCCAATATAAATAAGATGATGATATAAGAGTGTTAGCTAAAGGATCCATCGCTAGAGATAATCAATGATGCTCAGAAGGTAAGACCTCCTCGGAAGAGATAAGTTGTAAGTCCTGATCCGTGCTCCTGCGAATAGTCGTGAACATCTACACCTGGAAAGTGACCAGGTCCTCAAAGGGACGTAACAAGATACATAGAAGCATGCCAATTTGAATACAGTAAACATGCAATATAGATAAAAAATATATAAGTACGCTGTACAAGACAATCTATATGAATGCATAATGAGGACAACTTTTCGACGTATGGGCAAGGGTAGGCTACTCGATCTAAATCTCACAACTCACACACACGTCTAGAACATCATCAGCCGTCATACCGCGGGGGTAGCGACCATTGTGACACCATCAATCAACATACCACGGGGGTAGCGACCATCGGACATGACTACCGTAGTGCGTGCTAGTTACTACGCGGTTTACCAGAGTGGTTATAGCCCATACGCCTACTGATTGTCCTCTCATGATACTAAGTGTCAAGTGTGTGTCAACATATCTAATATATAGTAATGACTGAAAGAAACTACTCATGCAATGAATATACAAAAATATAATACGCATGTAAAATAATGTAAACAATTTGGCAAGGTATACTTGCCTGGTAAGAAAGCTGCAAAGTGTAACGTCCAGGAGTCAAGCACACATGATCAGAAACTACGGTCTCAGAATGAACGTCTCCGGATACTGAAATAAATATCACCAACGTTTCCAGAATAAGCGAGATAGCTAAAAAATACTACCCTTTCGTCCAATTTAGACACAGGGGCAAAACGGTAATTTTGGATCAAAGTGGGGTCCATATGTGGCCCACTTTGCACCGAAAAGCATGCCAGGGGTAAAGGTCTCTAAATGAGACAAATTATAGGTTAAACCAATTATAAACGTCAATACGAACTCAATGGTACATCCAATTTTGGATTCCATTGAGCCGAACACAAATTCGCCCAAAAAGTCAACCATGGGGCCCGCAAATAGACGACTTGGTCAACTGTCTCAGAATCGCATGAAACTTGGGTCACAGGACCAACATGATACCACGAATCCAATGACATAAGTTTCGTCACGTTCTGACGAGCGTACACTAAATGGTGCGATATTTTACAAAAGTCGCGATACGAGGATTTTTTGCGGATATAGGGTGATTCCGACGCGCACACGCGTCCAAATCAGTTTTCGCGAAAGCCCACACGTCTGGACATACCATGCGCGTCTTTCGGTACACTTGGTACACGACGGGGCGGTCCCGTTTGGTGGGGCGCGCTCCTTATCACAAATTCTGGAAGTTAAAAAAGTAATTTTTTTTGATTTTCAATCTGATTAAATTCAGCATACATTAATAATTAAAATATTTTAATTGATAGGAATTAATCTCGGTTAGGTGGTCTTCGCATAGCAAGAAGAAAAAACTAAATTTGGATCTCTGTGATGGGAGATACGAGTCATTAAACATGGGTAGTTGCAACATATTTTTAGTAGTTTAAAAACGTATTTTTTTTTCTAAAGTTAGCGTCGATTTTCACCTAGGTTTGCGTGCAGTTCGAAGGAAACTAATACACAAAGTTGGAAGATGGATAGGTCGTGAACATACCGGTGAAGACGGGGTCGAATTTGGTTTCGAGATAGAGCGGGAATCGGGGCGTGAACAGGGTTACGCTGCTTGATCTGCTGCTGCCGCGTGCGCGGGTGACGCGCGAGTCGTGCGGCCGGCCGGCGGGTCCAGGCGACGCGCGGTGGTCCGACGGTGGCGGGTCGGCGGCGCGGTGGAGATGGGAGCTAGGGTTAGGGTTCCAAAGTTATTTATTTATAGAGACAAAGAGCAGGGAAGCGTGGGTACGGGTCTGGGCGTGCGGGTCGCAGCCGCTGGGAGGGGGGTTCTGTACAGCTGGGGGGGGGGGTTAGGTGTTAGGTTTTTTTTCTTTTTCTTTTTCTTTTTTTCTTTTTCTATTTCATTTTTATTATTATTACTATTATTATAATAATTATTATTACTATTACTATTAATATTATTATTATTATCATTATTACTATTATAGCTATTATTATTATTATAACTATTATTTATTATTATTAAGACTATATATTATTTACGTATATATTTGGGGTATAAAAATTCCAGAAAAATACGTTTGTATCCTGAAATTAATTTCTAAAAATCTATCCTTCTTCTGCAAATACTCCTAAAATAAAATAGTAATTTTGTACAATAATTCTAAATGATTAATTATCAAAAAAATCAATAATCACATATTTCTAATTAACTACGATATAATGTAAACAAATTCAATAATTAATTAATTAAATAAATATAATATTTAAAAATATAGGGTTTTACAGTCGTGCTTGATATATCTCAATGCGCTGTTGAGCCAAGAGGTATTTTTTGTCAAGTGCCTCCAACTCTTGTATACGTCGATGATAGTTGTCTTCGGCGGTTAGATAATGGGTAAGGGCTACCCGAAGAGAAGGAATTTGAGTTTCTAAAGGAAGTACAACTTCGCTTCCGTAGACCAAGGAGAATGACGTGCTGCTAGTCGGGGTTCAGACTGTTGTGTGATAGGCCCATAGACATTCGCCCAGCTTCTCATTCCAGTCACGTTTGTTAGTAGAAACAAACTTTTTGAGGAGCTTGATGATTGTCTTATTGAAAGCTTCGGCTAACCCATTCGCTGCTGGATTGTAGGCAGTTGAAGCTACATTCTTAATTCAATTTTTATCGCATAATCGGAAGAAAGTAGGGCTTACGAATTGTGGACCGTTGTCATGAATGATCCTGCGAGGCAAGTCGAAGCGGTAGATGACGTGATGTTTAAGGAAAGTCTATCAATCCATTTCTGGGTTCAGTTAGTGCTCAACGTGACTCATTCCGATCAAAGCAGAAGGTGGGTTATTTAGTATCGAAATAGCACCCGTTGGAAGGATTTACTTTGAGAAGGGCAATCACTCGTTCTTAAACCAGCATTCTTAAGACCAAAGAGTCAGGCGAAAAAAGGGGGGTGAGCTCTCTGTTCAGGGTTCTCCTGTAGCTGGATTCTCCGGAACCACAAGAATCTTTAGAATATGATTCTAGCTCAGCACCTTTTTTCAGATTTTGAGAAGAGTTGCTCTTTGTAACGAACTTGCAAAATGTATCTGTTTATCATAAATAGATTCGTTGTTCCTGACCCTGCTTCACCTTAATTGTTATTTGTACAAAAAGATCACAATAGACGGCTAAGCCAACTCTAACATTTTCCTAACTAACAAACTATCCAAACTGGCACCACCATAGATCTCAATGGTTATACCTACTTGTTCAACACTATACTTTGATTATGCCCTTCTAAAAGGAACATCGATCCTAACAATTCCGTCTCCATCTACCAAAACGAGCGATCGGGTCTAATGGCCATTCTTGTTAGAAGTACTCCAGAGGTATGGTTTCTCCCCAAAATTTCTCTGATCAAAGCCTGCATTTCCACTACTTCCATATCCCAACATTTGATCACGTTGGATGTTTTCACTTCTGCGAGTGGAACGACTTTCGTCCATTTGGAGAAGTAGTATGTGATAGCCAAGATGAACTGGTGCCCCATAGACGAAGGTTGACTGATCGGTCCTATGATGTCCATACCCCAGGCTTTGAACGGCCAAGACGCAACAGTCGGGTGTAGAAATTCCAAGGGTTGGTGAATAAAGTCGGCATAGATTTGACACATCCTGTACTTCTTCGCATAATTAACGACATTCGCCACCATTGTTGGCCAATAATAGCCTATGCATTGGAGGCGATCTTAAAGCTTAGGTCCTGGTTGGGAGGAGCACAAACACCATCGTGAGCTTCACGGAGAGCTTGCTTTGCTTCTGCGTCTGATAGGCATCATAGCAGGAGCCCGTCATAGGCACGACGGTACAACATCTTAGTGGATGTATCATAGTAGAACCGGAGGGAGCATCTTCTAACGGAAATGGCCTCCTTGGGGTCGTCTGGAAGGATTCTGTAAACAACATAGTCCATAAATGGAAGTTTTCAATCTTTGACATTGGTATCTACGTTCACAGAGTGGCTTAGACTCAAGCATAAGTTGTTCCTCGGGAAGACTGGCACTTGACCCACTACTGTGATCAATAGGTGGGTTTTGATTGGAGCTGCTAAAGAAGTAGCGAGGCCGGCGAGTGCATCCTCCTTGATATTTTGCAGTCATGGTACATGTTCTATGAAAAACTTCGTAAAAGTAAAAATTAAGTCAATGACTGCTTGGTGCTAAGGGAGTAGAACCTCGTGGCGAACCTCGCACTCGCCACAGACTTGACTGACTATTAATTTGGAGTTGCCATAGGCTTCTAGAAAGTCAACATCCAATTATTTAGCCAGTTGGAGCCCAATGATGAGAACATTGTACTCTGCCACATTGTTGGAACACGACTTCGTAAGCGAGTATGCACGATGGATGACTAGGTCATCGGGAGAGATCAATATTATCCTTACTCCGGCGACGATATTGTCTTTGGGTCCTATTATGGAAACACCGTCGAAGAAAATTCACCAAAATGATCCTTCTGTCATGACGGTGTTAGACTCTAACACCTCGTCAAATTTTTTATCATAGAGCTTTGAAGTCTCCGGTACTAGATGAGCTGCTAGGAAGTCGGCCAATGCTTTGCCCTTGACAGCCTTTTGCGGGATGAATACCATATCATAAGGTAATGGTAGGATTGCCCGCTCCCCCCCCTCATTTCCCGGCCGACGCCCCGCTCCGCCCGCGTCCAACCACCCACGACCACGACCCCGACTCCGCGCCCACGTCCCCCCTTCTCCGGCCTCCCCGCTCCCCCTCTCCCTCTCCCCTTCCCTATAAAACCCCGAGCCTCTCCTCACCGCCACCGCCATCTCCCCTTCTCTCCACCACCGCCACCCACTCCACCGTACTCCGGCCGCCTCCGTGAGCCCCACGACCCCGCCGACCCTTCCCCGGCGATGTCGATGCCGCCAGCAGCCGCAGCAGCACCCGGAGCTCCGCCACCGCCTCGCCGCGCCCTCGCGTACGCATATTTTGGTCATTTTTGACGCCCTGCTCAGGTGAGGTTTTCTCTCTTCTCGTCCTCTCATTTTTCGTTCTGTCGACTCGTGCGCGTACCCTACGTGACCCTCTCGATACCCGTGTAATTTTTTTGGGATATTGCGTCTTGTGTCGGTCGCAAACTGCGACGTAAAAACAGAAAAATAAATTCCCTATTTCTGAAAATTCAGAATTCGTCCCGAACTCACAAATTCACAATCATTTTACGTGCAACCTGTTAACAATTTTCAAAATCCACTTGAACAATAATTTAGACCGTATAATCCCAGTTTTAAACCCTATTTTTAGTTTATTTTATTTAGCTGTAATTTGCATGTTATTCGCGGGCAAAAATAGTCAAAAACTTGGTTAATTAAAACCCTAATTTTTCTTGGAACTGGGTGCGCCACGCTAAACGAGGCGACTTGGTCGTGTGGAAACTTCACCGAAAGGTGTGCGCCGTCGATACGGACGTATGGGATTTCACGAAATTTGAATTGGATGTGCGTGCCAACCGGAATCAACGCGTATCCGTCGACAACGCCCCGTATCGGCCCAGTTCTAAAACTTGTTGTAACTTCGTGTGTTCTTATTGTTTCAAAATAAAACTTATGCCATCGGATTTGTAGCATTTTTCTGGTCCTGTGACCCAAGTTTGGTTCAATTCTGAGAACGTTGACAAAATCCCGTATCGTGGGCCCCACGGCTCTACTAGACGAGCGATTTTGTGATCGGCTCATCGGAATCCAGTTCTGGATATTCCATTGGGTTCGTATCGTCGTTCTGAACTTGTAGACACTAAATTTGACAAATTTGGAGAATATTGTCTCTGGCATATTTTTCGGTGCGAAGCGGACCCCATGTGGACTCCGCTTTGACCAAAAACTGTCACGTTTGTCCCTGTGTCCAAATTGGACTTATGAACAGGCAATTCTAGCTATTTTATGTCTTCTGAGCATGATAGTAACATTTATTTCAGCAACCAGAGGAGTACCTGCAGATCCCGCTGATACCAGAGCAGTAGTTGGAAACCAAACCCCAAGCAAGTGTACCTTGCCAATCTTGCAGTATTTGCTACATAATATTCTCTTGATTTAATTATATGATATAAATGTTCAACCCAAGACCGTGTGATATTACTTAACGTCCTAACAAGATTCGGGTGTCAATGCCGTACGCGGAGTTGTGTAACGTCACCTAGCGATGGATATCGAAACCCTATACATTCTCGTGCTTGCATCATCAAGTAGGTCATACCATAGGACACCTGGCACTATTCATGAGACAGAATCTTCCTGAGATATTCATGGTGATTCTGTATAGACTACATGATTTGTGACATAGACTTTATGTTCATAGCTATCATATGACTTCCTGCATTAGATATGATCTTGCGTGACATGGACATGAGACATCGTGGACATGAGACGTGTGATTACATTGGGTGGGGAGAGACACACAGGCTACAGGCTAATTTTATATATTGTGCCGTAAGCCCACTACATAGTAAACTATATAGTATAACTGCTACCGGCTCCCCGACACAGAGCTTGTAGTGGTCTCAGCCTGAGTACTAGTGATGCTCTCACTTGCATATCACATAGCTGGTTACATAGTTTACCATATTATTATTGTTTCATTTATTATTGCACTGCATTTATTCTGGCTTGAGTTATTCTTGTACCTTGCTATGTCCCCTGAGAAACTGGATCCGGATTATGTCCCCGGGTTTAGCAGAGGAGATCTACCCTGAGGTGTATGGGACAAGAACACACATTGGAGCAGTACCAGAACCCGAGGATGAGGTGATCGCCGAAGATTTCTCCTGAGTACCTGCTTTACCTATACTCAGTATTTTTTGTTATTATACTCTTTATTATTGTCTCTTGACAATTGTATCCGACTTATTCTTGGGTTGTTCCCCGAGACACTTTTTATTGAGACTTGTTAGTTTATATTTTATTTTGATTATTCTGGCATTTGATCTGTGATTATCTTCTGTGGATGAGATTAGAATTAGACTGTGACTTGTATCGTAGACCTATTTACTGTTGTTTTATAGCTTAAGTACACCCTAATGGGTCCATTAAATTGGGTTTTCCCATTGGTGTGTGCTGTTGGCCATTGCCACGTGGCTAGTCTCTCGGTGTTTTGGGACTGGGGCGTGACATGGTTTTTGTGGTGGCCCATGCAGGTCAATGACTAAATTATTTTGGTTTCAACTTAGGAACTGAGCAAGCCTGCGATAAGGATATGATAAGTTATAGGATCTCATCCACTTATTTGAATCATCATTGATCTCTATCAGATTCAAAATTTTTTGACTTGCATCCTGCCTTGATTCCTCTGTGCGCCTTTTATAGTTTATTTTGGATACAGAGTAACGGATTCACAAGCAAGCAATGAGACTTCTGCAGGAACACCACAAGTTGCAGTTGTCACCTATGACGATGAAGTAACACCAGTTGGTGGAGGACAATCATCCCAACAAAGCAATCAAGCAGATCAGCACTCTTCCAGCAGGCCCAGCAACAGCAGAGGACAGCACCACAAGGACGCAGACAAGCTTTTGCGATGACAATGGAGGACGCACAGACTCGTGGAGTAGCGAATGCGCGTAAGATTTGAGTAATTCTTAGCTATCTATTCCTAGTAATTCTTAGCACGTGCCTGTTAGTTCATGTCTTTAGCCTTGAACCTAGTATTTTGAACTTGTTAGTAATTGATAACCTAGTTTTCCTAAGCTGTAGTTTTTCTCGCTCTAACCAGATTTCTTTACCCTTGAATTACCTAACTTTCATTGTTTAGAAAAATACTTTAGGTGTTTTGCTTAACCCTCATCTTTCGATTTCTCCTTGATCATGATTCTTTGTTTGTGTCATGCTTCGAACATGTCTTGCAATCGTGTCATCTATTCTGACCGGTTATGCTTTCTTAATTGAGAGGATACAATTTTTTTAAGGTGGGTAGATTATAACACCCTATTTTTTTAAATTTTTAAAAATGAATTTTCTGGATTTTTCGGTAATTTTTAATTAATTATTAAAAAATGTCATTCGGGGAATAATATTTTTATGGATTAAAATAATTATTAAAATATTACAAAAAATATATTTTTGGGTGCATTATTAATTATTGGATGTTGTGTAATTTTTCTAGAATTTATTGGGCTCAAAAACTATTTTTAAATAGCTAAAAACCAGGGTTTTAATTAAACTATCCTAAACCGGACTGAACCGGGTTGAACCGAACTGAACCGGACCAACCCAACCCCGCTGAACCGGACCTAACCGCCCAGCTGGTCGGATCCGGACCCGCTAGCCCGCTACCCGAACCCGACCCCAAACCCCTCTCCCCACACCCGCACGACTAGCTCCCCCCCACATTTCCCGGCCAACGCCCCGCCCCGCCCGCGGCCAACCGCCCACGACCCCGACTCCGCGCCCACGCCCCCCCTGCTCCAGCCTTCCCGCTCCCCCTCTCCCTCTCCCTCTCCCCTTCCCTATAAAACCCCGAGCCTCTCCTCACCGCCACCGCCATCTCCCCTTCTCTCCATCACCGCCACCCTCTCCACCGCACTTCGGTCGCCTCCGCGAGCCCCATGACCCCGCCGACCCTTCTCCGTCGACGTCGACGCCGCCAGCAGCCGCAGCAGCACCCCGAGCTCCGCCACCGTCGCGCCGCGCCCTCACGTACGCATAGTTCGGTCGTTTCTGACGCCCTGCTCAGGTGAGGTTTTCTCTCTCCTCGTCCTCTCGTTTTTCGTTCTGTCGACTCGTGAGCGTACCCTGCGTGACCCTCTCAATACTTGTGCAATTTGATCGGGTTATCGCATCCTGTGTCGGTCGCCAACTGCGACGTAAAAATAGAAAAATAAATCCCCTATTTATGAAAATTCAGAATTCGTCCCAAACTCACAAGTTTACAACCGTTTTGCGTGCAACCTGTTAACTGTTTTCAAAATTCACTTGAACTGTAATTTAGACCGTATAACCTAGTTTTAAACCTTATTTTTAGTTTATTTTATTTAGCTGTAATTTGCATGTTATTCGCGGGTGAAAATGGCCAAAAACTTGGTTAATTAAAACCCTGATTTTTCTTGGAACTGGGTGCGCCCCGCTAAACGAGACGACTTGGTCGTTTGCGAACTTCACCGAAAGGTGCGCACCGTCGATACAGACGTGTGAGATTTTGCGGAAGTTGAATTGGATGTGCGTGCACACCGGAATCAACGCGTATCCGTCGACAACACCCTGTATCGGCCCTGTTCTGAAACTCGTTGTAACTTCGTGTGTGCTCGTCGTTTCAAAACAAAACTTACGCCATCGGATTCATAGTATTTTTCTGGTCCTATGACCCAAGTTTGGTTCGATTCTGAGAACGTTGACAAAATCTCGTATCGTGGGCCCCACGGCTCCACTAGACAGGCGATTTTGTGATCGGCTCATCGGAATCCAGTTCTGAACATTCCGTTGGGTTAGTATCATCATTCTGGACTTATAGACACTAAGTTTGACAAATTTGGAGAACATTGTCTCTGGTACATTTTTCGGTGCGAAGCGCACCACATGTGGACCCCGCTTTGACCAAAAACTGTCACTTTTGCCCCTGTGTCCAAATTGGACTTATGGACAGGCAATTCTAGCTATTTGATATCTTCTGAGCATGATGGTAACGTTTATTTCAGCAACCGGAGGAGTACCTGCAGATCCCGCTGATACCAAAGCAGCAGTTGGAAACCAAACCCCAGGCAAGTGTACCTTGCCAATCTTGTAGTATTTGCTACATAATATTCTCTTGATTTAATTATATGATATAAATGTTCAATCCAGGACCGTGTGACATTACTTAACGTCCAAAGAAGATTCGGGTGTCAACGCCGTACGCAGAGTTATGTAACGTCACCTAGCGATGGATATCGAAATCCTATACATTCTCGTGCTTGCATCATCAAGTACATCATACCATAGGACACCTGACACTATTCATGAGACAGAATCTTCTTGAGATATTCATGGTGATTCTATATAGGCTACAGGATTTGTGACATAGACTTTATGTTCATAGCTATCATATGACTTGCTGCATTAGATATGATCTTGCGTGACATGGACATGAACATCGTGGACATGAGACGTATGATTACATTGGGTGGGAAGAGACACACAGGCTACAGGCTGATTTTATATATGGTGCCGTAGGCCCACTACATAGTAAACTACATAGTATAACTACATAGTATAACTGCTACTGGTTCCCCGATACAGAGCTTGTAGTGGTCTCAGCCTGAGTACTAGTGATGCTCTCACTTGCATATCACATAGCTGGTTACATAGTTTACCCTATTGTTATTGTTTCATTTATTATTGCACTGCATTTATTCTGGCTTGAGTTATTCTTGTACCTTGCTATGTTCCCTGAGGACCTGGATCTGGATTATGTTCCCAGGTTTAGCAGAGGAGATCTACCCCGAGGTGTACGGGACAGGAGCACATATTGGAGCAGTACCAGAACCTGAGGACGAGGTGATCGCCCAAGATTTCTCCTGAGTACCTGCTTTACCTATATTTAGTATTTGCTATTGTTATACTCTTTATTTTTGTCTCTTGACTATTGTATCAGACTTATTCTCGGGTTGTTTCCCGAGACACTTTTTATTGAGACTTGTTAGTTTATATTTTATTTCGATTATTCTGGCATTTGATCTGTGATTATCTTCTGTGGATGAAATTAGAATTAGACTGTGACTTGTATCGTAGACCTATTTACTGTTGTTTTACAGCTTAAGTACACCATAATGGATCCATTAAATTGGATTTGCCCATTGGTGTGTGCTGCTGGCCATTGCCACGTGGCTAGTCCCTCGATATTTTAGGACTGGTGCGTGACATGGTTTTTATGGTGGCCCATGCAGGTCAACGACTAAATTGTTTCGGTTTCAATTTAGGAACTGAGCAAGCCTGCGATAAGGATATGATAAGTTATAGGATCGCATCCACTTGTTTGAATCGTCATTGATCTCTATCATATTCAAAATTTCTTGACTTGCATCCTGCCTTGATTCCTCTGTGCGCCTTTTATAGTTTATTTTGTATGCAGAGTAACAGATTCACAAGCAAGCAACGAGACTTCTGCAGGAACACCACAAGTTGCAGTTGTTACCTACGACGATGAAGTAATGCCAGTTGGTAGAGGATAATTATCCCAACAAAGCAATCAAGCAGATCAGCACTCTTCCAGCAGGCCCAGCAACAGCAGAGGACAGCACCACAAGGACGCGGACAAGCTTTTGCGATGACCATGGAGGACGCACAGACTCGTGGAGTAGCGAATGCGCATAAGATTTGAGTTATTCTTAGCTATCTAATACTAATAATACTTTAGCACGTGCCTGTTAGTTCATGTCTTTAGCCTTGAACCTAGTATTTTGAACTTGTTAGTAATTGATAACCTAGTTTTCCTAAGATGTAGTTTTTCTTGCTCTAACCAGATTTCTTTACCCTTGAATTATCTAACTTTCATTATTTAGGAAAATACTTTAGGTGTTTTGCTTAACCCCCATCTTTCGATTTCTCTTGATCATGATTCTTTGTTTGTCGTGCTTCGAACATGTCTTACAATCATGTCATCTCTTCTGACGGGTTATGCTTTCTTAATTGCGAGGACGCAATTTTTTTAAGATGGGTAGATTGTAACACCCTGTTATTTTAAATTTTTAAAAATGAATTTTTTAGATTTTTCGATAATTTTTAATTAATTTATAAAAAAATGTCCTTCAGGGATTAATATTTTATGGATTAAAATAATTATTAAAATATTACAAAAAACATATTTTTGGGTGTATTATTAATTATTGGATGTTGTGTAATTTTTATGAAATTTATTGGGCTCAAAAACTATTTTTAAATAGCTAAAAACTAGGGTTTTAATTAAACCAGCCTAAACTGAACTGAACCGGGTTGAACCGGACTGAACCGGACCAACCCAACCCCGCTGAACCGGACCCAACTGCCCAGCTGGTCGGATCCGGACCCGCTAGCCCGCTACCCGAACCCGACCCGACCCCAAACCCCTCTCCCCTCATCCGCACGACCCGTCCCCCCCTCCCCCGCGTCTCCCGGCCGATGCCCCGCGCCACCCGTGGCCAACCGCCCACGAGCCTGACTCAGCGCCCACGTCCCCCCTGCTCCGGCCTCCCCGCTCCCCCTCTCCCTGTCCCCTTCCCTATAAAACCCCGAGCCTCTCCTCACCGCCACCGCCATCTCCCCTTCTCTCCACCACCGCCATCCTCTCCACCGCACTCCGGTTGCCTCCGCGAGCCCCACGACCCCGCCGACCCTTCCCCGGCGACGTCGACGTCGGCGCGGCCAACAGCCGCAGAAGCACCCCGAGCTCCGCCACTGCCGCGCCGCGCCCTCGCGTACGCGTATTTCGGTCGTTTCTGACGCGCTGCTCAGGTGAGGTTTTCTCTCTCCTCGTCCTCTCGTTTTCCGTTCTGTCGACTCGTGCGCGTACCCTGCGTGACCTCTCGATACCTGTGCAATTTGTTTGGGGTTGTGCGCGGTCGCACGTTGAGGAACTCCGGCGGTGAACGGCGGCTCCGGGCGGCTGTCTGGCTGGCGGCGACGGTCGCGTGGCGGGGAGAGGGAGGATTAGGGTTAGGGTTTTGTGGCTCCATTATATATATATATATATATATATATATATATATATATATATATATATATATAACGAGCGAGGGGGGGGGGGGGGGTCTTCTCAGCGCGCGGGGGAGGTCTTCACGGGAGAACAACTAAACTGCTGCTGCTTTATATTTCCTTCGCGGGTCTTTAACGGGTTAGGAGATAGTGGGTTGCGTGTAGGATTAGGATAATGGGTTATGGTTTTATAACGGTTTAAAGTCCATTAAGGAATTTATTTGTTTTTCTTTTTCTTATTCCTTTTTCTTTCTAATTTAATTAATAAGCATTATATATATATATATATATATATATATATATATATATAAATTCTAGAAATTATATTTGTGCATACCCTTAAGCTAGCAATTGTCCAAAGGGTCTTCTACATGGAATAAATTAGGAAAAATTTATAATGGCTCCATAAATCTCCTAAATACATAAACACCTAAAATAAAAATTAAATAAAATATATTTCCTCTAATTAGCTCATAATTACTACAATTCAATTATATAATTAATTAAAAAGGTTAATAAGCTTTTTTTTGAATTAGGGGTTTTACATTCTACCCAACTTATAAAAATTTCGTCCTCGAAATTAAAACTAAGCCAAGATAGAAGGTCAAGGATGGTATAAGATAGAGATTTGCAGCTTCTTCTGCACCTTCCTCCATCCTAATCTCCATGATTTCTAATTGCCATGGGAATGTTTGGCGGGCTATAAATTGCATTATTTAAAATGCAAGGCTAGGTTTAAATGAGTGGGCGATGTTGCGCGTTGTACATTCCAAAGATCATAGAGAAAATTCACATGAACAAAAAATAGGTTCTTCAAGTGTCATGTCCAATGGTATGGACACCTTAATGCACTTTTGCATAAAAGTGCCCAACAATTGGAAAATCGCACAAAGATGGAAATTGGATTAAATTAATTTAAAATTAATGCGCAAGGTGTTCTTGAATTAATTAGAAGTACATGGGGATAACATTAAGTGTCATGGATATAGAGGGCTCAGGATAGAATATAACCCTAATTTGGGTGCACGAAACGGGTCAAGATTGTGTCTCCCATTTTCGATTGGAACGTACAAGGGCACAAAATTAGAATTATTTAGAATTAAGAAATAACGTTCGCGACGAATGTTGTGCGACTACAATGTAGCACAAGAGAGCTTATTCATAAGTTACAATGAGGTCAGAATAGAAGGCGGTCACGTCTAGGACAAGGGTGTGAAATTTGTAGGAAGGCAGTGGCTAGTGTAGTGCTCCAATTATCGAAGCAACGGTAATGGTACTCTAAGTGATCTAATTATTACAAAAATTAAATAAAAAATACCGTGTTCTATTTCTAATTGGATTTAAACTAGCCTTAGTCTCACTATCTAAGCCAAGTAGGTCTAATTTTGGGTGAGGGAGTTTATAATCTTAAATTTTTTTTTATCCTCGAAGTTAGAATAAGGCATAATTTGTTAATTCTTCACATACATAAGGCAAGTTAATCGCAATATCTTTGCAATAATTAAAATTCTAATCAATCCTTCATAATCACTTCAAAATTAAGATGGTCACTGTTCAAATCAAATTTTTACCTATCGTACCTTCTCATCAACATCCAATTTTAATTTCAATCCATATAACATCTTCGCATATCAAATTTTATATCACGATCTCCAACTATTATAATCTCTTTTAGAAAGGATTCTAATCAAAATTTTCCTCCTATTTTTCAACTTATGAACTCTTCTACTCTTCAAATTTAAATTCAATTTATATCCTCAATATTTGAAATAGGTAATCCTGCAATCAAAAATTTCTTTTAATTCAATCCTCAAATTTGAAATTTAATCCGTCCATGTCCATGTTTAGAGTTCTATTTATTTTTCTCAAGGTTTAAATCGTTGATTCAACCTTCAATATTAAAATTTTAAATCATATGCTCATGTATCGATATTTGGTTTGCCATGTCCCAGTTTTTAAAATTCATTAATCCTCATAATATTAATCATTCTTCTCAAATTCTAAATTTTAAAATGACTTGAACCTCTACATCCGATTTTTTTCGATCACAATCTAAGAGAAGTTTCTCTCAAGTTGATAATGCCACTGCTATACATCTTAGAGTTTACCCATCAATCACATAAGGCTCTTTTATTTAAGAAAACTTATTCCTCAAATTTACTTAATCATGTTACTCAATCCTCAAAATTTAAATACCAAATATATCACATATGATATGCCCTTGATTACAAAAGAATAATCCTCAAGTATGTGATCGGCCTATGGGATATATCAAGTACTCTCTGTGTATCAACTTATGCTAGGCACGAGGTTTCATCTTTCCGAAATAAGGAAAGACGGAAAATAATAATAAAGAGTTCCAGGGGAGGTAATAGAATAGAAGTGTGGGGATCAAGGCGTTTAAAGAATTTAAATGGGAATTGTCAAGGCAGTTGTGGATTGAAATCCTATTTTGGTAATTTTGATTCACATGCTCGTATCAGTATAGTTATGTAATGGAAACTATATGCTCAAACATATCTAGAGGGCAAGTACATTCATCTACTAATCACTATATATCTCAATCCACGTAAAGTAGTTATGCGAAGGGCGAACCAAGCGCACTATGGTTGATCAGACCATAGTACATTAATTCTGAAATGTATTAGTATATGCGTCCAATAATACATATGTCATGAACAAGCTTGATAAAAGAATGAGCTTGCAAAACTAGGCTGTAATAGCAGCATAAGTCGAGGTAGTACAAAAATATAAGTACGCTAGATTATGATGAGAGAAATTACAAAATAATTCAAGTTCACAAAGAAGATAAGACTCTACAATCTCTAAAGTTGTCATACTAGCTCCTTGTCCAAGTCGTTAGTCGACCAAATAAGGTAAGGGCCTCTAAGTTCTACAGTCTGAATTAACACTATCGTCTCATGCTAGTATACCGTTAATGTCATTCAATTATACTACATTAGTGGGTCCCGAGGACTATGTATTACTAGGTTGTGAGGCATATTACCCAACTTAAAATAATAACTAATACTGTGACAGTCTTAAGGGAAATATACCAAATAACCTTGTTCTTATAAATAAAGTATGAACTCTTATTGGGGTCTATGCGAAAAAGATCTTGGTACTTATTAGGGTCTTCCATCGTATTATATAGGTAATGGTCATCTTAAGTCTTAATCATAGTGCTCATAGAACATGTGTCAATAGTAAGAGTGGAAAAGTTACTGGCCTTCAAGGGAAAAAGGATATAACTCGTATCGAGGTGGGGGTACAATCGCGTGATTTAAAACTAAGGGACAATCATTAGGTCATAGTCTACAAGAATAACTTAAACTATCAAGTTCTAAGTACCAATCATATAATTAAAAATTTAAGAGTAACAACTATAATCCTAGCAAGCTGTATATCCTAACATGAAATGGAATCACTTGACCTACAATAATAAGAGCTATGCAGCACGAGTTCAAAGGTGAAGAAAGGAAGAATATAATTTAGTCGTCGCACAATTGGCGAACGCTAAGTTTTCAGAGGAACAAGATTGAATTTAAATAAAAAGTCTCTAGATAATATCATGGATTTTTTAAGGGAAATATGGCATGCTAGTCTCTATGTTCGAGGTATAATCGAGGATAATGTTATATCCATTCCTCTTGGCTTCCTAAGATATTATTCGGCTACTATAAGACAAGGAGCTAAAGTTGTAGTTCTCTAGTACTATCTCACCATGAAAAGCTAGGCTTAGTCCTAATATTCAACCTTGGATTTCTATTGGTTCCTCGATGCTAGGGTCAAACAATGTGGTCAAATTTCAAACTAATCCTAATAGCGTCTATACTACTCTCAAGTCATCCCTAGTTATCAAGGGATAATGGTAAATTATTCTATAGGTAAGGGACGCTAGGGTTCATTAAGTATTCTAACTTAGTAATGTGTCAATATCCTAGTTGTACTCTTAATAGGAAGGTTACCCTACTTATCATCCTATCAATAGGGATTTCTATATTCTAGCAGAGGCTATACTCAAAGAACTATTGGAGAAGCACATTAATCAAGCAGGATACAATTATTCAATTGGAATAGATTGGAAGGAGGATGAGTCATAGTCTGATGTGGATGAGATCCTATACTCTATTCCTATGTGCAGGCTTGCTCGGTACAGTAACGTAATCGAGATAATATGCTCTTGACCTGCATGGGCCACCACAAAAATATGTCATGCCCGAGTCCCAAAATACGTAGGATTAGGACACGTAAGCATGCCAGCCGTATGAATATGACACTCCCATATATGGAAACCATAACACACGTACGCTGTAATATGAATAACAATTCACCAATGGTATAAACTATCATAAATCATAGGGTATAATCTAATCTCATCCACAAAAAATCAAATATAATGAATAACCAATATCTATAACCAGATCCCAAAATAAAGTATCTAAAGATGACAGTCGGATGGAAACAAATCTACTGCCGAACTAGAATGAAGAATAAATAAGACAAATACAATATAAATACAACCTCTAACAATCACGAGGCTCGAAGGAAAGATCTCTCGCAATATAAGTAGCCAGTCCGGATCTCCGCTCCTGCAAATACTCATAAACAATACACCTGGAAAGGGACCAGGTCCTCAGAGGGACATAACAAGATACATAAAAGCATGCCATAAAGTAAATACTATAAAAACTCCAGGGTGACCTAACCATCTAAGTAAAATGTAACTTGAGGACAACTTAAGTGTATGGAAAAGTGTAGGCTAGACATATGCTGGCATAATTCACCAATAGTGACAACTAGCTAGTATATGCCACATATGCCCCCATACCAGGGCACTGTAATATAATAACGTCCATACCGCTCCGAAGAACGGAAAATCTGCATAATATAATGTCCATACCATTTCGTCGAACGGAGAATCTGAATAAAGGAAGTGGGTGTCCCATACGCCTACTAGTAGTCCTCCCCGCCCAATGATCTATGCATGTTGTATCCACAACACGCTACAGCCACTACGTCGAGGTATCGTAACTCTGGCTCATAGTCTATCGTTAGAACAATAGCCCAACCTTACAACTAAACACGGACACAGATTGGACCATCGTACCACGCTAGTCTATGCTCCGTCTACTAATAACTGCTAAGTCTTCTAACATGCATCACTATTAGCAGTTATACCCTATCCGTCGTACGACCTACACGTACAGGTGGCCAACCACATACGCAGGTCCGTGCCCTACATGAGACTCACAAAACGTATAAGAAATGTGTCAAGGCCTGGGGAGTCATACCAATAACTCCACAACTTTAGGTGGGTCTACTAGACTCTAGGTCAGACACAATTCCTAACGTCAACGCATTCGTTGACTGCACCAGAGTCTCTCTCGGATGCGTACAGTTATATAAAATAAACATACAACTAATAATACATAATTTAAACAGTACAACAGAGGCAAGGTATACTTGCCTGGCAAGAGAGCTATAAAATGTAACGTCCAGATGTCAAACACTAAGAGTCAGAAACTACGGCCTCAGAATGAACGTCTCCGGATGCTGAAATAAATATCACCAATGTTCCCAAAATAAGCAAAATAGCTAGAAAATACTAGCCTTTCGTCCAATTTGTACACAAGGACAAAACGGTAATATCGGGTCAAGCGGGCTCCACATGTGGGCCACTTTGCACCAAAAAACGTGCCAAGGGTAAAGGTCTCTAAATGGGATAAATTATAGGTCAAACAAACTCTAAATGTTAGTACGAACTCAATGGTATGTCCAAATGTGGATTTCGGTGAGCCGAACACAATTTTGCCCAAAAAGTAGATCGTGGGGCCCGCCAATTGGTGACTTGGTCAACTGTCTCAGAATTGCGTGAAACTTGGGCCGCAGGACCAGCGCGATGCCACGAGTCCAGTGGTGCAAGTTTCGTCACATTCTGACGAGCGTACACTAAATCCGCAGGACTTTTGCAAAAGTTGTGACATGGGAAATTTTCGCGAATACGGGCTAATTCTAACGCACACATGCGTCCAAATCAGTTTCCGTAAAAGTCCACACGTCTAGGTATACCGCGCGCACCTTTTGGTACACGACGAACGGTCCCGTTTGGCGGGACGCGCTCCGTATCACAATTTCTAAAATTTGCCAAAAAGTATATTTTTGGGTTTTTCTATCTGATTTACTTTAACATACAGCAGCAAATAAAATAATATAAATAACAGAAATTAAACTAGGTCAGGTGGTATTCGTATACCAAAAAGAAAAACTGAATTCAAATCTCTGTGGTGGGAGATACGAGTCCGTGAACATAGATAGTTACCGAAGTTTTCTGCGATACCCAAAAGTTATCGTTTTTTGCCTACTTGGTCGCTGGTTTCGTCTAGGTTTACGCGCTGAACGAGGTCAACTAACATACAATATGGGAAGGGGGATAGGTCGTGAACGTACCGGTGAAGACGGGGTCGAGTTTGGTCGAGCGAGGAGACGGAAAACACGTTGTGAACATAGGTACTCTGCAGTAAATTTTTGTCGCGGGGTTGTGCGCGGTCGCGCAGCGAGGAACTCCGGCGGTGAACGGCGGCTCCGGGCGGCGGTCTGGCTGGTGGCGGCGGTCGCGTGGCGGAGAGAGGGAGGATTAGGGTTAGGGTTTTTTGGCTCCATTATATATATATATATATATATATATATATATATATATATATATATATATATATATATATATATATAACGAGCGAGGGGGGGGGGGGTCTTCTCAGCGCGCGGGGGAGGTCTTCACGCGCGGGGGGGGGGGGGGGGGAGAACAACTAAACTACTGCTGCTGCTTTATATTTCCTTCGTGGGTCTTTAACGGGTTAGGAGATAGTGGGTTGCAGGTAGGACTAGGATAATGGGTTAGGGTTTTATAAAGGTTTAAAGTCCATTAAGGAATTTATTTGTTTTTCTTTTTCTTATTCCTTTTTCTTTCTAATTTAATTAATAAACATTATATATATATATATATATATATATATATATATATATATATATATATATATATATATATATATATATTAAATTCTATAAATTATATTTGTGCATACCCTTAAGCTAGCAATTGTCCAAAGGGTCTCCTACATGGAATAAATTAGAATTTTTTTATAATGGCTCCATAAATCCCCTAAATGCACAAACACCTAAAATAAAAATTAAATAAAATATATTTCCTCTAATTAGCTCATATAAGCTACATGTCCGGACGGTCCTTCGGTCCCCCAACCTTACTTATGGCAACCTTCCGGCCGCTCGAGTTCGAGACTTTCCCCTCTTCGCTTTCATTAAAATCAAATGCCTGTTCCTAGAGATCTGGGATGGAGGGACGCAAGAAAAGTAGGAATGGGATCGATGCAGTTGCCCAGGCATCCAATGCATTTAGTACAGCTGACTGAGCACCAACACAATCTTGATGCTTAAAAGAATTACTATAATTCAATTATATAATTAATTAAAAAGGTTAATATTTTTTTTTTTGAATTAGGGGTTTTACTATACCCAATCCTTATGCTAACTGAGACACAAGGATGCAGTAATCCCCTCATCCTTGCTAATATGCCCCAGGTAGACACCTATCTAAGACTCAACACACTACACAAAATTTTTTACTGTGCACTCACTTTTACTTCTCTCCTGGTTGCTACTACTTGAATCCCCAATGCAACCTGCATTATTTCAACCACATATATCTTTCCCCCATCACACTATTCCCTGCAACTGAGCAGCAAATAGCTGCTGCTACTGTCTATATCTGCCCCAGTATTCTCACTGCAGTTGGGACTGCAGAGAACAGTCACTCAAGCTCTTCCCCTAAATGTACTCTACTGCACATATGTGAAATGCTCGAGTTCCTCCTCAGCTGAGACCTAACCCTCAGTTGCAGCTACTCCCTGCTCATCCCGATAGCACAACAACTACCCGACACCACCACACCAAACCACAGTGTCACTATCCACTGCACACACATACTAACAAATCACCCACAACCCGATTCCCCTTCATACACTCGCATACAGTGTGCACTGTGCCCACAATGAAGAACCCGACCTTATAGCAGGCCTGTGCCATACACACATATACACATAAATACATAATTATACATATATATATACATTCATATATATAGGTATACGTATCCACTACATATGAATTAGACTATATAAATAGGTATGCTTCCTATTAATCATTTCGTCAAACACCTAGTGTGCCCCAATGTAATACTTCATGATACACTACAAGACTTCATGCATAAACCCCTAATACACAGCTAAACATTTACATATACAATATGGATATATTATATATATATTTAGTATGATTTAGTGTTACGAAAATTAGGAAAATACATCATAAAAACCAAAACCCCCAAATACATATGACACCATGAAGGAATCATCAATAAACCAATAGAGACTCATGCTCTCCTTTAATAGCTATTCCTACATCAATGAGTGGGCTCCTAATGGCCAAACAAATGATTAAAACATGAATTAAATGAGAGATTTCATATTTTTACCTATTGGGAGATAGATTCCCAATGTGACTTCTTCTTCTCCAAGGCTCCTTGAACTCCAAGCTTCTAGGTCTCTTTTGATGAGGGAAGAATGAGGGATTTGAGGCTTAGAAATCTAAAATTTGTTTAAGGGAAAAAGGGGTTTTCTTGGGGCTATTTTTAGGGTTTCTTCATGAGTGATAAGTGGCTTTGAGGGAGGCTCCCTCTAGATATATAGGCCGACCATAATGTAGGGTTAGGGTTTGATAATGCATAATATCTCTTTTGCCCTCAATGGCTTGTCATGAAAAATCATTTAATTAAGGGGTTTAGTCTCAAGTGAGGGATTTCACTATATGCTAATTAATAGCATAGGGATTAGTCTAGTTGGGTTAAATGTCAAGTCTAAGCAAGGTCCATGGTCATATCAAGTCTAGTCCACTAACCTATGTCATTTATGAATATAATACAATGTGTATATTACCTATCATGTAATTATTAACACAATAATATAAATATGGTAAATGACCAAAAAACTCTACTCTAGAAATATGGTAGTGACAAGTCTACCCTCCTAAAAAAAATTCGTCCTCGAAATTGAATTAAACTAGGCACAAGAACACAATCAGAATAATAAGAACTATAACTCAAGTATTGAAGAGATACGGGTATTGCTCGCGCATTTCGTCCTCCCTCTCCCAGGTTCACTCGCCTGGAGAGTGATATATTCTAATCCTATGTGCAGGCTTGCTCGGTACAGTAACGTAACCGAGACAATATACTCTTGACCTGTATGGGCCACCACAAAAATATGTCATGCCCCAGTCCCAAAATATGTAGGACTAGAATACGTAAGCATGCCAGCCGTATGTATATGGCAACTCCAATATATAGATACCATAATACATACGTACACTGTATTATGAATATTAACTCACATGTGGTATATCTATATTGTCACAAGTCACATGGCATAACTAGATCTCGTCCATAGAATCAAATAACCAATCAACTATATAACTGAATCAAGTATAAAATGCTTGATAAGAACAAGTAGTTGGGCGAAGACAAATCCACTACCAACTAGAATATAAGTGGAACAAAAATAAGTATATCTAATGAATAATGAGACTCAAAGAGAGACCTCCTCGAAAGAGAATGGAGTAGCAAGTCCTGACCTGTGATCCTGCAAATAGTCATGATCGTCTACACCTGGAAATAGACCAGGTCCTCAGAGGGACGTAACAAGATATATAAAAGCATGCCAATTGAATACAGTAAAATATTCATAATAGATAAAAAATGTATAAGTACGCTGTACTAGACAATATATATGAAATACATAATGAGGACAACTTTTCGACGTATGGGCATGGGTAGGCTACTCTATCTATCTCACAACTCACACACACGTCCATGAACATCAGAAGTCGTCATACCTCGAGGGTAGCGACCATCGCGATACCAGAAATCGACTTACCTCGAGGGTAGTAACCAACACGACACAACTACCGTAGTACGTGCTAGTTACTACGGTTTACCAGAGTAGATATAGCCCATACGCCTACTGATTGTCCTTCCCTCCCATGATACTATGTGTCAAGTGTGTGTCAACATATATAATATATAATTATGACTAAAAAAACACATATATAATGAATATAAGAAAATATGACAAGCATGCAAAGAATTGTAAGCAATTTGGCAAGGTATCTTGCCTGACAAGAAAACTGCAAAGTGTAAGCGTCCAAACGTCAAGCACACTGGATCAGAAACTATGGCATCAAAATGAACATCTTCGGATGCTGAAATAAATATCACCAACATTCCCAGAATAAGCGAGATAGCTAAAAAATACTACCCTTTCGTCCAATTTGGACACAAGGGCAAAACGATAATTTTGGGTCAAAGCGGGTCCACATGTGGGCCACTTTGCAACGAAAAGCGTGCTAGAGGTAAAGGTATCTAAATGGGACAAATTATTGGTCAAAAAAATTCTAAACGTCAGTACGAACTCAACGGTATGTCCAATTTGGATTCTGGTGAGCCAAACAAAAATTTGCCCTAAAAGTCAACCGTGGGGCCCACAAATAGACGGCTTGGTCAACTGTCTCAGAATTACGTGAAACTTGGGTCACAGGACCAGCGTGATACCACAAATCCAATGGCGCAAGTTTTGTCTCATTCCGATGAGCATACATAAAATGGGGTGATATTTTACAAAAGTCGCGATACAAAAACTTTTTACGGATACATGTTGATTCCGATGCGCACACATGTCCGAATCAGCTTCTGTGAAAGCCCACATGTTAGGATATACCATAGGCTCCATTTGGTACAATTGGTATACGACGAGGCTATCCCGTTTGGCGGGGCACACCCCGTATCATAATTTTTTAATATTTTAAAAATAAGTTTTTGGTCGATTTGGAGGCCGAATAATTTAACACATAGAACAAATTAACAAAAACTAAAAGAACAAAAAAATCTTGATTATATGGAGAAGAAAAACCCTTTAATTAGTTTTTGAAAATATTAAACAGGTTGATGGCAAATTGGGTATGAACATGGGGGTTTGGATTGAAGTTTCTGAACTATTTTGGTTAGTTTTTTGGTCATTTTTGGGTCAATTTTTGACCGATCCAGGACATGAAAACTCGTCCCGCTTGAATAAAAATCCTAGAGGTTTACGTTATGAACGTACACGAACAAATCACACGCAAAAATAATTAAAATTGAGGGAGATACATCACCTTAAAGATGGGGCCAAAATTGTGCGCTTGCGCCCGCGCGGTGGGCACAAGCGGACGGACGTCGGCCGACCGGAGGGATGCGGTGGCGTGCGGCTGCGGGGGCGGTGGCACCGGCGTGGGGCTGATGTCGCCTGGGGTCGGACGGTCACCGGAGGAGACTAGGGTTAGGGTTTTGGTTAAGATGGTATAGTATATATATGTATATATAGAGGAAGAGAGAGGGGAAGGGGTCTGGGTGTCGTGGGTTTAAGGGGGGAGAAGAGTTGCTGGGTCGGGGGGGGGGTTAGTATTAGGTTAGTTATTAGGAGTTTAAGTCCCTTTTTTTTCTTTTCTTTTCTTTTCTTTTCTTTCCTTTTTCTTTTCTTTTCTTTTTCTTTTCTTTTCTTATTCATTTTATTTCATTTTATTTTTATTTTTTTATTGTTATTATTATTATTATTAATAATATTATTATTATTACCTTTACTTATTATTATTATTATTATTATTATTATTTTTTATTATTATTATTATTATTAGTATTATTATTATTACTATTATTCTTATTATTGTTATTACTATATATTTATTTATATATATTTACATATATAAATGAGGCTAAAAAAATTCAAAAATGATATTTTCACACAAAATAAATTCTAGAAAATTACTTTGTAAAGTTTTAAAACTACCTCAAAATATTTTATGAAAATATTTTATAATTAATAATTAGATATTTATCTAATTACAAATCAAGTAATTATATTATCTAATTAACCAAGTAATTAATTAAATAGTTATCTACAAAATAAGTAATAGTAAATAATATGCACATCCATAAAAAGAAAAAGTGTCCAACTTGACATGGGAAATTATGGAATGCAAATTGTAGGAAGTTGGGATTGAAAAATAACCACAAATAAATTATATATATAAATTATCTAAATATTTAATAATTAATCTATGGTCGTTACACTAATGTCATACTAATACCAAGGGGTCAAATTTCTGAGCCACGAAAAGATCCTACTGGTAGTGTCTCCTATGTAGACTACTTCCTATGAAGGACGATATAGATTTTGGGGTCATCCTATATTAATAATATCCAAACCATGGTGAAGTGTCCTACTAAAATTATTTAGTTTTAATTAATTTTGAAAAATAATCTAAAACAATACAAGAAATAAAATATACACACAAAATACCTATTGGGTGAAGGAGTTTACAGTCTAGTCATCGGCTCTGCAACCCTGGAGATGTCTTGTATAAACCTCCTGTAGTAACCTGCTAGCCCGAGAAAATTTCTGATCTTATCTACTGAACTGGGAGTAGCCCATGACTCTACTGCCTCGATCTTCTTTGGGTTAACTGAGATTTCGTCATCCGTCACTATATGCCCAAGGAATTCAACCTTATAAAGGAAGAACTCGCACTTTGAAACCTTTTCGTAGAGCTTCTCTTTCCTGAGAGTCTCCAAAACTATCCTCGGGTGCTCTTCATGCTCCTCTGGGGTCTTCGAATGTACAAGAATGTCATCGATGAACACCACCATGAACTTGTCAAGGTACTGGTGGAGCACATTATTCATCAAGTTCACGAAAATTGTCGATATATTAGTCAATCCAAATGGCATTACCATGAACTCAAACTGGCTATATCGGGTCCGAAAAGTTGTCTTCAGAATGTCTTCTCTCTTCACCTTCACCTGGTGGTAGCCTGACCTCAAGTCTATCTTTGAAAATACCTTCGCTCCGTTCAACTGATCGAAGAGATAATCTATCCTCGGCAATGGGTATTTGTTCTTGATAGTGAGGTTGTTCAGAGCTCTATAGTCGATATACATGCGTACTATCCCATCCTTCTTCGGTACGAACAATACCAGAGCTCCCCATGGTGATGAACTGGATTTGATGAAGCCCTTGTCCTGCAACTCCTCAACTTGCTTCTTCAGTTCTGCCAGTTCGCTGTTGTTGACTCTATCGACATGTTGTGATATGGGCTCCGCTTCTGGCACCAAGTCTATAGAGAACTCGACATCTCTGTCTGGCGGTAAAACTGGCAACTCCTCCGAAAAGATATCCAGAAACTCTGCTATCAAAGGATGTGGCAACTCATCTTCTTCCATCCTGGCTGCACAAAAAGTGCCCCTGCTCTGCTCCGCTGCTCCTCTGGCGACCTTGAGCTCTGGCTCTCCTAGCGGTCAAAATATTACTCTGCCTCCACGACAATCTATAGTAGCATGGTGCCTACTCAACCAGTCTATTTCAAGTACAATATCATATCCCGAAAGTAGCATGACGAGTAAGCACATGCTCAACTCTCGGCCTTCCAATGATACTCTCCGGTCCTTGCAAAAGTCACTGACTAGGATAATGCCTTCATCAATCATGATCTTGCAAGTCCTATCTATTGGTTCTGCCTCTAAATGATGCTTAAGAGCATATAATACAGACACGAAACTATGGGAAGCACCAGAATTAAATAATGGAAGTGCTGGAATAGAATCGAGAAGAACTGAACCTGAAATCACGTCTCCTACTGGATCGGCCTCCTCGATCGTTATGGAATATGCTCGTCCCTGGGGTACACCTCTCTGGTGTTGCTGGTGCTGAGCAAACCTCTCATGCTGTGGCAAAAGTGGAGGTCCCCTCTGTTGGCCTCCTGGTATAGTAGGTACTATGGCAGGTCCCCTCTGAGCGGCTGCTCTACCCTGACCAGGACGAGTCTGAATAGATGGACAGTCCCTCAACTGATGTGCTGGCGATCCATAAGACAAACATGTATCCAGCCTCTTCCTACAATTGTCCTTCGTTTGTCCTGTCTTCCCACAGTACGTATATTGGACAGCGGGCTGAGTCTGCCTCTGAGGCTGCTGCTGCTGGATGTATCCTCTAGCTGGTGCCTGGTGCTGCTGATACGACCTCTGTTGCTGCTGAAAGTGGGAACGCTTGGCCGGTCCCGCGCTACCACTCGCTCCTCCAGAAGTGTCGCGTCCTCTCTTGGGCCTGAGGTCTAAGTCATCCTCAATAATTTGGGCATCCATCAAAATTCCCTCGAAGGTAGCAGTACGATGTCCAGAAGTGCGAGACTTGATCTCTCTCATCATCCCCTTCCTGAACTTCTGAGCTCGGTCTTCTGGGTCCCGAATTATCGATGGCACAAAATGACTCAAACGGCAAAACTCTGTGACGTACTCGTCGACCGACATGTTCCCTTGGACCAAGTCATGTAACTGACTCTCCAAGGCTTCCAGGGCTACGTCGGAGAAGAACTTCTCCTTGAAAAGCTCCTTGAAAGCCTCCCAAGTAAGTCCTCCAACAGTAAGTCTCGGCTCCGTACAATACCATGTTAGCGCTATATCGAACATCTGACTACCGGCGGCCTCGATCTGCAGGCTCTCCGGAATCTATGCCAAGCGCAAGTTTCTCTCTATATCCTCCAGCCAGTCGTTGGCGTAGAGTATCCCCCCGATGCCCTTGAACTCCTGAGGCATTATCCTCTTGAAGTTTACTATTGTACCTGGCCTCTGGTGCTGCTGGCCAGGATGCTGTTGTTGCTGTACGACTCTCTCCACAGCCTGGAGAGCCACCTGATGAGCATTCTCCATGCTCTCTCTCATCATCTCCGTCTGTGCTTGGTGCGCCTCTGCTTGCACCCTCTGAGCCTCAGCCTGAACTCGCTGATCCTCTGCCGATGTCCTCTGAGCATCTACTATGGCCTGGATCAATACGAACATCTGTGCCCCGTCAACGAGCATACCTCCGAAAAATGGAGGTGGTGGTGGAGGAAGGTGCTCCGTAACAACCGGGGCAACCCTTTAGACAGGTGGAGGAGGAGGACCCCCCAAAACTGCAGATGCTCCCACATGAACATGAGAGGTAGGAGGAACTCCAGCTGTCTGTCCGTCAGGTCGAGAGGTGGCAGACCTCTCTGAAGTTGTGGGTCCCAACTTCAAAGACCTAGTCTTCGGTGGCATCCTAAGGACAGACCAAAAAGAATCAATTAAGGCAACATATACGATATCGTCAAGGAAGGACAGTAAAATTTAAAGGAAACAATTATTCAGAATAGCATTATAAAATTAAAAATTTCCTAGTTGTGATTGAGCATACTCTCATCCTAAATCCTATTTCTTAAAGTAGGCTCGTACTAATACTCTAAGTGAGCACTACTACGACATCGCTCTAATTGTGAATCTTGACCTGCATGGGCCACCACTAAAATGTGTCACGACCCGCACCAGGAATTTGGGCATGAGCCATGGGTACGTCCAGCCTACGCCGCAGCCTCGACGGTCGAACGCTGTCTAGATCTCAATACTACTAAATATAACTCACAAGATAACCTGTCAATGATCTCAAATCCAAAAGGAGGATAATGAATAAAGCATTGATCAATAATTCATAATATACTCAATCACAATTACTATAGGAAGTAGATGGCACGATAAGATATAAAAGATAAGGAAGTACTAACATAAGTCAAGTACAACAACCCAAATACAACGATAATCTAGAATCTAGCTATCCCAACATAAATAGTCTCAACAATAATACAATCCAAGTCTCAATTTTAGAATAAATAAATACAGAGATATCTAGACCAAGGAGCTGTCTAAACGACTGCGGGTGGTGTCTCCTCTAAGGAGAGTGACTCCTCTAGAATCTCCGGTACATAGTCTCCCTCTACTCCTGGGCCATAGTGAGTAGGACAAAAATTCTCAAGGTCCTCTGAAAAATGTTATCCAGTCAGGATTGGAGCGAAGCACAAGTACTAAACAACAGTTTTATTTATATTGACAAAAAATATAAAATAGTGTAAGGAAATATATGATAAAGAAATACTGAAAAAAATAAGGAATACTGGAAATATATAATCAGCAATAGTACTAACTAGCAATGAACAGATATATGTGAATGCTAAAAATGAGTGAACTAAAATAATGAAATAGAATCCCTAGATAACTACTATAAAATATCAGTTTACTATGTGATCGGCTTGGGACTAGATCAGACTTGTTATATATGATTGGCTATGATATATGTGAGGTCAGGCTAACCATCTAGTTACCTATGATGCGAGCAATAGTCAGGCTAATTATATATAACAGGCTGTGAGGCATGTAAATGGTCAGGCTACATCCTACGTGATATGTAGGGTGAGCTATGATGCATGTAAAGTGGGGTATGATCACATAATCTTGCTAATATTTTTTCCATCCCCAACTAGCACGATGGATTCCAATCATGACTCCTCATGACAGGTATTTATGATACTAGTCCGTGTATCCACGTGTCAGAATCAAGCATACACTACAACAAGAATCATAGAAATAATCAACATAATAAAAAATGTCAAAGAATGTACTCGCCTGTGGTCCTGAGCAAGGTGTGAGGATCGATGCCTAAGTTGGTGTCATACAGACCTATATATGGTATGTTGCATCAATACAAGGTTCAGAAATAAAAATAATTTTAATTGATGCAATTCTAGATCACAAGGCCATTTCTAAGTCAAAACTGACTAATTCTAGGTCGTAAGAGTCTAACACTAGGATACTAGGTCGATACACTATGAAGCTAAGATATGCTAGCGATTCTACGATACTATAAGCACACAAAAATGCCATATCCTAAGATATGCAAGTTTTAAATATGAAAATAGTAGTTTATATATATTAATAAATCAATACACTATATACTATAACAATTCGATGAAATTAGGATACCTTGGCCTTGCACCAATACGTATCTCACCATCTACACACTCATCTCGATACTCATGCCCAATACCTTGAGTATCGACTCATTACCTTGATATTCCAAGGTAATTCAATCCTTATCAAATATAGCTAATACACTTATATAATTACTTATATACTAATCTCTATACTAACTAAATTATCATATTTCTACTACCTTAACTATACTAACCCACAACTAGAACTGTACAACATGTCTCTGACACTGAACTAGTACTTGTATCAGTTCCTACACTCCCAACTACCAATCAGGCTACCCAGGTTCTAACCAAAAGAGACTGCTGCTGCTACCCTAGCTGTGCTTGATGCAGTGATCATCAGTGCACACATGATGTGCCTTGCTGCAGTGACCATCACCACACATGGCTGCTCTCTTCACCAACACACACATACCCCCTCATAAATACAGACACATACATTACATACCTACATATAAACATCTAAACTAACTAACACTAATATACATATAAACTTAGGAAGCAACATAAGAATATATGATACCTACATAAATAACCAAACTGACACCAAGTATCCCAGGAACCCGATCCCATACTGCATGTCACACTGTTTTCACAGTGACTGAGGAATCCTGATACTGCTCTACACCCTAACTGATACAACCATAGTGTCACTCACTCAGAAATCTAACAACAGTCGTATGTATGCCTGCATATAAGTAACATGTATATACACTAATGTATTATAAGTGAACCTCAAAAGCATAGACACACACTAAAGTTAGTCAAATTCACAAACCCATGGTGCTCATAGCTCATGATACTTAAGTTGCTTAATGATACGCCCTTAAACACCTATCCAAAAATCTGATAATCTGGTATCATTGCTTGCACAGTCCAACTCAACAACAATACTGCTGCTCTGGACCCCTCTGCACCATAGCTTCTATACATATGCCACTGTGTATATTATGCTTACTAATCTTCACTATAACTTCTCACTCTCCAACTAATTTCTAATGTGGGGCATCCAGGGAACCCGATACCACCTGCACACCTACAGTTGGTATCATAACCTAGTAACCTCTCTTTATTGATACCCAATCCTTATGCTAACTGAGACACAAGGTTGCAGTAATCCCCTCACTTTAGCTAACATGCCCCCAGGTAGACACCTATCTGAGACTCAACACACTACACAAAATTTCCTACTGTGCACTCACTTGCACTTCTCTCCTGGTTGCTACTACCTGAATCCCCAATGCAACCTGTATTGTTTTAACCGTAGGTATCTTTCCCCCATCATACATTTCCTGCAACTGAGTAGCAAATAGCTGCTGCTACTGCTACTGCCTATATCTGTCCCAGTATTCTCACTGCAATTGGGACTGCAGGGAACAATCACGCAAGATCTTCCCCTAAATGTACTCTACTGCACATATGTGAAATGCTTGAGTTTCTCCTCA